>CAKAOJ020000158.1:0-600000 GCA_916701645.2 Sebastolobus alascanus | reverse complement strand
ACTTTTCATCTCTTCTCTCCACGTCATCCTTTTTTTTTCTCTTTCACTCTCTCTCTCAGCTTTTCCCCTTAAAATCTTCCCAACAACGGAGAGGAAGGAGAAGAGAAAAGGAAAGCAGCCAGGAGGGAGCTGCTTTCTTTCTCTCAGTATCTGGTTAAAACCATGTTGGGGGAGGGAAAAACGGCTTGTCTTAGTGGATGTGTTTTAGTAAATATTCATAGGTGTTGACATGCCAGCGTAATGTATTTTGTTTGTGGTAAGGATGCGTGTCATTAGGCGGCGTATACTTTCTGCCTGTAAATAATTCAAAGCACTTGTTATGGTGCTGTTCCCGCTGCACTGTGGTTTGAGCATTATTGTAGACAAAAAAAACACTGGGTCTTGTGTGTGTGTGTGTGTGGAGAACATTTGTGGCCGCAGGGACACACAGGTTAGCCGGTACATTACCGCACTGGGGTCACAGTCGGGTCAACTGCAGTCTGGAGCCTTAGTGTGTGTGTGTGTGCACTCATTGTGTGTTTGTGTGTACCTTACTCACTCAGGTGATAGCTATAAATCTGCCTCACCCTTTCCTGGCCCGCTGAGGACACAGCAGGGGCGATTGTGGGTGGGGGGGGAGGGTATAGTTCACCCTTTTTCAAAGCGAGGGAGGTGCGACGGAGTATTAGGGCCACATTGAGGAAAAAAAAAAAATCGGAGATTTCGAGAATAAAGTCATAATATTACAAGATTAAGTCATAGGTTTACAAGAAAAAATTCGTAATATTATGAGAATAAAGTCAGAAGTTTACGAGAAAAGAAGTCGTAGTATTATGAGAATAAAGTCATAATATTATAAAGTAGTAATTTTACGTGTTATTTTAGAGGGGAAATAGAGCAGCCAGTACCGCGCTGAGCCACCTGTGTGAAAATGAGGAACGTGGAGCATCTTGTGAAGTTATACTTTAGTTTAGCTTTCACAAATAACAAAATACTTAATTCTTTTGGCACATCTGCACCACATTATCATCAGTATCAGGACCTTGAAAAGATTGTGCAAGAAACTGTGTTTATTCCGAAGAAAGAACCACAGGGACCTGATGGGGAAATTACCTCTTTTGTTGAGGAGGAAATGACTTTTTTTCCCGTAAAGTTATGACTTTATTCTAGTAATATTACAACTTTTTTTTCTCGTAAACTATGACTTTATTCTCATTAAATTACAACTTTTTTCTCGTAATATTATGACTTTATTCTCGAAATCTCTGATTTTTTTCCCCCTCAATGTGGCCCTAATACTCTGTCGTAGGGAGGAGAGAGGGTAAAGGGTTAGAGGGGAAGAGAGATAAATGAGGGAGGGGGCTTAATGGGAGCCCTGGCTCACATGATTATGGCACAGGCTGATAGAAATCAGGATCTTTCTCAAAGAAGTCAATTAACCCCCTCCCCCTCTTCCATAATTATGCATGGATTGCTCCACTGGCTCTTTACTGATAGCTCAGCTCAATATGCAGACTCATGCTGCCTGCGTCTACCAGGGCTTTGTGAGTGTGTATTGTGAGAAGCATTCGTCAACCTTTTTTTTTTTTCTGCTGGCAGTCTGCTGCTTTAAACTTTTTTTTCAAAGCCATTAGTTATCCCCAACCCCCCTCATCTTTCTTCTCACCTGACAAGCCAGTACCGCGCTGAGCCAGGAGGGGGCTCCACCCCGGGAGGCCTCTCGGTCATTAGTGCATTAGAGGCTATAGATGATGGCTGTGGTCAGAGTAAATAAGCGGCGTTGTAGAATGTCAACACAACCAGGCGGCTCCTTCACAGCGCCCACTGTTGACATAACTGCTCTCTTATCTGAGGAGTGCAAAGCCCGGCCCCACAATAGAGCACTGTGCCAGAACAAATACAGTAAGGAGATAGAAACCACACACTGGCCGTGAGGGAATGTGTCGCATGGCGCTACCAGTCAAAGCTGCTGCAGATGCCGGCATCAATGTGGCACAAAACGATGCATGACTGATAAAGCAGAGCTGTGCAGCGGAGGTGTAACGAAGTTGTGGTCCCTGGTTCGTGCTACCAGACTGCCTGGCGTTCATGTGAGCTCATGAAAATAATGGGGTGTTTTAGGATCTTGGTAATCTGGGTGAAGGACCTGGACTCTGCTCTCGCGCTGCTCAACCTGGCACAGACTGAAGGCCAGTCTGACAGTCATGAGCATTCATGACAACCTTGAGACCTCAAAAATAGGAAGGATTTCAAAGCAGGGGGTCTGGGGGTCCTCCCCCAGAAAACTTTTAGATTTTGTTTCGTGCATTCTGGTGACTTTTAAAGAATAGTATTTGGCCCCTCTTGTGTGAACTTGTGTGAACCTCTGACATCATCAGTTTTCATTCATTCATTTTCTGACCCTACTTGAGTAGGCCTATTTCTTTCTCCTACTCTCCATTTCTCTCTCCTTCTCTCACTCACCAGCCCAGTCGCACAGCAGTTCGTGAAATAGAAACGAAACTTAATGTATTGATTCGTGTACATAAAACGCGGCAAACGCTGCATAGGGAGGAGGTCGGGGTGGATGTGATTGGGTCAAAAAACACAGGACTTTCGCCCAGGAGACCGGTGTTCGTACCCCAGTCAACGTTGATTCATTTGCCACATAACCTCCCTACTTAAGCTACGGCACTACCAGAGTTATTTTAAGCCAAACCACGATCTTTTCCTAAACCTAACTAAGTAGTTTTGTTGCCTAAACCTAACCAAGTCGATCGATTCCTAAACCTAACAAAGTAGTTTTATTTTGAAAAGACTGGAGCGGAAATTGAGATATGCGTCACGTGTTGTTGAAAGGAGGAAAAAAAGGGAAATCCTTGTCTATGTACACTAATCAAATAGATTAAATTTCGTGACTATTTCAGGAACTGCCGTGAGACTGTGTTGCACTCACTGAAGGTCCTTTCAGACATAACGCGACAACGGCACCACTGCGCTCTGAAACGCATTATTTCCAATGGCTTGCGCCACGCCACGACGGCTTTTGCTGCATCGAGCAAAGCCCGACTTTGGGTGCAACGAGCACTGATATTGTGCGGCGAGCATAGCTCAAACCGCGAGCAGCGGCACCAAAACGACAATAGGTGTCTGTAGCTGTAGGTAGGTAGGTAGGTAGTAGGTAGCTGTATTGTTGTCCGGGAGGAAACAGTAGAGCTTTTACAGGCTGTACAGCGCCAGAAACAGGTTGAGATAGTGAAAAGGAAAACAAGGTGTGAACATTTCTCATAAATCGGGAGAAATATGTGAGAATTGTGACCCGGGAGGAAACCGGGAGAGGACAATGAAAAAGTCTTTCCGGGAAAATCCGGAGGGTTGGCAAGTATGGTCACGAGGCGAGCTCCGTCGTCGGGCTTAAGTGAACGAGCAGTTTGTGGAAGTTGCGGCTGCGGCTATCACTCGTGTGTCAAGCTGAGAAGAGAGAGGGTACAGAGAGAGAACGATGGCGGTGGTTTGCTTTTCAACACCATGTTTAAGCACCTGTGTCACATTTGCTATTTTTCTGTGTCAAAACATTTCAGTAGGCCCTCTTCCCCTCATTGCCTCACATCACCCTAATAACTCTTCTTTATTCTCCCTCCGCCTCCCCCCTTCCTCTCCATTATGGCCTTTGCGAGGTCTACGCTGCAGCTTGGCTCGCACCGCCGTTGTGATAACCTGCTGAAAGCTGTTGCTCTCCCGTGGATATGAGGACACCCAGCTGAGGTTTCTCCCTGCGCCACCTCTCACTCGTGCTTCCTCCCTTTATAACTCCGCGACCACGACTCGCTGTCTTTCCCTCCACAGAAATCATTTCGCTGGTCGGGCCCGCCACATAGCTTGAGGCTTTCTGGCCCAACGCGTAGGCGCTGACATGTTTTATGGCCGGCAGAGCTAAGCGTATATTAAAGAAAAATAAGAAAAGCCAACATGTGCACTCATAGGCGCACTGTTCAAAGTCGGTTTAATGGTTACTCTGGGATGTAGGGTTTTTATTTGAGGCCCAAAACACTGCCAGTAGTGCTATTGAGCAGTCGGAAAATATATGATCTTAATTTCCATACTGCTAACATTTATATATACCATATATAGTGGTATTTCTGTGTGTCTTTTCAGTGTATCTGTGTGTGCGTGTTTGAGGATGTGCTATGGCAAACAAAACGAGCAGCTGCAGCACATCTGTTAACTTCGATCAGATGCTGCAAGCCTCCTGTAACCCCGCAAGGCCTCCCTCCTCCTCCTCTTTGTGAATACGATAAATACAGAGCGAGGGATGATGACACGTGACCGTCCGGCCCGCCCACCTGTCCGGCGGACTAGATGTGATCACCGCAATGGAGATAGACGACTGCGATGGTCGCTGCTGTGCAGCCAACCAACCAACCAACCAACCAGACAGACAAGCCATGAGCAGTTGATCAAGATGATATCCCTCCCCTCCGTCTCCCGGGTTTGACCTTGGATTGCGCCTTTCCTGCTCCTAGCTGTTAAAGCCTACATCAAGCTAAACAGCTGGAGAAGGGAGAGGAGAGGCTTTTTTTATGGCCGCCCTGCTCTATGTTACACTTCATCTGCTCATGTTCGGGGTGAGGATGACCTTCTCTCCTCCGTACAGATTGCAGGAAATGCTCCTAATTTTACTCATCTCTGCTCAAGTGTGTTGCTGCAGATGTTGAGCAGGCCCCGGCATTCCACGGATGACCAGTGTCAGCGGTCGGAAGAGACATACCTCATCTTTAAAGTTTGTCAGATGCGTTTCATGAAAGAATTTACTGTGTGATTTGGCCGACCTTGTAAGTGTAGGCTGCTCCAGTGGGGAAAGGAGGTGGTTATCTGTATGGAGCATTGTCCTTCCGGCTAAGAAGCTTTGCAACAACAGAAGTCAAGGAGACGCTCGCGTATTACACAGTGTGTTCTTTACAAGGTAATACTGTATATATCGTTTGGCCTTGGCTACCCAGGTGCCTTCCCTCCCCTTGTCTGTAGGTTATCAGAACAAAAAATGCTTGCATTTGTCTTGGCCAACGCGACAAGAATTAAACATTTCTCCTTTGTTCCCCTTGTGAACCAGCAGCAAATTATATTCAGGGCTGCAGAAAGACCTTGGGCCGGCTGTTGCGGCTCTCGGCTCCGTTATCTGCGCTGTTCTGTCTCCGCGCCCCTGACAGGCAACATCAGACGGAGAGAAGCCAGAGCAGGGAGCTGCCTTCTGTTTCTCTCACACACATCACTCCAGGACTTTATCATATTACAGGCCAATCCAGGAGAACTCAAGAGGACGGCAGCAAAGCAGTCTCTTCAACCAGGCCCCCTCGTGTCCAGTACTGCTCTCCGTGACCTAAAGGAGGCGCCGGGCCACAGATAGACGAGGGAGGGAGAGAGGATGGGAGGATGGGACATTCCGACAAGCCCGGTTGCCAGTTGAATGCCGGGACGCTGATTTATGGGCGGTTCTGACGGAGGGAGGGGTGAACCTGTGACTCCCCATAAAACAAGACGTTCATTACCCTCCCAGGCCTCAGGAAAACTGATGGACGAACAAAAGCAGAGAAACAGAGCGCGAGTGTGGGACGAGGGAGTGGGAGGGTAAGCGGTTTTTAAAAACCCCCCAAAAAGTGAAGAGAAAGTGTTTTCCATTTTGAAGCACGCGGGATGACGGCAACCGAGGGAAAGAGAGCGAGGTGATGAGGGAGGACAGAAATATGGAGCTGAGCAGCAGGGGGAAGGAGGGAGAGTGATGGAGGGATGATGGAGAGGGTGTGAGGACGGAAAGGGAAAACCGAGAAGGGGAGTGAGTGATGGGGCTCGAAGGAGCAAAGGGAGAAGAGGGGGATGAAAGTGAAAAAGGGAAGACAGCAGGCAAAATCTGCCCCAATGAGTGGAGCTGCTTGCAGATTTATGTGGTGTTGTGGGTATCATTATACATCAACCGGAGGAGATGGGGAGACTCGAGCAATGTGACGCCTCTGGGGTTGTGTGTGTGTTTATCTGTGTATGTACTGCGCCGCACTTTTATTCTCCATCCTGACGCTGCTCATGTCTCCTCCAAAGCAAACTGACTTCTGAGTTTCGACAGAACACACTCGCCTGTGGTGAGGTAACATCCACCCACATCCACGCTCCACTTTTCCGAAGCCTATCTATCTAGCGCCGCTGGTTGAGAGAGGAGAGGTTTAGACCACCCAGGACTGGGTAGTCAAAGAGCTGCTTTGATGTGGCACAAGCATATGTGCAGTGCATGGGCACAATCTCTGCTAAAACGCACTCGCAAAACAGAGTTTTACTGCCTCCTGTGCGGCATCATTACTCCTCGTCACCGGAGCGGTGGGATGCTAGAAAAGAGAAAGAACAAGAGAGTGAATGAGAGAGAGAGAAGGAGAGAGAGAGAGGCAGCCACCTCCTGTGCCAGGCAGTGCCAGGCTGAAACACTGGAGCCGTATGGTCACCCTGAGGGAGGGGAAACCTGCCCAGTCTAACCACATCTCAATTAACCAATTAAGTTCAAAAGTTAACAGGGGACTAATTAGAGAGAATAGTGCTGAGCACTTGTTTTAATCTGCCTTTTTTCCCCACTACCAGGCATGTCTGCGTCCGTGACCTGGCTGGCTGAGCTCTGGCTGCGTCGGCTGAAAACATGGCACGCAAGCCGCCGTTAGTCACCCATCCATCCCCATTGGCCTGAGCATAAAACCCAATGGATTTAGACAGATCAGTCATCAGCTGTAAAACAAACCAGATCCACAGCATTCCACGTGATGTTTCCAGTGGAACAGGAGAACCATGAAAATCCCATTTTTGGAGATTGAGAGACCTGTGAGAGAAAGCTGAGGACAGTTTTTAGTCATATCTGGCCGTTTCCTGTTTGCCCTCCCCCCCTCCCCCTCCCCTCTCGTATTTGGTCCTGCAGATGGGTTTTAATGGATGCCAAATGGGAGGTTTAGTGCCTCACTATTGGCCTGTTGGAGTCTCATTTTAACACCCATCATATTAAATGACTTGTGTTTAGGACTGGAGGCTACGGCGCGCTCCTCTCGTTGACAATATGCCCCGGGCGGAGAGTGTTTGTAACTTACCACTAAAAGTACAAATTTTATCCCTGTGTTCAAGAGGAGGAGGAGGAGGTGGAGGGGGGGGGGGGGGGGGGGGGGGTTGCTATATTGGCTGCTACCACCAATAAAAGATATGTGGGCTGTGTGACACAATTGTAGTGGGGCTGCTTTGAGCCCCGCAGCCAAATGCAGTGTGTTTGGAATCAGGCTGACAGCTAGATAGAAAGAGAGAGGTGAGAAATCCCTCTTTGACTCTGCTCGTTTTCCAGCGGGGGTATCTTTGTGCTCTGATATTTTTGGGGGGCTTTATATGAAGGCTGTGACAATTTTAAGTTCCTGCATGGTTGATTAGCTATGTGTGAGGAAGAGGGTGAGAGATGTCAGGATGCAGTTTGAGGGGTGAAGGACTCCCCCGTTGTATGCGAGGCCCTGGAGGATTCTTCCCCACTTCCTCTTCTTCCTCCCCCCCCTTCGCTCATCCCTTCCTCTGCGAGATCCACAATGCTGGGAAGAAATGTGTCATTAACAGGGGAGACCAAAATAATGTTTATGGGCTCAAGCAGCACTGAAATCATTTTCCATATCAGTGCAACTGCATGGGCCCTGTGGGGGAGTAAATCTGATTTTCTCCTCCCTGTGCCAATGGGAAACATCATGGGAAAGAAAACAGATTGGATTGTTAGAGAGATGGCCTGACGCAGCTGTGGGCGGCTCTTTTTTGTGTTTGGGTGTGTGCATGAGAGAGAGAGAGGAAGACAACTAGAGAAGGGAAGAGAAAGCAAAATACAAATGCGGATGTTTAGCGTGCATGTGGAAGAGCAAAGGAGATGGATGAGCCCCACTATGGTAATCACAATTTCATGCCTCAGGAATAAAGAGGCGGAACGCAGCAAACGGCCCTGAAACGCCCTCATGTAACAATGGGTCAGTTAACAAGCACACTCACCAAAGTTTGGACAGATAACAAATGGTTCTCCTTGAGGAGAGTGTAGCTGCCCCGTGTACAAAGAACAAAGTGCTTCTGGCCCTGCAAGCGCTCAGCAAAACGCCAGGCCATTATCGGCCATTCCATAAGAAACATTTGAACCAAGACGCAAAAAAACAACTGCTTCATTAGGTAGCGTGGAGGGGGATTTAATAAAGTAAAACGCTGATTGAAATAACACAGCGGTGCTTGGAGAGAAAACACTCCTGGCCCGGTGTAATATGCAACTTCCTGTTACATCATGAAGTTCTCAGAGGAAGGATACAGAGTGAGAGAAATTGAAAGCGTTTGGTGTTGTGACATGGCTTTTCTTGTGTGTGCTATTAAATCGGTGTTGTGGGAGTAGGGAATGTGAGTGTGCATGTGTGGGTGGGTGTAAAAGGAAGGTAATGGGCCTTGAACTCATTTGTCCTGGCTCGGTCCCGCTGCTGTTTCGAATCTGTCCTCCCACCTCCAGCGTCCCGGCCTGGAATGTCTGCTTGTTCTGCACAGAGGAGGCCAGTGACTCAGCACACTGCCGCACTTTCACACGGATCACAGCGAGCACACCTAAACACAGGTCCAAGTGACGAGCCCCAAACCTAACAGACCTATACTTTTACCTAAAGGCTGACTCACACTAAAATATTTTTCAGATCTTAACAGATGTTGAAAATGTGAGAGACCCCACACATAACGACATGTTATGTTAAATTTAACAATTTGTTCCTTAAGTGTGTGGTGAGCAACGATTTGGCCATAACAGCATGCCACACACTAACAGATTCATTCATGAACAACAAGAGTCCTGACTAAAAAAAAACGGAAATTTCATAAAATCTCTATCAAACGTGAACATGGCGGACGACAGGCAGGAAGGAATAGCGATGTCAGTTTTTGCACTACTTTGTACTGAAAATTCACGAAGAAAAGAGAAAAATAATGGATGAGAAACATTAAATAAACACTTGTGTTGTTCCCACTGATCAACAAGTTGGTCCTCTAATTCTGAGGTCCGTCTTACTTCTACTTTATGCTTTGCATTTTGCATTAGCTCATGCATTAGCCGCGGCTGCCAGGACGTAAGTTGTCGTCCTTCCGCTTCAGTCAGCTTGGTTTCCAATTGGCTATCGTCCTTTCCCACGTTATTGGGTCATCGTCTGTCCTCGGGGTTCCCCACACACAACAGGATATCTGATCGTAAATATTGAACATGTTTAATATTTTATTTATTTTAAAATGTTGTTTTTGAAAGGCTAAACGCCAACAAATATGGATAGAAGCAGAATGTATCATTACATTTTGCTACTAAGTAGCAACAAATACATATATTTAAATAGTTTTATATGCAGACTTTTGTATAAATTATCCAGTAAATGTGTTATTATGATTTTAGTTATACATGAGCAAATCTTATTTTGACACCCTCAGAGCAGACAAATCCTGGCGCACCCCCTGTGATGGGTTGGGAACCACTGGAATACATCCATGGTGGAAACGCTAGTAACAGCCGGGCAGAGTTTGTTGTGTTGGAGTACAGAAAGCGTAGCTTAGTGTTATCTAAAAGATCTTCAATGTCACGGCCGAATATTCAGAGGATTTCAACAATGTGGACGAGGTCTTTGAATTTGATGGTCGCCCGTATTTATTTGAGCCAGAGTATACGGATATTCAGATTTCAGTACTAGTCTTCTCCTTTTTGAATGACGAATACAGACCTGCTGATGTGGAAAGTTATGTCATCTCACGCAGGCGTTTGAGTACAACTTTTTGGCCAAGACAAAGGCGACGTGCGGCCTTCGTCGCCGCTAGTTCTTTGATGTCGGGTTGATGTGTCTGGGCCTTTAGACGACACACTTCCTGGTCTGCTCCTCTGCAAATAGCCGCACTGCTGCTGTGTGTCCAGCTCTTTATTTACTGTGCCCATAAAACACCTCTTCAGCAGGAACTCTTCCAGACATTGCTATCTCTTCCTGTCGGCCATCCCCCCACCCCACTCCCTCCACACCACTGTTGGCACAGGAGTGAAAGGATTAGAGGTGGAGCCCCTTTTTGACAATGATTACCTTCTCTGAAAAGGAGCCTTTATGAATGATTAATTGTGGTAAATTTGAGGTGGAATACCCCTGGAGGAGGCTGGCCAGGTAGTGGCACACATGTGATACCAGCTGATGTTTTTGCAAATAGCGAAGGAGGGTGAGAAAGAGAATAGATCGAGAGAAACATATTGGTGGGATGTGTGCATGTTCTTTGACACCGCTCCACCCCTACTAGAACAAAATATCCCTCAGAGACATTTTCTCCTATCTGTTTTCTCCGCAGCATCACGGCCTGTGTGTGGATCCATTGTTGATTTCAGGCTCCCTGCCAAGCCAGGACGAGCCAGTTGGACTAATTTGCTTAGGATTAGAATCTCTTATCCCTATCATGTCAACTTGTATATTGTATAAACAGCTGGGTGAAGTGCGCGGGGGGGCTTTGGACGACCCCCCCCCCCCCCTGAGCCAAATTTATTTGCATAGTACTCAAAAAAGAAATTCCCAGAATCCATTTTGCCCCCGCCATCGCTTCAATCGCGAGCAAAGTGGCTGACCACGAAGCCACTCTGCAAACACAGGCTGTCAACTTTCAGCGAGACGACCACCACACACAATCACACACACACACACACACACACACCCACACACACACACACACACACACACACACACAGAGGCTCGCATATGCTCGGCGACACACACACACTCCCACACACTGCTGCTCTTTCTCTCTCAAAAGTTTCTCACACCCTTATCTACACTTCTTAGTCTAAACTCTCGCCGCTTCCTTTACCCTTCCTCTGGATGTTGCCCTGTCGTCCGTTCTCACTCTCTTCTTCCTCCATCCGTTCTTCCAACTGCTTCTTCTCCCGCCCCCGCGCTGACCACATCCACTAAACTCACTCCACAGGCACGCAGTGTGGAGAGTGTCGGAGGCGTGCGCTGCTGGCACTTTCCCCCACCTCTGCACTGGGCTCGGCTCCAGGACCGGACCGCCTGCTCGCTCTCTCTCTCTCTCTCACTTCACCGTGCCCCTGATCAGACCTGCCTCCCACTAGCGTTAAAGAGGGGGCGCCGCTCCCTTAAAGTCCCACCATCCAACCACCCACCAACCCAAAAAGTCAGAGAGGGAGTTTGTGACGCAGGGGGGCAAGCAACTACGACAAAAAAAACAACTGCTACAGTTGTTTCTGAAGTGAGGAGGAATTTGGCTACCAGTTGCGCTAATGTTTTCAAGATGACTTTGACTGTTTGAAGGAAATCCCCCCTCTTTAGTAGCCATTTGAAATTCCTTCTGTGTTTTATTGTGAGGAAGTAGGCGCTGGGTTAGTCAGCGGCCCTCCAGGGTAGCGTGTGCAGTCTGTCTGGGGCTGCCGGTGCGTACAGCTGCCCAGTTCAATCCCGGAGTGTTGCTGGAGAGGGTCCGAAAACTTAGTTGTGTGTTTATGAGTGAATATGTGTGTGGAAAGTCTGGCTGGCGTCTGAATTCCTGGGCCGAACATGGAGCTCCATCGGTAGGAAAGTCTGATGAGAAAGACACATCCTGCTCAATATGTTTTCACTCGGTAAGTTAAATTTGAAAAGTCTTATTTCTTTAATCGCTTCTGTCTCCAGTCTCGCTTTTAGGTTCGTCACTACTCGAGTGTTAAAGAGCCAAACCAGGCCACATAACAAACTCCCATTCTAATATGTTACCAATACATGTTCTGGTGTCATAAAGCAGTGCCAGCAGCTACTTCTACTAGCCGCAGGATTTTAAGCAAAAAGGTTTCTTGTCTTCTCTTTGATCATCTCACTCTCGCTGATATTGATTTAATTTATTTGAGACGAGAAGGAAGAGGGCGTGTGTTTTGTCACAGTCAGGACATGACAGAGGGAGAGTATATGAGCTGTGATCGTTCATCGTGAAGAGCCACAGAGCCTGGCTGCCACATGGCACTGACCGCTGACAGTGCAACCAGGAACTGGATTGTGCTCACTGACTCTTTCTTTGATCGGAGATCTTATATAGCGGCGGTGTGTGTGTGTGTGTGTGTGTGTTTCCATCTCCTGGCATTTCTTCTTCTTCTTCTATCCTCCCCTCTCTGGCTGATCACCGAGCTGTGGAGAACAGGTTGATGCAGTCACACCTGCAATTTTCTCTCTCTTCTTCTCTTGTCACCATCACTCTCATCTTCCGTTGTCTGTCTGGCGTCCTTGTCTAGACGACACGTCCATCCGTCCCTTCAGGCTGCCATCTGCAGATAAGACGGAGAGCGGCGGACGAACCTGGCTCGTTTTTCAAGAGCAGACGGGGAAATATGATGCACGGTGAAATAATTGTACTTTATCTTCTCTTAGACAATAGGCATAGTCGTAGATCTTGTGCTTGTGTGTGTGTGTGTGTGTGTGTGTGTGTGTGTGTGTGTGTGTGTGTGTGTGTGTGTGTGTTTGTGTGTGTGTGTGTGTGTGTGTGTGTGTGTGAGAAAGGGTGTGTGTTTCTCTGGAGGGAAATTTTGATCTGATTCCCAGCATTCAAAAGAACAACGTGTTGTGGGTGGGTGCTTGTTGTCTTCTCAGCTTTTTTTCCCAGCACTATTTGGCCCACATGAATCCCTTTACATCCTATTATTGTTTAATTTCTTGTTAAGACACCAAACAACCACTCACCCTGGAGTTACATTAATGAGAAGGGGCGAAGATTATGACACCTCCCTCCCCGCAGCCTAACAATTCATTAAATTCTGGAGAAAGGTGTGTGTGTGTGTGTGTGTGTGTGTGTGTGTGTGTGTGTGTGTGTGTGTGTTTAGGAGCTTGGGTGGGGTTTCAAGGTAGGTTAGAGAAGCTGTTGTTGCTGAGCAGCGCACTGACCAACTGCATCTGCCCACTGCTGTTGTAATGGCGAGCGTTCTGCCTCCTCGCCTCAAGCGCTGTTTCTCTTCCGTTCCCATGACAACTGGGCCTCCGTTCTCCCCGCTCCGCCTCCCCGCCTGCTGCTCACTCCGTGCCGTGCACGAGGGCCTCTGCCTGGGCCCACGTTACTGTGTGTGCATGCATGTGTTTTGGACTCCTTCACCCTACACGCCCACGCCGGAGCGTGGGTGGAGTAGCACTTAACACCTCCACCTCCAGAGGTTCTGGGATATTTGTGTGTTTGTTTCTTGTGTTTTGCACATTTGAACCCATTTGAACACGGCCGTGTTACCGAGGGCGTCAGGGTGGGATGTTTAGACGTCAGGGAGGGAGGGGGGGGGTTCCCCCCAGTCCTGATGCTCCCCTCTCCTTTAATTCTCTAATAGGATTAATCTTCATCGCTGTCAGGGATCGGCGCCGATTAGGATGCACATGACCCGATTTTTCTTAAGAGCCCATACAAGTGCACTGCTGGCACCGCTTAAGAACCGGAGAAATAAATAAACAGGGTTAAGAAAAAAAATGCAGGCCGAGGAAACGCAACTTTTACAAGGAGCCGGCGTAGCGGTGGCAGGCTCCCTGGATCCATGTCATCATTTAATAAGCTGCTAAATAAACAGTTACGGCGAGTCCAGCGCGGATGCTGTCATGCCTCGGACCTTTGCTCCGCTTGTTCTGCACTGCTTTGGTTGGCACCCAAGGCAGACCAGCCCACTTTAATAACCTGTGTGCTTTCTCACCGACACCTCTGATTCATTAGGCTTTGAATGGGTTTAAGGCATCATATTAAAACAGTGTGAGTGTTGCTCAAGTCCTTTTGAGAATGCACGGGGAATGCATTTTTGCGCAGCATCATGTGCCGTATCTTTCTCAGCGGGAAGCAGACATAACACAGAGGGAGGGTTCATTTACTGAGTGACAGGCTGTGGAGTCAGCAATGTGACAGAGGTGAACGCTGCAGCATTGTTATTCTGTGTTACAGCTCAGATTGGACCTTCTCCTAGTACAGACCCTATGGCCAAACTGGATCACGGAGAGGTCTGGTTGTGTATGAGTTGAGACCCTCCTAAGGTTTTCCTTCAATCCCCTTCTCCACTAACATCAGCTTAGACTTCAAAGATCCCCTTCCCTGACATCTAGACATTCCCTTTTTATGTATTGTCCCTCTCCTCTCCTTGTCTTCCTGGCAGCGGCTCTCTCCTCTCTTGGTGTGTGAAGAGGGGCTTCACGGCCTCTCTCTGTCACTCTCTACGTCTCTCTCACCCGTTCTCTCTCTCTCTCTCTGGGGCGAGGCTGTTAATAATGCAGGAGGATTAGCTGATTTATGTGAGCCGGAGGCGCTGAGGAAAGCTGGGGTTCCTGGGGGCGACAGGCAGAAAGAGAGGGGCCGAGGAGTGTGAGATGTTGAGGGCGGTGCATACAGGAGCCCTGGGTGTCTGGTGATGATGATGGGGGCTGGATGTGTTCCTAGCGAGCACACTAGCAGTAATCCACCCCCCCCCACTGTCCCCCGAACCCCACCCTGCACTCCACAGAGCTCTGCCAAGAGCTCTCCGCAGGGTCAGGGGTGATAGGAGGTGGCAGCGGAGAAGGAAGGAAGGGAGGGAGGGGGGCTGAAGAGGAGAAAAGCATGGATGCTGTATAGTTAATGCCATCAGGCTACCTCCCACCAACATGTACGATGTTGCTATGGCACCCATTCCTACGTGACTGCCTCCTTTAAGATATTTAAAGACTTCCTCATCATGTTTGTGTTTTATTCTGCAAATGTTTTTAATATAGTGGAAGTCCTCCTGTTGGTTGTTTGCATGTGATCTGTATCAGAAAGTTGATTTTGCTGACTTTGACTCAGAAGGTTGACTCACAACCCTCTGAGACCCACAATACCAGTGAACAGTAGATATCACATAGAAGTGGTGTACATCATCTGAAAGCTGGGAACCTGAAGATGAATTTGAGATGCTGCTCAGCACTGTGTGTCAAGTTGTTCTAGTCATGAATCAGAAGTAAACATGAGTTAAAGTTAAATTAATTAATTAAAATTAACTGTGAAAGTGTATAAGGGTTCAGAACATTATGATCAAAGTATGTGATGGTCATCCCCATGCTCTATTATGTCTCATAAGTTGGTATCAATTTTTGGATTGATACCTTTTTTTACACAGATTTGGTGCTAAATTTAATCATTTTTTACCACTCAAGAATTGATAAAAATGATCAATAATCCCCTCCAAAATACCACATTAAGTCACCAAGACCTTGAGGAACACCACAGAAAAAGCCATGATGTGATTTGGTATCAAAGACTTCTGACATTTGGAGATTTCTGCAAGAATTGCATTTTTCAGCGATTGGATGGCGAGCACTTCTGTTGTGTAGACTGCTCAGAAACCCCTTATTGTCAATCTACCTAGGAAAGCCATCCATCCTCTGAATGCCCTAGGTCTCTAGTTTGCGGCTGTAAAGTTTCATGAGTCTGTGATTATCCTAGAGGTCACCACAGGTCATTTTATACAATGAGGTCAAGTTTAAAAAAATGGTGGGCTGCCTAGATCAGCCATTCAGATTTGGCTCCCCTTCCTATGTCACATGCAGGCACAATATATCACCCACGGCTTGAGAATTAACTTTGCAAAGGTGCACCATGTTTTTCTTGCAAGCCAATCAGAGCAGACTGGGGGTTTTCTGGAGGGGGTCTTAAAGAGACAAGCACTAAGACGGAGCGTTTCAGACGGAGGGTGGATACAGGTATATTCAGACAGACTGTAGGAGAAAAATATATATATATTTTTTTTTACATTAAACCATGTAAACATGTTCTAGTAGAAACTCAAAATATAGGTATGAACCTGAAAATGAGCATGATAAGGGACCTTTAAAGCAGGTTTTCCTGTCGTAACAGAAAATCCATAAAACAAATGATGACCAACAAACACAACATTACTAATTACCAATACGGGAAACATAAAACGCTTTTTATATTTTCTCCTGTGGCCAAATTTTGGAGGCTACGTTGTGTTGCAGTGTTAAATGTGCTAGTTAGGAGACTGTTTTTTTGTGATAGACCCTTGTGTGAACACACACACACACACACACACACACACACACACACACACACACACACACACACACACACACACACAGGGTTGGTTTTCGAGGTAGAGTAAGGTTGGGGATTGTGGGGGATTTCCACCTGTCTGGGGTGCAAAGTGTGACAGCGGTGTGTCTGTATGTGTGCAAGACGACGTGTCCATGCCTTTTTCTATGTGTGGTGTGTGTGTGTGTGTGTGTGTGTGTGTGTGTGTGTGTAAGTGTATGTATGTGTGTCTGTGTCTCTGCATGCTCCTGTGCTCTGGCCCATGAGCCAAAGGCTATTCGGTGCAGGAGCGAGCAGCAGACTGATGGGTTTATCGCTGCTGTCTGCCCAGAGGATGCGCTCACTCACCGCCTGGCTGATTAAGACTTCCACGCAATTGTTCTCCTCACACTCCCAGAAATAAAGATCGATTCATGTTTGGACTGATTCATGCTTAAAGAAAATCAAATCACACAGCCGCTCCTTGTTAGATCAGCTCGTCAAGAGGGGTTGATAATGAATTTTTACCAAGTTGCTCTCCCCGACGTTTCACAGCTATAGCCCTCCGTGCGCACGACGTAAGAAACACCAATGTGTGAGTTTGTGCAAGTATGTGCATGTGTGTGCTCCCATCCGGGCGCCATACATATGCATGAGACTTTCACGGCAGTGTGACTTGGGGGAAATGAATGTGCAAAGAGTCGGGCACCCGGGCCCCTCGCTCAAGTGCACTGGCGGGCGCGTAATGGGAATGTAATTTAAGCAGTGGTTAATCAGTGTGTTTTCTCCAGCTTGCCCAGCAATGCATAATAGACAATCAGCCCCCAGTCACACGGGCGTTGCTACGAATGGTCAATTACTCATCATAGTCTTGTTAAACACACAGTTCAGCCAGCCAGGGACAGATTGCTCTGCTGGTGCCATCATTATGGTAAAGAACAAAGCAAAGAAATGCTATGTGTCAGAAAGAAACAGGGAGGGGAAGAAGAGACAATGAGGGTTGGGAGGAGGCATAGTGTGTTTCTGCTCATCACGATGGGGCAGAGGAGGGAAAGGGACACTGTGACAAAGCAGAGAGAGCAAGGGAAAGGAGTAAAAAAATGGAAACAAAGGAGAAAGTACAGGATTGTCGGAGTCATGCAGAGCGAAGGGAAGAAATAGGAGGTGAAATGGAGCAGAGCAATGAGAGAGATTGAGGGCATGAAAGTGAGAGATGGAGAGCATAAGATAATGGAGGGAGGGAGAGAAATTGAGAAAGGGACGCTGGGGAGCCGGAGCAAAAAGTGTGTGAGAGCGAGAGGGAGAGAGCCTGAGAAAGTGTGTACTCAGCTGTGAGATGAGACCTCTGTCTGCCCATGGGGAGAGGCGGTGTGAGAGGAGAGACGACGGCGAGGGGAGAGGACTCTGCTGCCAGCGAGGGGGAGGAGAGTCTCACACTCTCACTCATTCACCCTCTCCCCCAGGGCAGCTATCAAATCTGCCTGCCGTTGTGATTCCACCTAGACAGCCAGTGGGCTCCGTCCTTTTACATCTACATCTGATTTTTGGCTGGACCGCAGAGGGCCGGCCCTGCAAACGCTGAAGTCTGTCACTGAGTGAGTGATAAAGTTACACGATCGGTCGGCCGAGCGTTGGAGTTTCCTCATTGGCCGTTGCTCTTTTGAAATGAAAAGGCGGGAACAGCCCTTTGTCTACGTTTTCAGAGAGGCGAAGTCCCGCCCCTTCCGGTGGACCCCCATGGGACCTTATTTCGGAAAAAATATGTACGGTAGTCACAGCGAGAGACAAATCATTTTTTGATCACGCATATGATGTTTGTCAATTTAAAAGATAATTTTACAAGTCAAGAAAGTCTCAGTTTGTCGTAGTATCATTTCGTTTTGTGTAAAACCGCTCAGTGAACTACAACTCTCGTCTCGCACAACATACGTCACCGACACTAGCTAGCTAGCTAACGTAGGTATGTTCCACGCACAAATGACACGTTATCTTTATCCAGCGACTCCTGGTCTTTTTATAAGCCGGGAAGAGAAAACCATCAGACCCGTTGCTGGTGTGAGTTCATCCCAGTAAGAAACAAACAGTCATCGTAGCTTCAGAGAGAGAGAGACGTCACTTACACGACTTTTGTAGTAGGAGTAGCAGTAGGAGCAGTCGCCCAGTGCATGGTGGGAGTGTTGCGGCGAGTTGGAGAGGGTCTGTATTTGCATAAAGTTGAAAAATCGTAACTTTATGCGAATGAGCCCGTCCGACTCACGAGACTTGGACCAAGCTGTGAAACTAGGCGATCTAGTTCTAAAATGAAACGAGATTCAGCCGTAGCATCGCCTATTTCTCGCTTAAGATGTTCCCAGAAGTACATTTTGGTGGATTGCTTAGATGGAATAACAGAAAGTTTATGAGCAGGCCGCCAGCAGAACACCAGGGACCAATCAGGTGCATTCAGTGTCACCGCTTGAACGTCCAGTTGAGTGGAGCAGCGCGTCCCCTAGTGTCCTCGCAGGACCTGGTGGACATGTACCGCTGGATTTATCATTATAGACATGACCACTGACTATTTGTGTAACAATTTAGCCACAAATTCACAGACTGCCCACTCACTGTCCAGCCACGTACTCGGTTTTGAAAGAGTCTTGTTTTTTTTATCTAATTCTAACCATGTTTTCTCTCCTTCCCGTTTGTCCCTTCGGTATGCAGGCAGTGGATTGATGGGAAACTCCTCCGCCTCCTTCATGGGGACCTTTCTGGCCAGTAGTCTGGGCTCCCCCCCTTCCCACCCGTCTCACCCGTCCCGGCCGCCCTCCTCGCCCTCTTCGCCCTCCTTCCGAGGCGGACCCCACTCCAGCGCCTCGCAAATCTGGTTCCCCCATTCGCATGAAGGTACCTCAAAACCACACACAAACACACATCTGACCGCAGCATGATATTCCCGTCCTGGCAGTATTGGAGTTTACGGAGCTTTGCAAGGGTGTATTGTTACTCTGATATTGTGTATTTTTAGGCCGTGTTAGGTTTCCACCAAAAGCGCGGCTTGTAATCATCTAGCAAGAGCCAGGCTCCCACCCTTTTATTTGTGCACCAAAATAGGCCCGGGCCCAGCATGTTGTGGGACGGAGTACAGTGCCACGGTTTCTGGATGGGGACACAGGGTCAAAAGTTCAGCCGAGGAATCTTGCGGTATTCGATTCACGTCAGCAGGAATGTCACTCAAGACTTCTGTGAAGCAGCACGCTGCAGTAAAAAAAAGTTGCAGTGATTGCAGAGCTTTCAGCTGGTGTCTCCATCACAGCGTTAATAGGGTAGTTCCCACCCGACGCTCAGCATTACAAAAAAACCCTGGCAACACACACACACACACACACACACACACACACACACACACACAGTGAAGAAAATATAAACACACTCAGTTCCAACACCTCACATTTCTGCTTAGATACAGCCAGGAAGTCAGACAAGGATAAAGCAGAGAGATTAATCTGCCGGGGTATTTCGGGAATCCAAATGCTAAGGATGACAGATAAATGTAATGGCACCCACTGATATATTAATGCAAGGTCTGCCTTCCTGTGACTTCACTGGTGTCACTTTTTTAGATTTACACGTTCATAATCTTTCGCTAATTACACCATCTAGTGAACCACGGTCTTTGAAGTTGTCTTGTTATTTCAGCCCTCTTGTGTTTATTTATTTCTTTTCTAAGAATAGCCCAGCTGTTAGTCCACGGGGGGACGCCAGTGGGGGGAATGTTTGTTATTTGTGGTCACTGATCAGCGGCGCCCCAGTTGCGTGATGTGTGGTTGGGGCTGATTGGGCGCAGTGCAGCTGAGATGCTGGGTTTTTTTTGTGAGTGTGTTAAGCCATTGGATGCCTCCCAGCCACTTCCTCCCACCCCCACCTCTCTCTCATGTCCCGGCCACCAGGGGTGAGTCAGTGGACAGCTGCTACAGTGGTGAGAATAGGTGACGACTTCTCCAAATAAACATGGAGACCGGATGAATGAGAGACATTTTTCCCTCATTTTGTGAGCGTCGGTGTTCCTTTTACCTTCATGTGGTTTCAGGGTTTCATTGTCGAGGATTTTCTTCTTGTGCAAAAGTAGAATAATATTAATAAGAGTGATGATGATAATGCCAAGCCTAATAAAAGTAATGGAGGTGATTATGACTGGGATTATTACTCAGTTGGCAATGGAGGCCATTATCTCTATTGCAGTTTAATTGCATATAACGCACTAAGAGCATGATTGAATCCAGACTGTTCATCAACCACATTCAGCTGTTCCCTCCTCAAGATAATTGCATATTGTCTTTTTCCTGTTTTGCATAAAAAGCAAGTCATCAAAATGAGCGGCACAATTACCCAGACTCTCGCCTCCTCTCTCCGGGTGTCAGCAGAACCCCACCAGCAGCAGAGCAGCCACTGACTCGTGTGTGTGTGTGTGTGTGTGTGTGTGTGTGTGTGTGTGTGTGTGTGTGTGTGTCGGCGCATTAGTGTGTCACTTGTAACCTTAAAGATATTCTCTGGATTTTCTTTTTTTTTCTTTTTTTTTTTAGGCAAGGTGTGTTTTTAAAGTGGCTGTTTGCATGCAAATCCGAGCATAGCAGCTCGAATTTGTATTCAAAGATTACTGTGTGATCCTCGTGTCTCTGGCATATATACCTGTCACGGTGCAGAATGTCTTTGTCTCTGCTGTTCTTCTGACACGTTCGCCACAGATTAAATAGCTAAAATCTTGCATGTATCCAGCAATACATAACAATGATCTCATTAGTCATTCTCTAACCAGTCACTCAGGGCTGCGTACTGGCAAGAATCTGGCGATACGATACGAATCATGATACAGGGGTTACGATTCAATACATCGTGATACTCTAAGCAAGGCGATATATTGTGATTTCTAAAAACTAATTTTAGGAAAACTCAGTAACACTTCATTTTACAGGTCCGCAAATTTCATGCTGATAATTAGCAAGTAACCTATTTGAAATTTCTTTGGAATTACCACCAAATTACCCCAATATTTACCTCAAAATGTATCGAAAATTACTTTATTCTAAACATTATTTAATAATTAATGCTAAAAGAGCATATAATGGTTAAAATAGGGCTCTTAGGCTTGAGAAGCGGCTGTGCGCTGCTCTTCACCGGAGGTGGAAAACCAAAACTAATATAAGACACTTCTGATCAGGCACTAATCTCACCATTGTGTGAATTATTGTCTACACAAATGTAACCTGGTAGCTGATGTAATGATTCAGGGAGTTTTTTAAGAAATTTCAAAGAAGTTATTTGCTAAGTATTATCTGTTTATCAGCAGACATGGAAATAAAGCATATCAATTAACTTTGTATTCTTTTCCTGGAAATGTATTAAAAAAAATTACCAGCTATTGGGAAATAGCGGAATATAATTATTAAATCATGTTTATAATGAAGTCATTTTCGATCAATTTTGAGGGAAATATTGGGGTAATTTGGCAGTAATTCCAAAGAATTTTCAAATAGGTTACTTGCTAATTATCACCTAATTACCATGAAATTTGCGGACCTGTAAAATGCAGTGTTACCAACTTTTTTTATGCAATCAAAACAGTGGGATCTGCATTTATCACAGTCCCTGTAACATCCAACATCATAGCACTACTTTGATACACTGAGAGGGCGCATGTCTTTGAAAAAAACGCCACTTATTTCTTTAACGCATTAACGCAATTGATCTTTCGGAGGTTGTAGCAGGCTGCTATCATATGAAACTAGAAAACCTAATGAATCCATTGGTATCAACCATGTCATACTAGCTTGTCGTGGAGGAGACTTAATAATGCTCCAAAAAGGAAAAACGGTCATGGCCATTTTCAAAGGGGTCCCTTGACCTCTGACCTCAAGATATGTGAATGAAAAAATGGGTTCTATGGGTACCCACAAGTTTCCCCTTTACAGACATGCCCACTTTATGATAATCACATGCAGTTTGGGGCAAGTCATAGTCAAGTCAGCACACTGACACACTGACAGCTGTTGTTGCCTGTTGGGCTTGAGTTTGTCATGTTATGATTTGATTATATTTTTTATGCTAAATGCAGTACCTGTGAGGGTTTCTGGACAATATTTGTCATTGTTTTGTGTTGTTAATTGATTTCCAATAATAAATATATACATACATTTGCATAAAACAGCATATTTGCCCACTCCCATGTTGATAAGAGGATTAAATACTTGAAAAATCTCCCTTTAAGGTACATTTTGAACAGATAAAAAATGCGCGATTAATCGCAATTAAATATTTTAATCGATTAACAGCCCTAATTCATTTGGCTCTAGATCTGCAAAAAAATTCACATAGTGATAGACAATGAAAAGACACAATGATGACAATGACAATAATAATAATAGTGTATGGAGACAGATAATAATAAACTATGTCTGTGAGAAACAAGCTGACAATCATACATTCGTTTTTTTTACGGTCCACACAACGAAAAAACATCAAATTTGGAAAGAGCTTTGAAAGCTCAGTTTCTGGGCAAAAATCAGAGAGAAAAAGATGTGTTTTTCAACTTAATCCGCATTAGCGCGGACATTAGTGCGGACATGGTCTGAGTATGTGTGGAGAGGGCCAGTTAAGTCATGCACACACACCACATTTCTACTGGGAGCACGAGCGACAAACCATTAGCTGAGTGACACGTTAAGCAAACCTATAAATAACGTCAGCGCATAACAGCGTTGGTACGGTCGTCTGGATCGAGATAACTTTGGCAGAGGGAGTCAGAGAATGTGGTAAAGAGAAAAGTCCTGTGTTGACTTTTGTTTAAAGATTTATTGTGTCGTAGAAATGCTGGGATATTTATATAAGGTGACAAGAACTAAACCGTTAGTGGCTTTCATGATGTCAGAGAGAAGCACCACGGATTAACAGAGGTTTTTTGTTTCAGATTGATTGCCAAATACAGTAACGGCCATTGTGTGTTCATGGGATTGTTCATTTGCTGAGCGGAGACGTGGACTCACTGACACAGAGACGGAGATAAAGAGAGGTGGTGGAGGGGGGGGGGGGGGGGGGGGGTAGTAGTGTATGATTGTGGGTGGAAGAGAAAAAAACAAAACAGTGTAGTGACCATTTTAATAAATGTAATGTAAAATGTTTTTCATAACACCTAGTAAAATGGATTAGGCCCCTCTGAGCTTTTGAAAGATTTATTTTCATGTTTGGAGCCGTTATATAAACCCTGAATAAACCAACCCCCCCCCCTGAAGAAACCGAAAATTAAAAAAGAAAAATGGACTTAAAAAAACCTGCGGGCTCCTCGCAGGCCTGAGGCCAGCTGGCTGCGCTCCAAATGACTTCTTACGTTATGCCAAAAACAATCGCAGTCTCATATCTCTGTCAACACGTATAGAAACACACACACACCCGTACACGCACACACACCATCGCCTGCACACACCTGTCTAATCCACTTCTGTTTGATACGCCTTTCCAAGCCTATCTTCAGTTGTCCATCTTTCCTTCTGCTCGCTTTTCCTTTTGTGGGATTTAAGCTGCACCCCCACCCCCCCGCACCACCACCACCACCTCTCCTCTCTTCCATACTCCTGTTTCTTTCATTCTCTCTCTCTCTCTCCCTCTCTCTCTCTCTCTCTCTCTCTCTCGTGCCAGCCTGCATCCCTTCCTTTCAATTAGTCAAACCTGAAGAGATCCACCACAGGACTGCCCCTCCTCCTCCCTTTCTGTGTCTTGATGGTTCTGTCACTTTTTCTCAATTAGCGGACCTGACAGGCAGCTCAGCCTGCTCCTCCTCTTCCTCTGCCATGCTCTCTCTCTCTCTCTCTCTCTCTCTCTGTCCTTCTATCTCTGAGCCAATGTAACAGGGTCGTTATGTACCCTATATCTATCTTGTTCTCTGGTTTTTATAATTACACAAAATTGACGTGGTTAAAGTTTATTTTGACTGGGAGAACCTCCAAACTCCAGAATATGTCAAGTTCAGAGCCCCTCCTCCTCCATTTCTTCTTCTGTGGTCCCTACTATAAATGCCCTTTGCCCCTTCCCCTCTCCCCTTTCACCCGATTCGACTGTTATCAGGCCATTAAATAGGCATCATCAGTCGCTATAAGCACCATAGATGTGGGTTGTTAGGGGCCTACTATGCCTACTACGTTGTAAAAGTCATATTTTGAACACAAACAAAAGCCCTCTTTAGGTTTAGGCAAAAAAAAAAAAACAGTTAAGTTTAGGGAAAAACGTCATGTTTTGGGTTAAAATAACTACAAACACAAAGACAACTACACATTGTTGGTTTCACATGGGATGCAAACTCCGGTCTCACACTGTCTATAACTACAGCGCCTGACTTTCGCTTCTGCTCCTGCCATAATTACTACGGTCTGTGTCATGTACTTTTATACCTTGTTTCAGTGATCTACCATGTGAATAGATGATAAAACCTACTAGTGGGTGTAGTAGGCCCCTATTGACCCACATCTATGGGGCTTATAGTGACTGATAACGTCTATTTAATAGCCTGACAACAGTACAATTATCCTGTGGGAGAGGTGGGTGTCATTTCTTTTGGATGATTTATTATCCTTATCCATCCCATTATTTATCGTACTGTTTTGTTTATATTTTATTTTCCTACGATCTTAAAACGTCTATCCCAACCTGTCAATATATTGATTTCAACGAACTTGCATTTAAAATTAGGTGTTTTAAGAGTAAATGCTGCTAGCTTAAAGTTACGGCGAATTAAGCTGTGCTGTATTCGTGTGTGTAGGAGCTGGAGCGGGCAGTAGATTTGACATGGAGGGTCTGTTTCCCTATGTGTTTATCAGAATAAACAGAGGCCAACTATAAAGAGATCCCGGTGTCACGGCATCTTTACTATCTGACCAACACAACGCAGAAGTCCACCGGTTACACCATATCCCCGGAGACGATACACAATTGATGTTATTCCGCCTTTTAGCAGAAGTGAAGAAACCCTTCAGAGCAGGTATAAGAGGGAGGAACGAACCACTCTGTCGTCTGCCTCTAATTCAGCTTAATTCTTCGCTGCCTCTAGGTGCTGTTCTATATCCAGCCCCCTTCTTTTGTCCTCCCTGTCGGCCTGCTTCTCTCAACCCACCACGCTGTGTGAGAAATATCCTCAGAACTTCTGGAAATCCCTCCCTGGGATTGCAGCTCTGTTTGTTCTGCCTCTCGCCCCTGCTCCGCCCGTGGAAAGGAGGGCATGCGCTGTGAGCTCCCCTCTGTCATTCACTTGCCGACGCTGACTTGTTTATGTGTGTGTGGAGGGAAAGAGAGCGAGGCTGCTGTGCAGTCAGCAGACTGCACTAAGACCCTGCTCACGTCGCCTGCAGCAGCAGCAGCAAGCGGCAGCAGCTTCCCTTGTCCTGGCCAGATTAATGGCTGAATGGGCTCTGCCGTGCCCAGCAGTCCCCCTCTTGCCGCCCCACTGGAGGGCATGCTGAAACTGAGCGGGCTGGCATTATCGGGCACAGCCAGACCACGCTGTGAAAAGGGATTACGCCGTCAATCGTCACGCTCACAAACAACATGCTGCCGCAGAAGAAAAAAAAAAAGCCCCTCTCCCAGCTTGGATAAAGACTGCCAAACAGCTCTGTGCTTTTCTCCCTCAAAAAAATCTGAGAAAAAACGTCTTGCTTAAACAAAGGATCCTTCCCCCCCCCTCTCCTCTTCTCCCACTGTAGATGAATTGGCATAAATGTGTGTGCTTATTAATCATGACAGCAGAGAAAGAGACAGACAAAGGGGGGAGAGATAGAAAAATAGGTAAAAGAGAGAAAAAGTGAGGGTATGTAATTATCGCCCCGTTGCCCTCCGCAGAAAGCAGCACCTCCTGTGTTATTGCAGGACTGTTTGCCCTCTCTGTGCATTTCATTAATTAAGACGGGAGCATGCGGAGGCCGCTCTGAGACGAGGTCATTAAGCCCACCACAACACTCCTCCCTCCCCAGAGCCGGCTCACAGCACCGGCCCCATTGTTCCGCCGGCAGAAAGTGAGACATTCAACACTCGGAGCTCCTGTTAAAACCACGGCGCTGCAACACACACACACACACACACACACACACACACAAACCAAATGAACTGCATCTGCGCTTTCCGGGATCAGGTCCCACGCTTGCCAACACAAATACGTCTGTCTTTCATTTAGTTTGTAGAGCCCATGTTTTCCTCTCTTATTATCCCCTCCTCCTTCCTTCGCTCCGTCTGCGAGTTGAAAGCGAGGCTGGAGGGTGAGGCAGGTGCAAAAGGAGACGTGAGACACCTGAACTTCTCCAGATGACCCAGGGGTCACTGAGATGGTTGAACGTGGCGCTGGTGGACAGTAGACGTCAGTGCTGTCTGAAAAGAAGCACTAACACAAAATAACACGTCTCTTCTCTATATACATTATCCCTTCTTCCTTCTTTTCCCTTCCTGCCTTGAAATCGGTTCACTCCAGTGCTTGAAGTGGAAAAAAAACAAGTACCGATACTCCCCTCATTCACATGTAGGCGTGTGTGTCGGTCAGTAACGGCAATTTCTTGTGACTTATTCCTATTACTATTCTTTAAGCTTTTTATACTGTGTCAGTCATAATCAGCTGTGGTTTTATTGCTATATCATTATAATACTTGGGCGATGCATCTTCTACAGTAGGCCTATAATACTCCAATTATATTCCAGGTGAAACATTATAGTTTTAAGGTGGTGTATTTGTATATAGTGTTAATAGTTAAGTGTTATTTGTAGTATCGCCTGGAAGATACAAGGAGATCTTGGGTTTGGGGGTCCTCCCTCAAGAAAATTTGAAGGTTTTTGACCTTTTGCACTTTTATTATTACTAATTAAATGATTATTATTATTCATCACAGCCTTCGTCTGAACATTAAATTCTTCTGAAAATGTTTGCCCTCTAAAATCATATTCTATATATCAAAAGAGCAGATTCAGAAAACTTTAAAATCATTTTTCATTATTTGTTCGCAAATAAAAAAAAGGTATGACGAACAATTCACTAATTATTTTACAAAAAGGATGTGAACATTATATTGATAAATTACAGCACCGTCGTTCTCAGTACATATAGGCTAGTTTTCTTCTTTCCTTATTAATATCTCCATGTAGCATGGAGTAGATGGGGAGGACACAGGTTTAATCGTGGCTGTATTACATTACATAATATGCTCCGTAGAGAATATTCACTACAGTTTTATAACACTGATGTCAGCAAAGAGTTTGCCAAAGTTACAGCACTTTGATTTTTATTAAATCTCTGCCTCGTGTGAAATAATTAATTATACAGTTGTAGCGAGAGGCTAATTCAATTCACATTGATTTGTTTAGATGTTTTAGTTACCCAATTGTAGTGGAAGTGGGTTGTCATAGTGATTCTTTGTCCTAATATTGCGCTGGGCTTTCATCTCAGGCCATGTTTTCTCTCTCTCCTCCACCTTCAAAGTCCTTTGTGGTTTTCAATGTCCCGTTGCAAAATGAGTTTTGTGTTTGGTCTAAATGTCCTCCAGATGGGTTTGATGCAATAAGCCCAGGTGTACTGGCTTACAGGCCCAACGTCCAAACGACCTTTTGCCCCCGATGTGGGTCAGTGAAGGTCGGCCGCTCCGGCTCTCTCTTCATTGTAAACACAAGCTTCAAAATCCGTCCTTATCACTCCATTCAGATGGACCGAGGTGCCACTGCCAGCTCTGAGAGAGAGATAAAGAGAGAGCCATATGTTTCAAAGACAAATTTCATACATTAGAGCAATCCCCAAAGCTTGTCTTGTATTGTTTGCTTTCTAAACTCAGGCAGGGAAGGCAAACACGACAGGCAGAGCCAGCACTTATTTGCGTATGAACGCCACCAGCTGCATTGGACCTGAAGGATTATGCTGGGTTAGTCTGGATAACTGCATCTCGGAGGTTATTGTCCTGTCTTATCAATTCTCTCCCCCTCTCTCTCTCTGCTATCCATCTCAGCAGCTCCGGGGTATCCTCGATTCTCAGGGAGTCTGGCCCACACTTTCCTTCCCATGAGCCACTTGGATCACCATGCCAACAGTGGGGTTCTCTACGGGCAGCACCGTTTCTATGACACGCAAAAAGGTGAGGCGCGCGATGATTAAAATTCAATCAGACAGAAATAAGACATTTAAATCCAATTTATACAACATAGTATGGTGTAATTTGATGTGGGATATTGATACAAGGATGCCTGGGGACACTTTCATGAGAGCTGAATAATCTAATTCTGTCATTGCCTTTTCCTTTCTTGACTAATGCGCTTGTCTTTACTGCCTTCCTTCCTCCCAGAGAACTTCTATCTTCGAGGTCTCCCGTCCCAGCCGCCTCTCATCTCAGCCAATCACAGTCTGCCGCCGATGTCCAGGGCAGGTTCAGGACACTCCCAGGGGTCCTGCAGCAGAGATAGAGATCCAGGGGTAGGGACGGGTCTGCATAAGGGCCTCAAAGAGGCGTCTGTGGAGAGAGGAGTGGTACCTGTGAAGGACAAGGAGAGGTCCAGTAGCAAACAGGAGGCAAAAGAGAGACAGCAGCAGCAGCAGCAGCAGCAGCAGCAGCAACAACAGCACCACAGCCACCAGCCGCCCCAGCCCACACACCACCACCATTCCCACCCCCATCAGCAGCACCCACACTATCCACAGCACCCACTGCCCCTGGAGGAGGTCAACAGTCGGGCCCTGGAGAGGCACAAGGCGTCCCTCACGATGGAGTACAGCAAGGAGCACCCTCAGAGTATGGGCAAGCCCCTCAGTGCCTGCTTGCACAATGGCAAGATGCAAAACGGAGATGCAGGAACTGGAGCGGGGGCGAAGGCCTCCATGTCCAGCTGTGGGGGGGAGGGCACCGCCCTCGGGGCCATGGGGGGTGGGGTGAGCAGCCAGGGCAGACATATGGGGTCCAGCGTCAGTAGTCGCTGCACCAAAGAGGGGGTAAGTGGGGAGATGAGGATCAGCGAGCAACCTTCAGACTGTCTGGAAAGGGGTCAGGCACCACTCCACCACTCCCTGTCCTACTCTGTGCCCCCACCCTTACACATGGGCTCTGCCGCCGGAGGGGCACACCCCCATCCGCATCCTCATGCTCACCCCCATACGCATCCTCACCCAGGGGGCTTCCACTGCCTTCAGCTCCATCCCAGCCACCCGCACCACCCACATCATTCCCACCACACACACCACCATCCGGACTTCTTCTGCCCGCCCCCTCCTGCTCCTCTAGCCAACCCTGCCTCACATGAGAGGGGGCCAGCCAATGTGGGGCGAGATCCTAAAGTCACAGGGCCTACATTTGTGCCATCTGTGGCAGGCCTCGGGGACAAATCTAGTGGGCCATTCCAGCTCGGTAACCCCGACTGCCACGGTGTGGGCGGTGGAGGGGGAGGCGGCAACGCCAAGGATAAGGTGATAGAGAAGAATGGAGGCAGTGGGCACCATAGTAGTTGGCACAGAAAACAGCAACAACAGCAGCAGCAGCAGCAGCAACAACAACAGCAACAGCAGCATCCATACAGAAAGACAGAGAAGGCTCCAGATTGGATGCAGTCCCACCACCAACACCTTCAGCCCTCACAGCTTCCTCCACCCCCCCAACTGCAACAGCCTCCGCATCCCCAACAGCAGCACCAGGTTGTACGATCACGCAGCGCTGAGTGTATCAATAGCGGCGTGGACATGGATGTGTTCAGACCCTCGCTGCCCCAGGGGCCCAAAGCTGGACACTCTGTCCCTCATTCTGTCAACACTTCTCCTTACAGAGACTGTTCCCATCCAGGACCCCAACCCAACTCCTCCCCACTTGGAAGTAAAAGCATGGGTCAACATGGAGGGGCTGGAGCAGCCCATGGCCCCGGAGGTAGCTGCTCCTTACAGAGAGATGGTCAAAAGGTAGCCAGGATACGCCACCAGCAGCACGGCCGACCTGGCCCGGATGCTCCTTCTCCCGCTGAGTTGAACCAGGGGGCTAATCAGGAGCTGAAAAGAAAGATGGACATGTCTCCTTATGGTTACAGCAACAGCAGCGGGCAGCACCACCACCAGCAGCCACCGGTGCCACCGTGGGCCATGAGGCCTCCCCACCACATGCCACAACCCGAGGAGGAGCAGAGGAAGTCTTACATGGAGTTAGGGAGCACTGGTGGGCAGCACTCCCAGCAGCAGCAGCAGCAGCAGCAGCAGCAGCAGCAGCAGCAGCAACAGCAACAGCAGCAGCCAGGAATGAGCCTGCCACCTCCCCAGCCTCCCCCCGCACCTCCGCTCAATCAGCAACAGCAGCAGCCACAGCAGCAACCTGAGCCCCAGGGCCCAACTCAGGGGGAGAGCAGCGCCATGAAAAGCTTACTAAAGTACAGCAACCAGCAACAGCCGCTGCTCCTCTCCCAGAAGAGCCCCTTCGGGGGGCTGGGAAGCCTCAAATCAGGTCCTGCTGGGGGGAGCTGTGCCATGCAGGGCAACAAACAGACTCTACCTTCCCGAAAGGGCCCAGCCAATGACAACGAGCGCCCTGATTACAGTGGGCGGGGCCGTGATATGGGGGACGCAGGTCACGGGGAAAGTGAGGTGCGGCAGCCGCCAGTGGGGATCGCCGTGGCCGTGGCCAGACAGAGGGAGCCACCTTGTCGTTCAGCGGACAGTCATCCCAACAGCCGACAGGGCCGGGTGCATCCCTCAGTGAAAGGTAAGCAGTCTGGGTCACTGCCTCATAAACAGAGGTGAAGGGAACGAAGAGCATTTTTTTTCTAATCTGTGACCTCTTGATGACCTACTAGCTGTTAAAACAAATAAAAAAAGAAAACAGAAACCTGAAAATGCATGAAAAATATTGGTGGCACTGAGCATTGTGATGAGTGATGAGCAAACAAAACATTTTGGTGAATGCATTAAAAATCTTATATGGTATGTAATCCCAGTGGTGGAAGAAATACTCCCATTTTTTTGGGAGTTTTTTCTAGTAAAAGTAGAAATACCATAACCTAAAAATACTACATTTCAAGTAAAACTAATGTCAGGATATAGTGACCATATTTTTTTTCATAAAAATAACCTTTTTTTAATCATATTTGCTTCAGTCTGCCTACTCCAGCTTTAAGTAAGAATACAAAAATGTTATTAGCAAAATGTAATTAAAGTATGAAAAGTAAAAGTACTCCTGCTGAATGACTCCTTTCACAGTGTTATATTATCATAGAATATTTTATTGTTCTGTTTTTATCATTAACAAATACACGTCTAATGTTCTAGTTAGTCAATGTGGAGCCAATTTTGGATATACTTTGTATACTACTGGGTAGATTAGTAGTATAGTCGTACTGCATCATATCATATAATCTTATCATTTAAAAAGTAACTAGTAACTATAAGTGTCAAGTAAATGTAGTGGAGTAAAAAGTACATTATTTATGCCTTGCCAGGTGACAGCTAACGGTTAAGCTAATGTTTGTCTCGCAGGACCGCCCCGCTCTATGTATCCTTCGGATCCCACCGCCGAAGAGGAGAGGAAGAGGATGAGCGGGGAACAGATAGGTTTGACTTGCTTGGACAGAGAGAGAGATGCATATATCAGGTAAGCAACTGTCAAGAATACCCATTTCAAATCTGTTATTGTCAGAAACCTTCAGTGGTCTTCATTTGCATTTCCTCATTCTTGTCTCATTGTGATACCAGGGATAATAAGGAAAGGGTGGAGTTTGCAAGAATCCACCCCTCCAACAGCTGTCACGGAGACCTCACCTCTCATCTCATGGTCCCAGGCGGGACTTCCCTCCAGTCTGGCCAATTAGGAGATCCTGCTGCACATTCTGCTCATCATCATTGGATGCCAAGAACTGGAAGCCCATCCCTTTGGATGACAGGACACTCTTATGGTACGACAATATTCATTTGGAAATTGGCTTTTTACAGTGTTACAGATCATGTACTGAAGGCAGTACAGTCCTGCTTTCCCCTTTTCATGGTTAAACAAAGGTGTTTCTATGCTCCATTGACTTACAGGTCATTTATGCTTTTATATAATCTTGCTCGTCAGCAAATATTGAGTTTCCTTTAGTGCCTACACAACTTTATGTCATCTCAAACTTGTGCAGAATTCAGCACCCAGGACTTTACATTATGCTGAAGAAAACATATCAATTCAACTTAAAGGTGCTAAATTCTATATACAGAGCATTAATATAGCAGTAAACAACTCTTTGCTATGTAAAGATATAGAGGAGTAATGTCTACCTGACTAGAGAATGAAGTTGCTCTCCCTCTGTGTGTGTTGTAGTCCGTGATTTGTTGACATAGCCGGGCCGTCCACGCATGCTTTTAGTGCATGTTAAGGCCCCGACACACCAAGCCGACGGTCAGACAGTTTGGGGCCGTCGGTGAGCGTCCGCACCGTCATCTCTAGTCTGTCCTTGTCTGATTTTTGAATTGCATGTTGAATTTGAAGTTTTATTATATCTATTCTCTATAAAGCAGGTATAGGTCATACGGCCCTGCACCAGAATTTGCCCCCAGGTTTCTCCGCGGCCATGCCAGGCCCTCTGCAGCCAGTCCTGCCTCTGCCTCAGGACCCCTCCGCCCAGCTGGTGGTCCTGCCCACTGAGCCGCCCGCCCATCCTGCGACCCACCACCTGGGTATGCCATAACCTTGATTTCTCCCCTGTAAAGTGTATTTATATGCATGTGCAGCCACACACATGAACATTATTCCATTAACATTAAAAGAACTGTTAGTTAGTTCATCAGCAGTCTTCGCAGGATCACTTCCTGCGAAGACTGCTGATGAATTTCCCTTTAATGGGCTCATTCACAGACACCACGATTCCAACATTTCCTGCACGCCACCTGCTCGGCCCAGCAGGAATAGGGCTCTCAACGGGTTAGGGTACTCATCCAACACACACATGCATACACTGAGATGCCACACCAGAGGAAGAGGAAGTGTGAGAGTGAGAGAAAGATCACTTCTCCAAACTCATTGTAGACGCATATTCAGCGAGCAGGCTGTGACATTTAATTAGCTCACGATCTTCGACGGTACGTTTCCCTCTGTGCTCCACAGGAGTTTCAGCTGAGAAGGGAAGTGCATCCACAAGAAGCTTTCCCACAGGAAACATCCAAGTTTATGTCTCTGAACAAGGGTTGTTGGTGTGTCAAGGAGAAAGGGGGTGGAGGGGCGAGTCGAGGGTGAGAAAATAGAAAAGTTGGGATTTTGAGGCTCCTAAAGTGTAGGCCCACTACTTCCCAAGTGGGTCATAGCACATCACCCACACCACCGAGTTTTACTGGTCCTTAAAGCCACATAATGAGAAAGGTTGTCCACCCACAGACATGGGAACTAAGCTTCCTGCTGGGCCCTTTCGCAGACCCTTTTCTGCAGATTGGCCGGGCAGGTGGGATTTTTTGTTGGCGGAAAGTCCACGCTGAATGCTCCGGCGAGACGCATTTCCAGCCCAGAGTTTTGACCTCTAATCAAACTACAGCCATCATCATCTGTTCGCATTTCATCATTGTCATGACTTTTTTTTTCCAGCATTCCAGCTAATTCTCAAGGCAGTTCTTAAAAAACAGCTTTCTGTTCAGAGCGGGGGAGAGTGTGGGATCGCTGCAGCCTGGGGAGATGTTGCTCCGTGAAGTCAAAAATCTTTTTTTCTGAAAACATTTGTCTATGGCCTTGCTATAAAATGTGAATTCAATGATTTTTAAACGATCCATAATGGTTTCACTTTATTTGAAATTGGTGTGTGGGAGGTAGATAATGACAGGATAAGGATATGGATAACTGTATTCTAGTGTGTTGTGCATAGTGTTGATGATGAATCCAAGGGAAAAGGTTGTGTGTATGTGCGTGCACGTCTTTTTGTTCTAAGGTAGCCCCCTCCATCTCATTCCTCCTCCTTTTTTCTCATTAGATGTGATGGAGCAGCCAGGGCTGTGGCCCCCTGTGTACGGCGCCCGGGGCCCACCCTCCCACATGCAGCATCCTGCTGTGTACTCCCGATCCCAGTTTCTACGGCAACAGGAGCTGTACGCTCTCCAGCAGCACCAGCAGCTCCAGCATCAGCATCAACACCACCACCAGAGCCACCAGTCGCAGCAACCACAACCACAGTCTCAAACCCAGCAGCAGCAGCAGCAGCAGCACCGAGCTGCACATGGCATGGACATGCAACATCATGCCACTCACAATTCACAGGTGATCAGAACTCACAATATGCAAGAAACATTAAGATTTTAATGTGAAGAGTTTGATTAACATCTATCTATCTATCTATCTATCTATCTATCTATCTATCTATCTATCTATCTATCTATCTATCTATCTATCTATCCATCTATCCATCCATCTATCCATCCATCTATCCATCTATCCATCCATCCATATCTCTCTATACCTCTCTATATCTATCTCTCTATATCTCTATCTCTATATCTCTATCTAAACATCTCTTTATACATGTATCTCTAACTCTCTCCATACCTCTCTATATCTCTATCTATCCATCTCTTTATATCTCTATCTCTCTCTATACCTCTCTTTATATATTTCTATCTATCCATCTCTCTATATCTCTATCTATCCATCTCTCTATCCGTCTCTATATCTCTATCTATCCATCTCTCTATCCGTCTATATCTCTATCTATCCATCTCTCTATCCGTCTATATCTCTATCTATCCATCTCGTTATACCTCTCTATATCTCTATTATCTCTCTATATCTCTATCTATCATCTCTCTACAGTATATCTCTATCTATCCATCTCTCTAAACCTCTCTTTATATATTTCTATCTATCCATCTCTCTATATCTCTATCTATCCATCTCTCTATCCGTCTCTATATCTCTATCTATCCATCTCTCTATCCCTCTCTATATCTCTATCTATCCATCTCTCTATTCCTCTCTATATCTCTATTATCTCTCTATACCTCTATCTATCATCTCTCTATATCTCTATCTGTCATCTCTCTATATCTCTATCTGTCATCTCTCTATATCTCTCTATATCTCTATCTATCCATCTCTCTGTGTATCTCTACATCTCTATATCTCTCTATACCTCTCTATATCTCTATCTATCAATCTCTCTATCCCTCTCTATATCTCTATCCATCTCTCTTTATTTATATCATCTCTTTATCCATACAAGAGAGAAGAAGCAGAGTGAGTGAGTCATGAGTCAGCTTTTCTCACATGACTATTTAGTCTATTTTTAACTCCCCTAAAATGTTCTGGGATGCTGACTTTCTCTCAGGAATGAGAGATTGAGTAACGGAGTAAATCACTGAATCTAGGCTGCGGAGCAAGTAGCTTTTTGTTTCACTGACTACATTGCAAGGAACTGGTTGTTATGTAGAAATGAAAATAACTTAATTTTAATGCCACAGATGCAGAAGAGGCCGGATGAGCCCTCCGTTGAACTAGAGGAACTCATTTCGGAGCCGAGAACATCCAAACCTGCCAAGCCCTACTCCTACAACCCACCTCAGAGGAACACCTCTCCCCCCGGGGCCTGCGCCGCTCACCTGTCCCCTTGTTGTCAGTCCCCGTCGCTGCGACCGCATCCCAAAAGCACTCCTTCTACACCCTGCCCCGCTCCCAGCCCCGCCGCCGCGGCCCCGCACTCACCCGCCATCAGCCCCGCCCCGCCTCAGATGCTCAAGGGGGCCGAATCCCAGGACAAGCGAGGAGAGGGACAGCCCGCACAGGATTACCCACAGTCCCTGGAGCCTGGTAAGCATCTAGATGCAAACAAAAATATACAAATATGCCTCAAAGTCTTCCAGCTGCCTTTGAAGCACTGTGTGCAGCGGCTTCAGTATGAGTGATAACATCAAATAAAAGCCGGTCGAAGAACAGGATAATCAATTTGCAAGTTGAGACTTACTTGTCTGGTTTCTGGCTTTGCGAGAGAGGAGCTCATGTTCACTAATATTTATTGAACTTTACTAAGCAATGGAAATAACATGTTGGAACTCTTAATTTGGGTGGTATTTCCCTTTAAGCCAAATAACTGACACAGCAAGAGAAAAAGGACAGTGAATTCTAAGATCACCTTGTACATTATATCCAGTGGTAATTGGAATAGACACTGTTGTAAATGATCCTTTTTGTCTGCTGGTGTGGTGGTAATATGTGTGGGTGGCTCTGTTGGCAAGCCCCTGATTGACTGAACAGCTCAAAGCTGCAGAAAATGGCTGCCGGCTGAGCCGGGGCTTTCCGCTACCGTTACCTCAGTAATGACTGAGAAACACCTCAATAGCAGCCCCTCGCCTCTCCTCCACCCCCACAGGCCCCGCACTCTCTTCATCATCATTAATGTCTGGCTAACGGCCGCCGCACGCCAGAGGAATTGTGTCAGGTGCTCTGATAAACCAAAGCCTGGCTCTCTTCAAATAACACACTCGCACAAGGTTGCATGTGGTCCTCTGCCCTTCCTACTGCTGGGAGATCAAAGCAGACTGCAGCTCCTTTTCCTGGTTTTTCATCACTTGTGACCTCAAAGGTGGCGAGGGAATTACATTTAGAGTGGGTGTGATGTGGAAGGACTTTGGATTTTCATAAAATTGTGCTTTCTGTTGCATTTCAGTCAAAATATCACTTACAGAATAATGTCATTATGAGATATCTTTGTGGGAATTGTTTAGCCAGTATTGACAATTGATGATTTTATTATCTATATTTCTTTCTCTCTATAGACTTGCCTCCTGGATACACCTACCCCGCGATTACCATGGGCTACAGGAGCGGTCCCTCCCCCCAGGATGTTCGACTGGCTGAGCCAGCCGACCTGGAAGCGGTCCAAGTGGAGCCTGCTGAGCACGCTCCCCAGTCTCTCTCCAGTCTGGGGGAGGAGCTAGACTGCCAAGCGGTGGTCAGGCCCCTCCCAGAGCCACTCCCGCCCGAGGAAGTGGAGCAGGAAGAGGAGGAAAGAGTGGTTGAGAGAGTTCTGGAGCAGAGGGAGGAGGCGGAGGTGGCAGCGGGGACGGCAGCCAACTATAATGTGCCTGGAGAGAGGGAGGTGGAGGAGCAGGGCCCCGCTGAGGAAGAGGTGCTGGTTTGCCCCCCTGCTAAGAGCCCAGTGTGCGAGGCCGCCTCCTGTCCGGTCCCCCTATCAACAGAGGAGCCTGAAAGGCCAGAAGCTGTCATCACCTTGGAAGAGGAAGAGGATGACGAGGCGGCGGGTGAGGAGAGCCAGGTTGAGCACGCTCAAAAGGTCAACATGCCTGGAGAGCAGGAGCCAGAACTGCCCACCATCATCGAGCTTGACCCCGCTTCCCCTGCAGCTCCTGAGCCTCAGTCCTCGGCCCTCGAGGGAGCAAAGGACGGCGAGCAGCAGCACAAGAATGAGACGACCCCCGATGACGCCTCAGTGGATTTTGTGTGTCTTTCCCCCGCCTCAGCTTCCCCCCCAAGCCCAAACCAGGCGACCGTCGCCCACAAACCTCTCGTGCCCTGCTACTGGAGTCTGGAGCTGCTGATCGCTGCCGCCTTCTGCACAGACGTACCTCCATTTCCCTTGTTCCCTCTTAGCGCCCCATCAGTTGCCCCGTCGCAGCCCAACCCCCACGCGGGTATGCAGCTTCTGAGTGAGCTGGCAGATCTGGAGCTGCAGCAGCAAAAGCGCACCTGTGGGAAAAGCCAGGGTGAGGGACAGCGGGTCTTCCATTACTCATACACATTAACACGCACAGAAACACACTCATATCAGCATTATCTCTCGTAGTTTACCCTCCTTCTCCTCTGCGTCCACCGAGACAAACTCCCACTCCCCCCCTCAGGCCTAGCCTCCGTCACTCGGCGTTCCCTCCCAGATACTCCTCTCTTCCTGCTGGTCTCGAGAGCCTCTGGTGGATTCTAACACGTCCCCAGAGAAGCTGTCTGCATGCCTGCCTGCCGTTTCTCTTCTTTGGTGTGTTAAAGGCACTTTTATTTTCTAAAAGGCTGTTCTAACGATGCAGAGGCCTCAGGAGAGGGAGAAGAAGCAGGAGGACAGGGCTGAACTAGCTAGCGAGGGGTGTGCACCTCCCTTCCCTCGCTCCCTCTCTTTCCCTTCCAGCTTTCCTCAGGGAGCTGTCTCGCTGTCTCTCCATCCCGCCGCTGTTTGATCCACACGTGTGCACACACACACCACCACACATAAAAACTCAGTCACACGCAATTGTAAATACACACACTTTAACAAAAAAAGAGAGACACACCAATTGGCTTCCCTCTCTCTCCTACACACTGAAAGTTAGTGTGTAATCACAAAAGCAGTCGATGTTTTCAGCACCCTGGAGCATTGCCTGGCTAATTAGACCCCATTGTTTTAAAGTGCCTTTAAAAGCTTCCTTGTTTTTCAAAGCGCCATGTGTTTTTTTTTGTTTTTTTTTATTCATGCAAAAGGATGTTTTGTGTTTACCACAGCATCCTAATGCATTTAACTGCTCCCAAAAGAGGTTTTCTATAAAAAGGGTATCATCAACTGATTCTGGAGTCAGTGATGTTGTCTTTGTGATGCGATACTGTTGACAGCTCAGGAAGTGGCACATGTCGAGTCACAACAATCGTCTTTACCAAAACAAGTACTAAAACAAGCGAGAAGAATCAGTATCTTTTTTTTTATTTATTTATATATGTAAAGACGTAAGACACTTTGTAAACAATATTCCATGTTTCTTCTCCGTGACTAGACTGCAGCCCCTGATATTCAGACTTTATCTCATATAGTCCATTCAGTGCCACAGGCAGATAGATCTCTATAGGAAGAGCTTGGCCCAGATGGCCACTGACATAGCAGCATCTGGTGAGTCCACATTGATATGACCTCTGAAACGATACGCTGCTGCCTCCTCCTCATACGGGTTTAATACGTCCAATTTCAATTTATTCGCTATATCACGAGATAATGCTGAAATAATAAGTCACATTTGATGCGGAATTTGCGCTCACATGCACAAAATCTTTCCTGTTCACTTTGACATGAGTTTCTTTTGACAAATTTTAAAGAGGACCTATTATGCTTTTGTGCTTTTTCACTTTCTTTTAGTGTGTTAAATTATTTTTTGTGCACGTAAAAGGTCTGCAAAGTTACAAAGTCCACGCCACAGGGAGTTACTCTCCCCCACAGAAACACTCCGGAACTGCCTGAAATGCCTTGATTGAAGTCCCGCCTTTTCTTCCGTAATGTGGTGATGTCACCAAGTAATACATTTGCATAATACCTGCCTAACGGCTAGTTTGGCGCCCTCAAACAAAGCTAGTTAGAGCTGGAGCGGAGTACAAAGAGTTTAGTTCGATTAACCAATCATAACAGAGTGGGTAAGCCGACCAGTCAGAGCAGACTGGGCTTTTCGGGAGGGGGCAGGAGCTCAAACAGAGGGTGAAAAAAGGTGCTGCAGCGCGGCCGGTATGAGGGAAAAAAAAGCATTTTTGAACATTAAAGCATGTAAACATGTTCTAGTAGAAACCCAAAGTACAAGTATGAACCTGAAAATAAGCATAATAGGTCCTCTTTAAAGAAACAAGCTTGTAATTGTAGTGTCTTTAAATCAAGCATGCATGGACGCAATATGAACCAAACAATTATTTTTGTTCCTGTAACAGAAGAGGAGTTGCTGATGTTTGACCTCCAGAGCCTTGCTACGCTGGCCACAGCCCGGGCACTGGAGATGGGCTCCCAGGAAGGCAGCAGTACGGGTTCAGGGCAACACTTCCCGGCCCGCAGGATCCTCAATTTACGGAGGAAATGCAGCTGGACGCCTCGCAATGAACCAGTAAGACTCAAGACAAAAAAAGTTCTTAAAGGGTTTTAATGTCTTTCATTCAAATAAATGAAAAGATAACCTAGTGATGTGTTTCTTGATATTTTAAGGATGTTTTTAATATTAAAAATGAACTCTAATGATGTGTATCTCAGGTGTGCCCGGCCAAAGGTAGCATGGAAACAATGGACGGTCCTGAGCTTGAAATGCGTGTGAAGTTGGCTGAGCTACAGCGTCGCTACAAAGAGAAGCAAAAGGAGTTGGCCAAACTTCAGAGGAAGCACGATCATCAGTGAGTGTGACCTCATCCTACTTTCCCTTAAGCTTGTCTCCAGCCTTTGTATTCAGGGATTTTAAAAGTAATACAAACTTAAAGGGTAAGTTAGGTTTTTTTTCAACCTTGACCCTATTGTCCCATGTTTTTGTGTCTATCTGACTACTAGCGACAACAATTTCTGAAATTGGTCCAGTATTGAGGGAGAGCGCTGTAGACGGCAGCCGCCATATAATCCTATTGGGGCAAGCTGGCACCGTCATTTACGTCCACTAAAAAGTGCTTGTTTTTTCCATGACAGACTCTGATTGTTATTATAAGTGTCTGACAACATCATGGAAAGAGTCTCGCTCAAGGAGAAGTCTCGTTCTGAAATCTGGCGAGGTGACGTGTTTCCGGAAGACAACGGTGGAATAGTGGAATACATCCATGGTGGAAATGCAAGAGTTTGTTGTGTTGGAGTACAGAAAGCGTAGCTTAGTGTTGTCTAAAAGATTTTCAATGTCACGGCTGAATATTTAGATGATTTCGGAAATGAGGATGAGGTCTTTGAATTCGATGGCCACCTGTATTTATTTGAGCCAGAGTATACGGATATTCAGATTTCACAACGAGACTTCTCTCTGAGCGGGACTTGGACACAATAACAAACAGACCGGATGAAGAGAAAGGTGAGAAAAGCGTTTTATTTCCCTGTATGATCCTTTCCATAATGTTGTCAGACACTTATAATAACAATCTGAGCCTGTCAGTGGCAAAAACAAGCACTTTTAGTGGACGTATTTGCTTCTAGTTTTCAGAGGATTCCTTTCTATATTCTTTGCTTCTACAACCTTTTTGAGTTTAGATATTTGTAGTATCTCAGACTCCCTCTCTCTCCCTGCATGTCTGTTTACATCTGCGTGTGCGAGCAGGAAGGAGGAAACACCTCGCAGCCCGGCGCGGCGAGGACCGGGGCGGCCGAGGAAGCGGAAACCCACCCTCACCACGGGTCCGGTGTCCTCATCTGAGGGCCAAAGAAAAGTCAAGTGAGTATCACTCAGCCCATCTACGCTGGCTGGCTACAGTCCAGCCTCGCCTGATAAGCCCCCTCTGTATCGCTGGCATACAGGGACAGCCTCTCATTGGCATAAACAGGAAATGGGAGAACACACAGCTGAACCATTCAAGGAAGTCCACTTCAACCCTTTCTAATCTAATCAACACTGGCGTTAATTGTATAACAGCATAATAAGTGTCAGTTGTGTGTACGTCCGCTAGCACAGAATATTTATGTATGCTTGATATATGGACCTAGAAAACGGCTCGCTGGTCTCATTAGGCTTCAACCCAGCTAATCTTAAACCTCAGTGGCATTACTGTAGTGTATGTTGAGCTTAGCTAGGCTGGGTTCGGGGGGGGGAGGGGGAGGCTGTCTGCTGGTTGGGGGGAGATGACAGGCAGAGGATGTAATTAGAGTACTGTGAATTCTCCTGTAATCTGTCCAAGCAGCAGGAATGTGACACACCACTGCCATTACAGCCCCACGGGGGTCACCGGGGGTCCAGAGGATAACATGATGGTCAGACAGTCCAGGCACTCAGAGATAAGCTGACATTTAGAGCTCTCATACAACGTCCATGTGTGTACGAGGGGGGGAAAAACAATTAGTGGACTACAGAAGGAATAAAAAATGAAGAGGGAGACAGATAATGGAGGATATTCAAGAAACAAGGACCCTACTTTATCTTAAAATGTGTTGATGACATTTAAAAAAGTGCAAGCGTCAGCTTTTGTCAAAACCGGGGTGTTTGGTGGGGGAGCTGATAAACCAAAGAGGGTCTAGGGGGATAAAGGTTTCCTGTCAGGCTTCAATTAGCCTTGTCATCAGGGTTTGGAAAGGCTTAGAGCACTAAATGTCACCTCGCAGCGCTCCCTCTCTCGCCATCTTCTCCTTCTCCCTCCTTTCCTCGCTGTGGTTTCTGGGCAACGGTCCACCGTGTTCCCAGCTGCCCCTCTGCGGTGTCACCTCCGCTCTCCTTCCACCCATGTACCCTTGCCCCCTCGCCAGGCCAGAGTGGGGACGCTGATGCTGGGTGACAATGACACCCAAGTGAAAGGGTAACGGGCCCGGGGGCCCTGCGGTGGATAGAGGGAGGGGGCCGACATGGGGGTGGTGGGGTGCTCTGCAGGCCACAGTACAGTAAACTCTCTATTGTGTTAACATTTGAGCCACAGCTCAGCTACTGGCACCCTTTTTTGTTTCTGCGGATGTGTACAATGCAGCAGAGAATGACATGACACATCTGAACAAGGAGCAGGCAGACTGGGGACTGATTAGCCCCATGTTGCGTTACATGGCAGGGTTATGTAAAAGCATGTACTGCACCTGCCACTCATGCCACTACAAGATGCTGACGCTTGGGTGCTACGACGGAGGGCAGTGGGTCAGCGGGTAACAGCGAAGCCTTTTTAGTATCTCCTTCCTTTTCCTTATTTCGACACGGAGTGTGTGTGGTTTCAGCGAGCGATAAATCCAATCCCTGCCTGCACATTCTGTGCATCTGCGCAATTAGGTATGGATGCAGCTCTGTGTGCTTATGAGCATTTATACAGGCATTGTTTGTTTTCGGTTATTCCTGTGGGTAGAGCGCTGGGGTCCTTTGTGGTGCTGCTTTGATTGGGGGGGGGGGGGGGGGGGGCTGGCGAGAACTACTGCTAGCCAGCAAACCCTGCTAATCAATTCTGTTTAATTAGTCACTGTACGCTCGGCCCCCCCGCTGAGGGGAGGGACTCTGTCATATTGTGTTTGTCAGCAGCGGAAGGCGAGCCGTGGTGGGATCTGCCTCACAGGGACAACTCACACTCCACTGCCACCTCTGTCGCTCTGCTGTCAGTCAGCGGGCAGACAGTCCCGCCGCCCGACAGTCGCCTTCATTCTGTTACAGATGCACGCTGACACACTCTCACAATCGAGGCCTATACGTACAGACAAAGAAGCACATTTGATAGTGTAGTTACAGATTTGCACAATATGCACACAAAGAAAAGTGTGCTTTATTTATCTACTTCACATGTACACCCTGCTTACTCTGAAATGTGATTTCCTGGGCTGCGCGCTCACTAGTAGAGGGGGGGGAAGTTAATCTTTTGTTTGAGCAAGGCCTGGCTCACGTCGGTCGGTGTGGTCTGTGGGCAGGCTTCCAGAGGGAAATTCAAGGGCATTTGGAGTGGTTGGCCTGTGATGCTGCTCAGCGTAGGGGAAAGAGTGTGCCACAGCGATATGAAAATGCAACTGGAGAGCTATGATATTCGCTGAGAACAATAGAGCCGCATACAAATGCAATGCCTTCCGACCATTACAGTGTATCTTTCAAAGCGATGCAGCGCTTCACAGGCTGCGCAGACACTCCCTAGATGAAGGCTTCTTACGCCACACTGCCCTCAAACAATCCCAGGTTCCTTGTTAGATCCCAATTTTTCAAGTGTGCGGTTCAGACACCGGGCTCTCCGTGTCCTTTTTTTGTCATTCTGTTCATCAGACAGAGAAAGGAGACTTATTAGATCCCACAGAGAGGTGACTCAACTCTGTTTTTTCCCCTGTGATGTCCTACCCCCTCTTTTTCTTTCAAACCACCGCCATTCTTCTCTAATGAATGCCTCTCCCTTGTTTTGACTGGCAGGTCGATGGGGGCGGGGCTTGCGCTGTCGCCTGAGGACCTAGGAGGGGGCGGAGACAGCCAGAGAAGGAAGAAGAGGCTGTCCAGTCGAGGCTTTGAGCGACTCAGCAGCACACAGGTCAGGGTCCCCTTGTCCTCCTCCCTTTTGTCCTCCACGCAACTAGAAATGAAAGAGGCCACTCTTTGTTTCTTTGCGTTTGATATGTTCCTTTGTTGCACACTATTTCTAATTAGGTGCTACCCTCAGGAGTCAAATCCTCTGCTCTCCATATTAATATCTTTTTCATTGGGGCTTCTACTGTTCCCTTTTCTTCTCTGTGTGCGAGCAAACGAGAGCCCTCTCCCTCTGACGTTCTGATGCTTTCGCGGCTGCTGTGACCGGGAGTGTAACTGGCTCTCTCTCATCTCTCTCTGTTGCAGCAGATAAAAGCACAGGGCTGCAGAAAAAGCAGTCTTCACAGCATGCTCGGCTCCAAGCTGGCCGCCGATGTGACTCAGCTCAAACAGAAAGCCCAGGGTAAAAAGATTCTCTCAGGGACGGGCTCCAGGGACAAGGAGGTTTCGCCCTGCAACTCCAACCTCAAGCACGGACACAGAAGCCAGGGCACGAGCAAAGCCGAGTCCAGGCGAGAGTCTGGAGGACAAAGTGACACAGGTAGACACTGGCAGTATCGATTGTGCCTCGTGCTGTTTTGTTTTAATAAGCACAGCGCTATTCCCTAAAGCCCCATTCTTAACCTAGATGTGTGATTGGTTTTGCAAACTTTCTCAGCAGCCAGTGTTGACAGTAGCCCCCAAGAGAGCTGGACTGGACTGGTGCGCCCTGGACGTAAAAAGGGATCCACCACGCTGACGCAGGGCTCGTCCCGTCTGAGCCAGCCCAGAGCGAGGGTTCTCCGTGGCCAGAGACGGGAGGCATTGGAGGAGGGGGAGAGCTCCCCTGCAGAGAGTGACTCCTCTGATCAAGGTGAGGCCACTGAGAGCTGGTTATTAGACTCACACAGTGATGCAGAAGTTCTTGGTAATTTTATTCCCAGGACTACTTTTCAAGGAACTAAAAGGTTCCTCGATCTCTCTCGAATTAATTAAAATGAGTCGGGAGGCCGACAGCAAAGCCTAACTTTACTTTTAATGTTATCAAGCAAAGAGAAATGCTCTCCCCCCGTCCTAAAATGGTCCTAAATCAATACTAGAGTACTTCCTTGTTTTATGAATGAAGTGGTAGAGTTGAAGCAGCAGCACTGTGTGTTTGTTTGACCAAACAGCGACGGTCATCCCTGCAAACCCCATCCTGAAAGTTCCTGTAGATTCAGAAAGTACTACCCCCTGACCAGGGCCTTTTTGGGGGATAAAAAGGCCCCAAAAATGTCCCTGAAACTTAGGATACGTTACTGATCGCATACTTTTTCTTTTTACTTTGTACATACTGCAGCTGCCCTTACAAAGTGCGTATTGTTGCATGCAGTATGCATACAACTGGACATACTACTTCGTCATAACATTAGTCCCTGAACTTTGACCCTCTTGCTCAAATATCCGCTGTGCAGAATAGCCAGAGAAGCATACTGCAAAATACGACCGGATGTAGTAGGACATCCTGGTATTTTTGGCATACTAAATCTTTTTCTAGTATGGTAGTATGGGTATTGGAACGCACAGCCAATTTAGACCCTGGTCCCTGCGGTCGAACCGCGATGAGTTCCTCAAAAGGTTCTTAGTTCCGGGGGGAAAGTCCCTGCGGTCGAAACGGTAATGAAACTGGCCACAGCCACTCATTATGGCTCAGTGGTAAACGGTGTCATCTCACAGAAAGAAAGACCTGAGTGTGATTCATGGTCTTGACCCTTTCTGTTTGCATGTTTTCCTAAGTTCATGCTGTTGACTTTTGGGTTCTCCGCTTCACTCCTACAAATACAGACAAGTGTGGTGAACTGGAGACTTCTAATTGGCTAGCTATGAAAGTGAGAAACAGCCACATGTCGAGGGTATTTTCGGTTCTTCAAAAGACTCTATAAACATTGACCCTACACGGAAATAAAATGCTACAGAAAACAAAGGGCTGCAGTGCATCAAGCACATTTGACCTGTTTCAAGTTAAAAATAAAGCAACAACCCATTGACATATTGTTAGTGTCACTAACACAGTGAACCCAGTGTCCTCTTAAAGTGGCAGCAGGCAGAATATTCTGGGTATCATTGAGCAAAAATTCCATAATAACCTTTCAGCATATTGTAATTCAAGTGTTCTGAGAGATAACTAGACTTCTGCTCCTCCTCATGGCTCTGTTTTCAGGCTCTAGCCCGTGACGGGAGACTTTGGCCAATCACAGGAAATTTCAGAGAGATAGCGTTCCTATTGGATGTTCATTCAACGGAGGCAGCTGTCAATCACTCGCGAACTCCGATCAAACGTACTGTAATGACTATTTCTCGCCTCAAATGTTTTCAGAAACATCTTTTTTCAACATCAAGTTTGCTCCGGCTGGTGCTTAGTATTTCCTCAACTTGATCTCAACTTGGCTGCCGGGTCACAAACTTTCTAATTTTAAAGCTAAACAGTACACTACAAGATGTTTCTGAACACATTTGAGGCTAGAAATAGTCATTACAGTAACAGAATATTGATTCATATTTGATCAGCGCTGCCTAGTTTGACCGGCGATTGATTGACAGCTGCCTCCGTTGAATGAACAGCCAATAGGAACGCTCTCTCTCTCTCTGAAATTACCTGTTATTGGCCAAAGTCTCCTGTCACGGGCTAGATTTTTTAACGCCTGAAAACAGCTCCAATTCTACCCACTGCTGCTTAAAGTCCAATGTGCCTTTTGTTAATGTGTAAATGACTTTAAAGGCAGTCAAAGGTGAGTGAATAGGTGATGATTAATGTCTCGTAACGGACAGGGGTGGGGGTGGGGGGGTGCACGGACAGTCGACACCTCAGTGATCGGCCTCGTCGGCCGGTCTGGGCTCGATGTGCAGCCACAGCTGTGGACACTTGCCTGTGAGAGGCTCTGACAGCCCTGGAGACCAGCAGACTGGGTCAAAGAGCTGCTTGAGAAAGTGCAGCGACAAACATACACACACAAACTCACTCCCACACTCCCTTGCACATTCGCTCTGAAGCATGTGGGTTCACACCAGGAAATACCACCGAGGCAAAGCACTTCATACATCATTTCTATGAACAGTTAAACTATTTACTTAAATGCTAATGAAGTGCCTGCGAAATGATGGGGAGTCGGTTAAATAACTTCACTGGCTGGTAATGACTTAAATAGAAGGATTTGATAAGAAGTTCATGAAGCCTACCTAATAGTCTGAATGCTGTATTGTTTGCTGTCTCCATTAGACGATGAAGAAGAAGAAGGCAGTTATGATACCGATGAAGGTCAAGACTACAGAGCCCAACCCCCCAGAGACGTCACTTGTAGCTCCTCCGTGACAGGTCCGAGTCCCTCGTCTGTCGTAAAACTGGAGGCCAACCAGAAAGCCAGGAACAAAAAACAGAGACAGGAGCTTTATGGTGAGACGGTCCTTTGAAACTGATTCACGAGTCAACAAAGCTGCCCCACATCTTCACGGGAAACATCTGTTTTGTGTTTCTCCTTCTTGCTTGTTAGCGAGGTCTAAATCTGTTTCTCTAATTGAACCACACAGGCTCCCAGAGTCTGTCTGGAGCGGAAGGCGAGGTCAAAGTGAGGAAGAAGCCCCCCTGTAGGCTGGGCCTGGCCACTGCAGGCAAAAACCGACGGGAAGATCACCGGACCGAAGGGGTAAGAAGGCCATGTGGGCCCAGGTCTAAGGAGCCTCGGTGGGGCAGCCTCGGGACCAGAGGTAGCCGCTACCGGAGGAGCATGGGACTGGCCACCTTCCCGACCACCAGTGAGAGGCTAAAGAGGGCGACCCGCAAGAGCACCATGTTGAGAGGAGCAATCAATAAGGTGACTGGAAAGTATTTGTTATATCATAAATAAGTTCCGCTGAATTAATAATTCTACAACGGTGTATTAGGACCATTGTAGGTAAAAAAATATATATATTTATATATATATATATATATATGGACCCGGGGGAGGACGGTAATATTCAGAGAAAAAAAATCAGAATTTCCAAGATTTAAGTCATAAATTTACGAAAAAAAACGTGGGTATTCTCTGAGTTTAAAGTGGCAAATTTACAAGAATAACGCACAGATTTGCGAGATTATAAAGTCATAACTTTACGAGAAAATAAATTGGATATTCTCTGAGATTAAAGTGGAAAAATGATGAGAAAAAACTCACAAATTTGCGAGATTATAAAGTCATAAATTTACGAGAAAATAACTTGGATATTCTCTGAGATTAAAGTGGCAAAATTACGAGAAAAAAACTTGGATATTCTCTGAGATTAAAGTGGCATATTTACAAGAAAAAACACACAAATTTGCGAGATTATAAAATCATAAAAAAAAAAAATTATAAATTTTGCAAATTCTTTGTTTTTTCTCTGAATACTACCCCTCTCCCCCAGCTCTGTAATTATTTTTTTTTAGCTACAATGGCCCTAACATGCCGTCATATAATTCACACCCTCAAAAGGACTTAAATTGTGCGAACAATTCTGCAAATAAACTATTATTTTTGAAGATTTATGTGCACAAACTGGGACCATAACCAGATTGCTTCTTGTTCCTCCTCCTGTCGACTTCAACAGAGGAGAAGTTGCTGGTCAGTTGGGGCGCCATCTTCACAGAGAGAGGAGGGCAGCAGGGGACGAATGAACAAAGACCAGCAGGTACTAGACAAATACAAAAAGCACTCAATCTTCACTCAGGAAACCACCAAACAGAATCCAATGTTTTCATACATTCTGTTAACATTTCTGGTGATGTCTTACTGTCCTAGATTTCTCACCCTGAGGATCGTTACAGTAGAACTATTAAAAGTACTTAGCACATCGCACATAGCCCAACCTCCTGCTGAGTAATCTTAGAGGAGGAGAGGATGGGAGAGGAGATGTGGGAAGGGGGCGGCTCACACCTTCTGCTGTGACAGAGTGGAAAAACGGCTACTGATAGGAGATAGTACAGGCGCTGTGAAGTCCCCTGTGGATAATTGCTACTTTGAGGAGCATGCTAAACAATTTCTTCTTTCTTCTATCACACTTTCCATCTCCACCTTTTATTTTTTTATCCATCCCTGCATCCATTTATTCTTCTGTGCGTCCCTTCTGTTATGTTTTACAGCCAAAGGGACGAGCGGTGAGTCGGCTGCTGGAGAGCTTTGCGGCCGATGAGGGCTTTCAGATGGACGGCAGCAGCTTCTCAGAAGAAGAGGAGGAGAGCAGCCGCTCATGCAGCAACAGAAGCCCTGAAGGTGAGAGATAACACTGGATATCTCGCAACTGCAGCAGATAGTTTCAGTGATGAAATGTTAAATGTGATGTTTGCTTTTTCCTCATGCAGTTCCTAACTGTGTCCTGACCAAAGAGCTCCTAACTGACGGACTGAAGGTGCTGATCTCCAAGGAGGATGAGCTTCTATATGCTGCCAGGGTCCACACACTGGAGCTCCCAGACATGTAAGCACACGTGACGTGGTTCAAGTGATCAGTCACGGTGTTTTTAACACACATATGTGATTTAAATACCTCAATCAGATTCTTTTTAGGGCTGTCAAAGTTAACGTGATAACGCGTTAAAGCAAAATCGCTTTAACGGCACTAATTTCTTTAATGCATTATCGCAATCGAACTTTCGGAGGTTGTAGCAGCCTCAGTTTTAAAGCTAGTTAAAAGATACTGCTATCATATGAAACTAGAAAAACCTAAGGAATCCATTAATACCAACCATGTCGAACTAGCTTGTTGCAAAGGAGGTTACATAACGCCGCAAATTTAAGATCAATTTTATAATAATCTGAAAATAAGAATCATATTTTCTTTATCTTAGAATGAGCCGTTTATATCTACACAGGGAGCGGACAATGGACAAACCAAACTCTTTCAACTTTTCCTGCTTGGGCCAGAGTCCATAAAGTAACTCACTCCAGTCGCCGCAGCTCTCTCTCTCTTGTGCTTCACCTCTCACTTCCCAAGCAAACACACACACTCTACGCACTGGTTCTGCTCCAAATGTCCTACGCTGGCTCTAGAGAGGCCCATTCACATTTTTGTATCAGCCACCACAGATCTCCTACACACTTCAGTTGGTCGCAATCTGCAACCTCACCGCTAGATACCGCCAGATCCTACACACTGCTCCTTTTAAGGAGCTACGCTACTCTTATAACATGACGATAGCCTGCCAGAACTTCCTGCAACTGGTCCGAAAGTCCGAACAGTCCAAAAATATGTTTAACACTAGAAACGAATCAAACAGACAGTCGTTTGAAAGTTGTGAGCGGGTCCTTAGATTACTTCAGTCTTTCAAATTACAGTGACATGATTACACCTTTTAGTTCATTCTGCACTAAACCTTGCACAAAGTGGCATTTCTATGTTGAAGCTGAGACGTGGCTAGAAGTGGTGGGAAATCAATTTAATTAATAATCCTTGAGGCTAACACATCCTTCCAGACATCAACACACCATAAAAGAAATCATGCATACAAGGTTTATTGGGGTAGGCATCTTTAGGATCATGAAAATAGGAATTTAGCATGAAAGGACTAGAAGTTATCACCAGTATTTGCCTATTTTTTTTATCTCTCTTCATGTCTTTCTTCCGTACCTTACAAACCCCACATCGTCCCATACCTCGCTCTGAGTATCAATACGGCTCCTCCGGCTCAGGCAGCAGAAAGATGCTTTAACAACAGCAGAGTGGGAGTAATATATGACATGTGAGCCAGGCAAGCATAATACAAGCATCTGAAAATATCTATCTCTCTCTCCGCTGTGCTTTTTTCCTCTAGCTTCAGCATTGTTATCTACGGTGAAAGAGGAAACCGCCCAAGAATCTATTCATTGGAGCAGCTGCTACAGGAAGCTGTAAGTTCACCCCGCTGCACTAAAACACTCTTTGTTACAGGAAGAACCATCAGTTGCTTGGTCTTCTGGGTCACTCAACACTTCTATTTCTCTTAAACATCCTTCTCACACTCAGCAATTCTCCATAGCCCTCCAGCCTCTCTGTAGCTCTGCCAGTCCCTTCGTTTTCTCTCTTTAAACCTCCCTTGACTATCTCTCAGGGTCACTGAGGCCATTTAAACCTCTTAGATGCATATGAACATATGGGAGGCGGGATCTTTGGGCTTGTGTGTGTCAGTGGATGTCCGTTAAACCCAGCTCTGTGTGTGGGTGGGTGGAATAATCCCACTAACACCTGGATCCATTCACGTTTTGGGAGTTTAAATGGAAGATGACGTGAACTTTACACCCCTACTGCTGCCAAAGCAACAGAGTTGTTTAAAGGCTCCGATCGATATGAGGAGAAGCTAATGATGATCCAAAAGTGTAGGGCTATCCAGCTATTATAAGATATATATTTATAATTCCCAATAAAAAATATATTTTTTTTTTTCAGTTGCACCCGGGGTGGTGCAGATTTCTCTTTTACTTAAACCACAAGACCGTCTGGATTTGTAATTCTCACTCATGTTAAGATACAATTACAGTTTAAGTCATCCACGTAATGAGATATAATTATACATTGTAGTAAACCGCAGCACATTCTTGGCTGGTGTTCATTTGCATTTAGGTAACATGTGCTTCCTGGTGTGCTTTGCATCCAGAGTGGAGTTTTAGTGTTTACTGCAGCAGGTGAACTTTGTCCCGTTTTTTTTCTTCACTGAGAGGATGCTGGTCTCTAAAGCAAAGCCATTATACCCACATCTTCTCCAACTGTGGACACAAGTCTTCACTATTGCCAAACAGGGCGAAGGACATTGTGTTTGCACACAATGGAGTGTCCTGAGATGATGACCCTGGAGGAGTAGAGCAGAGTTTAACTGCTGTGATTGTGACTTGGATTAAACCTGCAGCAGGCAGAATGTTTTTGGCATCATTGGGCCAAAATTTCCATTATAACCTTTCAGCATATTGTAATTCAAGTGTTCTGAGAGACTTTTGCACCTCCTCATGGCTCCGTTTTCAGGCGTTAAAAAATCTAGCCCGTGACAGGAGACTTTGGCCAATAACAGGTAATTTCAGAGAGAGAGAGAGAGCGTTCCTATTGGCTGTTCATTCAACGGAGGCAGCTGTCAATCACTCGCCGGTCAAACTAGGCAGCGCTGATCAAATATGAATCAATATTCTGTTACTGTAATGCCTATTTCTCTCCTCAAATGTTTTCAGAAACATCTTGTAGTGTACTGTTTAGCTGTAAAATGAGAACGTTTGTGACCCGGCTGGTGGGCGGTGCTTGGTATTTCCTCAACTGATCTCAACATGGCTGCATGAGGCGAATTATTTCTGAGGCGAGAAATAGGCATTACAGTAACAGAATGTAAATATCTCCCTATTGGCCAGGCGTTACCGTAGCATCTAACTGTCCATGAGACCAGCGTTCGTCAGGTGCCTGTTGTTCTGTGGTGGAAGATCACACATGTATTAGTCCGTTTACTATCTGATCACTCGTCTCCTCCTCCTCTCAACCATGTAAGCTCCCTCACACCGATTCTCCCGGCAGCTCTACACAAAGCACTTTAGTCTTATTTAAACACTCATCAGATAGCAGCTGGTCCTAATTATGCCATACTTCCACTTTCTTCTCTTTAAATTAGCCCCAAAGCCATTTATTTGACTCTGACACCAATGCCCCGATTTTCACCGTGCTCCTTCTCCCTCCCCCCACGCGCACACACACACACACACACACACACACACACACACACACACACACACACACACACACCCACATCCACACCTCATCAGTCAAAGGGTCCCTCGCCATGGCAACAGTAAATGAAAGCAACCTGAAAGAGCCCCCAGTGAGTGGCGGATGCTGGGGCTGCCTGCATTGTTGGAGGGAGGATCTGGCAACCTGCAATCACAAGCCCCCTATTCAGGCCCTCTTTAGTATTACTCAGCAAGTCAGGATTTACTGCATCATGGCTTCCGCTCTTTTCAGCCCTGACTGGCACATTGGCATGAGATAAGTGCCGCTTGGAAATGTGGCACAGTGGCTGCCCATGCACAATGCTCTGTGGCTCACACACTGTTTGCATGTGTGAGTGTGTGTGTGTGAGTGTGTATGCATGCATGTCTGTGTGTGTCCAGCCTGTAATGAATCTTAATTATGTTTTGGTCTGGCCTTCAGGTCCTGGATGTGCGGCCGGAGTCGGAGACTGTGCTCTGTGAAGGAACCAGGGTGTGCGCTTACTGGAGCGAACGCTCCCGCTGCTTATACCCAGGCTACGTTCGCAGAGGTGAGACAACAGCTTCTTCTGTATCTTCAGATATATATTTAGTTGTACATACAATCTGTTTTTTGCTAATTTCCCTGCTCACCTGAGGACATGTGCGTTTTCTCGCAGGTGCTTCATCTGATGAAGGGAAGCAAGCAGGAGTGATGGTGGAGTTTGATGATGGAGACCGAGGAAAGATTTCTCTCCCCAACATCCGCCTCCTGCCTCCAGGATACCAGATTCACTGTGGGTGTCTCCTCTCTGTGTAACTGGGAATTTTCTCTCTCATGTTGCACCGTCTTGTCTACCTGTAAGAAAATGCTAATAATCTTCTGCCCCTCGTCCTTTAGGTGGGGAGTCATCTCCCGCCCTGCTGACATCCAGCGAGACAACAGCCAGGAGGAGTTCTAGTCTGGAGCAGGCCCCCCTCAGTGACCGACCCTCTGACAGATTCAACATTATCAACACTTTAACCAACAGCCAAACTCTAACCGTTCACAAAAGAAGACCAGGTAAGAATAAACCCCTGAAACTCTTCATTTTAGGGCTGCAACTTATGATTATTTTCATTGTCGATTAATCTGTCGATTATTTTCTTAATTAATCGATTAGTTGTTTGGTCTATAAAGTGTCAAATGATGAAAAACGACAAAAAAAAAATCAGTGTTTCTCAAAGCCCAAGATGACGTCCTCAAATGTCTTGTTTTGTCCACAACTCAAAGATATTCAGTTTACTGTCATAGAGGAGTAACGAAACCAGAAAATATTCACATTTAAGAAGCTGGAATCAGAGAATTTTGAAAATTACTCAAATCGATTAATCGATTATCTTAGTTGACAACTAATAGATTAATCATTGCAGCGCTACTTCATTTCACCTTAAATGACCTAGAACTGTTAAGATTTTTTCCCCCTATATAACAGTATCACACATATTAATTACCTGCTTGTCCCAACAAATCATTAAAACTATAATGCTTACATTGAGTGAAATATTGAAACAAAACATTTTTTATAGCTGCACCTTTACATCAAAGAGCAATATTCCAAATGTGTCATTTCAGACAAAGCAGAGGCTTTACAACAACAGGACTTATTGTGCTGGACTGTTTTAGAGTACCGAATAAATGCACAAATGAGACATAATGTTGCTAAAACATGACGTATATTTTGTTCATTCTAGGGAGACCAAAGGGTTCTGGGAAAAAACAAAAGCAGCAGCAACAGCAGGCTGAGAATGCCAATAAGAATCCTGCACCTTTCCTGGGTTGGCCTTCATTGGGCAACAACAGGAAGAGGTCGTCCGACAACCTGTTTCAGCTCAACGGGGTACCCAGGAAGGCCTCAAGAGGGACAGATGACCTGTTCCCCTTAGCTAGGACCCAGCCAATGGCCTCCACCCCGGCCAAAGGCCTTTTCAGCAGCAGCTCCTTCGAGGTGGACTCCTTCAGCAGCATTGCCAATGGCTACTCCTCCTTCTGTACTCAGTCTACAGGGCAGAGTCCAGGTTTATCTCTGGGCTCCAGAGGAGGGCCGTACGGCCAGAGCCGGCGCAGGCAGGACGAGCTCGTTGTGCCGAGGAGCAGGAAGTCTGGACAAGAGTTCTTGGTGAAGTTGGATCATGAAGGAGTGACTTCCCCCAAGACGAAGAACAGCAAGGCTCTGCTGCTGCGAGGTGGGTCTTCCAGTGCGAGCGGTATGCCCAGGACAGAGGCTTACTCTCACCCAGTCCTGCTAGTTAAAGACAACAAAAAGGGTGGTGCCTCCAGGGTGGAGCTTCTCCTGAAAGGAACCACACCCCAAAGAAAGCCTTCCTATTCTCTGCGTCTGGATGAATATGGCGACTTGGGCTTCAGCTCCCACAGAGAGTGTCACAGCTCCTACTCTGACCTGGATGATGATGAGGAAGAGAGGAGGAGGGCTGCACTGGCTGCAGCCTCAGGAGGACTAAGGACGGCTGGCCGCTTCCTGTCTCGTCTCTCCGTCTCCTCCTCGTCTTCTGGTTCTTCAAGCTCCTCCTCGTCAGGCTCCCTCTCCAGCTCCAGCCTGTGTTCCTCGGACAACGATTCCTCCTACAGCTCAGAGGATGAGGACGGTTCTACTTTGATGCTTCAGAGTTGTATGTCTTCCCACCGGGGGCTCCTGCAACCCTCTGAACCCTCCACTTCCTCGAGGTCACACCAGCACTCCTTTGTGGCCAAAGCTGTGGCTGTTTCCAATGCCAAAGGAGGCCCCCCTGACCAGGTCTCCAACAGCAAATCCCTGAAGAGGAAGGAATGCACCGGCTCCACCTCGAAACCATCCAAGGATTTCGTGAAGAAACCGAGGATGCTTCCAGATGACACCTCATTTATCCCGAGGCCCAAAATGTCTGCGTTCCTTGCAGGACGACAAATGTGGAGGTGGTCAGGAAACCCTACACAGGTGAGAAAAGTCTATCCACGTTTCTACTGCATCAGTAGACGTGATTCCATTCACAGATTTTTACACAAATTTTAAGTATCGCATTAGAAAAGCTAAATGCAAAATTAGATAAACTTCCTCAATTGCAAAAAAAAGTTTTTTACGCTCGCTTGAGGTGGTTTTTGCCACGATCGAAAAAGAGTTGATGTGCTAAATGTGATACGGAAACACCTTCGCCGAATAAATTTTGATGTGGCGAACATTTAACTCATATGACTGATCAACTGTTTCTGCTGTTGGTGTCCTCAGATATTCCCTTAACATGAGAATGCTTGTTCTCGTCTTCAGACAATATGAAACATGGCCAATACAAGCTGACATGAAAGAGCAATTAACAATTGCTGAATTTAAAAAAATTCCTAAAGACCCCTCTCCATTTTTCTCGCGTATATCGATTAGTTAGATGGCAACTTGTTTATTGTCCGGTTCACAACCTCTACTTCTACTAAGATCTATTTACTGGCGGATTACAGACATGCGCAGCATATAGCGCCAACTACTGACCAAACTACGCTGTAGCCGAGTTTATTCGCTCCAAACCAGTTGATGAAAACTTTATTTCTGAAGTTTGCTTAAAATTCACTTGACAATTGAATAGAAACATGGCTAATGTAGCAAAGATTTGTCCTTCTTTGCTTTCATAATATCAGTTCAGTTAGCTGAGAATACTAAATCACTAGACGTCAAGAGAGGTAATAATAATAATCATCATTATCAAACAAGATTGGTTGAAGTGTCTGTCTTTTCCACAGCGGCGAGGTCTAAAGGGCAAGGCCAGGAAGCTTTTCTACAAGGCCATCGTGCGAGGAAGAGACACGGTGAGAGTGGGAGATTGTGCCGTGTTCCTCTCAGCTGGACGCCCGAACCTCCCGTACGTCGGTCGAATTGAGAACTTCTGGGAATCCTGGACCTCCAGCATGGTGGTCAAAGTCAAGTGGTTTTACCACCCCGAAGAGACCAAGCTCGGCAAGAGGCATCGAGATGGCAAGGTGAGCCGTGATGGAGGTTATGATTTTATGGTAACTGTTAAGTCATTTGTAGCATATGGAACTTTCAAATGACATTATTCTTTCTTTGTTGCTCATAGGGCTGGGCGATAATTCAATATGGTAATTTATCGTGTTTCAACGGAATTGTATCGTGATTAAATCATATATATCGAGATATGGTGATACACAATTACGTCCTCTAAATTGATTATAACAAGCGCACGCTAACTCAGAAAATCTGATGTGAAATATTGGGAAGGAATATCATTTGAAGATTGCTTTGTAGCATTTACGTCATGCTTTACTCAGTTCAATGCGATTAACAAATGTGTATATATGGAAATATTTATTTTTCTCTTTATAATTTCTAGGGCTGTCAATCGATTAAAATATTTAATCACAATTAATCGCATAATTGTCCATAATTAATCGCGATTGGTCGCAAATTAATCACATTTTTTATCTGTTCAAAATGTACCTTAATGGGAGATTTGTCAAGTATTTAATACTCTTATCAAAATGGGAGTAGACAAATATGCTGCTTAATGCAAATGTATTTATATATTTATTATTGGAAATCAATTAACAACACAAAACAATGACACATATTGTCCAGAAACCCTCACAGGTACTGCATTAAGCATAAAAAAATAAGCTCAAATCATAACATGGTAAACTGCAGCCCAACAGGCAACAACAGCTGTCAGTGTGTCAGTGTGCTGACTTGACTATGAGTTGCCCCAAACTGCATGTGATTATCATAAAGTGGGCATGTCTGTAAAGGGGAGACTCGTGGTTACCCATAGAACCCATTTTCACTCGCATATCTTGAGGTCAGAGGTCAACGGACCCCTTGTGAAAATGGCCGTGCCGGTATTTCCTCGCCGAAATTTAGTGTAATTTTGGAGCGTTATTTAACCTCCTTCGTGAGAAGCTAGTATATCATGCTGGGTACCAATGGATTCCTTAGGTTTTCTAGTTTCATATTATACCAGTAGCTTCACTCTGAGCCCTCTACAACCTAAAAATCGCAAGTCGCGTTGATGCGTTAAAGAAATTTGTGGCGTAAAAACAAATTTGCGTTAACCTGTTTTAACTTTGACGACTAATAATTTCACTTGAAACTATTATGTTCATTTTGCAAAGTTCTTAATTAAATGAGAAATGAATTCACACAGGAGTATACAAACATAGACTTTACCATGTGCATAACGTGATATATCGTGCTATGTCGTGATATATATCGTTATATGAAATGACCTATATCGCAATAGAAGTTTTTGTCCGTATCGTCCAGCCCTATTCATAAATCTAAAGATGCAACTTACCCTGTCTTTTTCCCTATCCATCCAGCATGCCCTGTACCAGTCGTGTCACGAGGATGAGAATGACGTCCAGACAATCTCTCATAAGTGCCAGGTGGTGAGCAGGGAGGAGTACGAGTGTCTGACTCACAATCAGAAGCCGAACAGTACCTCCCCAAACCTATACTACCTGGCTGGGACGTATGACCCCACCGCCGGTCAGCTGGTCACTACTGAAGGAGTTTCCATCTTGTGCTGAACCTCCGATGAGGACACTACTGAAGGAAGGATAAAAGTCCATGACTTTACCCACAAGACCCTCCAGCCTGGTGTCCTTGGGTATGCCTCAAGGACCCATGGACTAAATGTCAGCACCAAAGCAGGGCTGTCTGAGGTTACACACTGGAGTCTATATAGGCGTCTAACCTTTGTGGAAGTGAAGGGGATGTCCATAACTGGTTGATTCTTTCAAGAAGAACAGAAGAGAGTCTGGGTCTTCCTGGGCATCGCAAAAAGTTAATAAGTGGCGTTTCGATCGTCTCTTTTTAACGGATCCATGTGATAGACAGCTTCATAAATGGTTTTAGGACTTCCAGCTCCTATCACGTGTCACCAAAGGAGAGCTGAGAGTGCATTTGACTGTGCAAATTATCACGAGGCTGAATCGTCTCTGCGGACCAATTTTTCAAAGGTAGCCTTACCTAAGGGAATGGAAACGAAAGTGAGGTCTCCCTTACACCTCTTCATTCCAGGGAAGCTGAAAACATGTAAAGGATGTAAAGTTGATGTCTGTAAATATTTTGAATTTTTTTCCCAATCAAGCCATACACTTCAGTACCTCTCGCCTGTCTTAACTGTTCAGGTGTACATTGTACAGGTCAATTATTGTATTGTCGTCTGTTGTCTATATGTACATAAAAGCTATTTTATATAGGAGTTTATTGTATATATATGAGATGTATCTTTCCATGTTTGCGATTGATTTATTTTTATATGGGTGTAGAATACATTACGTCGTTTTTTTTTTCCTTTTGCTTTTGGGAAGTCAAGATTGGAGATGTTAGTGTTGCACTGCATATGCCCTGCTGAGACAGACGGAGACAGAGCACAAACAAAGAAAGAAGGATTTAGTCTTTAACAGGTTTAAGACTCACTTTCTGAGAGAGAGGGGTCATCCTGTTTAAAAAATAGGTCAAGTGGCTTTTCGTAAAAAAAGTGTTCTGTTACTTTGCATTTTTTGTTATCTTATTTTAAAAACACCTTTTTTTTTTATTTATGTACCTCTCAGTTGGTCATCATCACAAGGCAGATCCCACTGGACTGCAATCACGGGTCAAAAATGATTTAAGATTGATGATATAACATTTTGACACAATATTTGTGTGTGATGAGTGTACTGGCATCACTATAATCATGTCCACACAAATCAATTTAGAACAAGAGGGGGTCTGAAGATGTGTTTAAATGAATGCATAGTTCAGCACCTACGAAATACCAAAGTGTCTTTTAATATCTTTATTTCCTTTTATTTAAATTTAACATGTGTCAAGCACCTGTACTGAACTCAAATCAGAAATCACTGGTAACTTATAGAATACTTGTCCTCCACTACGTGCATATATATTGGCTTTGCATTGTGACAATGGTTTCTTGCACATGTACCTGCAGTTTTGTTTAGTGCAAACACATGCAGAAAAAGGCCACCTGGGAGTGTGACTATGAAGGTCAAGGTACTGACAAAGTAAGATGTTGAGTACTGACAATTTGTTGGAATGAGTCTATTTTAGTTTCATCAGCCATCTGTGTCTATTTTGTACAGTACACGCACATACTCGATGCTAACTGTGAAGGACAATCAGATTCACAAAGCAATGGACATAGAGTAGGTTCACTCAATCTGAAAATTACTTATTTAATTTGTGCCAAGTACATTTTGTCTATTTTTTTTTTTTGTCTTATTTGATATGCAATCCTGAGTATTCTTTGTTCACAAAGTTTTATTTTGTTCGCCAACATTTTATTTATTGTCAATGTTGCTGTTTGTTCATGCCAAGAGCGCTTTATGAGAATGTGACATTATTGTTTTTCTTGGTGTGATGTCGCATTTGCATTTCTTAAATAAAACTGGTCTTGTAGAGGCCATCTAGTGAAAAAGAAATAAAGCAACACTGGATTCTTCTCATCCGCAAACCTCTGTGAATTAATTTTATTATTCTGGCTGTGTCCTCTTCATCTCACTGCACCTGCCATTTCCCCATCAACACATTTATGTTAAACCATTTTGTAATGACTAAGATATTGTCTTTGAAAGATGGAATACATTTAATTTTCTCATCTAAATGGGACAAACAGACACATAATTATACCAAAGAGACAGTGTTTTAAGAACAGACTATAGTGCCAGTTCACTGGTACGTTTTTCCACAAATGTCTAAGGTAGATTTATTGGTGTTTTTAAAGGTGCTATTGATAACATTGATAACATTCAGCCACTAGATTTTGCATTCTCCCTCACCCGTTCCATTCCATTTACTTCACAACAAGTCGTTGCCAGACACTTACCATCAATCTCAGCCATTTATCCGTTTTTCCACACTAACTTACGACCCAGAGATACCACGTGATACCAACTCTGTTTTACTATTGGCTCACAAGCCTTGTTAGAAGTAGGAACCAAACGTCAGATATCTTCCACAGAGATAAACTAGGGCTGTCAATCGAGTTAATTGTTGAATAGTTAATTGTGATTAATTGCAAATTAATCGCACATCGGTTCAAATGTACCTTAAAGGGAGATTTGTCATGTATTTAATACATTTACCAACATGGTAGTGGACAAATATGCTGCTTTGTGCAAACGTATGTATATATTTATTATTGGAAATCAATTAACAACACAAAACAATGACAATTATTGTCCAGAAACCCTCACAGGTACTGCATGTAGCATAAAAAATATGCTCAAATCATAACATGGCAAACTCAAGCCCAACAGGCAACAACAGCTGTCAGTGTGTCAGTGTGCTGACTTGCCCCAAACTGCATGTGATTATCATAAAGTGGGCTTGTCTGTAAAGGGGAGACTTGTGGGTACCCATAGAACCCATTTTCATTCACATATCTTGAGGTCAGAGGTCAAGGGACCCCTTTGGAAAATGGCTATGCCAGTTTTTCCTCGCCAAAATTTGCGTTATTTAACCTCCTTGGCGACAAGTTAGTATGACATGGTTGGTACCAATGGATTCATTAAGTTTTCTAGTTTCATATGATGCCTGAAACTGAGCCCGCTACAGCCTAAAAATCGCAAGTTGCGTTAATGTGTTAAAGAAATTAGTTACGTTAAAACAAATTTGCGTTAACGTGTTACAAACGTGTTAACTTTGACAGCCCTAATATAAACAAAACATTAATTTTGGACCCATCAAATTTGTTTTAATTATTAATTCACAATCATTTTTTTCTTATGAAAAGCCATACTTTTATTTGGCATCTTTCTAAAAGCTCTGTGAATGTATTGTTATTATTATTAGTATTCGTTTTTTTTTGTTTTGTTTTTTAATATTTGTCTACATAGAAATGTTATCAATAAGACCTTTAAAAGGAAGAATAAAAACAGGGAGTTCAAAAGTTTACCTTACACAAATGATGTAACTAGTTCATCAGCTGATCATTTGACTATAACAATCACCAGGATGATGAGTCAACCAGTCAATAAGGAGACTTTATGACAAACTTGAACTCATTCTTTTGATGATTTGTGCTGCTACTGGTAATAGACCTTTTCATTGCCATTCTGTTGCTAGGGCAACAGCTTTGGTCCAAGTGTACTTCCTGTCAGCTACTGCATTAACAAACACTGCAACAGGAAATACAAAGGGGCCCATTTATAATGTTTATGTTGTCAAGTTTGAAAAGGTCTATACTGTTTATTCTTACCTATATCACACAGCTGGTTTCTCCCTTAAATCATCCCCCAACCTCCACCTGTTCTAGTTTCTTACTACCAGACGTGGTGATGGCAGCTCTTCCCTTGTTGTGCATTATATCACATATCTCATTTATATGTATGTGCTGGACTCCGTTCTTTTATACCCATTAGGGAGTTTTAATGTGCTTCCCTGAGAATTTTGATTCTACTTGGATTCATTTGTAAAGCACCATCCAGCACAAGGCCCTTTTTCTGCCAAATTCTTTTATTTGTTGCGATAAATCCTTTGATGTAAGTGTCTCTGGCTGAACTAAGTTTATGTGAGCTTTGAGTTCCTTAGCAAATAGAGACAGATCTGTCACAGCATCGAATAAAGCCTACTGGGTTTAGCTGCCAAGCTCTGTAAATATGATGTTGACTGATCAGAGATAGATGTGAATTTTCGTGATTCATGATATTCTTCATGATTTTCTTTTCAAATGAATTGGTTCTTTGTTGGTGTATCTCTGGTGGGGTGGTAGAAAAAAACGCAAGATAGGCTCCCAAAAGCAAACTAAAATTACAATTTTGTCCCAAGCCCTTGAACAAATCTGTCAGCATTGAGTGTGTTAATGTTTTCAAGATTTGTAAATGTGTAATTTCTGTATTTGTGCTGCATTTTTTACTTGATTTTTATAGATGATATATAAATAACAAAGAATGTACGATTTTATTAAAATTAAATGTTTGTTTCTGATCAAAATAAAGGGATTTATATACATGCATATTTCTCTTAAATGAAGAACAGATGTAAAGGAGGGCACTCTCTAGTGGAAGACAAAGCACACTACATCACACACAAGAGGCTTGCAGATTGAAAACACCTTATTTTTCTATTTTGACTCAAACACACAGTGCAGTATTCTGATTTTTTTTGTCTACAATAGCGCACAGCAGCAATATTCTCCATTCAGAGCCTGGAGCAGCAGGTATGTTCCTCTATCCCACAACATCACGCTTAACCTACAGCATTTGTCCATTTGCATACATCAGCGTTGACGAAGCCAATCTCTGTAATCAGTGAAATAACCACTGGCTGGGCCTGAAGGAGACACAATGTGGGTCAGTGACCTTTCTCTGCAGGCCCAGGGGTCTTTTTGTCCTGCGTGGAGCCCGAGTGCCGCCACCCCTCCCCCTAATGCCCAGACAGGGGCTAATGGGCACATCAGTCATCTCCAACAGCGGCCCAGTGAACACAAACAGCTCTGTTTACCACCACAACCTTTTGTGTTGTCTATGGCGACTTCCCCGTGTCTGAGCCATGGCCCTTCCTGCATCATCGGCATGGGGGTAGGAGGGACTCTCCCCATCACTGGAGCCGAAGATAGGGTTAAGAGTGGGTGTGTGGGGGTCTTAAGGTTATGTTTGAGAAGGGTTTGCTTCATTACTTCATCACATTAAATATGCTTGCTTTATGCAAACGTATGTATATATTTATTATTGGAAATCAGTTAGCAACATAAAACAATGACAAATATTGTCCAGAAACCCTCACAGGTACTGCATTTAGCATAAAAAATATGATCAAATCACAACATGACAAACTGCAGCCCAACAGGCAACAACAGCTGTCAGTGTCTCAGTGTGCTGACTTGACTATGACTTGCCCCAAACTGCATGTGATTATCATAAAGTGGGCATGTCTGTAAAGGGGAGACTCGTGGGTACCCATAGAACCCATTTTCATTCACATATCTCGAGGTCAGAGGTCAAAGGACCCCTTTGAAAATGGCCATGACAGTTTTTCCTCGCCAAAATTTAGCATAAGTTTGGAGAAATTACTCACGTTAAAACAAATTTGCGTTAACGCGTTACTCTTGCGTTAACTTTGACAGCCCTAATATAAACAAAACATTCATTTTGGACTCTCCCCACCACTGGAGCTGAAGATGGGGTTAAGAGTGGGAGTGTGGGGGTCTTAAGGTTATGTTTGAGAAGGTTTTGCTTCATTACTCCTCTGTGCTTAGAGATGCACAGTCAAGATAATATCCATCAGGGATCTAATGAGGACAATTTAGGTTTATTTTTGACAAGTTACACATAACCAAACATGCTGTATCCGCAGGAAAGATAAGGTCACTAAAACAGGTCAATGCACCAAAGTTGTGTATTGCTTTCCTCATTTTGGACCACATTTTAAAGTCTGTAACCTGGATTCTGTTACCTCTCACTCGACAGACTGCCTCACTTTTCAGTGCCTGTCTGGTTCAGCTCGCTCAGAATCCAGACTGTGTTGCTCAGTGTCAACAGGAGGAATGCTTCCCTGCACAAATATCTACACCTCATAAATGTCTCGCCCTCTGCTCGACCCTGTCTGGCCTCTGACTGTGAGGGGGTTGAACAGGGGACAGACTAGCCAGTGTGTGTTTGTGTGTGTGTGTGTGTTTGGGTCTGTGTGTGCAGCAGCAGGAGGGCTGAGGTGAGGTCTTGGGTCTTAACAAGGTGCTGGGTGAAGATATTTATTGTTGCTTTAGTAAAATGTAGCCTGTTTCACAATAAAAAAAACCCTATCCTGAAAATGGTATGAGTCATTTTTTTTTTGTATGCCGGGCGGTAGTAGTGTCTAGAGGGGAACCCGCAAGTTGGGGAAACTCTCGCGAGATGTTAAAGGTTAGGTATTGATCTTGAGTAGTTAAGGGCCCAATTCCAAACCACCCCATACACCCTCTCCCTACCCACTTCCACTCTGTTTGCGTGTTCGCGCAGAGGGTCCGCCATATTAAATGTCATCCCAAACCAATTAGCGGGGAGTAGAAGTGTGTTATGAAACCCTCCAACAGCGAGTCTGCATCGATGCCAACTTAACCAGCTGCCTTTACTGACTATGTGCAACGTCGTTTTGTGTTCTACATGGAATACGCCCCAATGTCAGTTCCGTACGACTACCGGTACAAACATTTACAGTACAATATTTTAGTGCAATAATTCAGCTGTGCAATAATCTGATTTACAGTATTAACAGTGCATTTATTTATACAGTACATTTAAACTAATATATTTATTTATACTATTCTTGCATTTTTACTCATTTAATGATAGATCCCATTTTTCAGCATTATTATTTGCAGTGCTGTTATACATATTTCTTATTTATATTTTCTTATGATTTCTCTATGTTTATATATGTATTTCTATCCTAGATTGGGAGCAAAATGTAACTCCGGGGATCAATAAAGTGTTTCTGTTGTAGTCTCGCGAGAGTATGAGAGACTATTGCAGATCTCGGATCAGATTTCGCAAGTTGCGTAGGGCCCCGCCTCCCCGCGTGTCAAACAAGCTGTCAATCATGGCGTCAATTAGGCTACAACTTCGATGAGAGGTTGTAGCGTTAATATCCACGAAAATAGGTTAAAAAAACACCATGAAAGTGAATTACGGGAACAGCAATCAGGTAAACTTGTTTTCTCTCCTCTCCAAGTTTGATGTCTGCGAATATTGGTGACGTCAAGTCGATGTGCTATCTTACAGCTAGGTTAGCATTAACAATATATGGTTGTGATGACACTCCTTTTATCATTTCTAAACAAGACAATGATGATCTAGTCTCTCAGTCAAGGTTCACTTACAACTCTGGACTAATTGGACTGGCTGGAAAACAATGGATTGACTATTGATTAAATATTGAATTTAAAATGTTGATCAGCTGGGCATACTGGGCAATATGGATGCACATCTCTCAGTAAATAATAACCATCAAGTATCCAGTCAAGCCATAGTGTAAATAGTATTTTATATTGGAAAATGTATAAAAGGAAATCTGGGGGAGCCAGATTGAATGGGCCTGATGCAGCTGATAAAATGAATATTAGCATTGTTATCTTTAATTTACAGGTGCTCTGCAACTGTAGGTGTATGTTTACATTGTAAAGCCAAAGCTGATTGTGTAATATTGTGAGGAGTGGACTAATTACCAGGCAGCAAAGCCAAAGCTCAGTGTTGTATTTTTATTATTTTCTACATTTTAGAATTTATGCAATTTTGTTTTATTAATGTTATCTTACGATTCTATAGACAATATTATTTATTGACTATTATATTTTCTATAGACCTCATTCTGTATAGGTTGTCACAACCTGGCTCTCAGGGCCAAGACAGATAGGGAGGCACACCATCTTTACAGGCAAGCCTTTTTATAGGCCTTGTTCACATGTGTGTTTGCTGTTTTGGTTTGATCTGTTTGTCATTATTTCTATGTTTAATATTGTATTGGCTCTTTGTTTTTGTTTTTTGTTTTTGTTTTTATCATTGTTTGATGTTTTATTTGTGTGTGAAGCACTTTGTAACGGTGTGTTTTAAAAGGTGCTATATAAATAAAGCTGTACCTACTTACTTACTTACTTACCATGGTAACGATTAAATCAACTCATTTATTCAACAAAAGAGAGTAAAAAAATATGCAAAACAAAGGATCAAAAATGTATGAATTGTGAATAGTATCAGTAGTGTAACGTGTGCATGGAGGGTGTAAATGGTGTGTGCCTGTTGTAAAATGTATAAAACAAGCAAAAGATTAACCAAAGACAACCTAAGGTTGCCACGAGGTCTATTTATTCTTAGACAGACAGCTGGAACAAACTGTTTTAAAGGAGGAAGGATTGTAGTGGGAGCACTGGGGTGTTAAGGCCCTGACACACCAAGCCGACGGTCGGCCGTCGGACAGTTTTGGGCCGTCGGTGAGCGTCTGTCAGCCTATTTTTTTCAGTGTGTCCTGCACCGTCGGCTTAGTCTGCCTGTGTCGGAGGGTTTTTGGCCGATTCAGTATGTTGAATCGGCGGTGGAGCCTTACTGACGGCCTCGAACTGTCTGACAGCCGTAGGCTTGGTGTGTCAAGACTTTTAGGTGTGACTGTGCGGCAATGGCAAATGGTTTACATGGCTCACGGGTCAGGACCGGCTCTGAAAGCAACTGTTGCAGGAAAAAAACGTAGCTGGCCGGCTGGTCACATGACCTGAGAAATTTACTGATCTAGACCAACTATAAGTTAATACTGGAGTGAGTTGTATGTAGCCCCCATCACTGAGTAAGTCTCTCTCAGTTTACATGTAGCATATGTTTTTAGTAGGAGAAAGAGAGCATGCGCATGCGTTGATGTGAGTAAAGCAGATTTGGAGAGGGCTCATTCACCGAACCTTTTCAGGGGCCCAGTCATGAGTATGTTAACTATACGTAGAACTATAAATTCTATAAAAGTGTATTATTGGTGTATGATTTTTACTTTAACTGTCAGTTGTGTGGCATGTTAAGAAAGGTGCTTTTATTTGTCACACATATACAAACCTTTGCTTTTGTTGTACAAAGTTTTGAGCTATCTTCTATCAAACCTGATGCAAAAGATCTGTTTAAAAAGTGGTGAACCAGGGTCTGTTATTGGAGCAGGAGAGACTTGATATGTTTTGTAAATGTGGGTGCAAATGTCTCTGTTTTCTGTCAAGACTGCTGAATGAACAAAGGGATTTGAAGGGCCTGGAGGCAACGAGAACTGGAGCAAATGGAACAAACATTTGGTAACTATCAAATCAACTAGTAGTAGTTGTAGTAAAAGTTGTTGTTGTAGTTTTTGTAGTAGCTGTTGTTGCAGTTGTAGTAGTCCTAAAAAGTTATACTATAGTATGTCATAAAAATGGCATAAAAATATCATAGTATAGTATCTCATAAAAAAATATTAAAGTTAAATAATTAAAGTCATAATAAAGCCATTGTATAGTATGCCATAAAAATGTCTGTATAGTATGCTGTAAAAATGTCATAGTATAGTATGCCATAAAAAAATTCATAGTATAAAATGTCGTAATATAGTCTGCCATAAAAAAGTCATAGTATGCTATGCTATGCTATAGTATAGTATGTTGAAAAAATTAATTCGAAAGTCATAGTATAGTATGATGAAAAAAACTCATTGTATAGCATGTCGAAAAAAAACTCATAGTATAGTATGTCGAAAAAATTAATAAAAAAGTCATACTATAGTATGTCGAAAAAAAAGTCATAGTATACTATGATGAAAAAAAAGTCATAGTATAGTATGTTGAAAAAATTCATAAAAAAAGTTTTTTATAAATTTTTTCATCATACTATACTATGACTTTTTTTTTACATGCTATACCGTGACTTTTTTTCTACATACTATACTATGACTTTTTTTTCGACATGCTATACTATGACTTTTTTTTTTACATACTATACTATGACTTTTATTTCGGCATACTAAACTATAACTTTTTTCGACATACTATGACCTTTTTTTCCTAATTTTTTCGACATATTATACTTTTACTTTTTTTTCGAAATGCTATACAATGACTTTTTTTCATCCGACTATATAATGACTTTTTTAATACATTTTTTCGACATACCATACTATGACTTTTTTATTAATTTTTTTTCACATGCTATACTGTGACTTTTTTAAAAAAAAATTCTCGACATACAATACTATGACTTTTTTATACTTCTTTTTCAACATACTAAACCATTACTGTTTTTTCATCATACTACACTATGACTTTTTTATTTATTTTTTCGACATGCTATGCTATAACTTTTTTTAATCATACTATACTCTGACTTTTTTTCCACATACTGTAGTATGACTTCTTTTTCGACATACTGTACTATAACTTTTTTTTCATCATACTTTACTATGACATTTTTTTATTAAATTTTTCATCAAACTATAGTACTACTTTTTTCTCAACATGCTATACTTAAATTTTTATTTTGACATACTATACTTAGTCATAGTCATAGTATGACGGAAAAAGTTCATAATGTAGCATCTCGAAATAAAAGTCATAGTATAGTATGTCGAGAAAATTAATAAAAAAGTCATAGTATAGTATCTCGAAAAAAAGGTCATAGTATAGTATGTCGAAAAAAGTCATAGTATAATATGATGACAAAATTAATAAAAGTCATAGTATAGTATGATGAAAAAAATATTAAAAGTCATAGTATGTTGAAAAAAGTTGTAGAAACGTCATAGTAAAGTACGTCGAAAAAATAATAACAATTGATTTTATTGATAGAGTGCTATTCATGAAACTCAAAAATGATCATATTTAAAAAAAATATTACAAAAGAGAAACAACATTAATTACACATTAAAAGCAGTTCTAAAAAGCTGAGTTTTGATTTGTGATTTGAATGTGGACAGGTTGGTGCAGTCTCCGATGTGTTCGGGGAGTGAGTTCCAGAGGGAGGGGGCAGCTATGGAGAATGCTGTGTCGCCCCAGATCCAGTGCTTGGTCCTGAGTGGTGGAGACAGGAGGTTGGCATCAGAGGAGCGGAGGCTGCGGTAAGGAGTGTGGTTTTGGAGCAGGTCAGTGAGGTAAGATGTCATGAAGAAAATCATATATATATATATATATAGTATGTTGACATAAATGAAAAAATATCATAAAAAAATATAGTATAGTATGATGAAAAAATGAATGAAAAAGTCATAGTATGTTATGATGAAAAAATTTATAAAAAAGTCATAGTATAGTATGATGAAAAAATAATGTCAAAGTAAAGTATGATGAAAAAAAATCATAGTATAGTATGATGACAAAATGAATGTCTCATAGTAATATGTTGAAAAAAGTCATAGTATAGTATGTTGAAAAATAATTGATTTTATTGATAGAGTGCTATTTATGAAACTTAAAGACATTTTAAAGGATTAAAAAAACAATTTATTATAAAACAGAAACAACATTAAAGGGACTATATGTAACTTATTACGCGTATAAATCACACCGGGTCGGTGTCCCATGCGCGCTCGCGTGTGGGTACGCGAGCGCGCAGACTCCATCACAAGGCTCCAGCCTGCTCCTGCTGCCTGCTTCTGCCTGCTTGCACACCGTGCTTGTTCTCACACGCTCGTCTCGCTCCAACTCCACGTGCACGCGCGCACACTACACACTGCAGACGAGTTAGTTTAGCTCTGAGAATATCTAGTGAGTGTGCAGTGGACGTTTGTGCAGAAATAAATGCTGCCGCTCCTCCAGACCAACAGAGGTTTCCCGTGCCTTGTGAAGTGACGGGGCTCCGCAGCGAGTTACGTTATTGTCCCGACCGGGTGTCGATGTCTCCCCCCCCCCCGTTCCCTCCGCGGTCGGCAGGCTGTAGCAGGAAAAGCCAACACTAGGATCAGCAATCAGCATTGTTTCATGGAGAGACCTTCGTCTGGTCAGCTAACATTACTGCCAAGCAGGTGAAATATAGAGTGATATTGTGTGTTAGCTGACGTGTGTCGCCTTGCTGTTTAGACCGGTGCTCGTTCATGTCTATGTAGAGCGAGCACAAGCGCGAGCGCGAGCAACAGGACGCCGACTTTCGTTGACATTGCGGCCACAGGTGTCGCTGTGAACAAGCAATTTCTGATTCATACATATAGTCCCTTTAATTACACAATAAAAGCAGTAATAAAAAGGTGAGTTTTGATTTGTGATTTGAATGTGGACAGGTTGGTGCAGTCTCAGATGTGTTTGGGGAGTGAGTTCAAGAGGGAGGAGGCAGCAATGGAGAAGGCTCTGTCGCCCCAGGTCTGGTGCTTGGTCCTGACTGGTGGAGACAGGAGCTTGGCATCAGAGGGGCGGAGGCAGTGGAGAAAAGTGTGGTGATGGAGCAGGTCAGTGAGGTAAGATGTCATGAAGAAGGTCATATATATATATATATATATACAGTATGTTGACAATAAAATAAAAAAGTCACAGTATAATATTTTTTAATATATTATGTCGAAATTTTTTACGAAAAAAAAGCCATAGTATATCGAAATTTTCAGAAAAAGTCATTGTATAGTATGTCGAAATGTTTTGCAAAAAAAAGTCATAGTATAGTATATCGAAATTTTTTGCAAAAAAGTCATACTATAGTATGTCGAAATGTTTTGCGAAAAAAAAGTCATAGTATAGCATGTCTAAATGTTTTGCGAAAAAAAAGTCATAGTATAGTATGTCGAAATTTTTTACCAAAAAAAGTCATAGCATAGCATGTCGAAATTTTTCAGAGAAGAAGTCATACTATAGTATGTCTAAATGTTTTGCGAAAAAAAGTCATACTATAGTATGTCGAAATGTTTTGCGAAAAAAAAGTCATAGTATGGTATGTCGAAATTTTTTACCAAAAAAGTCATAGTATAGCATGTCGAAATTTTTCGGAAAAAAAGTCATACAATAGTATGTCGAAATTTTTTGCAAAAAAAAGTCATAGTATAGTATGTTGAAATTTTTCGCGAAAAAAAAGTCATAGTATAGTATGTCGAAATTTTTCGGAAAAAAAGCCATAGCATAGTATGTCGAAATTTTTTGCAAAAAGTCATAGAATAGTATGTCGAAATTTTTTACGAAAAAATAGTCATAGTATAGTATGTTGAAATTTTTTACCAAAAAAAGTCATAGTATAGCATGTCGAAATTTTTTGCAAAAAAAACTCATAGTATAAAATGTCGAAATTTTTTGCGAAAAAAAAGCCATGGTATTTCGATATTTTCAGAAAAGTCATTGTATAGTATGTCGAAATTTTTTGCAAAAAAGAGTCATAGTATAGTATGTCAATTTTTTGCAAAAAAGTCATACTATAGTATGTCGAAATGTTTTGCGAAAAAAGTCATAGTATAGTATGTCGAAATTTATTGCAAAAAAAAGTCATAGTATAGTATGTTGAAATTTTTTGCGAAAAAAAAAGTCATAGTATAGAATATCGAATTTTTTTCGGAAAAAAAGTCATGCTATAGTATGTCCAAATGTTTTGCGAAAAAAAAGTCATACTATAGTATGTCCAAATGTTTTGCGAAAAAAAAGTCAGTGTAGTATGTTGAAATTTTTTACCCAAAAAAGTCATAGTATAGCATGTCGAAATTTTTTGCAAAAAAAAGTCATAGTATAGTATGTTGAAATTTTTTGCGAAAAAAGTCATAATATAGTATGTGGAATTTTTTTCGGAAAAAAGTCATACTATAGTATGTCGAAATTTTTTGCAAAAAAAAGTCATACCATAGTATGTCGAAATGTTTTGCGAAAAAAAAAGTCATAGAATAGTATGTCGAAATTTTTTACGAAAAAAAAGTCATAGTATAGTATGTCGAAATTTTTTACCAAAAAAAGTAATAGTATAGAATGTCGAAAATTTTCATGGAAAAAGGCATAGTATAGTCTGTCGATTAATTTGGTGGAAAAAAAACTCAGTTTAAAATTTTGAAAATTTTCATGAAAAAAGTCATACTATAGCATGTCGAAAATATTCGTAAAAAAATGTCATAGTATAGAATGTCGAAAATGTCCATGAAAACAGGCATAGTATAGTCTGTCGATTCATTTGGTGGAAAAAAAACGCAGTTTAAATTTTCGTCAATTTTCATGAAAAGTCATACTATAGTATGACTTTTTTCATGAAAATGTCGAAATTTTAAACTGAGTTTTTTTTCCACCAAATGAATCGACAGACTATACTATGCCTTTTTTCATTAAAATTTTCATGAAAAGTCATACTATAGTATGACTTTTTTCATGAAAATATCGAAATTTTAAACTGAGTTTTTTTTCCACCAAATGAATCGACAGACTATACTATGCCTTTTATCATTAACATTTTCGACATTCTATACTATGACATTTTTTTACGAATATTTTCGACATGACTTTTTTCATGAAAATTTTCGAAAATATTCGTAAAAAAATGTCATAGTATAGAATGTCGAACATTTTCATGAAAACAGGCATAGTATAGTCTGTCGATTAATTTGGGGGAAAAAAAACGCAGTTTAAATTTTCGTCAATTTTCATGAAAAGTCATACTATAGTATGACTTTTTCAAAAAAAGTCGAAATTTTAAACTGAGTTTTTTTTCCACCAAATGAATCGACAGACTATACTAAGCCTTTTTTCATTAAAATGTTCGACTTTCTATACTATGACATTTTTTTACGAATATTTTTGACATGACTTTTTTCATGAAAATTTTCGAAAATATTCGTAAAAAAATGTCATAGTATAGAATGTCGAAAATTTTAATGAAAACAGGCATAGTATAGTCTGTCGATTCATTTGGTGGAAAAAAAACTCAGTTTAAATTTTCGTCAATTTTCATGAAAAGTCATACTATAGTATGACTTTTTCAAAAAAAGTCGAAATTTTAAACTGAGTTCTTTTTCCACCAAATGAATCGACAGACTATACTAAGCCTTTTTTCATTAAAATGTTCGACTTTCTATACTATGACATTTTTTTACGAATATTTTTGACATGACTTTTTTCATGAAAATTTTCGAAAATATTCGTAAAAAAATGTCATAGTATAGAATGTCGAAAATTTTAATGAAAACAGGCATAGTATAGTCTGTCGATTCATTTGGTGGAAAAAAAACTCAGTTTAAATTTTCGTCAATTTTCATGAAAAGTCATACTATAGTATGACTTTTTCAAAAAAATTCGAAATTTTAAACTGAGTTTTTTTTCCACCAAATGAATCGACAGACTATACTATGCCTTTTTTCATTAAAATTTTCGACTTTCTATACTATGACATTTTTTTACGAATATTTTTGACATGCCTTTTTTCATGAAAATTTTCGAAAATATTCGTAAAAAAATGTCATAGTATAGAATGTCGAAAATTTTAATGAAAACAGGCATAGTATAGTCTGTCGATTCATTTGGTGGAAAAAAAACTCAGTTTAAATTTTCGTCAATTTTCATGAAAAGTCATACTATAGTATGACTTTTTCAAAAAAAGTCGAAATTTTAAACTGAGTTTTTTTTCCACCAAATGAATCGACAGACTATACTATGCCTTTTTTCATTAAAATTTTCGACTTTCTATACTATGACATTTTTTTACGAATATTTTTGACATGCCTTTTTTCATGAAAATTTTCGAAAATATTCGTAAAAAAATGTCAGTATAGAATGTCGAAAATTTTAATGAAAACAGGCATAGTATAGTCTGTCGATTCATTTGGTGGAAAAAAAACTCAGTTTAAATTTTCGTCAATTTTCATGAAAAGTCATACTATAGTATGACTTTTTAAAAAAAAGTCGAAATTTTAAACTGAGTTTTTTTTCCACCAAATGAATCGACAGACTATACTATGCCTTTTTTCATTAAAATTTTCGACTTTCTATACTATGACATTTTTTTACGAATATTTTTGACATGACTTTTTTCATGAAAATTTTCGAAAATATTCGTAAAAAAATGTCATAGTATAGAATGTCGAAAATTTTAATGAAAACAGGCATAGTATAGTCTGTCGATTCATTTGGTGGAAAAAAAACTCAGTTTAAATTTTCGTCAATTTTCATGAAAAGTCATACTATAGTATGACTTTTTCAAAAAAAGTCGAAATTTTAAACTGAGTTTTTTTTCCACCAAATGAATCGACAGACTATACTATGCCTTTTTTCATTAAAATTTTCGACTTTCTATACTATGACATTTTTTTACGAATATTTTTGACATGCCTTTTTTCATGAAAATGTTCGGAAATATTCGTAAAAAAATGTCATAGTATAGAATGTCGAAAATTTTAATGAAAACAGGCATAGTATAGTCTGTCGATTCATTTGGTGGAAAAAAAACTCAGTTTAAATTTTCGTCAATTTTCATGAAAAGTCATACTATAGTATGACTTTTTCAAAAAAAGTCGAAATTTTAAACTGAGTTTTTTTTCCACCAAAAGAATCGACAGACTATACTATGCCTTTTTTCATTAAAATTTTCGACTTTCTATACTATGACATTTTTTTACGAATATTTTTGACATGCCTTTTTTCATGAAAATTTTCGGAAATATTCGTAAAAAAATGTCATAGTATAGAATGTCGAAAATTTTAATGAAAACAATAGTTAATTGTCATTGTAAAATCAGTTAAATTTTAATTTTCAAAAAGTCATATTAGTATGATTTTTCAAAAAATCGAAATTTTAAACTAGTCTTTTTTCATAAATAATCGACAGCTATACTATGCTTTTTTTTATAAAATTTTAATTTTTTTTATAATTTGTTAAATATTTTAAATTTTTCAGATTTTCAGAAAATATTTAAATATAATGTGTTATTCGAAAATTTTAATAAAACAGTTTATTTCGAATTTGAAAATCATTTAATGAATTTTCATAAAAGTTATATATATGACTTTTTAAAAAAATGAAATTTTAAACTGATTTTTTTTCCACAAATAATGACTTCTATACTATGCATTTTTTATTAAAATTTTATTTTAACTAAATTTTTACAATTTTAACATGTCTTTTTTATGAAAATTTTCGAAAATTTCTAAAAATTCTAGTATAGTTGTCGAAAATTTTAATGAAAACTGATATTATCTCAATTATTTGGAAAAAAATCATTTAAATTTTCGCATTTCTAAAAGTCATATTTTTAAATATTTAAATTCAAATTTTCATAAATTTTTCAAATGAATTTTAAAAATGATTTTAAATTAATTTTTTTACACATATATTGACATTTTTTAGAAAATTTTACAATTTTTCTAAAATTTTCGAAATATTCTAAAATATTATTTAAATTCGAAAATTTTGAAAAAGCATGTATAGTTTTCGTTCAAATGTGAAAAAACTAGTATAAATTTCTCAATTTTATGAAAAATATTTAGATATTTTTCATGAAATTTCGAAAATTACTATTTTTTTCAACAAATAATTACTATACTATGACTTTTTTCATAAAATTTTCGACTGTTTCTATACATTTTTAAAAATTTCGACTAATTTTATGAATTTTCAAAATATTCTAAGAATTTTTAAATGTAAATTTTAAATGAAAATTGTATAATATTTCGATAATTTGATGAAAAGAAATCATTAATTTCGTTTTTGAAAAATTTTAATATTATGATTTTTCAAAAAAATGAAATTTTAATAATTTTTTTTCACAAAATATGAATATAATAATTTTTTCATAAAATTTTCGACATTCTATATTGCATTTTTAAAAATTTTACATTTTTTTATGAAAATTTTTTTAAATATTTAAAATTGTCATAATATGAAATTTAAATATTTAAATAAAAATGATATAGATATATAATTTTTGTGAAAAAAAGTCAGTTTATTATCAATTTTTTAAAATATCTTAGTATTTTTTCAAAAATTGAAATATTAAATTTTTATAAAATGTTTAAAATTTTAATGATTTTTTTTCATAAAATTTCGATATTGTATAAATTTTTCATTAAAATTTCGATTTTCATGAAAATTTTTTTATAATATTTTTAATATTTTTTAAAAATTTTAAAATTTTTAAAAAATGAATAAATAGTAAATTTTTATGAAAAAGAATTTAACTCTATCTTAATTTGTACAAAATTTTGACATCTTTTTTCATAATTTTAAAATATTTATAATTATATATGAAATTTAAAATTTTTTTTCCACGATGTAATTAATTATATGAAAAATTTTCTTTAAAATTTTCGATTTTATGAAAAGCATATTATATATGATTTTTGAAAAAATGAAATTTTAAATATTTCGTAATAAAAATCATAGTATATATCTTTTTAATAAAATATCATTTATATTGCATTTTTTACAAAAATCATTTAATTTTTCAATATTTTGAAAAGTTTAGAATTTTTAAAAAATCAAATTTTTAAATTTTTTTTCAACAATGAATCAAAATTTCCTTTTTTTTAAAATTTTCGATTTATATTCTTTCTATACTATGACATTTTTTTACGAATATTTTTGACATGACTTTTTTCATGAAAATTTTCGAAATATTCGTAAAAAAATGTCATAGTATAGAATGTCGAAAATTTTAATGAAAACAGGCATAGTATAGTCTGTCGATTCATTTGGTGGAAAAAAAACTCAGTTTAAATTTTCGTCAATTTTCATGAAAAGTCATACTATAGTATGACTTTTTCAAAAAAAGTCGAAATTTTAAACTGAGTTTTTTTTCCACCAAATGAATCGACAGACTATACTATGCCTTTTTTCATTAAAATTTTCGACTTTCTATACTATGACATTTTTTTACGAATATTTTTGACATGCCTTTTTTCATGAAAATTTTCGAAAATATTCGTAAAAAAATGTCATAGTATAGAATGTCGAAAATTTTAATGAAAACAGGCATAGTATAGTCTGTCGATTCATTTGGTGGAAAAAAAACTCAGTTTAAATTTTCGTCAATTTTCATGAAAAGTCATACTATAGTATGACTTTTTCAAAAAAAGTCGAAATTTTAAACTGAGTTTTTTTTCCACCAAATGAATCGACAGACTATACTATGCCTTTTTTCATTAAAATTTTCGACTTTCTATACTATGACATTTTTTTACGAATATTTTTGACATGACTTTTTTCATGAAAATTTTCGAAATATTCGTAAAAAAATGTCATAGTATAGAATGTCGAAAATTTTAATGAAAACAGGCATAGTATAGTCTGTCGATTCATTTGGTGGAAAAAAAACTCAGTTTAAATTTTCGTCAATTTTCATGAAAAGTCATACTATAGTATGACTTTTTCAAAAAAAGTCGAAATTTTAAACTGAGTTTTTTTTCCACCAAATGAATCGACAGACTATACTATGCCTTTTTTCATTAAAATTTTCGACTTTCTATACTATGACATTTTTTTACGAATATTTTTGACATGACTTTTTTCATGAAAATTTTCGAAAATATTCGTAAAAAAATGTCATAGTATAGAATGTCGAAAATTTTAATGAAAACAGGCATAGTATAGTCTGTCGATTCATTTGGTGGAAAAAAAACTCAGTTTAAATTTTCGTCAATTTTCATGAAAAGTCATACTATAGTATGACTTTTTCAAAAAAAGTCGAAATTTTAAACTGAGTTTTTTTTCCACCAAATGAATCGACAGACTATACTATGCCTTTTTTCATTAAAATTTTCGACTTTCTATACTATGACATTTTTTTACGAATATTTTTGACATGACTTTTTTCATGAAAATTTTCGAAAATATTCGTAAAAAAATGTCATAGTATAGAATGTCGAAAATTTTAATGAAAACAGGCATAGTATAGTCTGTCGATTCATTTGGTGGAAAAAAAACTCAGTTTAAATTTTCGTCAATTTTCATGAAAAGTCATACTATAGTATGACTTTTTCAAAAAAAGTCGAAATTTTAAACTGAGTTTTTTTTCCACCAAATGAATCGACAGACTATACTATGCCTTTTTTCATTAAAATTTTCGACTTTCTATACTATGACATTTTTTTACGAATATTTTTGACATGACTTTTTTCATGAAAATTTTCGAAAATATTCGTAAAAAAATGTCATAGTATAGAATGTCGAAAATTTTAATGAAAACAGGCATAGTATAGTCTGTCGATTCATTTGGTGGAAAAAAAACTCAGTTTAAATTTTCGTCAATTTTCATGAAAAGTCATACTATAGTATGACTTTTTCAAAAAAAGTCGAAATTTTAAACTGAGTTTTTTTTCCACCAAATGAATCGACAGACTATACTATGCCTTTTTTCATTAAAATTTTCGACTTTCTATACTATGACATTTTTTTACGAATATTTTTGACATGACTTTTTTCATGAAAATTTTCGAAAATATTCGTAAAAAAATGTCATAGTATAGAATGTCGAAAATTTTAATGAAAACAGGCATAGTATAGTCTGTCGATTCATTTGGTGGAAAAAAAACTCAGTTTAAATTTTCGTCAATTTTCATGAAAAGTCATACTATAGTATGACTTTTTCAAAAAAAGTCGAAATTTTAAACTGAGTTTTTTTTCCACCAAATGAATCGACAGACTATACTATGCCTTTTTTCATTAAAATTTTCGACTTTCTATACTATGACATTTTTTTACGAATATTTTTGACATGACTTTTTTCATGAAAATTTTCGAAAATATTCGTAAAAAAATGTCATAGTATAGAATGTCGAAAATTTTAATGAAAACAGGCATAGTATAGTCTGTCGATTCATTTGGTGGAAAAAAAACTCAGTTTAAATTTTCGTCAATTTTCATGAAAAGTCATACTATAGTATGACTTTTTCAAAAAAAGTCGAAATTTTAAACTGAGTTTTTTTTCCACCAAATGAATCGACAGACTATACTATGCCTTTTTTCATTAAAATTTTCGACTTTCTATACTATGACATTTTTTTACGAATATTTTTGACATGACTTTTTTCATGAAAATTTTCGAAAATATTCGTAAAAAATGTCATAGTATAGAATGTCGAAAATTTTAATGAAAACAGGCATAGTATAGTCTGTCGATTCATTTGGTGGAAAAAAAACTCAGTTTAAATTTTCGTCAATTTTCATGAAAAGTCATACTATAGTATGACTTTTTCAAAAAAAGTCGAAATTTTAAACTGAGTTTTTTTTCCACCAAATGAATCGACAGACTATACTATGCCTTTTTTCATTAAAATTTTCGACTTTCTATACTATGACATTTTTTTACGAATATTTTTGACATGACTTTTTTCATGAAAATTTTCGAAAATATTCGTAAAAAAATGTCATAGTATAGAATGTCGAAAATTTTAATGAAAACAGGCATAGTATAGTCTGTCGATTCATTTGGTGGAAAAAAAACTCAGTTTAAATTTTCGTCAATTTTCATGAAAAGTCATACTATAGTATGACTTTTTCAAAAAAAGTCGAAATTTTAAACTGAGTTTTTTTTCCACCAAATGAATCGACAGACTATACTATGCCTTTTTTCATTAAAATTTTCGACTTTCTATACTATGACATTTTTTTACGAATATTTTTGACATGACTTTTTTCATGAAAATTTTCGAAAATATTCGTAAAAAAATGTCATAGTATAGAATGTCGAAAATTTTAATGAAAACAGGCATAGTATAGTCTGTCGATTCATTTGGTGGAAAAAAAACTCAGTTTAAATTTTCGTCAATTTTCATGAAAAGTCATACTATAGTATGACTTTTTCAAAAAAAGTCGAAATTTTAAACTGAGTTTTTTTTCCACCAAATGAATCGACAGACTATACTATGCCTTTTTTCATTAAAATTTTCGACTTTCTATACTATGACATTTTTTTACGAATATTTTTGACATGACTTTTTTCATGAAAATTTTCGAAAATATTCGTAAAAAAATGTCATAGTATAGAATGTCGAAAATTTTAATGAAAACAGGCATAGTATAGTCTGTCGATTCATTTGGTGGAAAAAAAACTCAGTTTAAATTTTCGTCAATTTTCATGAAAAGTCATACTATAGTATGACTTTTTCAAAAAAAGTCGAAATTTTAAACTGAGTTTTTTTTCCACCAAATGAATCGACAGACTATACTATGCCTTTTTTCATTAAAATTTTCGACTTTCTATACTATGACATTTTTTTACGAATATTTTTGACATGACTTTTTTCATGAAAATTTTCGAAAATATTCGTAAAAAATGTCATAGTATAGAATGTCGAAAATTTTAATGAAAACAGGCATAGTATAGTCTGTCGATTCATTTGGTGGAAAAAAAACTCAGTTTAAATTTTCGTCAATTTTCATGAAAAGTCATACTATAGTATGACTTTTTCAAAAAAAGTCGAAATTTTAAACTGAGTTTTTTTTCCACCAAATGAATCGACAGACTATACTATGCCTTTTTTCATTAAAATTTTCGACTTTCTATACTATGACATTTTTTTACGAATATTTTTGACATGACTTTTTTCATGAAAATTTTCGAAAATATTCGTAAAAAAATGTCATAGTATAGAATGTCGAAAATTTTAATGAAAACAGGCATAGTATAGTCTGTCGATTCATTTGGTGGAAAAAAAACTCAGTTTAAATTTTCGTCAATTTTCATGAAAAGTCATACTATAGTATGACTTTTTCAAAAAAAGTCGAAATTTTAAACTGAGTTTTTTTTCCACCAAATGAATCGACAGACTATACTATGCCTTTTTTCATTAAAATTTTCGACTTTCTATACTATGACATTTTTTTACGAATATTTTTGACATGACTTTTTTCATGAAAATTTTCGAAAATATTCGTAAAAAAATGTCATAGTATAGAATGTCGAAAATTTTAATGAAAACAGGCATAGTATAGTCTGTCGATTCATTTGGTGGAAAAAAAACTCAGTTTAAATTTTCGTCAATTTTCATGAAAAGTCATACTATAGTATGACTTTTTCAAAAAAAGTCGAAATTTTAAACTGAGTTTTTTTTCCACCAAATGAATCGACAGACTATACTATGCCTTTTTTCATTAAAATTTTCGACTTTCTATACTATGACATTTTTTTACGAATATTTTTGACATGACTTTTTTCATGAAAATTTTCGAAAATATTCGTAAAAAAATGTCATAGTATAGAATGTCGAAAATTTTAATGAAAACAGGCATAGTATAGTCTGTCGATTCATTTGGTGGAAAAAAAACTCAGTTTAAATTTTCGTCAATTTTCATGAAAAGTCATACTATAGTATGACTTTTTCAAAAAAAGTCGAAATTTTAAACTGAGTTTTTTTTCCACCAAATGAATCGACAGACTATACTATGCCTTTTTTCATTAAAATTTTCGACTTTCTATACTATGACATTTTTTTACGAATATTTTTGACATGACTTTTTTCATGAAAATTTTCGAAAATATTCGTAAAAAAATGTCATAGTATAGAATGTCGAAAATTTTAATGAAAACAGGCATAGTATAGTCTGTCGATTCATTTGGTGGAAAAAAAACTCAGTTTAAATTTTCGTCAATTTTCATGAAAAGTCATACTATAGTATGACTTTTTCAAAAAAAGTCGAAATTTTAAACTGAGTTTTTTTTCCACCAAATGAATCGACAGACTATACTATGCCTTTTTTCATTAAAATTTTCGACTTTCTATACTATGACATTTTTTTACGAATATTTTTGACATGACTTTTTTCATGAAAATTTTCGAAAATATTCGTAAAAAAATGTCATAGTATAGAATGTCGAAAATTTTAATGAAAACAGGCATAGTATAGTCTGTCGATTCATTTGGTGGAAAAAAAACTCAGTTTAAATTTTCGTCAATTTTCATGAAAAGTCATACTATAGTATGACTTTTTCAAAAAAAGTCGAAATTTTAAACTGAGTTTTTTTTCCACCAAATGAATCGACAGACTATACTATGCCTTTTTTCATTAAAATTTTCGACTTTCTATACTATGACATTTTTTTACGAATATTTTTGACATGACTTTTTTCATGAAAATTTTCGAAAATATTCGTAATAAAATGTCATAGTATAGAATGTCGAAAATTTTAATGAAAACAGGCATAGTATAGTCTGTCGATTAATTTGGTGGAAAAAAAACTCAGTTTAAATTTTCGTCAATTTTCATGAAAAGTCATACTATAGTATGACTTTTTCAAAAAAAGTCGAAATTTTAAACTGAGTTTTTTTTCCACCAAATGAATCGACAGACTATACTAAGCCTTTTTTCATTAAAATTTTCGACTTTCTATACTATGACATTTTTTTACGAATATTTTTGACATGACTTTTTTCATGAAAATTTTCGAAAATATTCGTAAAAAAATGTCATAGTATAGAATGTCGAAAATTTTAATGAAAACAGGCATAGTATAGTCTGTCGATTCATTTGGTGGAAAAAAAACTCAGTTTAAATTTTCGTCAATTTTCATGAAAAGTCATACTATAGTATGACTTTTTCAAAAAAAGTCGAAATTTTAAACTGAGTTTTTTTTCCACCAAATGAATCGACAGACTATACTATGCCTTTTTTCATTAAAATTTTCGACTTTCTATACTATGACATTTTTTTACGAATATTTTTGACATGACTTTTTTCATGAAAATTTTCGAAAATATTCGTAAAAAAATGTCATAGTATAGAATGTCGAAAATTTTAATGAAAACAGGCATAGTATAGTCTGTCGATTCATTTGGTGGAAAAAAAACTCAGTTTAAATTTTCGTCAATTTTCATGAAAAGTCATACTATAGTATGACTAATGTCGAAATTTTAAACTGAGTTTTTTTTCCACCAAATGAATCGACAGACTATACTATGCCTTTTTTCATTAAAATTTTCGACTTTCTATACTATGACATTTTTTTACGAATATTTTTGACATGACTTTTTTCATGAAAATTTTCGAAAATATTCGTAAAAAAATGTCATAGTATAGAATGTCGAAAATTTTAATGAAAACAGGCATAGTATAGTCTGTCGATTCATTTGGTGGAAAAAAAACTCAGTTTAAATTTTCGTCAATTTTCATGAAAAGTCATACTATAGTATGACTTTTTCAAAAAAAGTCGAAATTTTAAACTGAGTTTTTTTTCCACCAAATGAATCGACAGACTATACTATGCCTTTTTTCATTAAAATTTTCGACTTTCTATACTATGACATTTTTTTACGAATATTTTTGACATGACTTTTTTCATGAAAATTTTCGAAAATATTCGTAAAAAAATGTCATAGTATAGAATGTCGAAAATTTTAATGAAAACAGGCATAGTATAGTCTGTCGATTCATTTGGTGGAAAAAAAACTCAGTTTAAATTTTCGTCAATTTTCATGAAAAGTCATACTATAGTATGACTTTTTCAAAAAATGTCGAAATTTTAAACTGAGTTTTTTTTCCACCAAATGAATCGACAGACTATACTATGCCTTTTTTCATTAAAATTTTCGACTTTCTATACTATGACATTTTTTTACGAATATTTTTGACATGACTTTTTTCATGAAAATTTTCGAAAATATTCGTAAAAAAATGTCATAGTATAGAATGTCGAAAATTTTAATGAAAACAGGCATAGTATAGTCTGTCGATTCATTTGGTGGAAAAAAAACTCAGTTTAAATTTTCGTCAATTTTCATGAAAAGTCATACTATAGTATGACTTTTTCAAAAAATGTCGAAATTTTAAACTGAGTTTTTTTTCCACCAAATGAATCGACAGACTATACTATGCCTTTTTTCATTAAAATTTTCGACTTTCTATACTATGACATTTTTTTACGAATATTTTTGACATGACTTTTTTCATGAAAATTTTCGAAAATATTCGTAAAAAAATGTCATAGTATAGAATGTCGAAAATTTTAATGAAAACAGGCATAGTATAGTCTGTCGATTCATTTGGTGGAAAAAAAACTCAGTTTAAATTTTCGTCAATTTTCATGAAAAGTCATACTATAGTATGACTTTTTCAAAAAAAGTCGAAATTTTAAACTGAGTTTTTTTTCCACCAAATGAATCGACAAGACTGACTTTTTATAAAATTTTCAAAATATTCGTAAAAAATGTCATAGTATAGAATGTCGAAAATTTTAATGAAAACAGGCATATTATCTGTGATTCATTTGGGGAAAAAAACTCAGTTTAATTTTGAATTTTATGAAAAGTCATACTATAGTATGACTTTTTAAAAAAATTTGTTTTTTAAAAAAAGTTAAAATTTAAACTGAGTTTTTTTTCCACCAAATGAATAAAGACTATCTATGCCTATTTTGTTAAAATTTTCGATTTAATCTATAATTTTTTAAATATTTTTACATAATTTTTTATAAATTTTCAAATTTTAAAAAATTTTATTTTCAAAATTTAATAAACATAGTATTTTTTCATAAATTTTGGAAAAAATTTTTTAAATTTTTAATTAAATTTTTATAAATTATTTTTCAAAAAATTCAATTTTAGAAAATTTTTTAAAATATGCAATATCAGTTTTATTATTGTAAAAAAATTTTAAATTTTAATTTTTTAAAATTTTAAAGTTGATTTTAAAATTTTCGAAATTTTAAAATAAGTTTATACTAATAAATCGAAATTATAAGCCTTTTTTCTTCAAAATTATTTGTATAAAAACTTTTTTATTTTAATGCATTTTTTAAAACATTATTAGATATTTTAAAAAAATGTCATAATAGAATATTTTAATAAAAGAAGTATAAATTGATTTTTGAGAAAAAAAAGTTTATATATGCTTTTTCATTAAAATATTATTATAATGACTTTTTCAGAAAATTTTACTATATATGACTTTTCAAAAAAATATTTAAATTTTTTTATAAAATTCGAAAATTTTCTTTTTTATTAAAATATTCATTATATTTGTATTTTTTTAACAATATTTATGACTTTTTCATGAAAATTTTCGAAAATAATCGTAAAAAAATGTCATAGTATAGAATGTCGAAAATGTTCATGAAAACAGGCATAGTATAGTCTGTCGATTAATTTGGTGGAAAAAAAACTCAGTTTAAAATTTCGAACATTTTCATGAAAAAAGGCATAGTATAGTCTGTCGATTAATTTGGTGGAAAAAAAACTCAGTTTAAAATTTCGAAAATTTTCATGGATAAAGTCATACTATAGCATGTCGAAAATTTTCATGAAAAAATGTGGAAAATATTCGTAAAAAAATGTCATAGTATAGAATGTCGAAAATTTTCATGAAAAAAGGCATAGTATAGTCTGTCGATTAATTTGGTGGAAAAAAAACTCAGTTTAAAATTTCGAAAATTTTCATGGAAAAAGTCATACTATAGCATGTCGAAAATATTCGTAAAAAAATGTCATAGTATAGAATGTCGAAAATTTTCTTGAAAAAAGGCATAGTATAGTCTGTCGATTAATTTGGTGGAAAAAAAACTCAGTTTAAAATTTCAAAAATTTTCATGAAAAAAGTCATACTATAGCATGTCGAAAATATTCGTAAAACATATCATAGTATAGTCTGTTGAAATGTTTTGCGAAAAAAAGTCATCGTATATGTCGAATTTTTTTGCAAAAAACAGTCATAGTATAGTATGTTGAAATTTTTCGCAAAAAAAACAAACAGAATGGTATGTCGAAATTTTTTGCGAAAAAAAAGTCATAGTATAGTATGTTGAAATTTTTCGCGAAAAAAAAGTCATAGTATAGTATGTCGCAATTTTTTACCCAAAAAAAAGTCATAGTATAATTTGTCAAACTTTTTCGCGAAAAAAAGTCATACTATAGTATGTCGAAATTTTTCACAAAAAAGATTGACATACTTTACTATGACTTTTTTTGGCAAAAAATTTCGACATACTATAGTATGACTTTTTTCTGCAAAAAATTACAACATACTATACTGACTTTTTTTTCGCAAAAAATGTACATACAAAAAAAAGTCGTACTATAGTATGTTGAAATTTTTTGCGAAAAAAAAACTATACTATAATATAGTATGACTTTTTCCGCAAAAAATTGACATACAAAAAAAAGTCATAGTATAGTATGTCGAACTTTTTTGCAAAAAATTTCGACATTCTATAGTATGACTTTTTTGTATGTCGACATTTTTTTTTTTTAAAAAGTCATGGTATAGTCGAAATTTTTTGCAAAAACAAAAGTCATAGTTTAGTATGTCGAACTTTTTCGCAAAAAATTTCGACATAAGTCTGACTTTTTTTGGCAAAAAAAGTTTGACATAGTATACTATGACTTTTTTAAAAAAAAATCTCGACATAATATACTATGACTGAAAACTTTTGACATACAAAAGAAAGTCATAGTATAGTATGTCGAAATTCTTTGCAAAAAAAAGTCATACTATAGTATGTCGAACTTTTACGAGAAAAAGTCATACCATAGGATGTCGAAGTTCTTTGCAAAAAAAGGTCATAGTATATTATTTCGAAATTTTTGCGAAAAAAAGTCATAGTATAGTATATCGAAACATTTTGTGAAAAAAAATCATAGTATAGTATGTCGAAAAATTGTGTAAAGTCATAGTATAGTATGTCGAAATTTTTCGCAAAAAAGTTCGACATACTATACTATGACTCTTTTTTTGCAAAACATTTTGACATACTATAGTATGACTTTTTTTCACGGACATTTTCAATGTACTATACTATGACTTTTTTTCGCAAAAAAGTTCGACATACTATACTATGACCTTTTCTTCAGAAAACGTTTCAACATACTATATGACTTTTTTCATGAAATTTTTCGACATACTATGCTATGAAAAAATGTCAGTATAGTACGTTGAAAATTTTTGTGAAAAAAAGTCATAGTATATAATGTTGAAAAGATTTGTGGAAAAAAAGTCATAGTATAGTATGTCGAAAATTTCCATGAAAAAAGTCATAGTATATTATGTCGGGAAAAGAAAAATCATAGTATAGCATGGTGAAAAAATTAATAAAATAAAAGTCATAGTATAGCATGTCGAAGAAATGTATGAAAAAGTCATAGTATATAGTATGATGAAAAAATTTATAAAAAAGTCATAGTATAACATGTCTAAAAAAAATTATCCTGCAAACCAACAAACCAACGCCGGTGAAAACATAACCTCCTTCCTAGGCCTTCGGCCTTGGCGGAGGTAAAAATAATCAAGAGGTTATAGTATAGTATATCGAAAAAAATAATTGTACAATATAGTATAGGACGATGAAGAAATTAACAAAAAAAGTCAGTCAAGTATGTCGGAAAAAAGTCATAGTACAGTATGATATAGTACGATATAATATAGTATGATGAAAAAAGTCCGTATAGTATGATGAAAAAATTAACAAAAAAGTCATTGTATAGTTAGTCAATAAAACATCAAAAAGTCATAAAAATGTCATAGTAAAGAATGTGGAATAAAGTCATGTCATTGTGTGCCGCAATTTCAATAAAAAAATTATTAAATGTTGTGGTTTTGTGTTCCATAACTCCCTTTTTCTATCTATCTGAAACAACGGGAGGTGACGCACATCTACATACTATGCTATGACATTTTGTGACATTTCTTATGACATTTTTACAGCATACTAAACTACATTTTAATTTGTATGGCATACTATAATTTGACATCTTTAGAACTTGTTTTTTTGACATACTAGAATATGATATTTTGTATGACATTTTTATGGTATACTATACTTTGACTTTTTTTTTTCTTTTTATTACATACTATATTATATGTTTTTATGACATATTATACTATGAGATTTTTTATGACATTTGTATGGAAAACTATACTTAATGAAACAATCAAATTAACAATATTTTGTGTTTCCTTACTCTGAGTATTCTCTGCTTGTCTTAGATCTTGTCTCAGCAGCAGCTCCCTCCAGCGTTTTCTGGAGGACGGAGACGAAAAAAGAAAAGAAAAAAAAACACAGACACACAATCATTCAAATATAAAAAAATATGGCATTTTACTGTTGCTGTGTTCAGATGTTAGTGTTTTTAAGGTCCACCTCTCCTCACCTTGATGTCCTCGTCTCCATCCACTCTGCTGCTCCTCCAACACCCAGTGTCTTGTCTGAAAAACAAAAAGACAAATGAGCACCTTAAATGGGCTGTAATGTCATCTTCAGGTATTCTGAAGTTCTGGACATCAGAGATAGTGTTCAAGTAGTTCATAATGAAGCTAAAGAGGCCACTGAATTTTAAATATGTTGTATGGTTTCAATATTCAACAACATTAAAGACAACGCAGCTGGTAATGAGAAAAAATATTCTACTTCAGAGCTTCAGCCCAGAGAAGATGTTGTCTCAGTTGGTCTGTATAATGATCCTCTTCTTCCCTGATGTCATCCATTGAGGCTGCATATCTAACGGTGTGTGACAAATAAAAGCACCTTTCTTAACATACAACACAACAGTTACAGTAAAAAATACAATAATACACTTTTATGGAATTTATAGTTATATAGTTAGCATTAATACTGGAAAGTGGATAATTGCATAATTTTCATGAATAAAATGACAGATACGCTGGATTTGGACAAACCTGCAGACTCTTCCATAGTTCTCACGGGCCATGTAAACACACCAGTCCACCTGCAACCGCCTATACGATGAAACACAAAATAAATAAATTCATCAGAATTGCATTAATTTCAAGGTGAACCATGTTGCACACAGTACGGTATGAACAAAAGTGGATATTTGCACTGATAAATTATCTTTAATTTAATTTCCATTCCAACTATGTTCTTGCCAGATACAGTGGTGGTTCAATCAATCAGCCATTAATCTAGAAATAAGTCATGACATATGTTGTCCCACCAGTGGTAGAGATCTTACTGGAGAGGAGTGGATGTAACTTTGTTTTTGTTTATTTGTTTTTTAGTCTTTGGCATTGGCACACACTCGAACCTCTCCAATATGTGTAATTCGTAAACAGCGTGTACCTTCGCTTAATCAGCACAGCCCTAGTACAAAGTTTCTTAATGTGTCGGCCTGAACTGTGCCAACATACCATCATATATTACCTTATGCAAAAGTAACTTTCTTTTAAAAAGGCTCGGTGAAATTTCAGCCTATGACAACTTTCTATCGAAAAGCCTCTAGGCTCTAGTTTTTTAAATAAATACATATTTTGATATTCATGTTGCTTTGAGGTGTAGGGCAGATATCACTAATAGTGCAAATTTGAACTAAATCCAAGCAAAAGGTGCAACAGGCACTTTTTCGCATATGGGGTGAGTCAATATATTGATCAGTTTCATCACTTCTTGCTGTATAAAATATTTTTGTTATGACCATCAATTTATGAAAAAACATGGTCATGTTTTGTTAAAATACACACACACACACCTTTGAAATCAACATTCCACCCCCGATTCAGACGCTGACTGCTTCCTCTCAAAGGGCACTGAAGCCCCTTTCGAGAATATCAATTATGGAGCAGTTACAGCCAACTGTAGAATAACCTCAACCGTACTGTAAGCAATTCCTCTATAGAGTGAAAGTACAGTGCAGCCTCGGTGTGAAAAACATCTTTGATGTCGACATTTGGTTTTATACAAACATTGAAGAGTGAGACTTGCAGATGAAATACGGTAGTGTCGCGTATATAAAAGTGTAAATACAAAAAAGAAAATTACTGGCAAGTTTGAAGGTCTTTCAGTGGAGCTGATGGTAAACAAGACCTCCATCATTTTGTTTAGGGATGAATTTGAGTCTTTAAAGAAGTTTAAGTGCAAGAAACCTCCAAAAGCTGAAATCGTGTGCACATTTACAGCATGCATAATGGAAGGCTTTCAGAGGTGACTTGAATGCTGAACCATCTGCAGTTTGCAAATACCTACACTTCTTCATAAAAGATACGCTGGACTAATACCTACGCCTGTGTTGCACAGAGACATATGCCGACACACAGCCAACTCACTAACTGTGCTGCCTGTGTGTTGCTTGCCGTGGCCCAGATCCAGCCACGCCACCCCTAATCCATTTCTCTGTTGCTCATTATTAGTGGCTTGTAAAGATTCTGTATCAGCTATGCTAAAAGAGCTTTTCACAGTATTACATGGGATTACTGTTGCTCCTCGCTACATATGTTGCTCACAAACTCTGATGTAATATTGCCACCATGTTTACATGGCGCTGACAAAATAAAAAATGCATGACTCATTATCAGGGTCTATTTGCTCTTTTTGTTTGTGGGTTAAATTGTGTCACGTCATCTTTTATCCAAAAATCATCCCTCTAACACCTTTCTAGATCTTTCCGTCTGTTGTGTGATACAGCCGTAGCGTGTCCATGAATGAATAAACATGGAAAATTAAAAGAAAGGAGAAATCAGCATGCTGATAAGAGTATGCAATTTAAGAGGGATGCTCGGGGGTAATGACCCCACAAGAGTTTAGGTTTAGAGAAAAATATTTAATAGCCAAACGGCCTCCAACCATCTCAAGATATGTATCTGGCCTAAACTGCTCACTCATAACGTATTTACCCAGTTTGGCAGCAATCACAGAATACTGCGTAATCAGGGGATGCAGTTTGTAAATGGGTCTCTGAAAACAAAAGATCAAATCTGTCCCAACCTCAATTTTGTGCACATGACCTAGCTGTAGAAAAAAAGACAGAGGATGAGAGGAGTTCAGCAGTCAGCAGTCATCTGCACAATCAGAGGGGAAGGGTGTCACTTGTGACGCCTTAGGCCCGGTCCACACAAATACAGATATTTTTAAAAATGGATATTTTCTCCTCCGTTTAAAAAAAAAAAATCTGTCCACAGGACCATTGTTTTACAAAATATCTCTGTCCACACTCGGAACGCAAAAACGACTCCAACGCTCACCGTAATATTTACGTTATTTATGTCACCACAAGTGAGATCACAAGTTAAGGGTCAAGGACTTGTGTTATTGTTATTGTTTGTGGGGGCTGGGATTCCTGGTCAAATCCTCCTGGTCATCAACTGTCTCTTTACATGCATAAATGACGAAAGGGAGGTCATTCAGGTTTATGTCCATCGTTTCCCAAACACTCCATTTTGCACATCCGATAGAAAGTAACCAGAGTTTTTAAAAATCTGCGCCTTAGAAAGGGTTTTCAAAAATATCCGTTTTTGTGACCCAATACTCTGTTTGCGTGTGGACAGGAGGCCAAAACGTAGAGGAAAATATCCGTTTTTAAACATATCTGTATACGTGTAGACGGGGCCTTAATTGACCTCAACACCTACATGAAACTGGGTTTGATCTGACATGTATGGATGTCTTCCTCTGTGCCAAAAGCCGCAGTTCTCTCACTGTCCACAGTACTCTACTGACCAAACAGCAGGAAAAGTTACAGCCTGTCATAAAAGGGGTCAGGCGCCTTCTTGTACTATCCCATTTGTAAGTGCAGGACAGCTGGAAACGCTCTATATCTCATAAATAATAAAGAAAGGCTTTTGGAGATCAGCTGTGAGCTCAATTAATCAGTTGCAACCAAAACCTAATCATGTGGTTGATAATTAAACCAAAGGCTAGTGTTAAGATTTCAGGATTTCTTGTAATTATCTGTCTCATCAAAGTAAAAATCTGCAGGGCAGGTATTGTATGGGAACCTGAGGCTGGAGTAGAGCATTGCTGTTTCATTCTTTCACAACAACCCCCCCCCTTTCTTTCAACACCCTCCTGTGTAGTGGTGTTTGTGCATTCCTGTGTCGACAACCCCTCCGTCTAGTTCTCAGGGGTGTTTACCCCCTTTCACGGTAGCAGGGAAGCAGCTCCCACCATCCCATCTCTGTTTACATTGCTCTTCTCCTCTATTTACTCTGTGCTCCAGCGCCCTGGCGCACCGCGCTCCAAACAGCTGTTCCATTATGGGGAGAGCAGGCGCTTCAACCGCACAGTGCTGCCACACAGCTCTCTCCGACAGCCCACCACGGTCGCTAACGTGATGACTGCCTGGCTCCGCTGGCACGCCTGCCATTGTTGCCATAAAGCTCAGCCTCCTTCAATGCCAGAGTGGCTTCTGGGCATAGAGTCAGCCGGGGCAACTGTCGGAGATTGTCTTCAAACCGCAAGACAAATTTGCCAAGTTCAGCTTTTGATTAAGTGTCTCTGTACGGGATGCAATTCTGCGGTGATTTAAGCAGCAATCATATCCAGATGATCTAGAATAAACTGCCACAAACATCTTTACACTGAAACGGGGCTTTTATAGTATGTCATTACAAAACATTCTGCATTTTCATCATTTTGGCACATCTTCTGTAAGTACCCTATATATCCTGCTTCTACACGACATCATGCATAGGGGCCATTATCCCACAGAGCATGAGGATCCTTCCTCTGAAACGCTTTGCCTGGCTCGCTGTCAGCTAATAGAAAGACTATTGTCTAACTGACTGCCGTAGGGTCATACTATACCATGAATCTCCAGTGAATTATTTTTACCCTTTGCGTGTTCTTTTTCCTGCTGGTGTGCACAGCTGGTGCTGAGTCAGGAGACAGGAAACCTGGGAGAAAGGCCACCAAGCATCCCCAGGCTCCCAGTGGACCGCTGCAGGGCCCTGTGGCTACCCGGACAGGAGACACTCCATTTATCACTATACAATAGCTACTGCTTGAGGCCAGTGGAATATGGGCCTGTCGGTGTCTATATGTTCCTTCACGTGCTACGTACAAGCGCTAATATGTGAACTGGCATCATTGTGTGCGTCTTGTCCATAGACTGTATATAAAGATGGACGACATGACAGCTCCCCGAACGTGAAGCCAAAACATCTCGATCTCCCCCTGGTGGCTGGTTGCAGTATAAAGTCATAAATCTGGCCCCCTCCATGTTAGCGAATGGGACAGGGGCCAAACTAAAAAGTCAGTTTATTAACCGGTGTGCAAACTGTCCTCACTGTCTCATCCGTATCAGCCATCATGTTCTGAACAGAACCATTACATTACAAACACTAACAAAAGTAACATTTGCATTTTGGAACATAAAACCGCAAACTTAAAACTACTCAGTCCAGCACGGGGACGAGGCAGGCATGATGGGAAACGTGGGCCGTCCCTGTCGCTACGATACTCAGGGCACTTCCTGCATACCTGTGGCATTTTACACTGCATGAATTAGCCAAGCGGCTAGCAGACTTTAGTTAGTTACTTTTCCTTACTCATAGCTCCTCTACTCTGACTTGGTTTAACATAAAGTCACTTCATCTCCCGACAGAACAACGACACGGTTGAATTTCAGCCTACATGCACGTTTTTTTCAGCTCAACATTGTTGAATCAGAGCAGCTGATGTTGGTAGCGAGAACAACAAGCTAGCGGACTGCTGAGTGCCGTCTCTCAGCTCCGCTCACACAGGCTGTGTACAAAGCTCTGCCTCCACCATCGGTGACACCCATGGGTGACACACAGCGCTCAGAGGAGCGAGAGAGGAAAGAGGGAAGGAGAGGGAAAAAAGAGAGGAGAGAAACAAGCGCAACAGTAAACGACAAAAAAAAAAAAACATATTGCACTGCAGAAGGATTTATATTTAGTTTTTGTAATGATTATGTACTGAGGTGGGTCACACAGATACTGGTATTGAAAAGATGCAGCTTTTTATATTGTAGATTGTTGTAGTCTAATTTATGAAACACTTTCTAAATAAAAAGAGAAAGATTCTTTTAAAGAAGAATTTTAGATGTTGTAAGGGCATGAAACCAATGATCTGTTGATCTTTACGAATCAAGACTCCATAGTCTAACAATGGCATGTTTAAATCGAATCGAATGGTGACCTTAAAGTCGAATGTCAAATCAAATTGTGGATTTGGACAATCGTGACACCATCGTGGTAAGGCTGATCTATTGTGCTCTCTTGTGAAAGCTGCCAGATATTAAAAAAAAAATAATAATAAGAGAAGAAATTAGAAAGAAAAAGAAGAGGAAAATCTCCGCTATCCTGGGACGCAGGTGGTCGAAACAACTGATACTCTGTAGCACATTCTCCTAAGACCTCTCACGGTGATGAAGACACATGCGTGCAGCATTTTAAGCTGCTGCACACACACACACACACACACACACACACACACACAGAACCTCTTTCTCCCATCTAGTCTCTCTCTGTAGTAGCCTCACCCTCGATGAAAAGGGATATCAGCATGTATAATGGCACAAGTGGTGAGTGAGCGTATTAAAGAGAGAGACATACAGAGGGAGAGACAGAGCGTGAACTCATGCATGCATGCCTGTGTGTGTGTATAAAAGTGCCAGTCATAGCAGGATATAAAAGAAATCTGCCCAGCTGCCAGGCCCCCAGTGCTGGTTGCCAGAGTCCTTAAACACATCCATATCCTTCACTGGATGGGCTCTCCTCTCCTCCTCGAATATATCTAGCACTTTAAAAATATACAATCTGCTTAGATACTAGGCAGTCATAAGCTCCATGACTGGCACTTGGACATCTTATCAACATGAGTTGAAGCCCCTGGGCAACTAAGCCAGGCTTTGATCAGACATTTTGGAGACATCTCTCATTTTTCTTCAAACAAATCCATTGGGGTTGGTGTGCTAAATTCGAAACAAACTCAAAGCACTAAATGTACCTTATGATAGCAGGAATCAGGCACAGCTATATACGGTCTGCTTAATAAAGAGGTGAGAGGGCTGAAGAACAATCTGCACGTGTGAGTGTGGAAGAGAAAATGTTAAAAGAGAGGTGAGGACAAAAAAAAAGGTGAAAGAAATTCAGTCAGAGAGGGGGAGAGGGAAGAGCTCAGCATGCATGGGCCACGCTATGAGATCAACTGACAAACATCTCTGCAACCTTGGCAGAGCCAAATCAGAATCCACCCCTCTGAATGGCCTGTGACAGTTGTTATGTACAGAGACCCAATTTCACCTTATATCCCCTCCTGAATTTTAGCCCTGCTACCCGTCGGTGGGAGAGAAACAGAAAGTGAGTGAGTGAGAGAAAGAGATGGAAAAGTCGGGCCCAGCGCCTGCTGCTGCTCAGTAGGTAGTAGTAGCAGAAAGAGAAAGATGTAGACAAGAGAGAAAATGAAACCTAAATGGACCAATTCAGCTGGTGGAGCCACACAGAGAATTCACCTGAGGGCAGTATCATGCCCTGTTTGTGTCTCCATGGAGACGGCCCTCCTGAGTGTGTGCTTCTGTACACACTGACAGTAGTCCAGCTAGCTAGTCCTGCTATTGATTTCCACACAATTTCCCTGGAAATAGCTAGCCTGTGGTCAAGTCCTCTGCTGCAAACCGAACTGGTGTGGACGACTGCAGAAAGCACGTATTCTCGTCAATGTTTAGATTCATTTCTTTGCATGTTTTACAGTTGGTAATTGACATTAGTATTTTAGGGCGCTTTCACAAGCCATAGTCTGTCTGGCTAGTCCGAATCAGAGTGAAATTGATACTTTTGGTTCGTTTTCTATTTAGACTGGTTCGGTTTCACAGTGCACAAAGTAAAGTGGACCAAATCAAAAAATAATTTGCTGAGGGGCGTGTACAAAGGAGCGAATTTATCTTTTTCGTCTCGAGTCAGGCTTGACTTAAACATTGCTTTCCTAACTTAAAACGTAAAACAAAATGTAACCAATAAATACATAGATATAAATTTACTGAATTGTTATTAATTATTAAAATAATAAATCGGACACCGGCAACTTTGTAAAAAATCTTCTAAATTTAACAGGAAATACAATTCAAGTGTAAACCTTTTCAATGCAGCAAGAAATTGGTCAAAACTTCAACAAGAATTAAAATTCCAGTATATAATGTATTTAGTATATAAACATAGAATTGAATTCAACAGATCGGCCCTATTGTCACCGATAGCCCACCCAGCTATTTGAGTCAGTATCGGCCCGATATCCGATCCTAGTGTCAATCTCAACAAATGCCCACACAGGCAGCCTGTGCTTTGGTTCGCTTGGAAACGGTCAGAGATCAGAGACCACCCCTCGCAAGCGGTCTCGGACCGGTTGTTTTGGTCCGCACCAGAGTCCGATTACTGCAGTCACAACTGCCCAAACAAACTACACTAGAGTTCGATTAAAACAGACACAAATTTGGGCTTGTGAAAGCGCCCTAAGAGACATTTCACATGTGCACGATGCATTCCTTTACTGAGTTCTGATGTATGGCTCCCATCGCATCAGATAAAGCATTTTCTCAGCTGCTACCAGGCATTTGCCGGGGAAATCTGCAGCTTTGAATATATTAAGTCTTAAAGACTTTGACCAACTGGGCTAAAGGCTCGATAACATCTTATAGACTGGTGCCTTGAGATATAAATATATCCTACAGTACAGGACATATCTGTTTTGTACCCCTGCACGGTTTCAAGCCCTGAGGCAGTTGTCCTTAATGACAAGGCTTTTCTGTCATCTCTCCCCACTCAGCTCCACTTCCCTTGCTATCCTGACCATAGGAACCAGATCAGAGGCTCAAGACGGCCTGTATCTGGGGTCTATTTGCCAGTGTCAGCTTACAGGCCCCACTCTGTACACACGGCACATTATGGAAGTTTTAATAGGTGATCAGAGCAGCTGTTGCAGGCACAGCGTCGATTTACTGTGGCTAAGAGAGGGCTTAATGACTATAGAGGCAGACAGCCCTTAACCCTTTGATGTGCGTTGGATAATGTAATAGGATCAGGTAGCCCCCTGGGAAAGTTGCATGCACTGACATAAGCATACACTAGCACAAACGCTTTTGGAATACAATTACACAGTCTAAAAGCTCCTTAATAAGAGAGTGCCAACCTCTTACTGTTATACAGTAGAAAAGACAACATATGGGTTTGACTTGTCCCACTAGTCATGGCTTGGACACACAAACACACATCCACACACAGTTGTGTTGCTTGCTGACAGGTGGTGCATGCTCAAGGAAATACAAGCTTACCCAGCACAAACAGCCCCAGTAGGCTTAGCACGTCAGCAGAGAGCAATTGGAGTACTTATGCAGAAGCTAGCACTATTCAGACCATGCAACATCCATCTCGAGGGTCAAAGGGCAACAATTCTGTTTGCACCTTGAAGACACCAATATCCTCTCTTTTACGGTGTGTCCGACATCACCGCCGGGCAAACAACAGGCACTGGTCTGGTCAAACAGTCATGAGATGAGATGGATTAAAAATCTGATGATTTATAGGTTTGTCAAAACAAGACTACGAGCCTACAGCCATGCTAGAGGCTCTTTGAGGGTAAATGCAAACGTCAGCATCAGGGCTCAACAATAAGGATTGCCCGCATGCCCGAGGCAAATAAAACGCCACTTTGGGCTAGTACATCTAGCAACTCACTCGCCCGATCGGGCAAGTGGTAAAAAATAATTAAACTTGTTGATTTCTGATCAGAGAAACCCTGAGCATGCTAACATGATTACAGTGACAATGCTAACATGCTGATGCTATACAGGTATAATGATCATCCTCTTAGTTTAGCGTGTTAGCATGCTAGCATTTGCTAATTAGCACTAAACACATGGTACAGCCGAGGCTGATGGAAATGTGATTAGTTTTGCAGGTATTTGCCTAAATATCAAATAATTGGACATTTTGGAATTTTTGACCTGATGGTGGCACAAGAGGATACGTCAGAGGATCAACGAAATTAAGCATGTTCGCAAACATGGAAGAGAAACACCACACAAACATTTATATGCAGCAATCATTGCTGTAACAACTGAAAATCTCAGCCAACCTACTGTTTTGAACCCCAACATAAACCTCGAGCTCGGGCCCCATTAACCCATCTAGCAATGATAGCTAAATTGCCCGCTAGCTCTCTGAGGCCAGCCAGGATGTAATCAAAAACAGACGGAATAATCAACAAAAATGCTCTCTATTCCGGTAAGGATGCCTCCCAAAAGCACATGAATTATATTGAAGCAGGCGCTGGGACTGTGAATGATGTCGGGCTACCAGCACCAGCCAAGTCACCCAATGCCAAGTGAGAGGATGCCAGGCACTTCCTGCTGTAAACAATCGACCCACAGACGGAGAAAGAGGGGAGGAAACCTCTGAATGAGAAACAACAGGAGACGGAGAGAAGACCCAGTTGCTCAATGAAAATTTCTCCAGTGAACAAATGTGCTCAATTTGTCTGACAAGCTACCGTAGTCTGTTTGAGGGGAATGTGTGTGTGTGCTAGGACAAATGGCATCTCTCTGTGTAGATGAACACATAGCAAGTGCTCAGGGCTTATGGAGACAGACGTTGGATATCGAGCTTGGCTGAGTTCACACTACATAATAAGGGCTCCCTCTCCTTTCTTCATCACTATCTTTCCTCTCACAAATTGTCCCCTCTATTCCAACTACAGGCCTAAACTGCTGCCTTGGTTTCATTAGATATCAGTGGCAATATTGACCTCACATGTAGTAGCCATCATATTGTTAACTTTGATCCCTATTTATAATTGTCTGTGATGATCCCTAAGGATTTGCACTTGCACTGTTTTGGATAATTCCTCTTTTCTTACCCTCTGGCTAATATACTAACAATCCCACTGACACATTTTGCTGGGATGCTAAACAAACATGCTCCTCTGACCCTCTTAAAGGAACCTGGGACTAACTGAAGCTTTTGAATCATTAGAGGGAGGGGTATCGTGCATTGACTGTATCACCAGCCCACAGTATTTATTCACTTGTGTGTAAATCACTCTCTTTTACAGTCTCTGCGTGTGGGAATGCAGTAAAAAGTGAGGGAGAAGAAATGCAATGCGACGCATGTCTGGCTCTTGCAGAATGGCAGAGCTTGTACATAAACCTCCGAGTGAACGGACCAACATGTGGAGAAGCTGAGACACATGTGTTTGCACATAAATTACCATGTATGCATGCACACGCACGCACGGGCAACAAACAAAAAAACACAAACAAGGATGGTGAGCATTAGCTGCGCATGCAGGCTCACATCCACTTAGACATTAGCTCAAACACACAAACAAGCACAGTTTTACAGACAGACACACATACCTGTCATTGTAATTCACATGATCGTTCTCTTTATATGAAAGAGACAGGGGAATTGTCAGAATGGCAGAAGCTGAGGCCTCATATTAGCCCTGCTGTCAGAGCGAGTGAGCAAAGGATGACATTAACATGAGCGCTCCTGTCCCTTAAAGCTCACCCTGTCTGCATCGAAACAAGAGCCCAGTCAGTGCGCGGCTGTGCGCGGTGTCCACCACCACCAGTCTGCAGTTTAATCAATGAGAAACTGCTTTTATTGCTTACCTATTTACAGGCTGCTTTCGCTAAGAGTTGACGTATCTTTGTCAATAATGTATTGCACTGACAGCGATGTAACCTCCAATTAAGTTATACCACCTTCTCTCTCTGCATGAGCAGTTCTCTGTCTTCACTCCTCGGAGAATGAGGATGGTGGGGGTTGGCTCACTCTAAAAACAAATGGCAGCCTACAAAACAAATGTGGCATTACAACTGAGTATTAAAAGGCTTGACATTTACCAAGGCTCATTTATATGGCTGCCCATACTTAGCTCATTGGCAGCCCCCATTACACTAGGTAGAGCGGGAGTGAGAAGGCCGGGGCTGGGCTGGGTTGGGGCCGGGCAAACACAGTGGGGTGAGCCGTTAACGGCCTGTGGGAGGATCGTCCTGTAGATGAATGAACACCTGGATTAATGGGGTCAGTGAGCACCAAGCTGCTGAGGAAGGAGAATCCCAGCCAAGGCAGCCATTTTACATTTTACTTTTACTGCATGTCTCACGGTCCGTTTTCCTCTGCTGGTTTTAGAGGGGGCAGCGGGAGGGTCCCACGGGGGCACAAGAGAGCAAAGAAAGGACATTTTTGGACCTGTGTGCCGCATATAGGACATGAGCGGTGGGGGTGCTAGTTATACAGTTATGATTTTATGAACCTACAGCCGTTTCAATGACACGACCCCATAGGTTTATGCTGATGTACAATAATTTCTACAGTCGAGAAAATATAATAGTATTGAATTTGTCAGGAACTGAGCTCACCTGAATTGGTATTATGCACCTTTCTGATAGGGGTGGGAATCACCAGAGGCCCCACGATACGATATTATCACAATACTTAAGTCACGATACGATCTTATTGTGATTTTAGACATTTTGCGATATGCTTGAATATTGCGATAAGATACTGTACATTGCGATTTATTACCTGTTTGTCAATAAGATACAGTTTTCACTCTGTTCATCTCAGAGTTTTAATTCACATATCTTGAGGTCAGAGGTCAAGGGATCCCTTTGAAAATGACCATGCCAGTTTTTCCTCGCCAAAATTTAGCGTAACTTTGGAGCGTTATTTAGGGTTTTTCCCAGCAAGCTAACATCTCATGGTTGGTACCATCGATTCCTTAGGTTTTCTAGTTTCACATGATACCAGTATCTTCACTCTAGCTCTATGACTGACCCGCTACAACCTCTGAAAGACAGAATAGCGGACTGTCGGACTGTTAAGGTTAATAGTTCATATGATAAAAGATCGATACTTGACGTCTGTGTATCGATGCAATATTGCCACACAAAATATTGCGATATATTGCTGCAGGAATGAGTCCTAAAACCCGGAAATGAGTTAGCATTTTAGCACTTTCGGTTCCCTCGTCTGGAAGTCAATGGGTTTTTTGTTAGATGCCTGAAATAAGGTCTGTGGTTAACACAAGCTTAAGAGATTTTAACGTTTTGTTCTATGACATAAAATACATCAATAAATATCCCACTCGTGAATTATGAAGCCTTTATGTTTCCAAAAAAAGGCAGTTGCTAACAAGTGGCTAAATGAGACTACAAAATGTCATCACGCCGACTCGTCCGCCTTTACAGCCTTGTTGTGTATTGTATACTCACGCTCAAGCGACCTTTGTGTAGTTCGTTTATAGCCTAACGTTAGCTTTCTACTTCTGCCGATTGCATTCACGCTTCAAAAATCATAAAAGTGGTGTTCATTCGTGGAGATTATCTTACTGAACAAAACATGTAAGTATCATAAACGTGTGTTTGCCACAGAGGTTATTTTCTGCAATAATCCAGAACCCAATGGAAAAATCTTATTGGCTTTTTGTCGAGGGAACCCAGGGTGATGCTAACTTCCGGGTTGGCCTACAAAAATACGTCATCCCTGGAGCACTCTATACCATGCTGTATTGATTTTTTTCCCTGATGATATTTCATTGTAAAGAGATGTACTGTCTTCACATTCACATCCTATTTTGGGGTGTCATTTTTCTGATTACTTAGCACATTTGCACCTTAGTCCTTTGGGAGTTAGTTGGGCTCAATTCGCCACCAGAAAACCTTGACTTCCCTCTGAAAGTGCTTTCCAATGCGAGCTAAACAGGGAGGGTGCTGGCCCTTTAAACGCAGCTCTGAGTGCTTGGCAGGCTAATAGATGCAGTCTAAAGGTGCTAGTGGATGGCAACCTGAAAAATGGTCTTATCTGAAAAGGTCCAGGACAGTTATAAATGAAATAATCGCACTGGGCACATTAATCCATGTTCATGCCCTAGGGGGAGACCTCCGCTCACCATTTGATCTGTGTGTGAGTGCATGTATACAGTATGCGTACGTGGGTGCACATGCATGTCTGTGTATTTGCGAGTAACCAACCCCTTTCACTCATTTTTTCCCCCCCTGCTTCAATCATTTTCTTTTAGAGCTAACAGCAAAGGTTACATTATTCTTTCTGACTCGCTTTTAACCAGGAACCTCAGCAGGGGATATGACACAAGGAAAGAGAGGGAGGAGTGAGAAAAAAAGAGAGACAGATACAAAGACAGGAGGACAACCAAGAAAGACAAAGAGGTAGAGAAATTAAAGACATTTAAGTCACAATTTGCAATTTGGCATGGCAACTGGACCACTACAGTTTAAATGACGCACAGCTATTGCTCATAAGGTTCCTGGAGTGCCAGGCAACCCAGACCTGCAGGGAGTGGGGGCATCTGAAGGACAGGAGAAAGACCGTCCTCATTTGTTGAATATTATTTCAATCATGAGAGACTCGTGTCATATCAGTGACAGTACATCCTCACAACTGTTTCTTACATCTTTTCGGTTTGTTAATTTGCAAGAAGAAACAGGAATGTACAGTAGGGGTGTAAGAAATTATTGAATATTGCAATATTATGCTTTGTGAATCTGTATCGATTCTCAAAAATCGAAAAATGTGTATGTGCCCTCTTAAAGTAGTGCTATGATGTTGGATGTTACAAGAACTGTGATAAATGCAGATCCCACTGTTCTGATTGCATAAAAAAGTTAACTTTTTTAATCTTGATTTTATACATATGGCAGTGTGTTCATTATACTATGACAGTTTTCCTCAAAATTAGATTTAAAAAATAATAATAATAATAGTAATAAAAAAATCGTTATATATCGCCTTGCTTACAGTATCACAATATATCATAATTTATTGAGTCGTAACCCCTGTCATGATACGCATCATATCGCCTGATTCTTGCCGATGCACAGCCCTAATGTACAGCTGATTAAAGATCTCAAAACCAGTTTTATTACTTCACACCTGCAGCATACGAATCATTTTGTATTTTTCTCATGATTCATGTTACACTTTCCGCCTGTATCATTATATTTGGGAGCCAGACAGCTAACACAAATGACAATCTAAACTCTAATATGTTTAACGTATATATGTAATTTATTTATGTTTTATCTCAAATATAAATGACAATCACATTGTAATTTGTAAAATGTTATAATACTAACGATCATCTATTTTCCCATGTTCTAATAATCTATCATTTATCAATAAACTGTCAAAATTGCTCAGGTGAATTCAGACTTATATATAAGTACATGGATTGGTCGACTGAGACTGTCCTATCCAGGAGGAGAACAGCAAGGGTTAAGGTTAAGAAATAAAGAAAGTCTCTCCTATACACTCTCAGAAATCAATTTGCTGCACTGTGCCATGAATTAATTCAGCTTTTTGCTTTGTGTTCAACCAGCCATGCAACTAATTTCTATGAGGACGCTTGAAAAAATGAGTGACATTCTTCTCATCAAATGTTTCTCATTTCACATCATAACAATTTATAGTCAATGCTGCCATCTACTGGATATTTATAAATTGTACTGTACCATCGATGGAAGCACTGCTGTATGTACTTACAGAACTGCAAAGTTAATTGAAAGCTGGGCCGTGTCCCAAAATAGATAATTGGGTTATATTTGTAAAAACAAATATCATTCATATAGGGCCTTTATGTGTCATAATACGTCTACTAATTAATTCCAGTATTGATTGTGATCTCACTAGTGAATTGTATTTTCCAATCATCTCTGCTATTACAACAGCACAACATATCTAATCCTTTCCAAGCTAGTGGTGCCATTTAGGTCCCAAAATTCTCATGGTTGATGAATAAAGGGATACTCTGAAATTAGTACTGCACTCCCACAAGAGTAGAACACTTGTAAGACACAGATTTTAAAAGGATTAGTCAAAGATAATGCAGCAGATGCAGAGATATCCTGACTTGTATTTCCTAGTATGGGTCAAGCTTCACAAACACTGGATCCTAAACCCCTGTTATGCAACTCAATAGTGTCCTTTAGACTCTCTGCCTGGAAAACGGTCATATCTTTTCAAATTGCAATCGATTTCTGTTAAATCAATTTGTTGTCTCCAAGCCCAAACCAAGATTACTCAGGTGATGTGACTGGAGTGGTTTTCCAAGACTTGACAAAGCTCCTGCAGAGCCACAGAATACAATATACGACTGTTTTAACAGATTGTATATAATAATATTCCTAGCAGCATACAACCAGTAAATTGACTTTGACATGTAAAAATAGTGCAGTGTCCCTTTAAGAAAGTTTGCTATTGCATTTCCTCTTAAACATCTAGTAGCTCAGTTAGTATTTGCAAATAATCTAATAAGCATGGACCGCCATAACATACATTTCAAAGTTACACAACACTATTTGATACAATTATCAATACCGAACTGTAAAAACGAACCGTTCAATGACGTACAAACCGAACCGTGGGCTTGTTGAACCACTGCACCACTACTAAATACAGGCCTGCTAATTATTTGATGAGGTGCCAGAGACATAGAAGAGGCAATGATCTGAACATAGGCCTACCAGTATGGAGGACGGAACCTGCCAAAATCAAAAATAAATGAATAACTAAATGACTCGATAAATAAATAAATAAATAAATATAGCAAAAATAATAAAGAATAAAGAAATATGTAAAGAAATGTATAAAGAAAAGAATGAAGAAATAAAGTTTAGGGGAATAAATAAGGGGTGAAATGCAAAGGTAAAATCGTGCTGAAATAAATATGTAACTCCATACATAAATAAATAAATAAATACATTTTAAATTTAATACAAATAGATACATAAATAAATAAAAGGAAAAATTAAACAGAAGGGAATTAATACAAAGATAAATATATAAAGAAGCAAATTAAAACAGAAATATCTATTTATGTTACATTTGATCAATTAATTAATGGCTACATTTATATTTAATATTATTTTTCCTTAATTTAATGACATATTTATTCATTTATGAGTCATTTATTTATTTATCATTTATTTTGGCAGGTTCCGTCCTTCATATACTTGACCATTAAGTAACCTGTCTTATTCCATGTATAAAATTTGCGTCATGGCTTCATATAATATAGAAATATCAAATCAATCAATTTATATATTTTGGAGTTCAAACACAGAGGAAATGGTTATGGTTTTCTTCTCCCTAATGTGCGAAACAAACCAAAACCGTGACCCAAAAACTGCAATAACCGTGGGCTTAACAGTTGTGGGCTTGAACTGTTGCACCACTACAATGCTCACTATCTCATTATGGGAAGTTGGGTTTATAGACAGGTGGATAAATGGATGGATCTAGGATCCTCCCAACTAGAGCATACCCTGAATGTATTTCTGAAACTGTGATACAAATATCCCCTCTTAATGGGAACGCATCATCTACCCGTAATAGTAAACCACTATTGTGTACTGGTACAAGGCAATGCTGCCACCCAGTGAGCACAGGGTGAAAACACATGACAAATAATGTACACTGTGTTTTTGAATGATGGGTGGGGGCTTAATGCAAAGGCCTTTTAATCACAATTCAAGGCAAGTAAAAGGTGACCTGCCAATGTTTGGTCATGTATGAAGATTGCTATTTTGCCAGTTTCATTGATTTAACATTAAACAGCCCACACAGCTAGCTGGAAGGGAATATAAGATAATGCAACCCACATCAGACAGTAGTAGTGTATGTATATTTACAGCTTGAATCTGTACTTTATTTCATGATGGCGATGATAGTGACACTGTGATCTCCATTGCTGTCCTGGTCCAAAGAAATTCTTAGTCCGTTAACACTCATACGATTTTGTTGACTAATCGATTAGTTGATTTAATTCACAGATCTGTAAAACTGAGCTTCTCCACAAAGAATAACACAAAAGCAACACTTTAAATCTTGTGTTTACCGGAGATGTGCTTATCAGTTTCTTGGAAATAAGTCATTTAGGATAATAAGCATAAAAAACGACTTTGTCATGTCATCATTGTCTAAAGAAAGCTCTTCACCCAGCTAAACAGACAGACCTGGTCAGACAACACGTCATACAACACGTCATACAAACTAGTTTGTTTTGGAGCATAAGACGACACGTACCAGTGAGTTCTGGGTCTCCAAGTTGGCCTCCACAGGGAGGGGTCTGAGAGGCATCCTGATTAGACGCATTAGGGTCTGGTTTTGCTCGACAAGAAGTAATTTGTACAACGTGTTGGCCGACTTCATCGGGGAATCAAATGTGTTAACAGTTGTTCCTAACGGCCACACTGGAAGCTGGGGTGGAAAGCAGGCCATTGTAGAGAGGGAGAAGACACAATATCAATCGGGTGTGAATGTCGGATTGTCAGGTTTTGGAAAGTTACAGAAATAGTCAGACACAGCCCCCCTAATTACAACGTCCGAGAGGCGAGGGGGGAGGGGGTTTCCGAAGCTATTCAACCATCTGACGGTTCTGATGAAGCATACTGGTATCTTAAAAAAACAAGCAGAAGTTCTACTCAAAGCTCCTTCTGGATATCTGAGCTCCTCACCCTTTATGACCTCAGTAAAAGGAACACTGTCCTTTAGCTACAAGCATCAACATACATATGTTAGTGCTCTACAAACAGCTTCTTCCTAGCTTTGGGCTTTTACTAACCTTTGTCCTTAAATTAACATTAGAGCGTTAACCCCCTATGGTGGTCTGGGATCACAATGCTAATCACTCTTAACTGTCAAGGCTAATAGATGAGAGCACTTGTCTTTAAAGACCAGTAGAAATAAAACCCCAAGGATTTTGCTATGTGCTATAGTTTGAATCACACACTTGTAATTTTGGTATTTACAATTTGTTGTCCTTGGCATTACCCTCAACATCCCCAGGAACCTTATGTGAAAGAGGGTGGTAATGCTCTTACAAAGGTTGACCTTGGTGTGCACTGTGACAAAGGTCATGGAGTTACGTCATCTATTATCAATTGACTGACAGAATAACAGGGGTGGGTCTGGAAGGATTGGCAATAATTAGGTTGGGAATCAACAAGGTGAAAGTGGAGCAAAGGCAAATGGGTAAGGCTTTTGCATTCAAATGTGTGCTATTCAAATCCCTCTTTGCTATGCTCACTGACTTCAGAAATGTAAATATCTCTGAAGACTGAAGCAGACGTAATGTTGCTATGTAGCTCCTCTGTACCTGCATACTGGGGTAAGAACTTCTACAAAGAAACCTTTGTACCGCATTGGGAGTTAAGACTATGCCTCTAAATCAGTCAGCCATGTACATTAACCCTGGTCCAATGCAATGTGAAAGAGGCTCTTTGTGAATACGATTTTAATCTTTACATCAAGTCTTTAACAAGCAGAAGGTATATTCATGCTTATATTTACACAAACTAACCTATGAAACACTTACTTTATCGGTTTGAAAAGGGACTCAAAAGAGAAGGAGAAGCAGTGGGGAGCAACCACAAGCACCTTTACTCTCTGGACATTTTCCAGTTAGGCTGTGGCTCGCCAGCAGATCAAAGCTAGGATAATCCTATGGCTGGATGGCCAGGCTACTAGTAAATGGACATAAATATGACAGCAACAACCATAAGGGAGTCAGGTTGACAAATAAGTGTGCCAGTGTTAGTTACAAGGGTGGAGGAGAAAAGTAAGAGATGAGAGTAAAGGGAAGATATGGAAGAGATAGAGAATGAATCCGAGTGTGTACCGGAGAAGGAGAGGGAGGAGGGGAGGTTCGCGGTTGGTGCACTGGTATGTGACGTCAGCGGCTTGTTGGATTGAGGTGCTGTGTCCTGCTGATTTTAATCCTAACTCATTAAGGAACAGAGAGCAAGTGCCTGTGCAAGCCCTCTGGGGAAAGAGAGAAAGTGACGGGAGGAGGAAGGAACACTAAACAGTCCATCAAGGGAGATAAGTGGAGCTAATTTACAGCTTGAGAGACAGAAGAGAGGAGAAATCAAGTATTATTTTTTTTTGCTTTTCAGTTTCATGTCTGCTTTTCCTCATTACCCCTTCCCTTGTTTGTCCTAAACGTCTTTACTTGCAATCTTAACGTGAGGCCCGTTCAAGCATGCCCACAAACGGAATTAACCGAGCCCTGAAGCTGCAGTTTGGCCTCATCAACTATGAGAACCGCTACCTGACGGCCGAGGCCTTCGGTTTCAAGGTGAACGCCTCAGGCGTTAGCATGAAGAAGAAGCAGATCTGGACCTTAGAGCAGGACGAGCAAGATGGCCAAGTAGTGTTCCTCCGCAGCCACCTGGGACGCTATCTGGGCTCTGACAAAGATGGGAAGATCGCATGTGGGGCGGAGAAGCCTGACCCTGACTGCCGTTTCCTTATTGTGCCTCAATCTGATGGTCGCTGGGCATTACAATCAGAGCCTTACCTGCGTTACTTCGGTGGCTCGGCCGACTACCTGTCCTGCTTTGCCCAAGCCATTGGGGAACAAGAGCTGTGGGCCGTCCATATGGCTTTACACCCACAGGCCAGCCTGCTCAGTGTGGCACGTAAGCGCTATGCCCATCTGTCTGCTTCAGATGGAGAGATCTCAGTGGACAGCAACATTCCCTGGGGAGTGGACTCCCTGGTCACCTTGGTATACCTCGATGGCAAGTACAGCCTCAAGACCTGTGACAGCCGTTTCCTCAGAAATGATGGCAAACTGGTGAAGGAGAACACCAACACTACTAGCTTCACACTGGAGCTGAAATCTGGCAAGCTGGCCTTTAAGGACTGCGATGGGAAATACCTGACCCCGGTGGGTCCCACGGGGACGCTGAAATCTGGCCGATGCTCCAAGCCTGGAAAAGATGAGCTGTTTGATCTCGAGGAGAGTCATCCACAAGTAGTTTTTCAAGCCGCCAATAAAAGATTTGTCTCGGTCAAGCAAGGTAAACAGCCTGTGATGCAGTTTTGAGAAAAAAGCACATTATCTAAAAGTGAATAGTTTCATAAAGAAAATGGATTGGAGTGCTGCAGTTGCATTGAGGAACTTTAAAGCGGAAATGATTCTCATTGTTGAAAGTCACTGAGGTTAAAGGATTAGATTTGATTGTTTGCAAAGAAACTTGAATCTATTCAAAATGAGGCAAAGTAAAAGTGCCATCATGGTAACAAAAGGGCATGAAAACAATATTGCGAACTACGTAAGCTTAACGTAGCGAAAACTCCTCTCAGAGGCTCCATGTTGAGCAAGGAAAGAAGAAATTATGATATTCTTGACAGACTAAAAGACACAGCAATTTCCCCCACTATGATTTTGCAATCACAATGCAGCTGCAGTAAATCCTTGTGCACTTTAGCAGTGTTAACACCTGAGACTAGGTGACATCATTTTCAGATCCTTTAGAGAGCAGTGCTCTATACTTTTCAAAATAGAGTGTACACCCTTTTTCAAATGACTCTTTGCTTGTTGTACTCTCAGATTTAGTCGTCACCTTTCAGTATTTGGTTCCCTGCTTTTCTCAGTTTAATCTCTACAAGAGTTTTGCTACTAGAAAACAGAACCAGGATGACAACACAGACGTTATATAAATAGCTAAACACATACATGTAGCACAGTAGAGTACATGGTATGCCTATTGGCAAATAATACAGTACATTCCTGAGTGGAGCAGTACCACTTTTTGGTGTACTGTATAGAGATGAGGGATTGATAACTTCAGATGGCCTGGATTTATTTAATTGAATCTTTACAGTTACATTACAGTAACCAAAAAAGCAAATCAGCAACATTTACCAGCTGATGAGAGAAAGCCCAGTCTTTCTTGTCTACATGCTGGATCCAGATTGGTTGACGGCCATACTGTGGAGGTAATTGTGGTAATGGGCTTTGTCATTTCCACTGTGTGTCCATTGAAGATTAAGCAGCGTGCAAATGACTTTGGGGCAGAGCTGTGCCCCACGGGTGTCAATTACCATCAATGGATTTTAAGTCTAGCAGCTACTCGCTCTTTACAGTCATCCATCGAGTGAAGTTCTCCAAATTATGTGGATATATGTGGCAGTGAGGTAGCAGCAAAACAGAGCTACAGCCAGGCCTTCCCAGACAAATGAGTTACAAGGTCTCTTGTCGAGCTGCATGATGTGATCTGCTCTGTCCTGTATAATTATTCAAGCGCACAATGTGGGAGGACAGGGGAGCAAATTGTGTTCTGTTGCGGCAATTAAAACAACTAACAGCCTTATATAAACTAGCTGTACAATGCACATGCAATACTATAGCACATCTGAGGAACGGGGTTCTCAAACTAACTTTAGACTGCAGTCAACGTTATGCTTATGCATGAATAAAATTCTGCATTAAAATAAAGGTCACCGTCAGGGCAATATTTCAACAACCTGGCACTCTATTCTCCTAATATAGGGCAAATAATTACATTTTTTAACTGTAGTGTTTGGCCTTGTGGCAGTTCCACGTTTTTTAAGGAACAAGGCACTGAAAGCTGCTTAGTGGGCCCTGCAGTGCAGATTTGCATTTCACCACTCAGGGAATTACAGCAAGCGAATGAACAGGAAGGGTGGAGGGGTGACTGTGGGGGATTAGGGTTGTAACAGGCTTAAGAGAAAGGTTGAAGGACATTTCTGTGGCTTCTAATTTGAACTACAGCAGACACAGTTCAGTTATAGGCTTTGTGTCTGTGTATTCTCCACCACCTAACAAACCACACCAGACAGAGTTGATACGTGTGGATTAAGTGTAAAACACTAGACTGGTTTAGTGATCAGAGCACTAACTTGCTAACTGGAAAGATTTTGCATGCTATTCTGTGTTGGGTTTACCTGTACTTACACACTTGGTTTTGTATGCAAAACAGATCACATGAGTTGATAACATGAAAATTGTTGAGGAGCAAAAGGTTCACAAAGCGAGACATGGGAACATCCACAGCTCTCAAATGGCCAGAAAGCAGGTTAACTGTTAAAAGTGATCCTCAGCATAAAAACTATTTTTTGAGTATGAAACACTCAACTAATTTCTTTAACGCAACTTGCCATTTTTAGGTTGTAGCGGGCTCAGATACTGGTACCATATGAAACTAGAAAACCGAAGGAATCCATTGGTAACAACCATGTCACACTAGCTTGTCAGGAAGGAGGCTAAATAACGCTCCAAACTTGCGCTAAATTTTGGCGAGGAAAAACTGTCATGGCCATTTTTCAAAGGGGTCCCTTGACCTCTGACCTCAGGATATGTGAATGAAAATGGGTTCTATGGGTACCCACGAGTCTCCCCTTTACAGACATGTCCACTTTGTGATAATCACATGCAGTTTGGGGCAAGTCATAGTCAAGTCAGCACACTGACACACTGACAGCTGTTGTTGTCTGTTGGGCTTCAGTTTGCCATGTTATAGTTTGAGCATATTTGTTATGCTAAATGCAGTACCTGTGAGGGATTCTGGACAATATTTTTCATTGTTTTGTGTTGTTAATTGATTTCCAATAATAAATATATACATACATTTGCATAAAGCAGTATATTTTTCCACTCCCATGTTGATAAGAGTATTAAATACTTGAAAAATACTCCCTTTAAGGTGCATTTTGAACAGATAAAAAATGTGATTAATTTGTGATTAATCGCGATTAACTATGGACAATCATGTGATTAATTGCAATAGAATATTTTAATCGATTGACAGCCCTAAACTGAATGTACGAAGAAGTAATTAATATGAATATGATATTCATAGCATCGAGGCATTTTATTTATCTGCCAAATAAAAGGCTGTATGAACTAAAAACACCTGCATCCTCCTATATGAGGAGACAAAACCCTTCAATGAGTCCTTGTAGGTTGTATACTGCAACAACAGAGAATGTACTGTATGCATGTCCTTAAAAGTTGGATTAAAACCGTATTATGCACACACGTCTCTTTGGCAAAGCCTGAGAGAGCAAATGACATTCAAGAGGATGCAATATTGTAATCTATAATTTCTACTGAACAAAGACATAATTATGGCTGTCTTTTCTTCCCTTATTACCAGGGGTGAGTATTTCAGCCAATCAGGACGTGGAGACAGACATGGAGACCTTCCAGATGGAGCTTGATAAGGAGAGCAAAAAGTCTATGTTCAGGACCAACGGTGGATCCTACTGGACTCTAGTGACGCACGGAGAGATCCAGTCTACTGCTACAGAAGTGTATGTAGCCCTTGTAACTTTCAAAGTGGAGGTTTCCTCTCTGTTTTCTCTTACCTCTCCCTAACCTCTCCATGCCTTTTTTCCCCCCCAGAGAGGTCAATACAATGTTTGACATTGAATGGCGAGGACAGAGGGTGGCACTCAAAGCAAGTAATGGAAAGTATGTTTGTACAAAGAAGAATGGGCAACTCTCAGCAGTCAGCGATACAGTGGGTAGGTGCTTTCAGGAAAGCCAGTTGAGATTCAATGCTGTGCCACAGGTACAGCCTTTGTTGACCCAAACATGCGCAAGAGATGAACTGTATTTCCCCTTCAATGCAGGGGAAGATGAATTATTCCTGATGAAACTCATCAACCGCCCCATGATGATCCTTCGTGGTGAGAATGGCTTTGTGTGCCACCACAAGAACTCCAACACTCTGAACGCAAATCGATCCATCTATGACATTTTCTCATTGATCTTCAATGATGGCGCCTACAATGTTAAAAGTCAGTGTTTTCAAGTGTGCACGTCACTGCCTACTAAATTTCCGCATAACACTATCAATATCTGTATCGTGTTTTAATAGATATTTAGCTTCTACTAAAGCAATGGTTAATTTAAATAGCTAACATATAATCCACTGGTATCCTTCTGCAGGTGTGAATGGAAAGTTCTGGTATGTCTCTAGCAGCGGCCTGGTGTGCTCAGATGGAGAAAAGCCGGAGGACTTTTTTCTCGAGTTCCTGGAACACGGACGCTTCGCCATCAAGGGCTCTGATGGCAAGTACCTTCGCGGAGACCAGGGAGGTACGCTTATGGGTGATGGTCCAACTGTTGATATATCTTCTCTTTGGGAGTATTGATCTCTTTCAATCAGGGTCCTCAAAGAGGGAGCAAGAAGGCAGAGTGCAGGACCTGCCTCTATCAGCTCAAATGAAACGGACTGACCGGGTAACATTTTCCTGCCTGTTTTTATACTAGCTGCCAGGTGCCCGAACCCATGTTTTTGTTTTATGTTTTTTTTTTTAATTGGGAAGATGTGAACACTTTAGGAAGATGTGCGTTTTTTATTGTAAATGTTAAATGTTTTGTCTTTCAAATGACAATGCCAACAGCAAACAACACATACTGTGTGAAAACGTGTGATTTCACAGAATACAGAATAAGACAGCGGCTGTCCCAATTCTTCAATATAGGTACAGTGACACCAAATATATTTGAGAGCAGCCACACTGATCAGTCACTGAACAAAGAGAAATTTAACAACTGCGATGCCAAGCGTAATATATATTTTCAAATTAATTCAGACTATGATTGTCAAAAACCCGTCACGAGGTTGGCATGGGTTACCATGGTTACAAGTCTCCAACCGGCAATCAGGAAGGGACGACGTAACTTACTGCTCAGTGCGTCCGAAAAGATACATACTACTGTGCTGCAAAAGTATGTTGAACTATAGTACACATATTGGGTATGTAGTGCATAGTATGTGATTTCGGACACAGCCTCTAACTGAAAATCCATGAAAAACAAACAATGAAGGATCAGTGTGGCTGCATTCTTATGTTTACTTTAAAAAAAACAAAAAACAGCAATACTCAGTCATTTATAGACAAGATTAACTTCATTTGGTTTAGGTGACTAGACTTTAGCAGACTATGATTATCAGGATCTTACATCTATAACGTCTGTCAACAATCCCTCTGTGTTTGTTTACAGCTTTTAAATGATTTCAATACTTTGACATGTTTTCTATTAGAACAGCGCGGTCATTGACGTCACTCTTAGTAAGGGTAATGCACCACTGTCTTCAAAGACAGCGAACGGCTGGTGCCAATGGTGTTTTCATTTATCTTAATAGACCATTTACAGCTTCCATAAAAGCACAGTTTGAAGTAAATGAGGTGGACTTGAGCAAATAGACTATACTGTCTCAGGCACCTCTGCAATGCTGAGCAATGTATATCCAAAGAGGACTTAACTCAGCATCACTGCAAACACTGAAATATGTTTTTGTGTAACACGTATAGAAATACAGAGATCAGGAACAAAGGATATCAGTAGAAATGGCATATATCCACATCAGGGACAAGCAATAAACCAAAAGGGGGAGCACATTTACAGCATTTGATGGACTATACATCATTTTTAATGTACCAGGTATGAACTCAGAAAGTGCTTCTCTGGTGTTCTGCCTAGGGGCCTTAAACCATACTGCACTCTATATCCCTTTATACACTGTTCTCATGGTCAGAGTCGGGTGGTAAGATTAGAAAATATAATGGATTTAGATAACAGATATACAGTGGAAACCGCTTAGAGTGATCATATCTGTCTGGGTCAAATTGATCACTAGAAGCAGATGATTATTATAACCAAATTGTTGTTGTCGTGCATCATTTCTCATGCAGATTACCATCTAATTGACATTCGTATATTTATCACATGAATACAAAGTAATGAAATGGACCGCTTCGCTAAATACTGGCTCGCTGCCAGTTCTTCTGCCTTTGCCCTCTCCAAGGGTGAGGCATTGTCGTTTTTGGCCGGCTCTGCAGCGTGAGCGTGCATGCAGATGAACGGCGCCCCTTTGCCGGGGCTCCTCGCTCGCTCACCCGGTAGCGACATGGAGGGAGACGGGCGCCGGTCTGCATGTGTGCCTTACTTTCCTTTTCCCGTCACGATATCAATGTACACGCAGCATCAGCCTCAGGTATCAGCCGGAAAGCAGACCGTCCGCGAGGCGGGGAGGGGAGTAAAGCAAAAGTAAAAAAACAAAACAAACATTCAATTAACGTTAGTCTAACATAGTTTTAAAATGTTTTTCCGTATGTTGTCATGTATGAAACGACCAAAATGAACACTGTAAGCGGACTACTTGATTACTATAAGCAAATTATTTAAACAGCGTTTGTATAGGAATGATTTTGTCCCAAGCTTTTCGATCCATGTAAGCGGTTGATCACTGTAACCGTGTCACTATAAGCAGTTTCCACTGTATCTCTTACTTAAAGATTTCTTACTGGAATACAGCACAGCAGTGACATCCTATAAAACATAATGCAGAAGCAGATGCGTTTCAACACAAATCTTAAAATAATGCTTGTTTGTTTTCCGTCTGTTTGCCCACAGTCAGATGAGAAATTGTAGTGAATTTCATTTGTGAAGTGAGCGCTCTGTGCACTCCAGTGGTTGTTGGTCAAACCCATCTCCAATGTGGCAGCAATCTGCTTCTTCAGACAGCTTTGGAAAATATGTTGTTTCACGTTTTACAAAGCTGGGATATCAGTCTTCGATCTGAGCCCAGTCTTTGTGCACAGCTAGGCCAAGAACGTCCCACTGGAACCGATATGAATCTTCTCATCCAACTCTGGACAAGACAGCAAACAACTGTATTTCACAACATGCTGGAGTGTTCCTCTCAGTAACCTACCCAACACTGCTTTTGTAAAATGTGATCAGTAGCCTCTAGTTGATCCTTAGCCAACAGGAACTTTTTTTGTATTTCGATCTCACAGGACTCACTCAATTTATTACACACTCCTGACACCCATCAAAGGGCACAAAGCAGCCCAGACTTTACTGGCACAGAGGACAACCTGAACCTGTATACAATTTATCCTGTAGATTCTTGTCAGTTATTTCCCAGGAAGACAGAAAATCTGCAATAGTTCAAGTGTAATGTCTAAACCAATGGTTTTGTGATGTGTGCAATTAATAGAGAGACAATTTAGAAAGAAGGTCTAAAAGGCTTGGTCACCTATGCATCCTGTATCAGCTCTTTACAGCCTCCAGCCATATTTTAGTATGTATTTAATATATGTAGATGTTTGTTGTTTTACTATACTTGTTTTCTGATATGATTTTTGAAAATGCTGATGACAATAAAAACTTGACAATATCTTCGTTGACTTTGGGACTAGAATTGTGTGTCAAGCTAAGAAAATAAGAGTGAATAGACGCAAATTTGCACCAGACGCGGGAGTTGAAATATTTCAACTCCAGTGAGTAATTCGCGTGACACTGTGTAGTGGGTTATGATTTTCGATTTTTCGAATAGTCGTTAAATTATAAAAAAAATCGAATAGTTTATGCGACTATTCGTCCCATCTTAAAAAATATATATTTCCCTTGTCATAACCGTTGCAGGCGCTGCCTGGTAGTAACGTTACTACTGGTAAAACGTGTGTGGCACATTCAGTTCGGCTCTTTTCTGTCAGATTATTCGAATAATATTCGACTAATTCACAGTGATTTTCGAATCGTATTTTTGCTTGGAGTGCACATCCCTACTGTGTAGCAAAAGCCTATCAGCGTTGAGATTCTCCTCCTGTTGTCACTGACGTCCTGACATTGTTGAATCAGAAATGGAGGAAAGAATATTGTAGCTGTCTGTGGGCACCCAGAGCTACGATAGTACATCATATTTGTACAGAGACTGGACGTAACTATGTGTATAAATGTATGTGTATAAACCACAGACTGTCTGGTATAAACGTCGCTGCCGTATTAATGCCTAGATGACTTTATGTTGAGTGTTGAGCTTACGATGTTAGCATAGCCTGGCACTGACCGATCCGAACTCCATTCAGAAAACAACCATTTAAAGTTGTTTGCTTGTCGTCTTGCGGTCAGACCTGACAAAGCATGAATTCAGACTGTTTACAAATTTAATGTCGGCATTATTATGTCGTTTCAGCATCCTTTCGCCCGTTTATTGCAATTAAATCACAGCACAATCTGTTTATTTGGGGTTCATACCGTAGTCGCGACGTGTGCAATGGCAGTCAGTGCAATGGCATTGTATGTGAATACAGCTCGCTGCCGGGTGATGTTATGAACCCAGACACAACGGCGTTTGGTTTTTCGACATATCTGGGACTTCCACACCATGTACAAAGCAGCAACAGTGGTTATTTCTTCCATGGCTGATTGCGGAAAGAAAAGTTGGAGACAAGCCTGTTCTCTTCTCCAGCGCATCCAGCGCAAATGAACACAAATGATACCGGCGGTCCAACTCGCGTGAGTAAAGAGAGGCAAAATTCACTTCGCTCTTGGTGTGAATGTCAGTTTGGACAAATGTGTCCAACATTTGAAGTCTGCGACTAAGAATGTAAAGTATAATGAATTCAGTCTATTATTTACCATCACTGACGGTTTTAGCTTAGTTACCATGGAGCACAGATGACTCATAAGCCTTTTTTTATAGCAGCCATTTTGACTTGTCTTAGTGGAAACAGTAAATGGACTGCACTTCACATCACTTAGAGCACCTTTCAACCTTAACAGACAAAGTACTTTACAATTTACCTGTCATTCACTCACACCCACCGATGGTTACAGAACTGCCATGCAAGTCTGGCCTGCCCATCGGGAGCAACTTGGGTTCAGTGTCTTTCCCAAGGACACTTCAAAATGTGGATTAAAAAAAATAAAAAAAGTGCAATAGAGCAAATAAATCATGATGTACATGAAGCAACCACTGAAAAGATGAAATACAAAACATCCGATCTATGTAGACCGATGAGGAGACCGTAATGAAACAAACATAAATGCAATATTTCCATTACTTTTTCAACATGGTTTTCCACTGTTTGAGCTTTGATTAGCACTCTACTAATTACATCAGAGAATTAGCGCCACCAGCTGTTTTTCTCAATGCACTCAAGTCCTAATATTTGCATTACAGTAGTTGATTCATTACATTTGGATGAAAACTGGACTCATGACAGTGTGACAGCAAAGGGCTTTGCACACCAAGACCGTATTTTTCGTATGCGTTTTTTTAATCCGTCATCCGATAAAAAACGTTACTCACAGAAACCTTGCACACTGAGTCTGATGCATTTTATTATTCTATTCGTTGCGAAAATACACAATATGAGACAAAACTGAATTAATTACGTGGGTGCAATGGTTAGCGCTAGTCCCAAACGGGGCTAACGAATGAATGACATTAGCAAGAAGCTATTGTTTAGCTGCCTAGAGCACAATCACTACTGTCTAATCTTTCGTACATCCTTTGTTTTGTGACCATCCCTGATTCCAAGCTGTTCCGCAATCACCTGCCACAATATACACTACCTTTAAATTCTGCATCTCTGTATTCTTTTATTTCTTTATTGTAAAGTGCTTCGTGCTGGGAGACAAAGTGAAGGGTTATTATGCCATTTTGGATGATGACGTTTGGACGGATGGTGGCTCTGAGTGGTCAAACAACCCTCTTTTTGGCTTTTGACGGATGCGAAAAAAGACAGAAAAATTGAACCTGTTCCTAAAACTTTAATGACGGAGGAAAGTTTCAGAGTCGGTGTGTAAACGTGAATGTAAACATCTGACAATTTCGGATGAAAAATATGGACTTGGTGTTCAAAGGCCTTAAGGCAGCATGCTCAGCAGGACCCTGAAACTGAAGAAATCAAATACAGCCATCATTAATATTGTTAAGAATGCACTGATACTGATATCGGGCCAAAACTGACTTAAATAGCTGGATCGGGTATCGGTGACAATGTGGCCAATTTATTCAATTCAGTTCTATGTTAATATACTATATACATCATAGACTGGAATTTTAATTTCAATTCAGATCAGTACTCGGTATCGCTATTGGTATCGGGACTGAAAAAGTGGGATCGGTGTATCCCTCAGTATTGTTATTATTATCACCTGTGTTTTTCTAACTGTGTGTGAAAAAGGCCTATTATAGTTAGGGCTCAATAATGTCTATAATGCCATATTCAAAATAACCCCTCGCCGTAGTATGCCTCCGCCAACCAGTCAAGTTGCAGTTTACATCCATGTCTGCCCAAAATGTCATAACTTCATAATTTTATCCTGTTAGATATTTGTGTGAAATTGTCATAATTAGCATATGAATTGAGCTATGGCCAAAAACGTGTTTTGTGAGGTCACAGTGACCTTTGACCACCAATTTCAAATTAGTTCATTCTTGAGTCCAAGTGGATAAATTGCCAGATGTAATGAAATTCCCACCGGGGGTTCCTGAGATGAACGGACGTGAGGTCACGGTGACCTTGACCTTTGACCACCAAAATCAAATCAGTTCATCCTTGAGTCCAAGTGGACATTTGTGCCAAATTTCAATAAATTCCCTCCAGGCGTTCTGGAGATATTGCGTTCACGAGAATGGTACTGACAACCTGACAACATAATAAACCTTTCCCCGCAGGGCAAACTTTGACACAGTAAGAAAAGCAGTGTGATTAATAACTGCTGATGACTATATTCATTCTAGGTGTGCTGGCTCCAGGGTCCTGATACAGGGCCTCCTGGCTCTCTATGGGACATAAATGGGACTGAGGTGTCATTAATTGCTTTTCCTGCTACAGTATGATGAGTCACAGTGTCTGCTGAAAAAGATAGATGAGCTACCTGGTTATAAAAAAAATTCAGTACATGGGTTTTTACTTTGTCAAGAAAATAATTCAAAAATGATGGTAACCAAAAATGCTAAAATGTAATCTTTGCAGCTATTTCCCAACCACAAAACAGTCCAACCTTCATTCATCCATAAATAAAAGACAGAGGACGCTTTGATCAGTGTGGTATTGCTAGTGGGATTTTCCCATTCCCTACACTGGGTGGCAGTGTGTACCTCTCTTAGCTCATCCTCTGTTACAGTAATAGCCAGTGACAAGTGCTGTGAAAGTAACACATCCTGCTGCAATCATGACAAGCACAACACCTGTTTGCAATCCACCACACACTGCAACCGACCTCCCGACATCTGTTAATACACTTCCACAACTCAGAGTTTTAAACTAGAACTGGCTGCAGCTGTCACCTGCAGTACACAACACTTATGTGACCTAAATGGAACAAGACATGGTTTCACAGTATGTATAGGAAGTCTTTCAGGCTCCATAGTTGTTTATCCACAACAAAGTGTAGTAATTAAATAAGAATTCCAGTTTCCTCTCTTGAAAACACATACAAACTTTTCTCAAGCTCATCACATTTCACATTGACACTTTGCCTCCTCTTGTTTAATTCTATAATTACACTGGCAAAAGTTTTCTTCAAGCATCGCAGCCCATAATTGCTCTGCTCACTAGCCCTGATCATTACACACTACTCACTGAACTGGAGATGTTTTAAACAGATTAACTGGCCTTTAACGTGACATAGACTCTTCTGTTGGCGAAGCGTTTTAACGGGTCTGCAATAACAATGAGAGCGCCAAAGATTTTAGCAAAGCAAAATCATGATCTCTGAAACTAAATAAAATGTTTTCAGTGCAAGTAATCAACCTTTCTGACCTTCTGTTTGTGTGTTAACCAGAAAGATGTATATCTCTGGTGAGAATGGATAGCCAGAGGTCAATATGTTTTACAGTTTTTTTTCCTCTGTGTGCTGTACTGCAACACTGGCTACAGTAGGTTTGCCTGCAGCTAGTGTTGTGTAAGGTTCAGTTCAAACATTAGACAGAAATTCAATTCTCATTTCTTGGGGATTAAAGGCAACTGCTTGTTTTAAACAGATGTGCTAAACGCCCTAAGCTTTTATGCAAATCACATTTAAATGGAATTCAGCCAACTCCTTGAATCAGCTGCATTTCATTCCAGTAAAACACACACAATAAAAAAAAAAAATACACAGAATGGCAATGTATAAGCATCCCTGTAGATGTACTGTGATACTGGACAGTTTTTTGCTAAGCGGACACACCCCAGGCTAAACATTGTTTTTCATACACTGGTCAATTTTGAGATTTTGGGCTATTTTGCTTCCATAACATGTCTTCTTTCAGACTAGTGGAAAAAAATCATCTAAAATACACATTTAGGTGTATATTTTACGACACTTTGTCTGTAAATTTCTCCTAAATTCACCAAAAGTTAGCATTAAATAATGCCTCATTTGCATATTTAAACAGAAAGTTTCAGAAAACTTGTCCTATAAAAAATAATTGTCTTAATGTAAGTAATCAACGAGGGAATTTTCATAATGATATCTATTAGTTAATTTGTTTGACCTATTCAAAATGTATGTGATTTTACAATACATATCTTTAGAGGCGTTTTTTTTAAAATGAGTTTTTTCTCAGACTGAGTCAGAAATCTCTACGTCAGTATCACTTACATCCACCAAACTCTCCAGTTTCATTCCTCTCTATATTCTGAAGGTTTTTACAGAAGGGTTTGTTCATATATCATTCATAGCCTGATTTATAGAACATTTTGTTCAAGAAAACATGGAGAAAATTGATTTGTTTATGGCTGTTGACAGTATTTTCTGATTTATGGAGTGATAAAAAGAGATGTCCAAAATTCCCTCATTAAAAAAACCTGTGATTCTAAAGTGTCAACAAAATGAAACAAGAACTTTGAACCTGGCTTTATCCAATGTTCAGATTTATGTTTCTGGAAATGTATGCAAATTAATACATATTTAATAAGATAATGCCTCATTTACAAATTTAAACATAAATTAGCATAAAACTTTTAATACAAAGAATAATTGTCTTAATGTAAGTAATCAACTGGGGAAGTTACCCACATTACCCACTGCCAACAGTTCGGTCGGAGATTCAGGTGTTTTATACGAACACTTATGCTCAAGCCGCTAGCCTCAAGCAGAGATGAGGAACAGGCTACAGAGATCTGGTAAACCCATTTATTTCTGACTCCACAACCCCAGATTTTACTCCACTTCAGAGTCAGACTAATAATACAAAATATAATTAAATAAATGAGAATTTGTTATTATAGTTTAAGATAAGAAAATACTTTATTGGTCCCCGCGGCGGAAATTTACAAGCTCCCCAGCAGTATATAATAAAGTAATTACTATTATCTCCACCTTTACCAGCTGCAACGTTAATGTGATATACACATTAACACATCAATAATCATAATCCAATAATATAATATACATTATTTCTCAAATGGGCCATTCTGCACATGGAGTATGTTTACTTTATTTCAACTATATTTTGATGCTAATACTTTTTATTTAAGTAACATAGTATTTTACTGAAATAAAAGATCTGAGAACTTCTTCTACCACTGGGGATTACCATGCCAGTTTGTAAATCTGGAAATAAACTATTGAGGCATATACGGTATGTGTAAGTAGCATCTGGACAAGTTATTCTGCAGCATCCTTAACAAACAAAAATCTCTTCGTCATCATGTCATCAGCAAAAGCCTGAATGACAAATTATCAAACAACAAACCACATCTTCACCCTTCAGATGTCCCTGGTCTCCATCTGTTAGATACTCTCTAAAAATGGAGAGGCATTACTATAACAGCTGCATTTAGAATTTTTATTACAGATATTCTACCAGAACTGGGCCTTGGCAGTGAATCTGGGAAGGAAAAAGGCCATGATTTTCAAGGCAAAAAGCCCAAATGTCAGAAAAATCCCAAAAGGGTTTTAAAAAATAATTATATAGAATACACATTTTATCTATGGGCCATTTCTTCTTGAAAGCTTTCAAAGACGAAGGAAGGAGGACTTTCTATGCCATAAAACAATCTCTACACCCACCTATACCAACGTAAACGTGGCTATAAATATTTAAATCCATAACTGAACCATTCTGCTATATGGCAGTGATGTGTAGGGACACCCTGAAACAAAACAAGGCTACTGAAAATGGATTTAACACCCAACTGAAACCCTGCAAACTGAAGAGTCCACAGGAACACAACACACAATCAATGCCGTGCTGAAATAGCTCAATTGCCACTTTTAATTAGGATCCAAAAAAGAGCAATAACAACACTACAAACACCTTTAAAGCCAATGAGCCCAGCTCCTACCATTACAATGGAATGCTGCTCATCTACAGTGCACAGACCTCACACAAACCAGACCAACCAAATCATAGCCAACGAGAAGGATCTCAAACACTTTAGATTAATACAAACCTTAAAGCGATAGTTTGGGTGTTTTGAAGTGGGGTTGTATGAGGTAATAATCTAAAGTCAGTGTATTACCTACAGTAGATGACGGTCGGCAGGCCCCCAGTTTGGAGAAACAGACAGGAGTTACCGCACAGAACCAAAGCAATGTACCGCTGTGGACGGGGCCGGCAGCAAAACTTATTTTAGCCACCTAAAAGAAAGGACCACCTAAAAAAAAAAAATCAATATTAGTTTAAGTGTACGCTATATTTAGAATATTTTCACCGGTTTACATTGCCATGGGACAGCCCTTTCCGACAGGGAACTGAAGCCGTTGTATCCGTCTAGGCTCACGCCAAAGCAACCAGACTCCATTGAAAAAAACTGTAATTTTACCTCGCAGAACACAGGAGTTGCTGGTCTACCGCTGCCTTGATCGGGTAGTTTAGTTTGTGCTATTGTGTGACTTTGGTGAATCAGAACTAACCCAAGTCACACAATAAGAAACAAACAAACCGATGGAGGCAGCGGTAGACCAGCAACTCCCGTGTTCTGCGAGGTAAAATTACAGTTTTTTTTCCCCAATGGTGTCTGGTTGCTTTGGCGAGAGCATAGATAACAGCTTCAGTTCCCCATCGGAAACTGTAAAGCTGTCTCACAGCAAAATAAACTGGCAAAAATATTCTATAAATAATAACATAGATAATCATAGCGTACACTTAAACTGATATAGATTTTTTTAGATTAGTCTTTCTTTTAGGTGGATAAAATACATTTTACTGTACATTGCTTCGCTTCCGTGCGGAAACTTCTGTCTGTTTCTCCAAGCTGGGGGCGTGCCGACCGTCATCTACTGTAGGTAATACACTGACTATGGATAAGTACCTCAAACAAAACCACTTCAAAACACCCGAATTGTCCCTTTAAAGTAAACTCAAATGTTATTTAGCACTTATCAGCTAATACAGAGGCAGATTATCTGGGCACTGTGAGCAACTGATAAGGACATGAATGACCACAACCTGGCCATTGAGACTGGTGGACACAGACAAACCTGGCAACCCAGAGTCGGTTTGGCCAACAACAAAACACAGAACTCACACAAGGAGAGGTTAACTTTTCCTACCTTCTGACGCTCTGTTGTTTCATCACGTTGCTCTCGCATCTTCATACTGCCTTCCAGAGTTTGGATATAATGTTGCTGAGTCAATTCCTCCAGAATTCTTCTAATGAATCTGCAAAAAAACAGTAGATTTAGTGATTGATAAAATGCTTCAGGTTAGCTGTGGGGAAAAGCCTGTTGTAGCACAACGTGCAAACAGAAGAACACATTAATACCAGCAACGTGTCCACTTGTTCAACCGTACTGCACATGTGCATTTATATGACCCGTATGTGCTAATGGATGACATGGATTGTAGAAGGATGGTGCGAAAATGTCAATGTCAGAGAGTTCAAACTAGCTGTTGAGAGCACAGGTGAACCGCAAACTGACTTGTATGTTGCTTTACACTAAGCAAAGGGAAACAGAATGATTAAATATATGCAAAAATTATTAGGAAAAAATGTGCTTCATATTTAAGAGACAGATGTGGAATTTCTTGTTTATCTTTCAACAATAATCATAAGTCAGCAGTAGTGTTATACTGCTTACATCAAGCATGAATCCTTGGAGCTATAATAGTCTGTGGTTAGTAATTTAAAGAAAAACAATGTGGCAGAGGTTTTAAGAAAATTTTGGAAGTCTGCAAAATAAGATTAAAACACACACAGGTCACTAATGTTCTTGGTGAAAATACTCACGAGCACTTAAAAAGATTACATAACAAGTCAAAACATCATAGCATTTCATTGCTGCTTTCCACCTAAAATGGCATATGAGTTATTCTGCATTTATAAAACAGGTTGATTGAATTCTTCGCTAGATATAATCTGTGCAATCTAGTTTCTGAAACATGCCTGGACTTGAATTTCTTATAGATAGAGTTTTAATGAAAAGTGTGGTGTGCGCAGCATGTCTTCTTTGCAACTAAATGAATGAAAATAATATCAAATAATTACAGTCGGTGTTTCTGAGACAACAATCTATGTTGGCTAAATAACAATCAGGAGATGAAATTCGGTTTGAATTAGCTAGATACAGTATCAATGAAAGTGGTTTTGTTTTTCATCTGTAGACAAAACATCTCCGTGTGTATGTACCCTTCTGACTTCCCTACATGTCTCAGCAGATGTGTTTGTAGAAACTGAAAGGCAACTCAACTACAAATAGCCTGCACAAGTTTTAATGTATCAGAAAAATTGCAGTGATCCAGAAAAACCTATACAATTTCCATCCTACACTGACTTGACAAGTACACCTTTTCCCTCTCCTTGATGTCTAATGTCAATGTATATAATTATGCTTTTATCAAAATGGCCACAATTGGGTACAGAACATAGCATGCCAGAAGTAGTTCTAACTTTGTCTACCTATTTCTGACTAAAAAAATCGCAACCTGTATGAAAGACAGTTTGGTTATGTCTTTCTTTTTTATCAACTGAGAACATGTGGGACGGCTGTCGAGGCTTTAACATTGTGTTCTCATTTGTGAGCTGTCTGTACCTACAACAGATTTAGGAAAAGACTGGGAAATCATACTTTATTCATGACGCAGAGAACAAAAAATTAAGAATTTAAGAAGACTGTGCAGCACATTGTGTCAAAAAATGATAGAGTGTAGATGTACTTTTTTGAGCCAATGGGTGTGTGTGCTATATCATACTGGTACCACATCCTCTTCCAGTTGCATCACAGTGCTATTAGGGCTGCAACTAACTATTATTTTCATTGTCGATTAATCTGTTGATTATTTTCTCAATTAATCGTTTCGTTGCTTGTTCTATACAATGTCAGAAAGTGTTTCCTAAAGTGCAAGATGACGTCGTAAAATGTTTTGTCCACAACTCAAAGATATTCAATTTACTGTCATAGTAAAGAAACCAGAAAATATTCACATTTAAGAAGCTGGAATCAGATTAATTTGAGATGCAGCTCAGCACTCTGTGTCAAGTTGTTCTAGTACTAAATCAGAAATAAACATGAATTAATTCATTACTTAATTAAAATAAATTGTAAAAGTGCCTAAGGGCTTAGAACATTATGATAGAAGTATATGATGGTAATTCCCTTGCTCACTTGTAACTGAACCTGCTACAGCCTCTGAAAGACAGTAAAGTCGGTCGGGATCGCCCGCAATCGGGTCTCAGAGGATTAATCGATTACCAAAATAGTTGGCAATTAATTTAATAGCTGACAACTAATCAATTAACCGTCGGAGCTCCAAGTGCTATACTCAAACACAGCAAGCACTGTATGTCACTGATTGTCAAATATGTCATCATGCTGTGTCTAGTTGCATCCTTGACTACGTCAAATTGTATGACACTACATGAAGCACAGTAAAATATGCCCAGGAATGACTTTTAAATAGTGTCGAAACAATCATCCGACTCAACTAATTCACTTTAAATAGGTGCTGATAAAAGTTAATGCCATTTCCAAGATAATTTGCAGGTACTGCGGTTGGTTCCCGTCACACCTCTACAGTTGTGAATAGAAAGACTTTCTCCATTTCCCTTCAAATTTGGCTACCCATTCTGACTATGTATTGCTCCCCCACCTAAGCATGTCAACTTAATATGCAAGTTTTATGATTTCATGTCAAATGTGTGTTACGCCCACCACGAGTGTGAAATAACACTTAACTTGAACATTAAAAAGGTTAGATGTTGAAATCTAACGGGTTCAGTTCCCCGTCGGACACTTAATATGCGAGTTTTATGATTTCATGTCAAATGTTCTGACCAGTTCAGTTTCTGCTTGCTGACCTGAAAAAATAATTACACCCACAAGTGCGAAATTACACTGAAGGTTAGATGTTGAAATCTCCTCTGCCTCCCTTTTTGTGTGTGTGCCTTTTTACACCACGCTTCTACATCAAAAGAACATATATTTCTGCAATGGGAAACATTGAAAATAGCTAGACTTTCTGGTGAACACCTGCTGCAGTCTGCAACAGAGCTCGGTGGATAATATATTACTCAGGGAGACAACACCACCAAACATGAAGCCATAAAGCTACAAAGGCTTCAAAACATCCTGGAGTAGTGGCCAAGTCAGAGTCCAGACCTCAGTCCAATTGAGAATTTGTTGCAGTACTTGAAAATTGCCTTTCAGTCACGGTTGCCATTCAATTTGACAGAGCTTAGACACTTTTACAGGGAAGAATGGGGGGGAATGAGATGAATTGTCCAACATGTGCAAGGCTGATAGACCTATCCACACAGACTCCAGGCTGTGACTGTTGCCAAATGTGCCTCTAGCCTGGTACACATCGGCTCAATCAATCAAACTTTATTTATATAGCACCTTTCAAACAAGCTAAATGCAATTCAAAGTGCTGTACAGACCATTGACAAAATGCGGAATGTTACAAATGGACCTAGAGACCAATGCACATCAAAACAGACAACACAAAAGTTCCTCAAATATGAAAGCAACCAAAGATGGGCATCCAAAATAACAAAAGATAAATAAAAAACAAGGAAATAACAATACAAATAAATAAATAAATAAAAACCGTGAAACTACACAAAGTAAGCAGATGGTATTAAACAATAAAATTCCAAAATAGTAAAACAAAGGAGTAAAACAAACACCATATAGATGATGATAAATAAAATAAGTATAAACAATAAAACCATAACATTTTAAAATTATAAAACACTACATAGAGTAGAGGCTCGAAAGACTTGAATGCTTAATTATGTTAATTGTTTTGTAATGTAACGTTAATGTATATCGATTTGTTTGCATTTCAACATTAACACTCTGTGGGTCAGTGACAAAAAAAAAAGCTAAATCACATTGACAGGGGTTCAAAGGTAAACACTTACCTCAGAGGCGGAGGCTAAAGTTAGCACCGACGCACCGATCTCCGCAGTTTTACGTTATTGTTCCTCGTAAAACTATTACTGCCCTACTCATATATTTTAAGAGTTTATTTAGGCAACTTCCCGTCTGTTTACAAAGCTAGCAACACAACAGATGCGGTCTTTTCTTTTTCATTTGACTCCGTTTGACTTGTTTGACTCAGGTGTGCTGAACTTTAGACACACAACGTTAATTAGAAGCTGCTCCACCCGCAGGACCCTCTCCGGTATGACAGGTGTCTTTAAGTGCCTGATCATAAAGTACAACAGGTAAGTATTTTAAATGATTGTTTAATGTAATAAAGAATGTCATGCCAACCGAACTTAAATGTGATTATCATATAAGCCGGGGTTGTGCTTTTGTATTTTATTATTGAGTATAGGTATATGAATCAGAATCAGAATCAGAAACTCGTTTATTGCCAGGTGTATGAGGTTTACACTAGGAATTTGCTTTGGTGGGTTGGTGCAATAAAACAGTAAAAATAACAGTAGGATAATTAAGTGTTAGAATAATATAAGAATAAAAAATTGAAATCTACAAATATACAATATAATATATACACAAGAATTAAACATAGTATAAAAGTATATGAGGCAAAAGTATATGAGGCAATTTGCTAAGCCTTAAATGTTGATTATTTATTCGTTAAGTCTGGTAGGCTGCCGTTTCATTAACGACTGTATGCGTAGGCTCGGTACAGTTATACATTTCTGGTCAGGGCAGCAACCAATTGCGTTTGAAAATAGTCTGCAATTAAGCTACAGTAAGAGTCAAGTTAACATCAGATAACTAAACAGTGTCCGGATGTGGGCTAGTTTGCATTAAAAAATAGAATTTCAAGAAGCTTTACAACACGTTTTCGCGTTTTATTTTGGAATTCTGCACCGAAATTGTGGCGTTTTATTCTCTTAACTTGACATCGTGGCTCAATCCAAGAGCGCTGTGAGCCTCAATTACCTGTCAGTGTGCTGGAAACTGGTGAGGAGGAAGACGCATCTCTCCTCTCTTATTATTTTGTTTGTATTTCCCTTTTAAAGTAAACAATTACTGGAATGTGCTTTGCTCAGTTTCTATCTTAAACTACGTTTTAGGACAGTGATTGCCATGAAGAACCAGCACTTTACAGGGAAGGGAGAGCTTTTACGCATCGCACATCTTGGAGCGTCGATGCAGAATAGAAAAATATAAAAACTGCTCAGACTGTTAGTAACTGCGCTCTGCGTGTGGACCGTATATAATGAGGTACGGATTGGTGGTTCTTTCTGCTGGGTTTACAGGTTTGCTCAGCTTTAGCCTCCTCGCTGTGGCTATTGGGACTGATTACTGGTACATTATCGATGTGAATAAATCCAACTGCACAGGTTCAGACGACCTGAGTTCTCATTCTGGACTGTGGAGAATTATTGAAGGTATGTCAACTCAACTTAAGCCTACATATTATAGTCTGTAGTTTGCGTGAGCTTTTATTTAGAGGGTTTATGTCTTGAGCTGTAATAAAATCGGATGCAGCCCTCTTTTTTCCAGAATAACTTTTGCGCTGCTTCTCGCCCTGGGATACATTTGAGTATTTTATCATGTGGCATCAACACTGTTGAGCGTAAAACGCTTATTCTCACTTATGCAAATACCTGTATTGATCGTCTCTCATGTTAACAAAAAAAAACACTAAATCGATCTACTGTGGATTGCATGTGATGGTGTTGGGATCTGACATTGCACGGATCATGTTGCTGCGTTTTCATTGTCAGCAGCAGCAGCTGTATTTCATTGATTTATTCCTCCTCACTCTGCAAAAACTGTTTGCTGTGAATCTTAGTTTTGTGATATAATAATGCACAGAAGAGGTGGCATGCTAGTGTTCTTAGCTTGGAGAAATAAATGACACAGAGGGGCTATGTGCTGAATTATTAACTCCTCATAAGATTCTTAAAATTTCACTTTTCATTCAGTGAGTAATGCACCACACAGTGCAATGACAGATGCAAAACCTAATCTCCGCAGTTTTGTATTCCCTTTCTGTTCTAATAGCTATCCTTAGCAACATGTAACCGATCACATCTGTATCAGCCCCCTGCAGGCAGCTGCAGGTGAACATGCAAGGGGGCTGCACAAGAGATTCTAAAGGATATTATTTGTCACAGCTGCAATCTGCACAGTTTGAGGTGCCAGATGTGTCCAATGGGTTGCTGGTGCCGCCCACAGTTCACGCAGCCAAGTAAATGAGGTTTGAAGCTCTTCAAGCAGTGTACCTGTGACATAAAGGTGGAATGTGCACTGACACAATTGTTCTCTACTGCACTGGCTGAGCTCACAGAAGCAGCAGCTTAAGCTTTATTCTGCAAAACTCAACATGCAGGGCTGAGTAAATGTGTCATACAGAGATGTCTTATGGTTTGATGATTTGAAGCACGCAACGTGTTGGATTTCTATACATATTATTTGTACAATTCTAGGATAAAAAGAAGTGACGTTTGTATCAAGTAGCAGTTTTCTCGTCCTACAGCTCCGTCCGCACGTCTTGTCATGTGTAACCTTTTCCCTTGACATTTTCAGGAGCGAACGTGAGCTCAGTCATCCCTTCTTTCACAGCAAATATGTCCAGCCTGTCAGAAGCGGAAAGGCAACTTCTTGGTGAGTGGTTTTGTTTATCAACTGGATTTAAAATAGTGAATCAGGGATTCCTGACCAAAGCAATTTATAGGTGTAGTTGGCTGCTGAAGACATTACATTCACAAGCAACAGCATGCTGTCAGAAAAAATCCAATAAAACACACGTTAAGCAAACATGAACATTCTTGCAAAAGATAATGTTTTCTGAAACTGTCCCTCCCACTGTGACAGAAGCTATCTTAAGCGAGTATCAACACTCTTTAAGTTGATTTTTATACCCAACTGACAATGGAGATGGCTCCCTGGATGGTAGAAATAAATCGCAAAACCCCCAACTGCTTTTGCAAATGGTTTCTCTCAGCAGTATATCCAGCTGACTTGTAGAACAAAATCAAAGCCTTTAAAATCTTTAAGCACTGCGTGTTTGCATGTGAATGTGTGTTCGCAGGCTTGCACAAAGTGGTGGTCATCCTGTTGCCCCTCAGCCTGATCCTGCTGGTGTTCGGCTGGATCTTTGGACTCGTCAGCTCGTTGGCCTGCAGTCCCAAATTGCTGGCTGGATCCGCATCCTATGTTCTCTTCTGCAGTGAGTCCACATAGATTTTTTTTCATGTTTTTTTTTTTCTTAGCATGTGGCAATTACATGTACTTGCCGTGTACGCTGCTTTGAAGCGAATCCTTTGCTTTGTTATGTCAGATGTACAGCGCAAGAAAAAGTGTGTGGGAGGCACGTTGTACGCATACAGGTGCCTATGTGTGCGTTAACTACACATAGAAAACCTTGAAAATTCCATTTCAACTGCCTGCTCTCACTTCTGATTCACTTCTGACTTAAGGCAACTGCTAAAATCTAATTTTAAAGCTGCAGTGGGTAGAAATGGAGCAAATATGATTTAAAAAAGTATTTTTTATAAAACGGTCACTATATCCTGACAGTAGTGCATGAGACAGGTAATCTGAAAAAAAAAATCATGTGCCTCTGTGTCCTCCGGTGCTGCTAACGGCATCTGCAAGATTTCACAGACCGGAGGAAAACAACCAGTCAGAGCTGATCTGGAGCCTGCCGTCTATGAGCAGCTGTCAATCACTCACAAACTCTGATCAAACGGTCAAACTAGGCAGCACTGATCAATTATGAATCAATATTCTGTTACTGTAATGCCTATTTCTCACCTCAAATGTGTTCAGAAACATCTTTTACAGCTAATGTTTAGCTGTAAAATGAGAAAGTTTGTGACCCGGCAGCCATGTTGAGATCAGTTGGAGAAATACCAAGCACCGCCCAGCAGCCAGAGCACAGCCAATAGGCACGCTCTCTTTCTGAAACGACCTGTGATTGGCCAAAGACTTTCGTCACGGGTTAGATTTTCTAAAGCCTGAAAACAGAGCCATGAGGAGGTGCAGAAGTCTAGTTATCTCTCAGAGCGCTTGAATTACAATATGCTGAAAGGTTATTATGTAATTTTTGCCCAATGATGCCAAAAACTTTATGCCTATTGCAGCTTTAATCTTCTGAGACTAAGGTCCAATAATAAAACAGTGATTAGTGTTGTGTAAATAACAGGAGAGGACTGTTATAGGTAGAGTCCGCAGCTACATAATTCATATCTGTGTGGACATTCAAAATCCATTCAACTTAATTGAGTTGAGTTATGATGTTTTTGCTCACACTGTTATTAGAAGAGTAGAAATGGGGATTTTATAAGGAAAAAAGGAGAAACTGTGGCATACCGTGCAGAACTTCCTTCTCTTTATTCGATCCGTTTGTCACATTTTGTGAATAGACAAAAGCATGATTGATCTGAGACACTCAGATGCAATTATAGTAGTGCATCCATCTGCGAGAGATGGGACTCCCATCTGCTATATCCATGTTTTGTCACCCTTTACCAAACACTACAATGCTGTGGAATGTAGTGAATAAAAACAGTTTGTAGTTGACAATATTTTTGTATCACTTGTCAGTCAGATTTGCATAAAATAAATCATAATTACAAGCTGGTTCCTGATGAGCCTGAACATGATTTAAGGACGCTTTCACAAGCCAACATTTAGTCCGTTTTAATTGAACTCTAGTGCGGTTCAACCCCCGGTGCAGTTCGTTTGGGCAGTTGTGAACACAATAATCATACTCTGGTGCGGACCAAAACAATCGGTACAAGACCGCTTGTGAGAGGTGGTCTCGGACCGTTCCCAAGCAAACAAAAAGGCAGGCTGCCTGCGCGGGCATTTGTTGAGATGGACACAGTTAATCTCTGTAAACAGATTCTGCATTCACGTGTAGAATCTGTAGGCAACGAGACAAGATTTTGGCATTGGAAGCGCTCTGGTTTCCATTTTTTATAGTCCGAGTAGTATTGACCAATCGCGTCAAACAGTCCGTGTGGAGAGCAAAAGAGTGGCAACACATTGGCTGAAATTCAATCCTGGAAACCCACCGGCTATCGTCTGATGATGATTTAGCTTTTCATTGGTTCATTGGTGGCTACTTGTCTCTCAGCTCCAAGTCCAGTCTCGCATCTCAAGTTACTAATTGGACTGTAAACAATGAGCAGCGCACAGAAAAGGAAGTCTTGGCCTGGATATCCGCTGGCTACACCGGAACCCCAGAAATATAGCCCCTTGCCCCCAGAGGCTTATCCGTCGTCAGACCGATGGGTTCTGAGATTGTCGACAGGTTTACATGAGCGGGAAAGGACTGACTTTGACTTCTGCAGAAGTCCGATGTTTGTTTGACATCTTGGTCGAAGAGAACACAGTATATGCTGAATAAAGTCCACAACAAAAGTGACGTTTATAAAGTCATTCAGGATGAACTGGAGGAGAAGGGCTTTGTGCACACAGTAGATCAGTGCTGAGTAAAAATCCCCTTTCCAACAGAACAAAAAACCCACTGATATCTGGATTTTTTCTTCAGCGGAAAAGGTTACAATCAGCATTCATTCCCGGGACAAATGATTCTGCAGTACTCACGGGTAGCCTATCTATCGGCTCCAGCTCCGAACGGCAATGATGGAAACATAACACCTGGGTGGACACACTAATTTTTACCCTTTGCTTGCGCGATGCTATAATTTCTGCAACACTTTGTCATCTCAACCACAAAGTCCGTCCATCTCTGTCCAAGCAGTGCTCGAACATCATTCCAAATTAGCCCGCATCAAGTTTGAAAGAGAGACTCAATAAGTAACAGATGTAAAAAAAGAAGTAACCACGGTAACATTTTCACCGGCCTCACACTGTTTATTAACCTTGTTTTCCAGAGCGTCTGTGACGTCGAACGTGACACACCAGGAAAAAAAACGGCATACTATGGCATTGAGAAAGGAGTCTATTTTAGTGGGTTTCCAGCATTTAAAAAACCTGCATATATGCGCTAATTTTGAGGGGATACGGGTATAAGTGAAGTAAACTTCAGCAGCAATATATCAAAGTCCGCGATTCCCTGAGTAGAAGTGGCAACTCTCGAGACAAAAAAGATAAATTCGCTCCTTCGTAACACGCCAGTCAGCAAATATTTAAAAAAAAAATGTTTTAAAAAAAAAAATTGGTCCGCTTTAATTTGTGCACTGTGAAACCGAACCAGACTAAATAGACAATTTCACTCTGATTAAGATTAGCCAAACAGACTATGGCTTGTGAAAGTGCCCCTCGACACCAAACCACCAAACATTCTCACTCTGGAGATGGACATGATTATCAGTTTTGATTACAGCATGTAGAGACATTGCTGATAACGATAAAGTGGCACCAAATTGCAGAGGTGCTTGTTCTTGATTGAAAGATTCAGTCAGACTTTGCCCTGGAATCATCAACGCACGTTCTCTTGTGTCATTCTGTTTTCAAAGGGCGTCCCTATAAAATAAACAAAACTGAATTTCCTTTTTGTTGAAATTGAGTGTGATTACATAAGACAGTCCATTAGACATATTGTGGCCTATTGCACAGACTCAAATCTCGGGCAGTCAAATCATAAACAGACATCTTCCTAAAATGTAAATATGATCACATGAGGCACAGACTTTGTGAACATTAATAATCATGTCTGTCTGTGGGTTGGTAGGTCCACTACTTTGGTCCAGACTAAAATATCTCAACTTTTGAATTGATTGCCATGAAATTTGGTAAAACACATTCATGTTGCCCTCAGGATGAATTATAATAACTTTGGTGAGCATGTTGCCCTTACTAGCATCAGCATTTAGCTTAAAGCACTGCCTCAAAAGAGCATTGTTGTAGACTCTTAAAATTATAATTGCTAATCTGCATATCTGCCTCACACATAACATAAACCCTTAAACTTGCATTCTTTCTAATAGCCAGCAGGGGGCGACTCCTCTGGTTGCAAAAAGAAGTCTGATTGTATAGAAGTCTATGAGAAAATGACCCTACTTCTCACTTGATTTATTACCTCAGTAAACATTGTAAACATGAGTTTATGCTCTCAATTGCTAGTTTCAAGTCTTCTTCAATACAGCATGATGTTCATTTAGTAAATTATGGTTCTATTTCAAATTAAAATTTATTATATTTGTCATATACATACAGGTACATACATCAAATTTGATCTCTGCATTTAACCCATCCTAAGCATTTAGGAGCAGTGGAGTATTGAAAAGAGTATTGAATGCTCTAAAGTATAAACTGAATGTCCAACAGAATAGGAGCTCAAAGATAAAACTGAGCATCATCCTCTTTGAGGGCATTTGAGAGTCCTCTTTGGGCAGAAATGTCCTTGGTTTGGTTCATACAGTAAGAAGACCTGACCTACTAGTTCCTTAAATGGCACTACAAGGATATGCTTTCATCAGCAATACAGTAACAGAGAGATTGCTTTTTTTTCCTTCACTGTGGGTTTCAGCTGTTGAGCAGGCGCAATAAATAGAATATCCGTCAAAGAGAGCATTTGAGGTCCGAAACTCGAAGGGAATGAATCTCAATTTTGGTACGGTTGAGGTTGAATGCATGAATCTGTAACAGAAGTAAAGGGTCGTATTACTGTTTGTACTTCGCCATCTCTGCTGACAGGTCCGGCCTCCCCGACAGCTAATTTCATGCTTTGCACCAAATAGCCTGTCCACATCTCTCCATCAAAAGACCTGCAAGCACTTACAGTACGCTCTTCCACTTTCAAAACTGACTCCGATACTGGGTGAAAAGAAAAAGGGGTAATGCACAGCAAAATACTCCGACAGAGTGTTTACACTGGCCCAGTGTTTAGATATACATCCACACTAGTGACTGTTAAATTAAAAGTGTTAAGTTTAGTGTCATTCCAGAATAGGGTTGTAACGGTATACCGCGGTATTAAAATTGACGGTTATCATACCGTGTACATTTGCTTATCTAAGGTATTGAAAAAAAAAACTGTGTGTGAGTTAAAGGTAAAGAAAGGAGCAGTCTGGCTGTAGCACACATTGTTAATAATCATAGGACATTATTTTAAAAGCTCACAGCTGATGTTATTTTTCATACTGTAATAAATCAATCTGAAGTAACTTGTATTGTTCTATGAACCATAAGGGGTCAATTTGTCAAGTCTTACATGAATTAATTTCAGTTCTCCTAAAACTGCATGAGATTATAAAATTAAAGAGGACCTATTATGCTTTTGTGCTTTTTCCAAGTAATACATTTGCATAATACCTGCCTAGCGGCTAGTTTGGCACGCCCTCAAACAAAGCTAGCGAGAGCGGAGCTGGAGCAGAGTCTGCATGTAAATATGTTCTAGTAGAAACCCAAAATAGAAGTATGAACCTGAAATTAGCATAATAGGTCCTCTTTAAATAAAATCACAATAAACAATGCAAAATACAATTGAGACCAGTGAAAACAAAGGCACAAGGGATAGGCCATCACCTGAACCATAAGTACTTTGTAAATCTGCAGCGTCAGCTTTGATAACATCCTTCTCTTCTGTGTATGCATGACAATACTCACTGAAATGGTCAATCAGAAGCTTAATGACAACAATGTAGAATATCAATCCCAATAATTTGATTCTATTATTATAATTTATCTTCCAAATGGATATCTCACATACTCACAAAATTACATGCAATTGGATATATTTCTGTAGAACAGCAAAATACTAACAAAACTACACTAATGAATACTCATTTAGCCCTTTGGAGAGAAGTCATCCTTCAGAGTGGGAAACAACGCAACAATCCCCAAATCACGTACCTCTCCCTCTAACTTCAGGCTCCTGTAAAAGACAAACCAATAGCCTGCATAAAGAGAAGCAGCCTAAGAAATATACTTGCAGCCCACGTTTCTCTCACTGATTTTCCTATTGTTAATTATGCATAACTCAAATGTCAAAGAAGCTTTATTCTGGTGTCGTGCTTCAGAGAACTGTTTGCTTTGTACTCCAAGTCATCCTGACCGCTTGCCTTCATCAGCAAAACATCTCTGACCATCTAGTCCCACAAGAGAAGTAACAGACGAGAAATAATATTAGAGTTATATTAAATAACATTCAACTGTGCATACTGAAAGATTCAATAATGCGAATTTTTCTACCTAATTTATTTCCATACATTGGATCACGACATTATGGGAAATGTCGACTTTGATATCAGTGCAAAATCAGCAATAAGGCACAAACTGCTGGTACCTCTTTTGCGGCCTCCCATTCAGAATTGCTGGTTCCAGGACGATCTGGCCTGCTCTCCACTGATGGGAATTGCTCATTCTGTGCTACTCTCTCCTTCGCTTGAAGAGCAGGACAGGTTATCTAGTGAGGGAACTGTAACTTGAATGGCTTACAAACAAAACACAGAGACAACTCAGTTTGACATTTTGGGACATACCTTCATTCACTTTCTTGCATAGAGTTAGATGACAAGATCAAAAACACTCTGGCCAAGAAATCGTTCCAGCACTTAACTCCCCGTAAAACCAAATCTTTTTTACATTTGTTTTTGTACCGATTGAACAAACAAGATATAATTTGTCAATTAGTGATCTTTACGTGGTGCTGGTGGGCAGATTCGTTGCAATCCCTTTGGACAGAGCCAGGCTAGCTGTTTCCTCGCTTCCAGTTTTTAAGCTAAGCTAATCGTCTTCTGGCTCGAGCTACTGTACATACTTGAAGGACAGATATGAGAGTGGTATCAATCTCATCTCAATCTCTGCAAGAGAGTGAATATGCACATTTCCCAAAATGTCATACTATTCCTTTAAAGCAGACGTGTTCTGGTTTACACAGACTGTATATAAGAAGTGGACGTAGTCTCTGTGACGTCACCCATTGGTTTGTGGACTGCCGTTTTGAAGCTTCGAGTTCAGCATTTTGGCCGTCACCATCTTGTTTTTTTGCAACCAAAAGTGACACAAGAGGGTGGAGCTAATTACAACCGAACGCCGATTAAGACATTTTTAGGTGACCAAAAGGTTATAATTAACTTCCATGAACTGAAAACACGCTGTGAACGGGTTAAAGTTGTAAGATGAAAACACAGACAACACCCAGACCGGACAACGCCGTGGTAGCGCCCTGTCAATCACAAGGTAGCCATAATAATAAATCAAGTGAGAAGTAGGCTCATTTTCTCATAGACTTCTATACAATCAGACTTCTTTTTGCAACCAGAGGAGTCGCCCCCTGCTGGCTATTAGAGAGAATGCAAGTTTAAGGCACTTCAGCATTGGCCTCACTTTTCAGACCCGGAGGCAGCCTACTGGTTTTACATCATTGGCTCTGTCACATTCATTAGTCTGCTGCCAGAAGACAATCTAGCCACGGGAGCAATCAAATAATTTGTTATGGAAACAAATTTCCCTCTGACATTGATAGATTATGTTTTCCACAAAGAACACACATAAAATGTTTCCAGCTGCTCACCTTCAGTGATGAAATCAGAGTATGAGAATCCAGACGGAAGTCTGATGCATTTCTTATTTGAGCTTCATCTTCACAAGCATGCTTCCATCTTCATTTTCTCAACTCTGTAACAGAGGGACAAAGAGGGATAAAGCTGCTTCATTTACCAGTTTAAATAAATAACTATAATATGGTATTCCTCATAGAGATATATTATTGTTTAATCAAAACTGTTCTGTAACCATGTAATGTGTTTCGAGAGGTGGCGTTACAGGCGTCTTGTTGTGATTGAGAACATGTGAAGCCATCGAAATTACCTTGATGAACTGTAAAATAGTTGTTATTTTAAAGGAATACTTCACCCACAAAATTATTATTTGTATATCAATTACTCACACCGTGTTACCTTGATTCTTGAAGAAAATGAGTTGTGTGAGTTTGTTAAAGGATGTTTTGATGTTGAGTTGTTAAACGCAGCCCCCATTTACTTCAATACATCAAGACTTTTCTCAGTTTACCATTTCTAAATATCACGTAGGCACTAATGAAAATGAAAAATTAGAGGTCATACAAATCAGAGCCAAACCTGCATTGCATCTGCTACAGCTCAAAGAGGAGCGAGCAAAGGATGGATGTTCAATTGTCTCCAAACAGGTGCAGGCGAGCGAACCCGCTGAAACCATACACCCCGCAGAGAGTCCAATCATCTACTTTGTGGAGTTTGAAAGAAATGGCCGTTTACTAGGTCTGATTAGATGGTCAGCCGGTAGACGGGAAAAATGAGAGCCAGGGTTGCTCCTGAGAATTGGCTCTGTCACTTGCAACAACACTGTAATCCAAAGGATTAACATAGTACGCTAAAACCAAACAACAGCTATTTCATTATACCACCGAGGCTTGTGTGAGGTTAAAATGTTCCTTTCAGCTTATGCAGATTTAGCTGCTGGAAAGTTGTCAGAAGAAGCTCTGTCTTGATTGTCTCACCAAATCTACCGTTCCTTCATTGCAGACAGAGCAGATTCATGTCCTGGAGGAACAATAGTACGGATAAGGGCAAAAAAATAATATCACCTGCCAATGTTATCCTATCCAGTCTAATAATTTATGTCAGAAAGGTGTTGACGCATATTTTGTAACCTTTTGAGGTTATGTATTACCTTTTATTACCTTAAATTACCTTAAATTGTTAGGTGTTATTTTCAAACTGAAGGACCCTGAACATTGTGAACTAAAACCTCATAAACAGAGATGAATAAAGAAGAACACTTTGTCCATTTGAGGGATTTCTGCATCTCATTAATCAGCTGTATCATCATGCGACAACAAAACCCTCTTCAAACTTCATAATCTAGTATGGCGCTGCTTCTACGTTTGCATAAGCACTCCATTAACATCACATATTATTCGAGGATCAGTTCTAGGCTACATGTCTTTGTGTAGATCAGGAAGCTGCAGACAACAATGTGTTGATATCAACTGATGGTCTTAACTAAAAGCTGCAGTGGGTAGAAATGGAGCAAATATGATTTTAAAAAGTTATTTTTAGAAAACGACCACTATATCCTGACAGTAATGCATGAGACAGGTAATCGGAAAAAACTCCTGTTGTGTCCTCCGGTGCTCCTAATATCATCTGCAAGGTTTCACAGACTGGAGGAAAACAACCAATCAGAGCCGAGCTGGAGCCTGCCGACTCTTAGCAGCTGTCAATCCCTCGCGACCTCCGATCAAACGGTCAAACTAGGCAGCGCTGATGAAATATGAATCAATATTCTGTTTCTGTAATGCCTATTTCTTGCCTCAAATGTTTTCAGAAAGATCTTGTAGTGTACTGTTTAGCTGTAAAATGAGAAAGATGGTGACCCGGCCGCCATGTTGAGATCTGTTGAGGAAAATACCAAGCTCCGCCCACCAGCCGGAGCAAACTTTCTCATTTTACAGCTAAACAGTTACAGTTACAGAATTACAATATGCTTAAAGGTTATTATGGATTTTTTGCCCAATGATGCCAAAAGCATTCTGCCTACTGAAGCTTTAACTGAAGAAAAAAATGTCCATTTTGACACAAGCCAACTCAGATGCACTCTAGTCTACGCGCCAAAAAATTACCTACTTCCGAGATTGAATTTTAGTATGAGAGACGGTTGACTAAATACAAATTTAATGTTCAGCTATGTGTCAATTCTGTCTTTGAAATTCCACTCTGAGCACTCACATCACATACTGCCGTACTGATTAATCTGGCCTTGGGCTGATTTTGCAGCTCTGCACAACTCGAGGTTGTCTTTAAAAAGCTACCTTCACTCCATTAAAATGTTGAAATTGGAATTGCTTTTCTAATTGAGCACAAAACTTTAGTGTGGAATTGGTGCAGTAACAGCGTAGACCTCACATGAAGTGCAAGGGAACTACACAAAGTCATGCTGTGCTTTATAAAGAAGACTATACATGCAAAATAGATGTACTGTAGAGTAGAAATAAAGGGGAAACCGTGCTGATGTAGGAGCACTAATCAACTGCAATTTGCACCTGAGTGCAAGAAAGACTTGCATTAACACTGTAGTTAACATATGTGAAAATAATTTGCTATTGCCTTCTATGAGAAAGAGGTCCGCTGTGTCTCTTATAGCACTGTTAATGACTTTTGCACTTGCTAACCTTTCTTTCTCTCTCACTATCTTTTGTGCTTATGTGCCAATTAGGCACACTGCATGGTAGACATAGAGAGACAAGACCACAGTTGTGATTTTAAATTGATCAGTAATTAACAGGGTTTAAATGTAGCCGATGATTATACTGTGTTGTGCTTCTGCCCTCCACGGTGCCACTAAAGGTCAGTCTGAATTGCGCAGCAGTGACTACACGGTTTTTAAAAGTGTTTTGGGGTTGACATTCACTCATGTTATTCTTGTCGGCAAGAAGCGTTTGGAAAATCAAAAACGATACACAGTAAAAACATACTTAACACAGGTTCCTACTGTAGAGTAAATGATGAATGAATAGAGGCACCTTGCTGGAATAGTTTGCATATGAATGAGACAAATGTTTTTTTCTTGAAACGGCTTTAAATCTTTTATGCTTGAGGATTATACTAATTGTTTCTCATTAATGGGCTTAAGTCTATATTATCTAATACCGTCCATTGAGTTAAGTGAAGACAATTATGTTGGGGAAGGATTTGCTAATTAATGCATTATCACCTTAATGACCTCATTGTAAAAAGTATAATACATCATGGTGATTATGGTGTTTGATTAGGCAGCTAAAGGGTTTCACGCCTAGAAAATTCATTACAATTCCTCAAGATGGATCAGTTCCCATGTTACACGTCAACGTATCCTCATACAACGCTACAAGTTTTTCCTAATTTTTTCGTGCTTTTTCCTACGAATGTCCAGCAACACGTGGCGTATGTGTCAATTTCCGCTCTAGTCTTTTCAAAATAAACTTCCGTCTTCACAGGGAACAACTTGGTTATGTTTAGGGAAAAGATCAACTTGGTTAGGTTGAAGCAACAAAACGACTTAGTTAAGTTTAGGAAAAGATTGTGAGTTGTGTTAAAATAACTCCGGAAGTGGCGTAACTTTATGGGGGACGGAACCTGCCAAAATCAAAAATAAATTAAATAACCCTAATTTGCATAATGAGGCAGAAATGTAAAAAGAAATGTGTCAAGAAAAGAATGTATAAATAAATAAATTTGGGGAAATAAAGAAGGGGTGAAATACGAAGGGAAAATCATGCATAAATAAATAAAAAATAAATAAAGAATTAATAAGTAAAAAATAGTAATAATAAAAAAATATAAAATACAAAAATAAATAATAAAGGGGAAAATTATACAGATGAGCAAATAAATAAAGATAAAAGAAGCAAATTTATTTATTTATTTTTTATTTTGGCAGGTTCCGTCTTCCATATATCTTCAGTACGGAAGTTGGTACAAACACCGGTCTCCTGGGCGAAAGTGTTTTTTGAGCCACCCGTCCACCCGACCTCCTCCCTTCGTGGCTTTTGTCGTTCTTTATACTTCCTGGTTCAAAATTTTGTGGCTTACATACAAATTAATTTTGTGGGATATATACGAATTACAGTACATTTTTCATAGGTATAGCTACGAACGGTGTATGAGAACAGCCTGAACAAGTTCAAGGGAATGTGTTCATATCTGGAAGGTTTTTTTTCCCAATTTGTGCCATCTGTCTGTTTCTGTGCACTAACAGGTCTTTTCACCCTGTCCGGGGTCAGCATCTATATCAAATACTCTCACCTGGCCATGGAGGAGTTCCAGCGGCTCGTGCCCCCAGAGAACCTCGCCCACGTGGACGTGTCCTTCGGCTGGTCCCTAGCCATCACCTGGCTCTCCTACAGCCTGGAGGTGGCCACCGGCCTGCTGCTCATGCTGGCTGCCAGAATAACTCAGATTAAGGGACGCTATGACTCTGGTGTAGCCATCGCCATGTTATAGATTGATGTTTTATGATGGATGGTATTTTATTGCTTTTAGTTATTTATTTTTGGTACTGATGTAAAACAGATTTGAAGAGTATTGTAATACGATCAAGCAAGTTGGATTTACATCACTGCTGCAACTATAGATACATACTGTAGATGGTGAATAATGACGCAGTTTTCACTCGCTTGTTGTGATGCCAGCTGCCTTTCATCCTCTCGGTATAATTTTCCGTCCATTGTCCCATCCACAATGATGTTATAAATGTGCCACACAAACAGAACAAACAGGCTACCCACTCAGTGTGTAATTACTGTAGATACTGTAAAAGCAGTATTTGTTTTCTGAATGGTTTTGTTTTTTGGAGTGTTTTTCAGTAATTTCAGCCTTTTGTTGCCATATTCCATCCATATGTACAGTATGTATAGCTAATTACATCGTCTATAATTCTGTAAGAGTTTGTAAAGTCCCATTTGATTCAGCAGTAGGTTTTCTGTGTCTTGAAACATGTTTGTAGAGCAGATCCGTCGACGACCCAAATGCAAATTCACTGCCATGCAATATGAACACGGGCAAAATGGGAAGTGAAGTTGCATGGGATCATTTCCTTTTTGACGCGTGCTATATAAAATCCTTTGAGGAGGACTTCTGCATCTCCTCTACCCCCATATTGCATTTAAATATTGTTCATATCAGTGGATCAAGTCATGTGAAAACATTGCTGATTCTGCAGCAGATAACCAGCAGGCCATGGAGCCACCTAGACTCTAGTACACAGTCAGGATAGTTTCTAGTATTTCATGATAGAACAGCTACCGCATGTTGACACACGTGTTAGAGAAAATTTGCATTTCACAGCTTTTGAAAAGCAGTTAGCATTTGGCTGATGTAGAAGTTAAAACAATGTGACTTTTAGAGAAAATGTTAGTTTGTTGATCCCGTTTACAAACTTCTTATACCCATCCTACTGGTAAATGCATTAATCATAGAAACAGGGCAGAAGATAACTGTGCTCTCGGGGATCCTGCAAGTTGTTTTCAGCAGTACAGAATATGTTCCTGTGTTACTGCATGCTTTGCAGTAGTTAACGGCTAGATATTGTAATATTCTGTCTGTGCGGTCCACTTCTAGGAATGAGACTTCTCCTCTCTGCATACTGGAAGTAAAAAGAACAAATACAACATTTAGCACTTTGCATTGCTGTAAAATGTATTGTGTTGTTTTCAGAATCTTAACAAACGTTGCTTATGCTTTCATAACTGATCAGCTTAAAGGGTAACATTGGTATTTTTCAACCTGGACCCTATTTTCCCATGATTTTTGTGTGACTAATGGGGACAACAATTCTTGAAATTGGTTCAGTATTGAGGGAGAACGCTGTAACCGGCAGCCGCGTCAGTTTAACGTTATGTTCACTAAAAGTGCTTGTTTTTGCCACTGACAGGCTCAGATTGTTATTATAAGTGTCTGAAAAAATTACGGAAAGGACCCTACAGAGAAATAAACATTTTTAACACTGTTTGTTATTGTGTCCATGTCCCGCTCAAGGAGAAGTCTCATTGTGAAATCTGAATACGCGTATACTCTGGCTCAAATAAATACGGGTGGCCATCGAATTCAAAGACCTCATCCACATTGTGGAAATCATCTAAATATTCAGCCGTGACATTGAAAGTCTTTTAGATAACACTTAGCTACGCTTTCTGTACTCGCGTTTCCATCATGAATGTATTCCACCAGTTGTCTTTCAGCAACACGTCACCTCACCAGATTTCAGAACGAGACTTCTCGTTGAGCGAGACTCTTTCCCTAAATGATGTCAGACACTTATAATAACAATCAGAGCCTGTCAGGGCAAAAACAAGCATTTTTAGTGGACATAAATGACGGTGCCAGCTTTCCCGATAGCACCATATTACAGCCTGTGAGCAGCTGCAGTCTACAGTGTTCTCCCTCAATATTGGACCAGTTTCAGAAATTGTTGTCCCTATTAGTTAGACACAAAAACATGCAAAATAGGGTCCAGGTTGAAAAATACTGAAGTTGCCCTTTAACATTTTATTGTTTACTGTGACAGAAAAGCAACGAAACATCAATCCAGCTGTAGTGTGAATGCATAAAAGTCCACATTGATCAAATGCTTTTAAATGTCAGTGACACACTCTGTAATCTAATTGTGCAAAATGTCCTGAAGATTTTTGTGTTGTGAGACATTAAGATCATCTAAAACATCACCATTATATGCTCACTCATGCTGTGTATATTTGTTTTATGAGCTTTGTGTACAATACAAAGCCTTGCAGAAGACCTTGCCACAGTGCCCTAGGTTAAATTGGGACTGCCTGCCTCTGAATGCAAATGAGGCACATCCGGAGTCACGCCAGATAGAAAAGCAATTGTGCAAAGATAAGCCAAAGACAGCCCTGAGAATAATTCAGAAATGTCTGACCAAAATGTTGCAACACTGTTGTCTATAAAAGTGACATTAACTCAGAATATATTTGCACATTCAAACCATGTTGTGACAAAAGTGGGTTCATAACATTCAGTGCATTACTGCCTTTTATGTGGGTAATATGCTGTAAAGGTGGGAATGTGGTGATAAAAGAGGTTAGAAAGAAGATAGTAAGGCAATGTAAACAATACAGGTTCCAAAGCTTCCAAGATGGGGATTTGCAAATGTTTTTTGTTGGAAATAGAAATGCGAATTTAAGAGGGAAATGCATTTAAAATGGTGAGAAATATGGAATGTACAAAAAACAGAATCTTACACAAAGAAAACACAGGAATTTGCAACCATTAAAGATAACAACCAACTGAAACTTATTTTGTGTGCCAAGCATGTAGGAGAACTACGATGTCCGACGCGAAAACATGAAAACGTGAATGTCCCTCTCTAGAGCCAGTGTTTGGTTTGTCCGTTCTGGGCTACTATAGAAACATGGCTGCCGGCTCTGTGAAGAGGACCCGCTCCCTATGTAGATGTAAACAGTTCATTCTAAGGTAACAAAAACACAGCAATTCTTATTTTTAGGTGATTTTACACTAAAGAAAACACACTTATTAATAATATATCTAGGACTGTCAAAGTTAACGTGATAATAATGTGTTAACGCCACTAATTTCTTTAACGCATTAACGCAAATTGCAATTTTTAGATTGTAGCTGGTTTTAAAGCTAGACTGAAGATACTGGTATTATATGAAACTAGGAAACCTAAGGAATCCATTGATACCAACCATGTCATAGCTTTTCGGCAGGGAGGATAAATAACGCTCCAAACTCACGCTAAATTTTGGCGGGAAAAACTGTCATGGCCATTTTCAAAGGGGTCCCTTGACCTCTGACCTCAAGACATGTGAATGAAAATAGGTTCTATGGGTACCCACGAGTCTCCCCTTTACAGACATGCCCACTTTATGATAATCACATGCAGTTTGGGGCAAGTCATAGTCAAGTCAGCACACTGACACACTGACAGCTGTTGTTGCCTGTTGGGCGGCAGTTTGTCATGTTATGATTTAAGCATATTGTTTTATGCTAAATGCAGTACCTGTGAGGGTTTCTGGACAATATTTGTCATTGTTTTGTGTTGTTAATTAATAATAAATATATACATGCATTTGTAAATATCAAGCATATTTCCCCACTCCCATGTTGATAATCACCCTTTAAGGTACATTTTGAACTGATAAAAAATGTGTGATTAATTTGTGATTAATTTAAGATTTATCGTGATTAACTATGGACCATCATGCGGTTAAATATTTTAATCGATTGACAGCCCAAATTATATTCCATTTCTGCCAATAGATCCCCCTAAGTGCTACACACCGTTCCTCCAAGACTTCTCAATTCAGTAGATGTTTTTGTGTCAAAATTCATTTGAAAAAACCTCAGGGGAAAAAGAAGTTTTATTATACATCAAAAGGTTTAGGAGTTGCAAGCCAAAATGTGAGGTGCACTTTCGACTGATTGTGTTTTAAGTGGAATTTCTGACCCTAAGATGTGGACCTGCACTAAACACACTTCATAAATACACCGCTCAGCACCGATGGGGGAAAAGTAGTTAAAAGTCTTTGCTAAGGACACTCATGGCAGAGATAGACGCATTATAGCATTAAAAGGTGTGCTTACGTTTGCCTGAATGTGATTTGCAACGTGATTACGCGCCTCAGCCAGTGAATCAAAATCCAAACCATGAAATATTGTGTCCACTCAGCTGTTTGTTTGGCAGCGTCCTGCCCAGTAATCCTGTCTCAGATGGTACGGAGTGCAGAGAGCTATAAAGGAAAGACCGAAGCCCAGCAGCTAAGTCTTGCAGCCCTCCTTTTATATATTAGGCCTGCTGAAATCCCATTAAACTTTTATGGAACATAATAATTCAATCCACTCTGGCAGAGGAACACCAAACTTGGTGCTAAGCCATCAATCTCTGGTTTGTGCCCTTGTCCTTGACAGAGTGCAGTAATTTTGACTTGGACAACCTCTAGGCTCTCAGTTTTAGCAATTTATTGAAGTAACACAACACGTTTTCCTTTCCTCGCTAACTAAAATCTCTCCTTGGGCAGCTGTTTTTTAAAACTCCCAAACATGCAATCACTCAATACACGTATAAATGATTCCTCTTGTTTTATGAGATGGCTTTTCAGTTGCGTTTGCGAAATTCGTCTCAAGTCATGAGACTTTGCCTTTTGAACTGCCCGTGATACCAAACTTAATTAGGCTTTTAGCTTCTCTGCGTGATGGCTTGATCACATTTGGATTAATTTTTAAGTGACGTTTCTTGTGCTTGACTCAACAAACTCTATGGGCAATATCCTGTAGTTTTTTCCTCTATTACTTGCCATCAGGGGGGTTTAATAATATATAACATATCCTTACACGCACTGTGGGGGCTCATATAGTTAACTCGACCCTATTGAGTCTATTACATGACCATGTAGAACATTCACAGAACATCCTATATTTTACAGAACAAAACATCGCCTTAGGGAAAGGTTAGAAACCATAACATTTTCTGAAGCAATTATCTCAATGATGAAAATACTGGTATAAGCCGTAGAGCAGAAACTAAACAGCTTCATATCGATTTTGCTGAATGAAACAAGACTTGACCCTGCAGTCATTGCCATCAGTCGTTTCTTTCAACAGCCACTCGCTCTGATTTAACAGAAAAGTGAATGCATCACTGAGTCAAGGGCAGCGATCTTGCTTACTGACGGATTCTCACGTCGCGTCGTGAGAAGGATTTCGCCCTTGTGGTTTGGAGAGCAATGCGTTGACGGAGTGTCCTTAAAATGAAAACCCAATCAAGAACAGCACAATGAAAAAGATTCACTTACTTAGTAAAGGAGGATTTTAAATGAATTGGGTTTTTGGGGGAGTTTGGACTGTACAAGGTTTTTATCAGCAAATCTGACTGAATGTTTTACCGGGGTTGTGAACTAACATCAACATTGACTATGTTTTTTTTTTTATTTCACATAAAATGCTTCGATAGATATTGAGCTGCTACAATTGATGAAATTCAGGAGTCCGCTGAGATTGCAAGGTTACGATCATTTTTTATGTATAATCCTGAACCTAGACTGTTCTTTGATATATAACCAGCAATTCCTACATGAAAGGCTCTAAACAGATGCAGCACACGGTGGAGTATGCTTTGGTTGAAAATATAGAAAAATAACTGATCCCTGAAGAGGGAACTAAGTAAGGGATAATGTACAGCTAGCCGGTCATTGTTGTGAAATAAACCCCGACGGGAAGTGGTTTATTTCACAACAATGACCCGCTAGCTGTACATTATCCCGCTTATTACACAGCTACCTACTTAAGAAATCAATAATTTGACACAAAAACGGTCCGCTAGAGTCCGAGATCAGAACTGCGTCCATAGCAACGGTCTGTTATACATAGCGATGGTCTGTTATAAGGAAATAACAGACCATAGAACCCCGTGATTGACCAATCAGAATCAAGTATTCAACAAAGCCGTGTAATAAAGAAGCTACTGTACAGCATTTAGGATTTGGTGGAAGGTTGGCAGGGTTCTCGATTTCAACTCAGATGTGGATGGAAGCGTTCTTGTATAGTGCTCTTATATATAATTAGAATGTCCTTAATTGTGGGGAATTTTTTTTTTTTTTTAAATGTTGCTATATGAAATAAAATGACAGATCTGTTGGAGATTTAAATTTTGATGTGGTGTCATAATTCAACTTAATGTTAAACTTAATGCCGATATGGCACACTGATTAACAAGTGCCATTTAAAAATGGCAATTCATATCAGCCCTGCTGTATATAATATTCTTATAGGAAATAAAGAGTGAGTGATTCATGTGGCTGATGCCTGCTCATTTTCTCATTTGTTCACACCCTCTCCTTCCAAGGCAGCAGGGTTACAAAAGTCTGACGATTACTCCACCAGCACTTTCATCTCCATGTTCTGATTCAGACCATCTTTCTTCTCTGTTACGGTACACTTCAATCTTTGACCTCTTTAGACACTTTAGCACATCACATCGCTTCATTCTAGCTGCGCTAGTTGAGGGTTGTGCATGTGGCTGATGTCTCAGGATTGAGTGGTCTCATAAACCGAGGAGGGACTCAATCCCTGGAGGAACGTGAATAAGATGTGTTTTCTCTTTTTCTCTAAGATGTTGGAGCCACTTGAAAAGTTAATTAGACCTGTCCCTTGCCCAGTGAGCACCAATAGTAATGGGATCATTCTAGAAATTGAAGATGCTATGGGTCTCAAGTTCATTTGCTTCCTGCAATGAGTAAGTGATATAATGGGCGGAAGAGCTCGCACAAGGATAAATGCGTAATCATGCGTCACACGAATACAACGCAGAGTGGAAATGCTGAGAAGAGTGGACTGACAAGATGTTAGACCTAAGACTTGGAAGGACTCTACGTTCGAGTGGCAAATATGAGGACTTGAAAGAAAAGACTCTGTTTTTCCCAGTTAAATCCTGAAGCAGTAAAAGTTACATAATGTCAGGCAGGCCTCATATATATGCACAGATTCCATATTTTATTATCAGGCCTGAAATAAATTCAGTCAAAGGGATTAAATGGAGAGTTCAATAATATGTTTTAATTCCCATTATGTTCAGAACGTTTTGAGTAATGTTATTACTTACCTCACACTGCAGCCACACAACTTATTATAGTACAGCATACATTTATCTGATTTCAATCATTGATGTTCATGCAGTTCTGAATGTCATTTATTGTACTGTTGTGATAGATTTGTTTCAAATTACTAAGAATTATTATTGATGCATTTAACCCCCTGAGACCCGCAGGACTTTACTGTCTTTCAGTAACAGTTCAGTTTTAGAGCTAGAGGGAAGCTCTTGTCAGCAAACCCTTATACATTTTAACAATTTATTTTAATTAGTTATTAATGTTTATTTCTCATTTATGACTAGAACGACTTGACACACAGTGCTGAGCTGCATCTCAAATTAATCTTCAGGTTCCCAGCTTTCAGATGATGTACACCATTTATATGTGACATCTACTGTTGCTACCTGCTATCTCCCCCTAAAGACCCCCTGCACCCCCTAAAAAAGGCAAAAATGGGTCTATTGTGGGTCTCGGAGGGTTAAAATCATGTTTTGTGCAAAAAATGAAGACAAAAATCCCCTGCTTTATGGCCTATTTGACTCTAAATGGGACCATAATTTACTAAATGAACATCATGCTGTATTGAAGAAGACTTGAAACTAGCAATTTACACCATAAACTCATGTTTACAATGTTTACTGAGGTAATAAATCAAATGAGAAGCAGGCTCATTTTCTCATAGACTTCTATAAAATCAGACTTCTTTTAGCAACCAGAGGAGTCGCCCCCTGCTGGCTATTAGAAAGAATGCAAGTTTAAGGCACTTCAGCATTGACATCACTTCCCAGACCCGTAGGTTGCCCACTGTTTGAAAGGTTAAGGGTTATTAAATGGTAAATTATTATAATCGGAGACCTGAATGACTTGCATCTTGACTTGACAATTTGCTGACGAAGATTTGTGACGTGACTTGGATCGGAAAGCTTTAAAAACAGCTGACAAAAGAAGTATAACAAAACATTTTTATAAGCATCTCAGTTGTTTCAGCTGAGAAGGACGCGGAGTGGAAAGCCTCCCTATAGTGGGTTTGGACATTTGTAAAGAGAAATAGAATAATGTGACAAAATATCGTATGATTTCAGACAAGGAGATCAAAATAGAAGCGGAGAGAAAGGATATGAGTAGTAGGATGGATCATATATTCTCTGAATGGAAAAGGGCCACTTCCTGTTGATGAAAGCTGCACAATACTGTCAGCCACGACCCCAGAGAAAGGAAAATGGAGAGAGGGCAGTGAGAGCATCACACAAATGGCTTTCTTTCCTCCACTTTTGTCACCCTCTCTCTCTTCCACATCCTCTGTCTTACTGGGTTTCTTTCAGCGGACAATGACAAATTGTTCCTGTGGAAGCTTAATGTGTTCTTATCTTCACAGTGCAGGTTCATTCAGAAGTGCAACCATATTGCCAGAAACCACAGTCCATGTGAGGCTAATAAGGTTAAATGAAGCCAAAAAATAATGCAAAGAGGCAGTGACGTAAATTGCTAGTGAGAAACAGGCTTCATTTCCTCCTGCTGCCTGGAAATATCATGCAGGGTGGTTGCAGCAGCTGTAATGGCGTCATGCCTTCCAGACACATGGTAACCCAATAAACCGTGGCGCACATGGCCGCTAATTTGGTTCAAGACACCACCTGAATCCTTATGACGTCCTCTGCCTCAGCTTGTATAAACCCAAAAAGCCAAAAATATTGTGTTTTTTTGTCTAAATCTGGATGTCGAGGGAAACATTCCTGGAAGCCCTTGAAATCAACAGCAATGATCGCAGTCGATGTCGTGATTAGACCTCAGTGTGTTGCAAAGGAGGCCGTGAAAGAAAACCACAAGCTTACAAACCAAAGAAAACTTGAATTAAGGGGAGACGCTACAGGTGAACGGGCTAAACAATTTAACTAATAGACTATGCAACTTCCCTAGTTGATTAGTTACATTAAGACAATTATTTTTTGTATTACATGTTTTCTGAAATGGTATGTTTAAACATGCAAATGAGGCATTATCTTATCAAATAATGTGCTAATTTTCACACATTTTACACATTTTCAGAAATGAAATGCTTGTTTCATTTTGTTGACATATTAGAGCCAAATGTTTTTAGAGAGGGGATTTTGGATGTCTCTTTTTATCACTCCATAAATCAGAAAATACTGTCAACAACCATAAAAAATCCATTTTCACCATGTTTTTAGGAATGAAATGTTCTATAAATCAGGCTATGAATGATATATGAATAAACCCCTCAGTAAAAAAACCTTCAGAATATAGATAGAAATGAAACTTAGTAAGTAGAAAGTTTGTTTGTGTTACTGAAGTGTCTGAAAAAAATAATTTTGAGAACACTGCCTTTAAAGATATGGATTGTAAAATTCAATACATTTTGTAAGACACTATGGTTAATAGGGTAAAACAAATAACTAATAGATATCACCATGAAACTTCCTCAGTTGATTACTTATATTAAGATAATTATTCTTTGTATTACATGTTTTCTGTAAATTTAAGTTTAAATATGCAAATGAGGCATTATCTAACGCTAACTTTTGGTGACTTTAGGAGAAATCTACAGACGCAAATAGACAAAGTAATAAAAAAAACACCTAAATGTGTATTTTGGATGTTTTCTCTCCACTAGTCTGAAAGAAGACGTGTTATGGAAGCAAAATAGCCCAAAATCTCAAAATTGCCCAGTGCATCAAAAACCATGTTTTTGCTTGGGGTGTCTCGCCTTAAAAGAAAATCAGCGTTTTCTCCAGATTGTATAGCTGTAAAGGTTAATTTAGGAATCTTAGCATTATTGATTAAATGACAAAATGTTTCCTTTGTTTAATTTTGCACCTGTATCCTTGTACTCCTCGTAATCTCCCCATCAGCTTTAACAAGCATGCATGTCGCAAACAGTAAACAGTTGCGTGTTTACACATCCAGCAGGGCAACATTAGCATTCATTTGGAGTCGTGTTTCTGGCAACCAACACAGTCCAATATTTACTCTCCTTGTTTAACTCCTGAGGGAAATGCAGCTTAATGCTCCACTATATTTTCACCAAAACTTTTATTAACTTTGTCTGCAGTTTGGTGTTGGGCAGGAATTGCCCAGGGCTTTTCTGCAAATTATAGTTGCTTCAATAATGAGCTGAAAAACGTCCCATCGAGCTGAGTGGAACTGCAGAGTCAGGTGTAAAACTCTCTGTGGGTTTGTCCCTTTAATATTGATTAAAGCGCATTTTTAAAAAGTCTATACCCACCCAATCTGACCTGTCGATGGGGTCAGAGAAATAGGGATCACTTAAACCGTTAGGATTCATCGTCTTGGGACCAAGAATGTATGGTCTAAATTTGATTTCACTCAGGACCGAAATGGTGGACCAACAGATCAATATTGGAATAGTCATGCTGCTATCATAGCAGGAGAATTTTTGCTAATAAATAAACATAACTATATCAAGTATGGGAATACAAGGCTGTCATTAATATATATATATATATATATATATATATATATATATATATATATATATATATATATACTGTATATATACACCGATCAGCCATAACATTAAGACCACTGAGGTGGTGAAGTGAATAACATTGATTATCTCGTTACAATGGCACCTGGCAGTGGGTGGGATATATTAGACAGCAAGTGAACATTTTGAACTTTGAACTTTGTGTTGGAAGCGGAAAAAATGGGCCAGCGTAAGGATCTGAGCGACTTTGACAAGGGCCAAATTGTGATGGCTAGACGACTGGGTGCTCCAGAACTGCAGCTCTTGTGGGATGTTCCCGGTCTGCAGTGGTCAGGACCTACCAAAAGTGGTCCAAGGAAGGAAAACCGGTGAACCGGCGACAGGGTCAGACGCAAGGCTCATTGATGCACGTGGGGAGCGACGGCTGGCCCGTATTGTCCAATCCAATAGAAGAGCTACTGTAGCTCAAATTGCTGAAAAAATTAATGCTGGTTCCGATAGAAAGGTGTCAGAACACACAGCGCATCGCAGTTTGTTGCGTATGGGGCTGCGTAGCCGCAGACCGGTCAGGGTGTCCATGCTGTACTAATGTTATGACTGATCGTATATAAATTCAGAGTTTAACATGCCTAATTAAAGAATATTTTGCATTTTATGGCTTATAGTTCTTGCAGAAGTTGATTACTTTGCTCTGGGGACATTGTAAAATCGAGCACATGTACCAAAAAAAGCTCAGTAAAGTTAAAAAAAAAAGTATTTTTAAAATTCGTTATTCTTTGTTTATGTTATAAAGAAGACCTTAATCTATAATTTAAGCCATTTGTTATAAATATTTTAAAAACATTTTAAAGAAAATATGATTAAGTAATTCATGGGGACAGAAATGTTGCTGCATAACAGGAATGACCCAAATGAGAAAAGTTGATCTTCAGGAGAATAAATATTTGAAAGCAATACAGAATTCCTGAAAGCTTCACTGTGGCCAATTATATTTTTTGATTCTGAATTGTCACCCGACGCCTGAACTTTGTGTTACTTTACATATTAAAGGCATTTCCACCATAAAGTGTTGGAATGAAACCTACGCCCTTATAGTAATAAAATATCTGAAATTGTAGCAATAGCCTATAAACAAACTCATTAGGAATTAACACCTGGGCAAATGTACCGTAATGGTTTCTCTGTGATAAAAGGGAGCTTATCCGACCTTTATCACAAACTCATTATGCATGAAGCGAGCCTGTAGGCGATTAATTAATCATCCAGATGGACACACAATGTAAGCAGCCGTCACATTGATCCAACCCTCCTCCTCCTCCTCCTCCTCCTCCTCCTCCTCCTCCTCCTCCTCCTCCTCCTCCTCCTACTCCTCCTACTCCTCCTCCTCCTCCTCCTCCTCCTCCTCCTACTCCTCCTCCTGGACTCTCTGTAGTCGGGTGATATCCCATAATCCACTAGGTGTCAGCATGCGCCTGTTCTCTACACGTCACCCTGCATAAACTGGCAAAAAAAATGATGTCTCTGTTCACCCAAATACACACCTTCATCATGCTGACACACACTGGAGCTGCAACACTGTGACTAACTAGTGTTCAGGATGTTTCCACTGTTTCAATACAGTAGAATTACTGTAAAATGGTAAGTAAGTTTTTCTACTTTATTTCACATATCCTAAAAATAAAAAAACTTAGCATACTGAATGTATAAGCAGTCACAGTGAAGGGTTATGTTATTAATAGGGCTGTCAAAGTTAATGCGATGATAACGCAAATTTGTTTTAACGCCACTAATTTCTTTAATGCATTAACGCAACTTGCAATTCTTAGGTTGTAGCGGGCTAAGTTGTTGTAGAGTGAAGATACTGGTATCATTTGAAACTAGAAAGCCTAAGGAATCTATTGGTACCAACCATGTCATTGTAGCTTGTCGCAAAGGAGGCAAAATAACGCTCCAAACTCTAAATTTTGGCGAAGAAAAACTGTCATGGCCATTGAAAAATCTCCCTTTAAGATATATTTTAAAAGGATTAATTAAACTACTGACTACTTTACAGGAAAAAGTGTCTGTACTTCCTCCCTTATGCATGAACACTCTGTACACAGTGTTGTTCTATTACATCTATTACAGGCTATTGTCTTCCGGCCAATCACTAAATGTCTTCTTGCTGGCATGAGGTAACACACATGTGTCATGTAAGGAAATCCAGAGGTCATTGTGCTTCCAGTAAGGCCCAACAGGGTGTGTGAGTGCGTGTCTTGGCACTGTTTCCTCCTATTATCTTCTATTACAGTAAGGTCCTGTGCCCTGTCCTGAGATGGCTGCAATTGAGTGATTTTCCTGCAGTAGAATCTATACAAACACTTATCTTTGAATAAGTATTCTTAGCACGAATAAAGACAACTTCCTTAAGTTTTGCATTCAGAACAAAGTCATTGCAGCCTGCAACCGAGGCTTTTGAATAGTCTATCCTGATCAGAACCCTCTCTTGCAAACTTCCTCACATTTTTTATTTTCAAGTGTTTGCTGGCTTGCACTCAAATGACCCTGCAGTCATTTTCGCTTCCTGCTTTTTTGGAGAATTACCGTGAAATATGTCGCTTTTGAACAGGGATGTATTGTCCTAAAAGGTTCAGGTTTGTTCCAATCAAAGTTAAAGCTGACTGGGGGCTTTCAGACGGCCATGTCTCGTAGGAGGAAAACTCCTTTGTTTAGTGTTCGGAGTGCCTTTTCGACCCATTGTTGATCTCTTCATGTGGATGCAGAACAAAGGCCCACATTATGGTCTTTTTGCTGTGTGTGGGGGTGAACATCATGTCCCTCTCAAAGCTGCCCTGAGTCATATACTTATATGGTAAACAAACAAACAAACACGCAGTGTTTCCAAGGATAGAACTCGTTTCCATTTACACAGCTAACATCTGTTGACTGCTACGTCTGCAATGCTGGATCCAGCGCCTTCATCTGGGCTCAGCTGAGATCCGTGTGTTAATTCCCGTCGCTTCCAAAACAAACATCGCTGTGGCATGGTCGCTATGTGCCCATTACCATCTTGATCCACTCGGCCCGTGCTCTCCGCTAGCAATGCGAGCTCCCTCCCACTCCCTCCAACAGAGGGGCCCTAAACACCTCACCGTCCGACTGCCTGCCTTGGTGCCCCTGGGGGAGATGAAGCAAAAGTCAAGCCAAGATGGGAAGGGCCAGCATGAGCTCATTGTTGCTGTTCCTGCCAACCCTCCTGCCCTTCACACACACACACGCCCGACTTCTATGCACCCCCTCCTTCCCTCCGTCTCCGCTATCTTCCAATGAAAACAGAGAGCAGCTTGGATTTGGGTTAGATGAGGTGGTTTTATTCAAATGCACGACCATGCTGCAGCCAGGTGTTAAGAGTAAAAAATATGAAAACATTTAACGTTTGTGTTTCCACTCATCTGTCCAATTTTTCTCTCTGCTCATATTTCTCTTCCTCCCTCTTCTTGGAAACAGAGTAAACCTGACCAGAATTTTACAATGTCTATGGAGCAACATTTCTTTTACAACAACAAGATGGGGGCCACAACAAACCGAACAAACCAAACCGTTGAGCGTACAGGTTAATGGGTAAAGGTTACCTCACTCCTTCACTGACTCACGCTTCCATCCAGCCAATTAGCTCAGTTACAAATGCATGTTCTTGCAGATCCCACTATCATGTTAGAAATCAATGATTAACCATCTGACTTTCTGCTAAATTCATCCTGATAAGGGTGAGAACTTGACATCTGCTGCTACTGCAAGTCAAACACCAGATGCGCCGGTCTTGTCTGATTACTAAGAAAGAGGAAACAGTTGAACGAATCATTTATATTGTGTCACAGACAAAATTCCACGCTACTGTTTCTTATTAAGCAGGGGGTCATGATTCATGTGAAATTGTTGAATGTGTTATGCTATGTAAACTGCAGCCACAAATGCACAGTGTCTGATCTCAAATTACACAGAAGTGTGGTTGATGAAATCGCTCTTCAAGGTCAGTTCCACGATAAAACACTTTTTTCTGAAGAAGCCTTTTTACGTTACCTGAAGGCCACCGTAATTCTCCGACACGCTTGTGAAACTGCGGTTACATGAAAGCATAAAAACTCATGTTCTAGTAGAAACCAAAAATTCAAGTATGCACCTGAAAATTAGCATAATAGGTCCTCTTTAAGTACAATTTTGAGTTACTTGTCCTATACTTTAGGACCTATTTTGTGCTTGTACTCTATACTTCTACTCCACTACTTTTCAGGTACTATAATATATGACTATATTTACTTTCAGACTTTACACAAAAAGAACATGATTCAACAGTATATAAAGTAGTTTAAATAAGCTTCTTTCCAGGATTTTTCAAGGGTATTATTGTTACTTTTGCTCATGTAAATAATCACAATACTTTACCCCCTGCTGCTTGAAATACACAATCCCTATTATACTGTATGTTCCATTTGAAGCCCCCCCAGGATGTTTGTGAAATAGCTCATGTTGAAACTTATATGACAACTTGATTACTCTGTATTTGGCGAGGTTGGGAGAATTTAGCAAACTACTGCACATAAAGAGAAATGGGCCAAAAAAGACGAATTCTAACCACAATCATCCTAACCCAAAACTGCAGCCTCATTGTGGACTGTACAAAGTTATTTCTCTTGAATACAGATATAACCTGACCACACACACGTAGGCACATGCACACGCACACACACGTACACGCACACGCACACGCACACGCACACCTAAATTTCCCTCTTAAGTTCTTCGCACATGATGTGGAAAATGTTTGCCCTTTGATCTCCATTCAAAGTGATGCAGCCAGACTTTGATTACTGTGCTGTACTTTTATATATATATTTCAACAACATGCCTGAAGAGTACTCATGTGTATCATGTGAAGTACTCAGGTGAGTGAGTCCTGAAAGATCCCATCAACTATTCTCATAAGTGTTGACAGTCTGTCTGTGCCCTGAGGGGGTTTTATTTAACAGGTTACCTGATATCCAGAAGAACCTGCACAACCCTTAATATTTACATTATGCTGTAATTCGACCTATTACAGGCTTGTGGGAATAAAATCAACCGGTTGTATGTTGACTGGTTTTAGCACTTGATTGTTTTTTGCGCAGCAAGTGTGAGGATGCCTCACATTTACCAATATGTGTTGCTTTTATGCATCTACAGAACGCATCCTCATAAAACGGTTCGTATGATATCTTACGAAAAGTTAATCCTCAGTTTTTGAAGGTTTTCCTACGAATGTCCAGCAACACGTGTCAATTTCCACTCATTACATGCATACAATCTTTTCAAAATAAACTTCCGTCTTCACAGGGAACAACTTGGTTAGGATTAGACAACAAAACTACTTAGTTAGGTTTAGGAAAAGATCAACTTGGTTAGGTTTAGGCAACAAAACTACTTAGTTAGGTTTAGGCAACAAAACTACTTAGTTAGATTTAGGCAACAAATCTACTTGGCTAGGGATAGGAAACAAAACTACTTAATTAGGTTTACACAAAAAAACTACTTAGTTAGATTTAGGCAACAAAACTACTTAGTTAGGTTTAGGCAAAACAAATACTTAGCTAGGGATAGGAAACAAAACTGCTTAATTAGGTGTAGGCAACAAAATGACTTAGTTTGGTTTAGGCAACAAAACTACTTAGCTAGGGATAGGAAAGAAAACTACTTAGCTAGGGATAGGAAACAAAACTACTTAGCTAGGGATAGGAAACAAAACTACTTAGCTAGGGATAGGTAACAAAACTACTCAATTAGGTTTAGGCAACAAAACGACTTGGTTAGGTTTAGGCAAAAAAAACCTACTTAGTTATGTTTAGGCAAAAATAAACTTAGTTAGTTTCAGGCAACAAAACTATGCCGCAATTGTCGCTCTTTATACTGCTCGGTTCACAATTACATAGATTAAATACCAAGTGATTTTGTGGGATATATACGAATTACAGTGCATTACTTTTTGTAGTTATAGCTATGAACAGTGTATGAGAGCAGCCTGACGCAGTACTAAAGTGCCAAAGTGTAGCAAATATATCACCTAGTGTCAAACTTTACAATACAAATCCATACTTTCAGAAGAAATCTCTCTCTGACGAGGTCGCTGTTTCTGCATTTCTCTTTCTCGTCCATCTATTCTACATTAGCACTCCTCAATTCTCATTGATGGACTTCATAGACCACTCTGTGCTGCAGCACAAAACTCTTCTTGAAACTTTTGATGGCTGACAAAAGTGAGACGGATTTTTTAACACCATTCTTCTTCAGGATTGAGCTGTCATCCTGACGAAATGAAATGGTTTGATCTATAGACCCAGGACACATTTTGATGGGACTTTATTGCTATTTTGAGCTCTAGGAGAGGTAAAAAAAACAACTGTGTCAACATTAAAGAGAGAGACAGGGAGAGAGTGAGGGTGTCAGTAATGTGATTAAAAATGGAAGCGCCTCTCCCTGGTCTCCCTGCCGTCATCTGATCCACTCGTGCAGCCGTCTGCAAACACTATAGCATTACCTCAGACCAGACGAGCTTGGGTTTCACACAGTGGACCCCAGGCAGGACAAATGGAGTCTGGCCCATTCATTGTGCAACAGCAGCTCTTTCTTTCACAATATACCGCATCCCCAGATTGATTCAAAAATGTGCTCAATGACTATCCAGCTTAACATTGTTCATAACACATTTTTGTTTTATCTGGCTCTGAATAATACAGTACTGTTCTTTCTTTAGAAAAGAAGTCACTGAGATGATTTTAGGCATTTTACAGTAACTGTAGTAACATCTGATTTTCTTAGTCTGAAAATCAACTTTCAGTCTTAAAACATGCTTGACAAAAGGTATTCCCGACATAGTAAGCATTATTATTCTTATATTACCGTAATACGGTAGAACTTACAGGTCGATTTAAAAAAGCATTTCCAATTTGGTGTACGGTTTCTGGTGAGGAAATTTGACAAGAAAAACTTCAGAGTTTGGTATCATACTTTAAATTTTGTTTTGATGATAAATAAACAGATAAAACCCCTATCTCAAGCAAGACCCTGCAAATGTATTTTCATTCTGTGCTGAAGTCAACAGAAGTGACCATGTTTAAAGTGTAGAAAACATTATTTAAATATAGTAACATATGTGGTATGCTTTGGAAAATGGCAGTATAACTCATTTCCTACTTACACCATGGTCTGGGCGAATACTTGAATCTGATTGGCTGCATGATAACTATTCATTCCTGATAATGGACACCAACTAAGTAGTTCCAGTGAAACTGTCTGTTCACCGTTAGAGTGCTGCAGGAATGAGTCTTAAAACCTGGAAATGAGTTGACGTTTTAGCACTTTCAGTTTCCTCATTTGGAAGTCAGTGGTTTCTTTGAATGGGTTTGACACCTGAAGGGGTTTCTTTCACAACAATGACCCGCTAGCTGTACATTATCCCGCTTATTACACAGCTACTTACTTAAGAAATCAATAAGTTGACACAAAAACGGTCAGCCAGAGTCCGACATCAGAACTGCGCCCATAGCAACGGTCTGCTATAAAGAAATAACAGACCGTAGAAAGCCGTGATTGACCAATCAGAATCGAGTATTCAACACAGCCGTGTAATAACAGGAATTAATGGTCTACGGGGAGGCCAGAACCGTCCGACATGCAGCGTCTGCTAATCCATTAATTCCTTACTTATGCAACAGTCCTGAAAAAGTACAATCAATTTTCACAAGGCTGTCAGAATTGCACTTTTGAACCCACAAAATGACACCTGACTGATTTGATGATTGGATAATTGATTTACTGTCTACTGAACAACACGTCTGACTGCTTTGTGTCCCTCTGCAGGCGAACTACGGCACAGACGTCGACTCTCATTGAAAAAGAGCCCTGAGCTTGATTTACTCAAGCTGGAGGTTTTCACTCCACTGCGCCAAACGTCTACTCCTGCCTTCCAGTTGTGTGTGTGTGTGTGTGTGTGTGTGTGTGTGTTTTTTTGTATAGGCATGCATGTGCATGATTGTATTTGGGCTTATTTGACTGGAAACGCTTGAATGACTCAATAGAGGTGAACACGGGGCTTTGGCTGGCGTCACTGCCACTCTGCTCTGGTCAGGGTCAGACTCTGTGGTCTTCATACCCCTGTCAGGCTGCCTGACCGCTCGGCCTATTTGCTCAGCAAGTGAGGGCGCCGCATGCCATGTCACCTGGTCGCCATAGTAACAGTGCGGTCAGGTTTTCCTGTAAAGAGTGGAATAACAGATCCATACCCTGCATTGCAAAGAGCCGCGGAGGGTTTGGCTGAGAGGAATTGCTCTCTTTTTTATGTGCTTGTGTTAAGCCAGTTTTTCTTCTTCGTCTGTTTTCTCTTACAAATTGTCTGCTCTCACTTTTCCCTTTTCGCCTCTTCTATTCTTCTATGTTGTTTTTATTCCCCTTCAGCAAGTCGATTTCCATGAATATCCCACCTCTTGCTGTCCTGATAAACAGTTTGTGGGTTATTTGTGTGGCATCTGTTTCCTGATTCAGGGCTTTGCTCCAAAAAAACGTTCCACACCTCAACGCACTGACCTTTTGTGGCTGACGTGGTAAATATGAAGCTCGCAATCACAAGTTTAATCATGTGAAACTGTGCGTTACAAAATATAAAACTTTACATGACCTCCAATGAGAGAAATTACATTTTTAAAGCAGACAGGGCCCTACAGGGGAAGCTGTTAATACACTTCCTCATCGCGAAATTCATGGTTATCCTATTGTGTCACATTTCACAGGTAGCATGAAGTAATGCTTTCTGAACTCAAGCGAATGAGCCTCATAGAACTGATAAGAGCGGTGACTTCTTAAGAAGCTTCTTCTAGATAACAAAGAAAACTGAAGTAAGCAGTACTGACCACTTTAGTTCCACAGAAGATGTGAGTTCAAGCTGCACACATGCATCGTTTTGCATGCTTAGACTTTTCTCTCACTTTTATGGGCTTTTACTGTAACTCCTGAGTTGCCATATGTCTTTTATTTATCCAACAATATTCATCTGAAGCCAAATATGTTGTCTCAGAATGACAAATTACTGCTTGTTTGCAACAAATTAGCAACAAATTAGCAGCACGCCACTTATTACAAGAGGAATTCCTCACGATAGTCTCATAATGTGCTGCAGCTGCTTTTGTAAATTCTGTCCTGCCTGCGTCTGACCTCATACTTCGTAGCTAATGGAAAATGTTATGACTTAGTTCAGACCCTTTCCCACATGTACCTTAAACAAATGTTCAGTTTTCTGTGTGTGCATGATGTGAAAACAGGAGCCGGAGTTACCAGTTTTGTCGTCGTATGTGTCATCCTGCATTCCCTAGTTTCCCTAATTTCGCAAGCGATTTGGCAACTCACCATTTTTGGGAATGATCATGTCATATGGGAATACACTCAATGTGGATGTTTTTGTATGTGTATGACAGTAAACAACACTATTTACTGAGTCTAAGGCTCATGTGGGAAGGGAGCTTATCTGCTATTGAAGATACATATTAACTTGTCCTAGTCTTTAAATGTCAAGAATATTTGCAGTAATTCTCAACATCCAGAGAGAAAACAAACTACAAAACCTACACCTGCACTGAGCAGTGAATTCAAGTCAAAACGCTTCATAGAGTGTTGAAATCAAAAGACAAGCTTCACAATCACAGATACACAGATGTTCTGCAGCCTCAACGTATCCTCATACAACGGATCGTATGATATCTTACGAAAAGTTATTCCTAATTTTTCATGCGTTTTCCTACGAATGTCCAGCGACACGTGTCAATTTCCACTCATTACATGCTTACAGTCTATAAACCTCCGTCTTCACAGGAAACAACTTGGTTAGGTTTAAGCAACAAAACTACTTAGTTAGGTTTGGGCAACAAAACTATTTAGTTAGGTTTAAGCAGCAAAACTACTAAGTTAGGTTTAAGCAGCAAAACTACTTTGTTAGGTTTAAGGAACAAAACTACTTAGTTAGGTTTAAGCAACAAAACTACTTAGTTAGGTTTAAGGAGCAAAACTACTAAGGCAACGAAACTACTGAGTTAGGTTTAGCAACAAAACTACTTAGTTAGGTTCAGGCAACAAAACTACTTAGTTAGGTTCAGGCAGCAAAACTACTTGGTTAGGTTTAGACAACAAAACTACTTGGTTAGGTTCAGGCAACAAAGCTACTTAGTTAGGCTTAAGCAGCAAAACTACTTAGTTAGGTTTAAGGAACAAAACTACTTATTTAGGTTTAAGCAACAAAACTACTTAGTAAGTTTTAAGGAACAAAACTACTTAGTTAGGTTCAAGCAACAAAACTACTTGGTTAGGTTTAGGCAAAACATTCTTAGTTAGGTTTAGGCAAAACATTCTTAGTTAGGTTTAGGCAACAAAACTACTTAGTTAGGTTTAGGCAACAAAACTACTTAGTTAGGTTTAAGCATAAAAATGTCTTATTTAGGTTTAAGCATAAAAACTACTTAGTTAGGTTTAAGCACAAAAACTACTTAGCTAGGTTTAAGCAAATTTCAAGGTTCTTTATTCCATCATTTGTCAATTCCAGCAAAGCAAATAAGTTGACAAATAGGTCAACATTGACTTCTGGTTTCACACGGGACACAAACGCCGGCCTCCTGGGTGAAAGTCTGGTGTTTTTTGACCCGCCCATCCAACCCGACCTGTGTCGCTCTTTATACTTCCTGGTTCAAGATTACATGAATTAGACACAAATTGATTTTGTGGGATATACTGTATACAAATTACAGTGCATTACTTTTCAAAGGTATAGCTATGAACGGTGTATGAGAGCAGCCTGAAAGCCCTGCAGATGTGGTGTTTATAGATGTCTAATGTGTTTATGCAGAGACAAAATGAGAGCTCGCTGACCCTTGTGTCCCATTTGTTAAACATTTACATGTTGTTCTCCCCCCATTACACAGTCCATTTAACAAGCAGCTGTGCTATCTGTCCTCGAACCACTGGACAGTAAAACTGGCCAGTAGGTGACTTTATGAGAGTGATGAGGAGTCAATATAAGACGTGACAGGAAATTATAGTTCATATTCTGACATTCATATTCTAGTATGGGTGTCTATGACAATAAGTATGGATTACAGATAATGTGTTATCTTGTAAAACCATACCTATGGTGGGAAATTCAATAATCAAAACTAATGAATGACAGGAAATTCTGCGTATGTGCAGCGGAGTGTAGTGAGGTATTTCCCTGTGTCATATCTGAATTACTGGAATAAATGGGCATTTGAATGTTGCCTGTGGTATTTGGCTTCCAAATAAGGCTACCATTTGATTTCCAGGAAGGTCAGATCAGGAGCTATTCAAATCTAAGAGTTTTCTAGCCCCAGTAAAAAGCAGCTTTTCTTTTTTACATGTCACAATATTTCATCCCTTTCTTGTTTCTTTTTCGTGAGAGCCAAGTGGTTTTGTGATGTTGCAAGCCCGTAGTTTATGGGAAGCTTATGCTTTATGGCTGTTTTCGTGTGTCAAGAAAAACTCGTAGTTTTGCAACAGACATTTTCCAGGAAGCAGGGAGAGGGCTTTTTTTTTTTTAACGCAGCTCACCTGAGTCAGATTACCATAAAGATATGAGGTTTACATCTTTGATGTCCAAAGTCTCAAGTGTTTCACTCTCATTTCACACAATTTACTGTGTGAGTTTATCTCGCTGTCTCTCTCTCTCTCTCTCGCCATCTCCTTTTGTGTGTTTTTCTCTGTTCTCTGCCTCCCCCACCACACACACACACACGCACACACGCACACACACACACCCACATACACACAGACACACACACCGGATGACAAAGTCGCATACTTGAGAAAAACTATGCCAGACGTGGTAAAGTGAGCACATCTGCTGTCTCTCTTTAAATAAAATAAATAAAATATTCATGCTAGCTTGGTATTAAGTATAATACAATTATACCTTTACAATCAGAGATCATATCAAAAAATATATATAATGATAGACTCCGTAAAACAACATATTATTTCAATCAAGCACAAGATTTGTAATAAACAGGTACGCCTCCCCCATCTCAATCCCAATACCCCGCTTTCCTACACCCTTTTGTTTTGTTTTGTTTTGTTTTGTCTAGCTTTTGGTTTTGGTTGAGTTTTGTGTCTCTTAGTTATTTTTTCTCTATATATTAATTCAACTTGCATAAAAACTAGGGCTGTCAATCGCTTAAAATATTTAATCGTGATTAATCTCAAATTAATTGCACATTTTTTATCAAAATGTACCTTAAAGGGAGATTTGTCTAGTATTTAATACTCTTATCAACATGGGAGTGGGTAAATATGCTTGCTTTATGCAAATGTATGTATATATTTATTATTGGAAATCAATTAACAACACAACACTACTACAAATATTGTCCAGAAACTCTCACTGGTACTGCATTTAGCATAAAAAATATGCTCAAATCATAACATGGCAAACTCAAGACAGCTGTAACAGCAGACTATGACTTGCCCCGAACTGCATGTTATTATCATAAAGTGGGCATATCTGTAAAGGGGAGACTCGTGGGTACCCATAGAACCCATTTTTATTCACATATCTTGAGGTCAGAGGTCAAGGGACCCCTTTGAAAATGGCCATGCCAGTTATTCCTCGCCAAAATTTTGTGTAAGTTTGGAGCGTTATTTAACCTCCTTCACTTCAAGCTAGTATAACATGGTTGGTACCAATGGATTCCTTAGGTTTTCACTCTAGCTTTAAAACTAAGACTTAAAAATCGCAAGCTGCGTTAATGCATTAAAGAAATTAGTGGCATTATAACAAATTTGCGTTAACGCGTTACGTTAACTTTGACAGTCCTAATAAAAGTATAAAAATGTGCAATGAACTTTAAAGTAAACAATTGTCTGGAAGATGATGAAAGAAACATTGCATTAAAGTATAAAATAGAACAAAAAAAAAAGTACAATACAATTACACGTCATTGTTTATGTATGACAAAGTCATTACCTGTGAAGTATGTAAGATAAAATCAGAAATTATCAGTAAACCCCCCCCCCCCCCCTAAAAATGATGAAAAGGTGATGATACTGTAATCAATTAAAGATGTTTCCATGAAGGAGATGAATGTATTCTCATTATATGTCACTGGGTGTTGCTCTTAGTAATCTAGTCTATAATGGAAAGAATCTGTGTTTAAGTGACTCTCTTTGAGGGGCTATAGCTACTACCTGACAGTGACTTCCTGTCTAAGTCAGACCTCTAAACACCACCACAGTGAAATCTTACAGGAACTGTGAGGACTCATATCCACTTTGCCCACCCAACAACAACAAAGACGTGGAATCATTTAATCTGACTAAACACAACACTCGTATATGTGTGGTAAAGACACGGAGTTCAGAGGAAACTGATCATCTGGCAGGAGTGGGCCACCGGGTGTTATCATCACCACCGTTGCAACAGAGGGGTCCCAGCAGTGTCACTTCCTATCACTGCTGCTGGTAAAAGGAGGGGGGGATGGGGGGGGGGGGGTAGGGGTTTCTGCTCCTTCGCACACCATGAAAGAGAGAGAAACCAGAGGGAGGTTTCTCCGTCTTTCAACACCGAGGTTTTATTAGAAATAGACATGTTTAAACTTGCTTCGTTTTCAATGAAGGACATGAAAGTCCAGTGAAACTCCTTATGATTACACTGGGCTTACAAACACACACACATATAAATTCCAGATGCGTGATTCAGATGTTGGCTGGAGTTACATGTTCTTATTCCTGATTCATTTGTTCTTTCCAGACATTTTTCGGTTGAGCAATTCATCCTTTAAATTGCTTTTTATGAGTCTCACCGTTTGCTTATCAGCTGTAAATAATGCACAGCCAGTAACTCGGGCTGACTTCAGCGTGTGTCTCTGTTATGGGAAGTGGGGATGAGGGGTTTTGAACTGACGAGTCTAGGATGTGAAGTTTTGTTACCGTGTTGCCACTTCCAATCACACACATGTGTCAATATCCTGCGTGAGTTTCAGAGTAAAGTAAAACTGCGTTGGGGAGATACAGAGCAGATCGTGCGGGGGTAGAAAGCAGGGGCTGCCGTGCCCACACATATATGGTGTAAGTTTTGAGAATGAATTTTTAAAAAAGAGAACAAGAGAGAGAGGAAGAACGTTTTGCATAAAATGTGGTCACATTTGCTTAAGGCTCACAGGTTGTGACCAACATCTGAAGGGTTTCCTGACACGCCACAGGATGAGTCACACTTCTCAGAGGCCACTATCAATTCCTTGAATTTGTTACTAAGAGAGCAAACCTCCCCTCCCTCTTCTCCTCCCATTCTTCTATCTATGGTAGTCATTTTCTCAGTCATACGCAGTGTGTCAGACCAGCTGTGCTGATAGCGGCTCACCCTTCATGTTACCAAGAAAGGTTTCACTGCTTTTCTGTCCCATTTCTAATATCTGTTACTAGTGCATGTGTATACTTTTTGTGGATACAATTTAAAGTAAGTGAGTACAGTGGGCAACCTCCGGGTCTGAAAAGTGAAGTCTGAAGTGCCTTAAACTTGCATTCTTTCTAATAGCCAGCAGGGGGCGACTCCTCTGGTTGCAAAAAGAAGTCTGATTGTATAGAAGTCTATAAGAAAATGAGCCTACTTCTCACTTGATTTTTTACCTCGGTAAACATTGTAAACTTGAGTTTATGGTCTCAATCGCTAGTTTCAAGTCTTCTTCAATACAGCATGATGTTCATTTAGTAAATTATGGTCCCATTTAGAGTCAAATAGACCATAAAGCAGGGTATGCTTTAGGGCGTGGCTACCTTGTGATTGACAGGTCACTACCACGGCGTTGTTCGGTCTGGGAGTTGATCGTGTTTTCGTCTTACAACTTTAACCCTTTCACAGTGTGTTTTCAGTTCATGAAATTTAATTGTAACATTTTGGTCACCTAAAAAAAAACAAGATGGCGGCAGCCAAAAACCAAGATGGCGACGTCCAGAATGCTTAACTAGAGGCCTCAAAACGGTTGTCCACAAACCAATGGATGACGTCACGGTGACTGCGTCCACTTCTTATATACAGTCTATGGTACATAGACTTACTTTACAGTTTTGAGGTACTTGTATAAGTAATTCCATCTTATCACTTTATACTCCTACTCCTCTTCATTTCAGAATCAAATAACATATTTTGGCTCCATTACATTTCTTCTAAAGTTTTAGTTACTTTGCTGTTTCAGATCATTAATACAAAATCAAACTAATAAATACATAACAAAAGACTAATAAATTATGATGTATTAATATAGATTAAACTATCCAGCAGTACAGTATGTTTGTTCAAATTAGTGCCACTTCTTCCAGCTGCAGATTAAAGTAAATGAAACAAAAATGTGAAATACTCTCCTGCAAATATTATATGTCTAGAGCTTTTATTGTGAAAGGTAAGAACAGAAGGAGTGGATCTGGTCTGCGCTGCCTTTGTCGAGGTTGAAAGGAGTAATAAAGTTTGCCGTCCGGGAGCGGACTACGCAGCCTCCGTGTTTCATAAATATAGGTGCAACTCAACCGGTTCCACACAACATGATTGGTTGATGCCGTCATTCGTGGTGCGAAAGCTCAGAAACATCGACCTCGTTCTGGAAAAAAAATACTTTTTTGCCGAGTAATATTTGCATTCTGTGTGAAAGTACTCATGACAAAAACAACAGTACAATAATATATTGACGTGCAAATTAATTGCAAAAGCCGATGTGCGACAGCCTTTGTACGTACATTAATGCATCACTAATTATAATCCAATAATATAATATATATATATTTTTCTAAAATGGGCCAATCTGCATGAGTACTTTTACTTTTGGTACTTCTTACTTTTACTCAAGTAAAATTTTGAATGCAGGTATTGCTAGTTTTGCATTAGTAAAAGATCTGAGTAGAGAATCACCCTGTTCACGATTATAGTGAGACAGATACTATCACATTAAGATGACCGGCTCCTTGGAAAATTATTCAGAAACACACGACTTAGATATTATCTGGTAGAGGATTATCTCATCACATCTTCTATTTTGCCAAAATCACCCCTTTCCTCAGAATGGAAGTGATGCACGGCAGGTTCATTACAACACAATGATCAATTTCCAGTTAACCAACACTGAGTGACCTTTACTGAACATTTTGCCAGTATCACATCGACAGTAAAAATGATCCACTTCTCTTCTCTGCGAATATGGCGTCAAAACACACATTAAGCAACACACGTACATTCATCATTGATAATGAACTTCCCAGTAACCTAATATTTCACAACTGCAGCTGTGTTTCTCAGTGATCCGTCCACATTTACTGGTCGCCAAGAAACGACATCAACGTCTTTCAACGTTTGCACCTGTGCAATCAGCAGCACTCACCATGTCATACTTCATACGCAGAGCTATTTCAGCACTTCCTCCGCTATGTAAATTGAGCAAGTGTATTTCTAGTTAGAGGCATTTTGCAAGCGTGTAATGTACATTATTAGCATCTTTGTGCTGGGATGTACTGCAAATGCATTATGAAGCAATATGTTTTTCCTGTTTTGAGAAATTGTTGCATTTATTATAACAGTTCCAGTCTGTCTGTAGTTGCACTTCCCACATGGATTTTCATGACGACCAAAGGTTATCTTCGGTGGATGAGATTTAAGAGACAGAGACAGAACATTTTGTGGTGACGGAGAACTAATTTGGGTATAAAGGAGAACTAACATGAAACATTTTTTGAGATAAGTAGGCAGGATGTGATGTGAGGCAGATGATGGGAATAGTGATCCATCCCTGTTTACAGTCACTGTGTGTGCTTTGTGACTCAACCTGCTGGAGTTTAATAATCAACTTTATTCATTCAATTGTTTCTTCTCGCCGTGTTGCTTAAGACGTTTCCTAAGACTGACATAAATAATCACCAATTATAGTCACAGACCCATTGGAAGATAATGGTGTTGCCGGGGAGCTATTTATTACCTCACATTAAATCCAAGCTGGTGGTGTTTTGTGTAAGTTGATTCCCAAGCTGATGGATGTTATTGTGGCAAATAACACATTGAAACGTGGTTTTGTTCGTCTAAGAAAACAGGAAGACTGTGTACTTTATTCTTGTGACACACTGGTAAACCAGCTGGAACAACCACCGACGCCACAACGCAAACCAAGACGAGAAACACTATTATGCCATTATGATTATTGCCCAACTATGATGGCATGTAATGAATGCAGAACATTATCCTTACACTGAGAAAGTTTATTTAAAAAAAAGAGAGGTATAAAGAGGATGTTAAATCCAAGTTTCCATTTCCTCTAAATCAGTGGTTCCCAACCTGGGGTCCGGCGGCAAAGATCTCTAGGATTTGTCTGCTCTGAGGTTGTCAAAATTAGATATGCACATGTATAACTAACATCACAATTAACACACTTACTGGATAATTTATATAAAAGTCTGCCTATCAAACTATTTAAAAACACATTCTGTTTAAACCTGGTATTTGTGCGCAGCTGCATATCAAAATTAGGCTACAATAATGTTATTAGTTTTATAATATTTATTGTTTCAAACTCGTGTGATCCAAATATTTCCAATAACTCCAGAGCGTTGTGAACTAGGGCTGCACAATTACTCGAATATTAATCGTGATCACGATTTTGGCTTGCCACAATTAAATGAAGGGCTGCGATATTGACGTTTAAAATGCTCCCCTCAGAGAAAACTCTGCTGTATAAATCAAGCGCCTCCTAAACTAACAGCTAGAGATGAACCGTCAGTCAGCTTTTCAGTTTTTTTAATCAAAGCAAATATTTAAAATACAATCATTTGACTTGTGTTTTTATATGCAAATAACCACTATAGATTGCAATGACAATGTAAAAGAATAACATATTCTGACAGTTGGAAGATGGAAGTGAAAGCAGCGCTCTGTTTATTTAAATGTTAAATTGCAATAAAAAATATAATATATATAATATTTTGTCCCTAAAATCTATGAATAATCGTGATAATAATCGTTATCTCAATGTTAATCAAAATAATCGGGATTATCATTTTGGCCATAATCGTGCAGCACTATTGTGAAGTCAAAAGTCAAAATTTCTTGAAAAAAGATAGATGTAATCATTTCCAAAATTCACATGTTTTTATCAATATTTGTTGACGTTTAGCCTTTCAAAAACTACATTTTCACTGCGGTCAAAAACCTATTTGCTCTCCCGCTTGCCACACACAAAGGGAGGCACGCACCTGTATTATCTTACAGCACCATACATTACATTTATTCAACCAAAATAACAAAACATCTCTTTCGGTTTTAACACTATTATTATAAATTAATTAAGTCGTTACTTATTAGGGAATCCGTCAAGACATCGTCACTTTACTTATGTTGAAGAAACTGACGAGTTATATTCATTAAAGAAAGTTGATTTGATAAAAAAAGACTCGACTCATTTAGTACACTGAATCGCCAGCTTTTCGTCGGGGGCTTCAAGGAAAATAGGCTGGGAACCACTGCTCTAAATCTCCATATATCAAACATATGAGTCAGCCCAGTGAAAATGAGCCTGCGTGTGTCCTTTTCTGACCTGTGAGCTCATTTTTTTAAACTGCGTGTTTTCTTACGATTACCACCAGGGAAATGACATTCAGCAAAGCTTAAATATTCAACACGTATTGCTTAAGCTCCCTCCGTGCTTTTTATTTTCTCTCAGTTTGTTACTAAACATCATTTCCTCATGACGAACTTTGCTGTTTCCAAGACTGTGACTCATTACAGTTTCCAAGAAAAGTCACGTGTTCACATCTGAACTTTTCCTTTCCTTCATTAATGCACATTACACCACTTTAAATGTACTTACACACTCTCAGCCCTGCGCTCAGCCTTTAATAATGACAAGTAATATACCTCGCTGCTGTATATTTGCCTTAATATGAGGCCCACTCTCCAGGACAGACCAAATTCCTTACTTTCACTCAACAAGAGCCTAAAACTGTTTCACAGAAACCTCGGTCCGGTTCATGTGAATCTTTCAGTCATGCAGCAAATATCTCATTCTACTCGTTCGTAAGGTCCGTGTTGGGACTGGTGAGTTCACAGCCTCAAAGAGAAAAACAAAGCCAGTGATCGTTTATTCTCTGCCAGAGTCTTTTGAGTTGATCACATGATGAGACCTGCACCTGGCCAGCTGTAATGTTTAATTAACATTCAAATGAGGCTCAGTCGTTACGAAATGGCCTCGTATATATGGCATAAAAACACTCCCTGCACCATTACGCTGCCACATTGAGCATGCACTGACATCTGGCAAGAACAGTCTGTTATATTTATCTCGAACTGAGCCTTTAGCATGTTGCAACAAATATTTAATTCGTTTGGAGGGTGTATTCTTTCCCCCTGCTATTATTCAGGTTTGGTAATCATGCTGTACATGATTAATGTTCTTGTTTTTAGATGAACAAAGTGAAAAGAAAAACTGCCATTTCTTTCTCTCAAAATTTAACAAGTTAACTGAGATAGTCTTGAGCACATTAGTGTGCTCGCGAACCTTCCTTTCCGCTTATCATATTTTACAGCAAAAAGTGCCTCAGACCAGGTGTTTGTAGTGGATAACTAACCCGACATTAACGCAACATTAACTAACGCAACATTACACAACTTCCAGCAAACTTCACAAAGAACAATGAGGGCAAAACAGCATCACTGTTCTATTTTAACTGAATATTCTCTGGTCCAGCTCAGCTAAAAACCAAGAACACTGAATTCGTCAGCATGTTAGCATGTCGTTCACCTACCGAGCCTGTAACCCGTACCCAGTGGTGTAATGGAAGGTATACGTGGGTATACAGAATATACCTACCTCTTTTACTGGCGGTTTACAGTATATCCATCAGCCAAAAAGCCATTGGAATATATAGGAGAGTATGCCCACCTCCCCTGTAACCTATCCATCTCTACTTAGAAGTACACCCACCTTATCTTCACTTCACCCATCATTCCTCTGCTCCGTGAATGTGTGGAGAGGCTATCGTTGCATGCCACTCGTTCTCGGTTCCGACAAATTAACGTTAGTTACGTTAGGAATCGGGGGTTAAATAGGCGCTCCTGTGGCAGTTTTTTTGGACGCGCCCGCGGTGCAGCTAAGCATTCAGTGAAACACAAGAGCAAAGGATATTAATGAGGATATTAATGATCGTGTGAATCATTCAGCGCACCGCCGCTGCAGAATGAATGTAAGGGAAACACGGAGTGTGTCATAAATGCGAAGCAACAAACATTCTTGCATATCGAAAATGGTATTTTTACCACTTGCCTGATCGGGTAAGTGAGTTGCTAGATGTAGGCTACTAGCCCGACATGGCGATACCTGTATTTTTAAGTGTAATCATGAGCAAAAATCCACTGGTTTTTCATGTTGTACGGGGTAACGATTGTTGGATTTTCTAAATTACACAGCATTTGCATTGCGGACCATTTGCAACGGCGCCACCCATAGAAGAAGGCCTTAGCAGAAACAAGCGGGTATTCAATGGCAATATAAGAGAAAACACCACCAATATTAGTCTGTATTCATATCTGTGAGGAGATATTTTGCAATTTGAATAATGAACATCCAAAATGTTGCTGTTGAGGCTTTCAGGGGGTCTCAAGTGTTAACCTCGGGGGTCCAAGACCTCCTGTATTACACACACTGCCCTTGCCACAGTATAGTGTACATAAATCCCATTTTACTTGACCCAGCTCATTAAGCATCAATGTTCAGAGCAGCTTAAATCAAGCGTCTCCTTGTAAAGCTTAATTAGAAACTGAACCTCTTCACCTTGTCAAGATGCTTCACACTGAATTAAAGCCACCAACAAGCAGTAGATACGTACTGTACTGTTTTTAAATTCATATAAGCAGAAAATATACCCTTGTGTGCTACTAAATCATTATGCTATTAGATCTTTACTCCAGCTGCACTTTTAATAAACATCAAAAGACATTTTTTTTCTGAGATTCACAAGTCCTGACAGTAACCTTTTCACAGCAAGTGTCTGAAGCGTAAATGGAAACATTCATGAACTTTTTTTTGCCTTATTGATGTTTAAATTTCTGTTACCGAACACACTTTTCATAGCAATGGAAAAAGCACTGGGATTGAAGCCCATTTATAGTAGGGTTTTCCCATCAGAAAAAGAGCAGAAAGACTGTTTCCTCTTCGGGCCAGCAAGCCCATAATGGCAGCTTTTATTGTCATGGCAGTGACATTTGAGGTTGAGGTTTGTTGTGCTGTGAGAGTCAGCGTGCGGCGAGGCGTGCTTTGGAGTTGGTGTGTGGGCTGCGCGAGGCCTGCTGGTACACAGCGAACAGCGTACAGTATCAGATTGTTCCCCGTGCTGCGTTTCCATGGAAGTGAGCAGGAGCTGTTTCTGGAGCGTTCTCCGTGCTGTGCGGTTTCCTGTGACGTGAGAGTGTCTTCGGCGGACATCTCCATGGCAGCCGTGTGTTTTTCCAGGGACACCTTTCACGTCCTGACAGGAATTTTCTACTGAAAACAGAGTACAGGGGTCTGCCTACACTTTTTTTTTCTTAGTCTTGTGTTGGATTTTCCAAAAAGGATTAGAAATACAACACCAGTACATTTTTTCTTGTCTCTTTGGATATAAAACCGGGGGCTATTTATCTGCAGATGCCTCTGTTGTGACTTATTGTGTGGATCACTTGCAATCATGTGTTAAAAAAAGCTTTGTTTGAGGGAAGATTATCATGACTCATTTTCATAATCATTCCCAGATAGTTTCTTCAGAAAATCCAACAAGTCTAGGTTTGTGCATTCCCAGGGCTGATGGGTAAAACTACAGAGTTGCCCAAAATTTTCAAAAAGTACAAGTGAGAACCTGCCATAACAAAGACATGTCAAGGGACGTGATAGGCGCAATTTAACACCGACACTCCCTCTAAAAAACAGTTAGTAGAGTTAGTACATCAAATCCTGAAGCCCACACACTGAACACTTTTCAAACTCAATCAGGATACACCAATGTTGAGCCACATGTTTATGTTTATTTAACAATATACTTTAGTCTTTTCTGAACGGACTACAGCACAACAATGCTTAATAACTAAACACAGGCAAGAACTGGGAATGATTTAAAGCAACTAGCTCTTCAAAAAGGATGTCCTCGGTGAGTCACGACATCCATTGTTGTCTTTCTTACATCAGTTAACGACGCTCATGCACTTGTACTGTGTTTTACGCGGCACCTGAGGATTTACGGCACCCGGCATGTATGGGTTCAAATCACCACTTTCATCATGATTCGATGTTATGTCGATTCTTTAGACAGCGATACGATATTTGCTGATATCACAAAGTCTTCCACGATGCGGATTCAATTCAATTCAGGGGCCTGCGATCGATATGAGACGATATCATATGCCGTTCAACTCTCTCAGAGCCCATCCTTACCATAATAACACTACTTTAGGTGCAACAGAAGTCAGACGGAGGTTCACGTTACCGCAGTTTCACAAGTGTGTCGGGAAACTACGGTGGCCTTCAGGTCACGTTAAAACGTTTGGTCTGTCCGTTCTGGGCTACTGTAGAAACATGGCGGAGCAACATGGCGTACTCCATGAAGAGGACCCGCTCCCTATGTAGTTTTTTTTAACTTTTGGTACTTTAATTATATTTTGATGCTAATACTTCTGTACTTTTACTTGAATGTAGGACTGAATGGAGTATTTCTACACTGTGGTATTGCTATTTTTTACTAGTAAAAGATCTGAGTACTTGCTGATGAACATGTCTGTCATATCAAAATCATGCAGTATAAATATGTGGTGGCGTACTCATATATGAAATTGATAAGAAAGTATAAAATTCATTGGCATTGGTATGTTCATATACAAAATTGATAATCTGTATAATTATATAACATTGAAAGACTGCTGTGACTCTTTCTTGTTATGTTTGTTTTTGCCAGAGATCCAGTAACTGGTTGCGCTCTTTGCTGACGCAGCGTCCCGGCAGTCCTCGAGGGCATTCAGGGTCATTTCTGGTCACCGGATGACCTCTATTACAGGAAAGACCTGTTCACTCCACCTGACTGCTTTCAGCTTTTTTGTTTTCTTATCGTAACATTCTTGCCTAATGTGCACATGCACACATGTAGAGGTCACACATAAACACACACTGACATCTCTTTATCTCGCTCTCTCTCATTCACACGCACACACACACTGTTGTCATTGTATACTGAGTAAGTGGCTTGATGTATTGAATGGCTCGACTGTGTGTCAAATGATTAGACGGCTTCCAGGAAAGCTCCTGCTGCTGGCTTATGATCCACACATGATCCGAGAATGTGGCTTTGGATCATTTTGTTATTTCAAATGGCCGAGTGTTTAGTCACTCCACGCATCCTCACGTCAATTTCCTTGTGGGACAATCAGAAACTTTGTCTGCTGAGATCGAGCTGATTCGTGGAACAGAAGGAAAACAAGAAAGGATGAGGAAAAAAAATCTGAGTGCTGCTATAATTTGATGACGTAAATCCTGGGTTTGCATGCAGTCTGATTGTTTCTCTGTCTACATACCATACTGATGCAACAGCAATACCCCTTCTGTCCTGGGTTATTGTCATTTAATTGCACAAACCACAAACCCCATTTAAAAATCTGGTATTTCCAGTTTCTTTGGCCGAAGCTACCAGTGTTATCAGGTTTCTCTCAATCCCTCAATCTGATGCAGAAATCAGATGGCAGAAAAATACAGGGGGATAATCAGTATTGGTGGGAAAAAAATCAATTCACCTATGTATCGCGATTTTTTTTGTCCTGATTTTGAAATCGATTTTTTAATGCCAGAATCGATGTAATTGCTTCATTGGAGTCTATGTGGAGGTAGAAGGAAGTTACCGCTTTTATTGTTGTAGTCTGACGTCATATCCGTTACGTATCCGTCAACCAAAACAAACCGAAATGAGAAAGCAGAAAACGGCGGAGGGTCCACGGGGATACGACCTGCACCCTCACATTTTAAATCTACAGCGGTAAACACTACACATACAGTAAAGTATGAAAACACTTTGGGTTTCACACATTGCAGGAAAAGCAGAGCTAGACATCATGGGTAAAGCTGCATGCTAACTCTGTCATGGACAGGAAACGTTATCATATTGCGATTGGTGGCAGTCAAGCCAGCCGCCACTCTCATCTCTGTTGTCAAATCAGCCAACGCTACAACTGTAGAGCACCCATATACTGACATTTATGTTAAATGCATTCAAACGGTCCCGATGGAGCTGAACATGGATGTATAAAGAGAACGGAGCTGACGGGAGAGCTAGAGACAGACTTGGCGAAGACTACATCCGGCTTTCAAAATAAGGTGTTAACAAAGGGAACTGTATATACAAAATACATATATGGAAATAAGATTGATTGGATTATATTCACCAGAAGTATAAAACATAACATGTCCCCTATAAATTAGAAAGAAAATACCACTAATTTGTGAGAGAAATGTCTTAATTCTTTGACTTTTGGCTTGCTGGATGAAATGTAATAGATACTGCCTGATAATGACTGATATATTTGACTTCAGGGCATCTCTGACTACATACATGCTGAAAATCAAACATTTTTACTGTATCAATTTAGATATTTTCCAAATTAAAAGTCCCTAGAAGTGTATGATACAACTTTTTAGTTTAGAGTTAAAAAAGGTAACAAAAATCACAATAAATCGTTATATCGAATCGCAATACTTAAAAACCGCAATACATATTATATCGGCACCAAAGTATCGTGATAGTATCGAATCGGGAGATAGGTGTATAGTCCCAGTCTTAATAATCAGGTTTCTTGCATGCATAAAAATAGTGAATGAGCCTGACACTGTGTCCACATTACTGTATTTAACTCTATTTGCTCCTGCTTTTCATCCGACTGGTTTACAGTTGAGGCCATTAATCTAACGATCACTCACTTTTATCATGAAGTATGAGATAAAGATTGTTTTAACAGGAACACACACTGATGTTGGATAATCATTCACATATTCATTATTGTCGCTTGCTGAGAAGAATTATATAACGTATCATTCAACTGATAAGAACCTGACTATGCAGGTGGGGAACCATTCAATTCAATGTCTCTTCAATGTAACAATTTATAACCACACACATGACTTACAGCTGTTTAATGGCGGTAGCTTTATGAGCTGCCATATACAGAGATGGTACCATGCAGTGCCAGAACGTTTATGCTCCAGATATAGCGTTGGCTCAGCATGAAAGCCTGCAGGCGAATGTCACATGGTTTCTAAGCCTTGACGTACACGGATCTGAAGCTCACCCCTTGTTCTTTAGAAAACGCTTTTATTTCTATTGGCTGATGAAGACCAGGACAGCTACTAAATGAAAATCAGAAGGGTAGAAGAAGAAAAAAAAGAAACAAAAGGCATGAGATCAGACCAACCTTGCATGTTAAAGGATAAGGCTGGGGTTGTTACAGTCAACAAATCCCATGAAAAGACCAAAACCAACAATGGGTTAGTCCATCTCTCAGTACTCTGACTTCCTCCAGCCTGACCAGCCCAGTCGCACGAAAAGGTGTATGAATGACGCTATAATGCGCACGGAAAAAGTGTGCAATAAGAACGCTGTTCTTGCCTTTGGTGTGTCATTTGTACGCCATGTAGTCTGTGCTGACTGCAATGTAAATGCATCTGCGTGAATATGCTACGCTCAGTGTTTAGTGACGTAGAATAAAAAGCGAGATTGACTTCTTATGGCGGGTGGGAAGGGAGGTGGATGGATCCAACAAACACAGGACTTTGAACCAGGAGAGCAGTGTTTTGTTTTGTAAATTACGTTAGTGATGTTAGTGACGTTAGTGACGTGTTTTTTAGTGACATTTGTGACGTGTTTTCCGTACTGATGTTACATCGTTTCTGTACGTCTTGTACTGAGTTTACGTACTTATTTTAAGGACAAACATGATGTTTTTCCTAAACCTAACTACGTAGTTTTGTTGCCCCCTACTGGTACTGTACCTTCATAGGTCTATTACACGCTTTGGTATGATATCGGGTTGGCCTGTCTGTGGCACCAAGTCCACTGCAACCCACTGAAGATGTAAATCTTTAAAAATGGGTCACTAATATATTTAGTTTCATTAAAGAAAAGGTTAAAACAGCTGGGCACTGTAGTATTTAGCAAACCTTACTCAAATAGGAGTAAACAGTGAATTTGTTGGGGACTATTTTCAGTAGTATTTACAGGAGCAGGTTGGTTTATGTTGGATTCACTCAAAATAGACTACAATGGCCATGTTCATTGTAGTGAAGGAACACCCAGGGCAACAGTTTTTAATAGTTGTTGGACAACATTGGCGCTCCAAGCTATCAGTGTTTGGCTACACAGACGATACTTGTTAGTTGGGTAAATTTATTGTTGGTTTTGGTCTTTTCCAGTAAAAATATAGAATATCACCACACTTATCATTTAAAGGTGCTAAATCCGAGATTGGGAGCATATAGTGCCGCCACACGGCTCTCAACATGGCGACAGCTGAGTATTGCGTATATCGTATAGAGCACCTTTAAAGTATACTATTCCTAATACTGATTAACACTAACCTTGCCAGTGAATAAAATACAGGGATCAGCTGTATCATATTATGTTGATAGGTGTTTGAATGACTCTGTTTCGTAGAAGTAAATCTGTGTCGACATGTCATGGTGACACTTTGATGTCTTTAAAAACATAGCATATCTCACCACAATGATCAGCACAACACATCTACACAGGCTGAAAGTGAGAGAGAACACAGGCTAGATAAAGGTTATCTGTTAATCAATTACGTTCCAAAGCGACTATAAAAAGTCAAACTCAAAGGAAATTTCTGAGGAACTACTAGTCACGCCCCCGTTTGATGATTGTGTGTCTGCCAGCTTTTAGTTTCTGTTTAATAGGGTACGCTACAGTAGGATAGACAGCAGCAGGTTAGACACAGTAGTGCTGTAGGTAGAGGCCTTATCTTCAGACAGGGCAAGATCTAAGAGTGTTTGTCTGATGAGTAACCTCATTGATACCCAAGTATCGATGGAAGTACTTGAATACTTCTGAGGAAAAAATGCTTGTCTACTCTTTCAAAAGGTTTCACAAGAAGAAGGAAGTTCCAGTATTAGTTTTTTCCCTCTATTTAATATGCAAAACTGCTGAGTTTCCACTTCTCTCTTTAAACATTAGAGAAGTACTGTTATTAAAATCAAATTCCATTTGTGCTCAATGTGGGCAGCATGTACCCCTTAACTTTTTATTAGGACTGTCAAAGTTAACGTGATAATAACGCATTAACACAAATTTCCGTTTTAGCGCCACTGATTTCTTTAACGTATTAACGCAACTTGCGATTTTTAGATCATAGGGGGCTCAGTTTTCAAGCTAGAGTGAAGATACTGGCACCATGTGAAACTAGAAAACCTAAGGAATCTATTGTTACCAAGCTGCATTATCTGTCAGTATATATTTATAAGTTTGGTATAATTACATTTATTTATTTTTCAGAGCTGTAAAGTTTTGTATTTTTAGAGTGAAGATATTGGTATCATATGAAAATAGAAAACCTAAGGAACCCATTCGTACCAACCATGTCATACTAGCTTGTCGCGAACGAGGTTACATAATGCTTCAAACTTACGCTAAATTTTGGCGAGGAAAAACTGGCGTGGCCATTTTCAAAGGGGTCCCTTGACCTCTGACTTCAAGATAAGTGAATGAAAATGGGTTCTATGGGTACCCACGAGTCTCCCCTTTACAGGCATGCCCACTTTATGATAATCACATTCAGTCTGGGGCAAATCATAGTCATAATCAAGTCATCACACTAACACACTGACAGCTGTTGTTGCCTGTTGGGCTGCAGTTTGCCATGTTATGATTTAAGCATATTTTTATGCTAAATGCAGTACCTGTGAGGGTTTCTGGACAATATCTGTCATGGTTTTTTTTGTGTTGTTAATTGATTTCCAATATAAATATATACATACATTTGCATAACACAAGCATATTTGCCCACTCCCATGTTGATAAGAGTATTAAATACTTGACAAATCGCCCTTTGAGGTACATTTTGAACAGATAAAATATGTGCGATCAATTGCGATTAACTATTTTAATTGATTGACAGCCCTAGTGGAAATGCATACATCTGCACACATAGCCCAGAGCATACATTTCACATAGGCTACTGCATTATTATGAACCATGGGAACATGGTGAGGACCTGCTGTGCTGCACAACGAATGAGGGCAGTATTAACGTCAATTGTGTCACAAGCACCATGACTGGACAGAGACACACCCTGTTCGTATCAATGACTCTTACACACACAGTGGTGTCATATTATAGTCCAACACAGGACAAAAAACATTCTAACAATAGATTAGATTAAAAGATTATGTTAAGAACAAACTCGTTTGTCAACAAACGCCAGTCAAAGTGTACTAAAATAAAAATGTTCATGATTCAGAGGAAAGTTATGCTTTTATAATCCCAACATACAACAGAGAGAAAGGTATCCCTGGAGCAGCGTACTCTATTGCTGCTTATTAGTTTGAATGTGCGATAACCAAAGATAGTCGACAAACGTTGATTGTTTGAGGTGTTTTCCACTCAGATAAGATGAGCAGGAAGTCAGGGTATCACCACAGCGGTGCGTAGCAACAAGCTTGTTAAACACCTCGCCACATTTTTTTCTTACAATATCTGTTCAGTGTTATCTGACAGCTGATTGTGTATTTTTGTTTAGCTTATAAATACCCTGCCGTGGATGGATGCCCTGTGTTGTAACTAATGACGGCTGTGTTTGCACAACGTATTGAAGCATTTGGTGAAGTAACCATCCACCAGAAATACGTCATTTCCCTCTGTTCCCGCCTACTGCTACGGTACACCAGGCTGCCTTTTGCAGCAGTGACTCAGAGGGTGTTTCCCAGCAGAGCAGGAGGACTGTTAGGGATTTCTCTTCAGCTGACATTGTTTACTTTTAGTGCCTGCTTCACAATTACAAGCACTGTAATTATAGTTTCTGGAAATGCAGAAAAGAAAGAAAAACTATCAGCGATTTACCTGAAGAGTAACTTCATGACATGATTAAATGAAAGCAAAACAAACAGCCTTATCTGGTCACCACTCTTTTTCCAGTTCATTTTCACACATTTGCACTAGCTTAATGAATGGTTTGCAGTGTAAATCTATAACGTGCTGACTATTGTTAGCTCACTGTGTACTGTAGGTGTGTGGAACCACGCTGTGACGCAGCCTAACTGTTGCTCTTGTGTGACTCAAAATTTGATTTTTTACGTCAAGCCCATCCTCAAAAAGGACAAATTGTGAAACATGGATGAAATCATCAAGGAAATCAAAATCTTTCAAAGTGACCTGTTGGTACTTGTGTGACTGGTTTCCAGTAAAACTGTAGGCTGGTTTTCACGATATATATATATACACAACAGGAGCTATAGTAAGATTAACACTTTTATGACTCAAAGCATTTCTTACATGATTCCATCTACAAGTGACAACTTATGAAAAAGCATTAAATTACCCATACTGGAAAAAAAGTACACTCAGTGGCCACTTTATTAGGCGCACCTGTAAAATCTATTGCAATTCAATCCACCAGCTCAGCCATAAATCTACATTTATTATTAATTTAACTATATGTTTATTATTGGTTATTAAATTTCTTTAATACATTAACGCAGCTTGAGATTTTTAGGTTGTAGCGGGCTCAGTTTTAAAGCTACAGTGAAGATACTGGTATCATACGATAAACTAAGGAATCCATTGGTTCCAACCATGTCTAGCTTGTCGTGAAGGAGGTTAAATAACGCTCCAAACTTGCACTAAATTTTGGCGAGGAAAAACTCTCATGGCTATTTTCAAAGGGGTCCGTTGACCTCTAACCTCAAGATATGTGAATGAAAATGGGTTCTATGGGTACCCACGAGTCTCCCCTTTACAGACATGCCCACTTTATGATAATCACATGCAGTTTGGGGCAAAGTCATAGTCAAGTCAGCACACTGACACACTGACAGCTGTTGTTGCCTGTTGGGCTGCAGTTTGCCATGTTATGCTTTGAGCATATTTTTTATGCTAAATGCAGTACCTGTGAGGGTTTCTGGACAATATTTTTACATTGTTTTGTGTTGTTAATTGATTTCCAATAATAAATATATACATACATTTCCATAAAGCAAGCATATCGGTCCACTCCCATGTTGATAAGAGTATTAAATACTTGACAAATCTTCCTTTAAGGTACATTTTGAACAGATAAAAAATGTGTGATTAATTTGTGATTAATCGTGATTAAATATTTTAATCGGTTGACAGCCCTAATCATTATCCATCTTGGTTATAATGGTGATATTGCCTTTGGAATTTAGATTATATACTAGACGCAGATAACATTTTTCTTTTTTTCTTTATTGCACCTCCATTTACTCTGGGATGGTAATATAAATAGGTCTATTTACAATGGATTAAATATTCCTACCTTACCTTTCAAAGGAGAGCAGAAATATGCATATGAGCCTTATGGTTGAGGAGCTATTCCTGATTCATTCTGGGTAGGCTTATGTTATTTTAGGCCTTTTTTTTCCTCGGGCTAGAGCTTAAGAGGTTAATGTAAAGTAACTCATGGAAAAGTGAGTCTAGTGGAATTAAACTTCTTGTGCAATCCTAATATTGTTGTGTTCTTTGTGTATTGCTTTCTTGGGATCTGTGAAATATGCCACAAGACTAAAATAGCCATGAAAACTGCTAGAAGAGCTCATGCACAATACCGTCAGTGGTTTCTAATTTTGTAGCATTGCCTCATATTTATTCCTGCTTCGTCTGTTTTTTCTCTTCTCTGCTGGGAACCCCCTCTACTGAAGCAAAGCAGAGCAGATATAACAGTCCAAAGAGCTGCTGAAGTGGCCGAGGATTCAAAGCTCAAAGAATACCGTGAAGTGCAGATTTATAGTATTACAGCCCGGCAGTGGAGAGAGGAGCACAGGGAAGTGGAGTGCTAACAGTAAATCTTGAGGCCTGGAGGAGGAACGGGAGGAGCGTGCCCGGAGAAGAGTCTGAGAGGGTGGGACTTTGCGGGCCGTGGTGACTCACTGCTACTCCCTGGTTGGCTCAAATATCTGGCATCTGGAGCTCATTGACAACGACTCCATGGCAACCAGCAGTTGTGGAATTGTAAACAGACTGAGAGACTGGAAAGACGAGCGGGAAGCAGGCTTTCGCTGTTTCTCCACCACGCGCTCAAGTGCTCCAACAGGACAGGGCTGTCAGCATAAGAGTGTGCTGAGGTCAGAGGGAGCAAATTAGGCGAAATGACCACGCACATACAGTACAGATAAAAGGCACAATAGCCTACGAATATAATATGCAACTTTCTGCAGCATTCAGGATTCAGTGAGGGTTTTTTCCCAGATAATAAAGATTTAAGAGTTATTTTTGCCACTGTAAAAAGTGAGTACAGCATAATAATAAATGCTAAATAGCCCCGTGGGGACACGCTCATGTGATTGGCTGAAAAGGAGGGAGACATGTGATTGGCTACAGATAATTCCCTGTTGAATAAAATGCATTTGTGGATCGGGGACAGTCGGGGGAGTCTCAAAAAACCAACACAAAAATGCAGTGAAGTTCACAAATGACAAGCAGTTTGCAAATGAAGGTTCAGCAGTTTGTATATACCGCAAAACTGCAAACATAGCCCGGGCTTTTATTTGCTCCAATCACTTAACTCAACAGGCGTATATTTGGGACAGGCGTCTATATGGGACGGACCATTAATTCCTTTCGCACAAAACTCATGCTCAGCAAAGATGGGAAATACTATCAAATTGATTATTTATACTTGTATAAAGCTATCGAATAAGACATCAATTATGAATCAATCATTTGATCTAGCAACAACGCTCATTTTACGGCACTGGCATACCGACACAACACCTGTCTTTATCCTTTTATAACCCAGCTGCTCGGTGGAAGTGGACTGCATGCAATGTTTGGTAAATTATTAATAATTATTTGAATGTCAACGTTATGAATGAACCTTCAAACTGTTCGGCAGGCTACAGCCCTACGAGCCACACAACACTATTTTGAATTTGATGAACGCGGGAATCGGACCGACTAGCCTATTATTTTATTTTCTAGACCGCTTTTTTCGAGTTATGTCAAAAGTTACTCTGCGTTTAATTGAGACCTGCGTTTATTTGTCAAAATGTGTCGCCACACCGGCAATAAAAAGGGACTCTGCAATTAATTAGGGCTCGGCTTTTAATTGAAGTTTTACGGTAAATGTAACAACATCCAAATATGTTTTTGATGAAAATTGCAAATACTTTTAAATACATATATTTGTAGATTTCTATTACATTTATTTAAAACGAGAAATATTTGTGTGTGCATCAGAAATATATTTGCGAACCTTATTTTTTTTAATATGTGGATTTTTTTTTTACATTTATATACAACGATAACTATTTTTGTGTGCTTTGAAAAATATTTTTGTCGAGAGAGTCATTTATATATAAATCACAAAATATATTTGTGAATCCTTCTGTGTGCATTCATTAATTTTGATACTGATCTGACCCCATAATCAAGTTCCTGTGAGAATAATGTTTTAGAATATTTGGGAAGTAAATAAAAGATGATATGTCCTACTTCCCCTATAGGGCCTATTGCAGAAAATTGTGCTTTATTTTGTTGAATTTATTCACTGTGTGACCTACCATTGAGTGGTTTAGCTTCTATAACCTTCCTCATTTTTTGCATAATCAATATGTAACCCACTCCTGGGTGTATTTAACACCTCGATCTAGGTTCAGAAGGAGCTACGTTTTGAGTGCGAACACAAGTGAATTCAGTTAACTTCAACTTTAGTTTGCCTATGAATAGCAACATTTACATGGAAATGACAAATAATGAGTCAGAATCTACTTACCATGCAGGTGACTGGCACCATCCTACCACAAAGCAGTTAATCTGGCTGTTTCAGTGGCAGGTTCCTGGGAATCAAGCTGGGCGGCTCGAAAAATCCACTGGAATCATTGGATCTTCTTCACTGGATCTCCTCACTCAAAGAAAGACCTGAGGAGGAAGTGTGAAGTGCAACCAATTAAGATAAAAAAAAAAAAAACAGCACCTTAGGCAGTTTTGTGACTTCTGCAGGGAAAGTATTTCACTATCGATCTGATAACTGCTCGACTTCATTAACTGTTTTGAGTTTTCCTACTTTTATGAAGCACAAGGTTGTTACCTAGCAACGACTTCTACCTCAACACGTCAGCGTGTCAGCGTCGATTTTGACCACTTCACTTTAAACGTCACTTAGTAGAGCAAGGGTAAGCGTGTTTTCAAACAAGGGACACGCCGCTTTACCTGTTCGCTAACGAATGGAGCAGGTTGGGACATCTTCATTAAGAAACACTGAAACAATCTGATGTTCGCTCGTTCGCATCTCATCCAGTTAAGAGGTGGTCCCCTCGTGCTTACAAACTGCACTGCAAAACATCCGGTTAATGTTAGTAACTGCACTGCAAAACTTCCGGTTAATGTTAGTAACTGCACTGCAAAACATCCGGTTAATGTTAGTAACTGCACTGCAAAACTTCCGGTTAATGTTAGTAACTGCACTGCAAAACTTCCGGTTAATGTTAGTGACTGCACTGCAAAACATCCGGTTAATGTTAGTAACTGCACTGCAAAACTTCCGGTTAATGTTAGTAACTGCACTGCAAAACATCCGGTTAATGTTAGTAAATGCACTGCAAAACTTCCGGTTAATGTTAGTAACTGCACTGCAAAACTTCCGGTTAATGGTAACTGCACTGCAAAACTTCCGGTTAATGGTAAATGCACTGCAAAACTTCCGGTTAATGTTAGTAACTGCACTGCAAAACTTCCGGTTAATGGTAACTGCACTGCAAAACTTCCGGTTAATGTAAGTAAATGCACTGCAAAACTTCCGGTTAATGGTAAATGCACTGCAAAACTTCCGGTTAATGTTGGTAAATGCACTGCAAAACTTCCGGTTAATGGTAACTGCACTGCAAAACTTCCGGTTAATGTTAGTAACTGCATTGCAAAACTTCCAGTTAATGTTAGTTACTGCACTGCAAAACTTCCGGTTAATGTTAGTAACTGCACTGCAAAACTTCCGGTTCATTTTAGTAGGCCTAACTGCACTGCAAAACTTCTGGTTAATTTTAAAGAGCATATTTATTAATTTCCAAAGGGCCAAACAATCAAGGATTAAGGAGCATAATACAAATATGTACCCTATTTTCCAACTTACCCTCAACACAGAACATATTCTCCACACACATGAGCAATTGCAACAATTGACATTCACCTTGTTTTCACTTCTTGGCAATATATTCTTTGACTGCACTGCAAAACATCCGGTTAATTTTAGTAAGGGATGGGAATGGATGAAACAAAAAATTTGACTGAGTTATCACAGCTGTAGTATCTCATGACAGAAATACAATCATTAAGTTAAACCTTAAGTCAATAGTTCAATTGTTTAATTAATTTCTTTTTTTGTACGTTTTGTTTTGTTCAGATGGGTTACAAATAGGCCTACTAAGAATCACTGGACACCGTAGCAACAGTTCCCTGGGGAACTACTTCTCAGTAGTTCACCTCCTCCCAAAACTACCAAACTTCATATAAAACTACACCAGTTCAAAACTCAGTCGCACTTTGAGTGAGAAACTGTGGGGTGTGAATGGTCAAAAAGCCTCTTATTTACAAGATAATTTCTGCTGCTGATGATCAGCCAACAGTAGCTCTGCCACATGCTAATGCTAGAGACTATGCTACAAATGAGCCAGCTTAACTGACATCACCTTTGTGTGCAGGAAGCATCCCCTGATTTTGGTTTTCCTTGTGTTTTATGAGCCTCTGTGTCTTTTTAAAAAGAATTATGTCTGTAATTTAGTGTATAAGACCCTGTCAGACTCAACTTCAGCTTCCATTAGTCTTTGAAAAATAGGCATCCTGTCAAAACCTCTTGGGAACAGATGCAAAACATGCTAGCTTCTACGTCTATGTAAATTTTCCAATCTTATGTTTGGAATCAAAATGTAACTGGAATTGTTTTGAATATAAATGGATTATCGGTCTATGCAAAATTATCTGACCATTTACAGTCACTTCTGTCTTTGTTTGGGTTTGGCTATTTTTAACCATGCTTTCTCATGAATACATGGCCAAAGTTCAGTCCAAAGTCTAAAAGTAGATAAACAGGATTACAAATAGGCCTATCTATGTACACAGAACAAGCTAAAAAGGCTTAAATCAAATCTTCTACAAGTTTTTATAAGTTTAAAGGTCACACAGTATTTTTTAATGCTAGTTTTAAGAAATCTCATAGTCAATAGCCGCATGTTTGTGCTTGATAGCAGTGAATGTCATCAGATAACAGAGTATTTATCTTGTAAAGGGACTTTTTTTACATCTCATTACTACAGTACGAGTGTTTGACACGTCACACAGCCACATTCAAAGTCATTTTTATTACAAAGAACAAGTGTAAATTAATTTCGGCAGACATGACACTACTCACTTTGCACAAGTAGAGTTGTTTGCATTGTGTGAGTATAATGTTTGTGTATTACTCATCTTGTTTAAACATGTTAACAATTTGTGACGTCAACCTGGAGATACTGGAGTCCACAAAATCCCACGTCCTGCTTATAATGCAACCAAGAGGCTGACGTGAATGGATTTTCCCAGTCGGTAGGTTGCATTTAAATAAATAAATCCAACTATACTACTTGTTATAATTAGTCCGGCTATGTTCAGGGAAAATTGTCTAATTTTTATACAGCCAGGGTATCATTTTGTACGACAATTATACTTTGAAAAAACTAAAATACCAAGGTTATCTTGAGGTAATATTATAAATGTGGTAGATTAAAAAGATATTTATCGCACAATTAATAAGAACAGTCCTGTCTGGCCAGATAAGACTGATCCAGAAACACTCTTTCAGGTTAATACCCTTAATGATATAAAGTATGTCTTTATAGGAGAAATTACAATTGTTGAACCATACTATACATTAATAAACACTTACAATGTCCTCATAGGTGCTTACAACTACATTATAGTGTGTTATAAACCATTTATTAAATATTTATATAGTGATTATGAATGCTAAATTATCGTTTCTATCTCATAACAATCCAATCAGAACTCATTCGAAATTTTAGTAGAAAGAAAAATATTAAACAAAAAAAAAAAGTAAAATTAATTTATCTTAAATCTGTTGACACTAAATTTGGATAGTAAATTGCTGATTCAACAATCTGGTTAAAAAAGTAAATATCCTGGAGCTCCCACTGCAGTGAACTCCTATTATAAATGATGATATCCAGAAACACTCTTTCAGGTTACACGAAGCATAAACAGATGTATTGTAGCCACAAAATGATGCATTCAAATGTTATAAAGTTACCTAACTGACATGATAGATTTTAAGCAATACTGATGTACTTTATAAAAAAAGTTTCCAGTTTGCCTCAAACGGTCTTTATTTAAATAGGCGTTCTTAAGATGTTATCATTCCACCCATTAGCTCTGTGTTTTGTGTTAACAGCATGACAGGTTGAGTACAGCTGCGGAGAACATACCGGCACTTCCACAGAAAAACCTGATGTGGGAGCTGTAATGGTTTCAGATGCAGCGACTGGCTGAGGGTGCAGCCACAATGACAAATGGCTTGTGTGAGCAGCGCTCTGACTCTGCAGGGCATGTTCTCTAGAATCACATGACCGGGGACTACCAGAGAATTTCTCCTGAGCCGCGCAGCAGTAAGCCTGCATGCTTTTAATAGTCCTCCACCGAAGGTCAGACGGGTTTCAGCTGGATCTAAAAGTGTTACAATGCCTTTGAAAGGTTATTGATGAACTTTTCTATAAATACCTCGTAACTCACAACACAAAGAGAGTTGAGTTCACTGACAGATACTCATCACATAATAAACTGAAGACAGAATCATGTGTTTTCTTGTGCTTCCCCATCTATCTCCCTTGTGCGTTGTGTATACATGGAGCTCAGGCACTAAATGGCACACGAATGACACGGTAATCGCAAGTTATTTCGCGTTAAATAAGAACGCCGTTCTTGCTTTTGGCGTGTCATTTGTACACCATGTAGTACTGACTGCAATGTAAATGCATCAGCATAAATATGCTACGCTCAGAGCTAGTGACGTAGCATAAAAAGTGAGAAAGAAAGACTACTTATTGTGGGTGGGAGGGGAGGTTATTGGGTCAAACAAACACAGGACTTTCCACCAGGAGACCGGTGTTTGTGTCCCAAAGTGTTGCTGAGTGATTTTGAAGTTACATTAGTGATGTTCTGTACTTCTGTTACGTTGTTTCCGTACGTATTTTACTTAGTTTACGTACTTATCTTAAGCCTAACCATGACGTTTCTCCTAAACCTAACTAAGTGGTTTTGTTGCCTAAACCTAAGTATGACAAACAGTGTAAAGTGGTCGCGCACATCCAAAACCGTAGTAGGCCGGTGCTGGACCAGTAGAAGACATCAATGAAAAATGTAGAAGAAGGTTCGCAAATTGTAGCTTCCTTTAAGGGAGTTATTGTACGGGGCCGCGTAAGCTACGTAAGCTACGTAAGCTACGTAAGCTACATAAGCTACGCGGCCCGCGCACTAACTAAGATGTGCCAATAAATTGCACTTAAAGGGAGCTACAGTGTGTGGTGGACATTCTTCTAAAACCTAAGTGCGGCCATTACCGTAGTTTTGTTGCATGGCACACAAAAGAGACGTACAAATAACAAGCAAAAAGGGTAAAAAGCGTCCTCATGACACGCATAATGTCCTTGTAATGTGTCCTTGTTTTTTTTTTAATGCTCAGCAGTTTTGCAGCAGTCTGCACGTATTTGGTATTATTACACACAAAGGGATGTATTCAGTACTTCCAGCCTCATCCTGCACTCATCTCCTGAAAACAAATTCAACAAGAAAAATGATTCATGATGTTTCCAAAAAATCCTCAAATTGTTTAGTTCTGAGTAATTAAAGGGGAAATGTTTTACAAGGAAACAGTCTGACGCATTTATAACTGGGCCTCTGACTCTGTATTTCAGTGGAACCATGTTGGTTTGATTTCAAGACATTACTGAGAAAAAAAAAGACCACTCACAGAGCACACATCACCTCAGAGACCCCTTATCTCTCTGAAACCTCTTCAGGAAACAACAAAGTGCTGTGGAAGCAGGTAGAGCAGGAGCTGATTCCCGTAATTATGTTGGATGTGGAGGTTATTGCAGATTCCCGTTCATCCATCATTTTAGCGGTTTGCCGTAAATGTGCACGACGTTCCTGGCTGTAGTGGCTCTTAATGTTATGTACAGTTAAGACATGAGGGAATTGTGCTTTCACGAGGAATAAAGAAGCCACTTCTGGGGTGGCAGTTCATTAATTAATAAGTCGTTGTAGAAATGTAATTGTTTTGTTTGACATTTGCTTTACTTTCTTCTTCTTTTTTCTCTGTCAAATATATCTTCTGACCTTATTAAATCCCAATATTTAGAAAAGTGTTGACGTGGTAATCCTTCCCTTTGCCACAAACTGGGTTTACAAAGGTCACAAAATACAGAAACGACTCTAAAGCATAGTTATTACAACAAATATGGAAATATTTCATGCTTCAGAGGTTCGCAAACCTTTTCTGCAGGGCGCCCCTTTTGTAGAAAAAAAATGATCTTCAAGCCCCCCCCCCCAGACCAGTGCAAAACATTAATATTTAACCTCGCCGCGGCCCCCTTTTATAACTCTGGGCCCCCCTTAGGGGTCGAGCCCCCCAGTTAGGAACAACTTTATACGGCAAGAAAAGGTACAGTATGTTATGCTACATAATGATGCCTGAATAAAGTAGGGCTGTCAAAGTTAACACGATAATAACGCGTTACAGTACGCAAATTAATTTTAACGCCACTAATTTCTTTAACGGATTAACGCAACTTTCGATTTCTAGGTTGTAGCGGCCTCAGTTTTAAAGTTAAAGCAAAGATCCTGGCATCATATGAAACTAGAAAACGCGAAAGAGGAGGAAGGAGGTTAAACAACGCTCCAAACTTACACTAAATTTTGGTGAGGAAAAACTGGCATTGCCATTATCAAAGGGGTCCCTTGACCTCTGACCTCCAGATATGTGAATGAAAATAGGTTCTATGGGTACCCACGAGTCTCCCCTTTACAGACATGTCCACAGTTTGGGGCAAGTCGTAGTTGATAAGAATATTAAATACTTGACAAATCTCCCTTTAAGGTACATTTTGAAAAGATAAGAATGTGCGATCAATCGCGATTAATTATTGACAATCATGCGATTAATCGCGATTAATTATTTTAATCGATTGACAGCCCTTGAATAAAGTGTTCATAACAGACTTATTTGGGATTTGGGAAGGATAATAATGCATATAAAAGCACTGTCAACACCAGTCACACATATAGATCATATGAAAATCCCATCATGTTTTACAGCAGTTGTCTCTGAGACCCCAAACAGAAGTAAAGCATCGTTTTCTGAGACATGTCGTCAGTTTAAAACTCTCATAGAACTAATTAAAGTCATGAAGTATTAGGAGGGCCCCAAACACAACATTAGGGTTAGAAAAACTGCCAAATTAAATAACTTCTTGTTTGATAAAACTTGAGGTTTTTTTTTTAAGATTTCAATGAGAATGAGACAGATGAAAACCAGGTACTTTTACAAAGGAAGAGGGCCATGGAGCACAGGATGTCTTGTTCTAAAAATAACCTTAACAATAATTCACACTTGAACATCGTTCCTGATTGGTGCTGCAGTATAGTAGGCTGTGTGCAGGTAAACAGACAGTCTGTCAGACAGACATGTTGTTGAACACGTTGTTCCAGTAGTGAGCTGGAAGCAATCAGCTCAATTACTGGATAAGGTGCAACGGTAAATACGACTTTCTCTTTGAATTCCTTCATGATGAAGCGGATGTTGAAATATTTTTACCTGAGTATTTGTGTACAAGGCGGGGACTTTTCTGAGAAGTTGTATACTTGTAAGAGGCGTCATTATGTATGTGCATGTGAGAGCGTGAGAGCGTGTTGGGTCATGCTAACACCTACAGAGAATCAAGTGAGTCACACTAGAATAAAGGACTCGTACTTCTCTAGAAGGCTGGATTGTTCTATTTACAGTTCTGCTGTATTTTGTCTGAAACAGCAGCAACAATGAGGTATTAGTTTTGCTCTGTTTGAAGCTGTCTCCTAGGAACCTTGTCTTTTAAAGATAAACTTTAAAGTTCATGATGAACTGATAATATATTGAGATAGTGTATCTCTGAAAATGCAGAAGAGCTGTGGTTTCCCATCTGGTGATGAGGCAGAAGGCTTCAAAATTAAAGAGGAAATCGTGAAAAACAGCGAACGAAACTACCCAAACTTAACTTAAAGATCCATGCATAATAATGTGTTTCATTATTAGTCAGTTTACTCTGCCTGTGGAAACAAAGTCATCACAAAACAAATCAAACAGCCAGATCTCATTTCATAGAAAAATAGTGCTCTTTTATTATCATAAATTAATGAAATGTCCATACAAATATAAATAAGTGCAAAGTCGTATCAGTCTGCTTGCTTCGTCAAACAAAATATCTTCAAGCATCAACAGCCGGAGGTTTGGCTGGCTTTATAGTACATCTTTATAAAAGACAGCACAAAAAAAACATCTGCACTCATGTAAACTCATGAAAATAAGATACATTATTTTGACTCTTCTCCTTATTAGGAAAAGACCATGTTTAATACATTCATTTGCAAACAATGATCCTGTCTGTGCCACGAATGCTACCACATCTTTTGGTATATATATATATATATATATATATATATGTATATTTCCTCACCACTGGAGGCATATTAAGCAGTGGTGCTTTTCTCTCAAGTAAGATCTTCTAGGATTCAGTCGTGTTAGTGCTCCAACAAACTGTTTTTGGCGTAAACCTTTCCTCTTAACAAAATATCAGAAACACGTCTTTTTTTCCACATTTTAAAAAGTTCCCATCGTGGCTGGTACAAATATGCACCCATCACTCATTTGTACTCTAAAAGTTTCCATTGTCTGTGAATTTCCAGCGTGGTCAGAGATCCCAGGATGCTGGACGGACGTGTGTGTAATACGTCCAGGATTATCATCAGAGGTCAGCAAAAAAAAAGCCAGCCTGACCGTAAAAGCCAGGTCGGGGCTTTAATGGATGGATGATTTTCTGAGGCTGTGGTGTGTGTGAGCTCGACGGCGTCACAGCACATTTTGGTTTAGCAGCAGCAGCAGCAGAGGGAAGCTGTGTGTCATCAGACTGTAGACAGCTGACTGTGAGCCTCACTTCAGTTTTCAGTAAGTTGTAAGTCATCAGTGAGGCAGAGGAGGACAACGGGGCCTCTCTCTCTCTTTCGCCAGATTACAGCAGTGCTCTCTTTCTCTTTGTGGATCAGTCCTCAATCCAGAGTCTCTTGTGTGAGACCTGCACACATCTTGTCAGTACTCCTTTTCACAAGCTCCATCTCTTGACTCTGCCTCTCCTCAGACACAACACATGTCTTCGATTGTAGCTGCGCTGAAACCATTCAGTTTCTTTCGTTGCCCTTTCAAGAGCATCAGTCCAAGGCCTCCTAGATAGGAGCATCGTACTCCTGGAGGAACTCCTTAAGAGGATGAGGAAGCTGGTCTCTTCTAGTAGAAATGTCCAAATGTCCATTCACTGTTTTCCTGCACAAGTGCTGCAAAGTGGACAAGCTGCAGGAGAGAGGTCTGATGAGCTCCAGGGGGATCTTCTCCCCTCCAGAGTAAATGTAGTACATATTCCCACTGCGAGTGTTCCCTTTGCTCTGAGGCATGTAGAAGTGGACCAGCTTGAGGACGCAGTCAAAGTGGGGGACGGACTGAATGTTCTTAGGGTCCGTCTGCAGGTAAAAAGAGGAGGCGTCGCATTGGATGCGCAGGTTCTTGGTGCCCGACGCCGTCTTGACACTGAGGGCGAACAGGTGCCGGTTGTCGGAGCTGTCCCGGACGACGAAGGTACCGGTGGCCTCGGCCGCCAGCATGGCGTTGGCCTCCTTCCCGTTGATGGCGCCCCAGTAGAAGCCACTCTCCTGGAGCTTGTGGAGCGTGGCGAGCACCATCTGGTACTGCGTCTTGGAGGTGAACGTCTTGTAACGGTGAGGCAGCCGCATGCTGGAGTCCACGAGGCTGCTGCTCATTGCGGAGTCAAACTTGCTGTGAGTTACCATGGCGCTGTGCCCGCTCTCTAGGCAGCCTGGGGGGAGCTCTGGGCGCCGTGCAGACAAAGAGACTGAAGAGGTGGGGTCAAAGTGAGGTTCAGAGGGTTGAAGAGGTCACTCTGTCTGGAAGACAGCTGAGACACCTGAGGAGACAAGAGAGGGGAGCTCAGTTAGGAAAAGATGACTGGTTTAAAAGTTTGACATACAGTGAGAAAGCAGTTACTCATGTTGAGGTAACACTCCTCAGCTCCAGCAGCTCTACTGGAAACTATTTTTCCAGATGTGGAAGCTCTTTAAACATCCCTAGTGATGATGGGGAAATTGCCCCAGAGCTCCATGACTTTTCTTTTTGTCATCTACAAAGAAAAAAATACATCCAAACTGCACAACTCCTCTGTCCTCTGTCTCTTCGTGAAGGATTTAACAGCGTGAAAAAGCTTCCATGAAAAATCTCAGCCATTTCGGGGAAACTTTTTTTGTGCGTAATGCGCCCTCGGGACTGGTCAGTTCCAGTAAAGACATCGTAATCTGGATTGCGCAATTTGCACGCCATGCTTCACTATCTAAACAAACTCTCTCACTAACACAAATACGCGACACATTAAATTATCCATGTTTATATTGCATGAAAAAGAACATATATGTGAGAAAAAGAACAGATCCTCACCTTCAATCCGCTCCTTTTCAAATAAATCCAAGAGTCCCTGGATAGAAGCGCACAGATGTTCACAGTCTGTTAGGATGATACGAATATAAAAAAGTTCTTTGGGAACAAACTCTTAAAGTAGTTTTTCTTTTGCTGTGAGTGTGTGCCAGCCCCGCTGAGCTGTGAGTTACTAGTGATGCAGGTCAAGAGGAGGAGAGCAGTCATTATAACTGCGAGGAGGCTCCTCCTCCCTGCCAGGAAGCCTCTCTCTCTAGCAGATTGACAGGAAGCATGCTTTTTTTTTTTTTTTTAAAGGATTCCTGCTATGAGAAGCGCCCTCCCCCCAGCTGTTCCTCCAAAATGAAGTTAAGGAGGAGTTCCAAGCAATCATTATTTACCTTACCGACCTAGAATCTGCCTCTTTAGCGTCTTATAAACACTTTACATTAAACTTTTATTGAGAATTAAAGAGCCAGCTATAGATTTATACATGTGATTATATGTTCTTTTTGTTTTTTGGTACAAGTTCCGCTTTAGCGTCAACTATGAGGTAATGATTCAGCCTCTGTGAAGTCAGTGTGTTTCCCAGAAATTCTCAGTAATAGTAGCTCGCATGTCGAGCACCAGCTCTCCAGAGGGGGCGCCAGACTTCATGCCGCTCATTGACACATTATTTCCCAATAGCAGCAGCTGGTATCCAGGGGCAACAGGTTATTATTTACACATTGTTGTGAAATTGTCTGTCTTTTTTTCCCTGCAGTCATTTTTTATTAATGCTTATAAGTACTATCCTAAGATCCATATTAAAACCAGGTCAGGGCTTTTTGTTTTATGTCATTAAAGATGACAATGTGTACTTTAATACTGCACTTAGTTAATTTAATTAATTAACTATGCTATTTATTGTGTCTTGCACACACAACTGCCCCGTTCACATGGACTCACAACACATCAAACATACAGTTTCAGTACTGAAACTTTTCTCAGACTAGAACATAACTTCTTACATATAACATTACAGTGCAAACTTTATTTCCATTTATAAACCATTTACCATTTATTAAATGTGTATATAATGATTATGAATGCGTTTCTTATAATAATCCAACCAGAATTCATTAGAAATTTTACTAGAAAATAAAAACAAGTTTAAAGAAGTATTATTAATTAACAGTTTTTTAGAAACATCTTATTTTATCTCAGGTCTGTTAACACTAAATTTCATTGCTGATTCAACTATCAGGTTAAAAAAAGTTAATTTCCTGGAGCTCCCCTCCCAGTGAGGTGACCTTGACTCTTCTCCTGACCCCACCCGTACCGTAACACTTCCTTTATCATCACTTAATAATAATTTGTATATCAGAATTGGGCTTTCTAAAGAAAGCTGACTTCACTTCCTCATGTAAAGACAGTCTAATCTTTGGCAACATGCGTGTGACTGATGGGGTGCTCATACCATTCTCATCAGCTCCCTCCCTGCTGACTCAGCTATGACCACCATTAGCCTCAGGTGGTTATTGTGCTGCACATTACCTCCAGGCTAATGGTGTCTTGTCACTCAATGTACTCATCATGTAGAGACGACCTCTAAGTGTAAATCAGTCAATAAAATAGCTCTTAAACGTCTGTTTCGGCGTTACCAAACCTCGGCTGGGAGCTGGACGGAGGGAGGGGGGGTTGTGGGCGACGGATTGACGCCACAGAGCCTGATGGGTTTTGGTAAAAGCCAGCTGTGTCCACAGAGGTGAGTCAGGTGTTGTCTGATTCAGACCACCAGCAGGATAAGAGGGAGGGGGGGGGGGGGATTACTAGGATAGCCTCGTAACAGTCCACTTGTTTCCAGAAAGTCTATTGTGTCATCATCGTGAGGCATGTATTTAGCATCCAAAGTCTCCTCTGGGACCTTAACACGAGTCAATGAAAGGAAGAAGGGAGGGAGAACCCCCCTCCCCACGTCTCCATGGAAACCACTATGCACATCATTACTGTACAGCATGCTGACTTGGCTATTTAGCATGTATACTGTAATTTCCCCAAAGTCAGAGTGGAAAAGTAGGACCTTTAAGCCCAGCAAGGATGCTAGAATGTAGTGTTAATAACTGGTGGTAAATAAGCCTATATACTTGAACATCCACACATTTATTTATATTTCAAACCATGTATCTTTTCCTATGCGAAATGTTAAATTGATTAATCTGTATGTATGTATGTTTTATTTTATTAATTATGTGTTTGCTGACTTTTTTTATTCTTTATGTATTTCATTTATTTATTTTAATTTTTATTTTATTTTATTTTTGTTATATATATTTTTATTTTTTTTGTATCTTATTACTTAATTTTGAACTATCATTCCCTGTGTAGATATGTTATTATATGTTATTTTGTCAAGGCAGTGGGAGGATGGGAGAAAGTGAAAATGCTCTGTGTTAAATATCTTTGAATAATATTCTTTTTCTTAAATAAATATATTATATAAAAAAAAAAAAAAAGGAGCAAGACGGAGAAAAAAAAAAAAGACCTGTTAGACGTCAAGAAAAAAAAAGAAAAAAATGAAGACAGTGTGTACTTAACCAGAGGTCAACCCTCAAATGGTTGGTCAGTCGAGGTGGCTGACGAACCAAGTGACCTGGAGCTGAGAAAGCTTTGTTGTTGTAAGACACCGCGAGACGTCATGCCGGCCAAAAATCTGAGGCTCAGGGTGTGAGGCTTGGCGAGGACAGATTTGGCTCTGTAGGCGACGCGTGTGGCTTTTTATTTCTAGTAAGAATCTAAATAGAAAACCAAAAACATCATTTTTGTTCATGTTTTCTTAGGTTTCTAAATGTGTGTCCTCCTAAACCCTTACAAAAAAGTATACTTCAAGTTTATTTTACGTATAGTTCAAGTATATTCCCAAGTATACTTTATGTAATAACTATACTAAAATCAATACTAGTGATATACTTGTAAGTACTTCAATACTTCTTGGGACTAAATTGACTCACTTTTTTAATATATAAAAGTAAATATACTTTAAATGTAAGTGTAGTAAACTTTGAGTACACAACTAGGTTACATCCAAGTTGTATTTTGTACTGCAACTATGCAGTACCTATAAGTGCCTATAAGTGAACTTATGGGTATACTGTTAGTTTACTAGTTATATACTTGTAGCCTACTTTTTAGTTTATGAAAGTATACTCTCAGTAACAGTCCAAGTATACTTTTTGTAATAACTATATTAATATCAATGTACTAGTAATATACTTGTAAGTGTACTACTTCAGTACTTCTTGGGACTAAATTGACCTACTTTTTAATTAATAAAAGTATACTTTAAATGGCCTGGGAACGCCTCGGGATCCCCCAGTCAGAGCTGGTTAATGTGGCCCAGGAAAGGGAAGTTTGGGGTCCCCTGCTGGAGCTGTTGCCCCCGCGACCCGACCCCGGATAAGCGGTTGAAGATGAGTGAGTGTATTTGTGAGTACTTTAAATGTAAGTGTACACAACTAGTTTACATCCAAGTTGTATTTTGTACTGCAACTATAATATGAACTATACTACAAGTGAACTTATAGTATACTGTTAGTGTACTAGTTATATACTTGTAGTCCACTTTTTAGTTTATGAAAGTACACTCTCAGTAAACTACTAGTTTAATAGTTTTTACTGCAAGTATACTTATAGTACATAGCCAATTAGACTTAGACTTTTCTGTATACTTTTAAGCCAAGTATACTTGGACTTTTCTGTATACTTGTGAGTATATATGAGCTAAAGATAATTAAGTATAATTTTGTCCAGTATATCTCTGATAAGTACATAAAAAGCATACTCTCTTATTTAAGTTTAGAAGAAGTACAGTATACAAATAGCACACGTGAATAAACTTATTTTTTGTAAGGGATACTCCAGGCATGACACACGCTTCAATTCACATGCAAAGTCGATGAATTCAACCTTAGTTTAGAAGATGAGACAAGGCCTCGCATGACAGCTTTGTTGGTCTGAACCGCTGTTTAGTGGAAAAGGCAGCTGTTTAGGTTTTCCCACACTGACTCAGAAATTTACTCTAGCTCATGATTCCTGTAAACCCGCTGGGCACGAGGGGGGAAAAGCGGAGCTCTCGACTGGAAAGAGGGGCGAAAAATGTTATTCGACAAAATATTTTGGAGCCCGCGGCCGAGCAGATTTTCACTGAACAGGGAGATCCTTTAAAAGCCGCTTATTGTTTGCACAGCTGAACACAGTGAGCCCTTAATTCAGGTTGTGTCAACAAAATCATCAGCATTATGGTGGGTTAAATTAAGAATCAAAATCTGTGTTTTACTGAAACCTTTGAGCTAGGGCTGTCAATCGATCACACATTTTTTATCTGTTCAAAGTGTACCTTAAAGGGAGATTTGTCAAGTATTTAATACTCTTATCAACATGGGAGTGGGCAAATATGCCTGCTTTATGCAAATGTATGTATATATTTATCATTGGAAATCAATTAACAACACAAAACAATGACAATTATTGTCCAGAAACCCTCACAGGTACTGCATTTAGCATAAAAATATGCTCAAATCATAACATGGTAAACTGAAGCCCAACAGGCTGTCAGTGTGTCAGTGTGTCAGTGTGCTGACTTGACTATGACTTGCCCCAAACTGCATGTGATTATCATAAAGTGGGCATGTCTGTAAAGGGGAGACTCGTGGGTACCCATAGAACCCATTTTCATTCACATATCTTGAGGTCAGAGATCAAGGGACCCCTTTGAAAATGGCCATGACAGTTTTTACTCGCCAATATTTAGTGTAAATTTGGAGCGTTATTTAACCTCCTTCGCCACAAGCTAGTATGACATGGTTGGTACCAATGGATTCTTTAGGTTTTCTAGTTTCATATGATGCCAGTAGTAAAACTGAGTACGCTACAACCTAAAAACCACAAGTTGTGTTGTTATTATCACGTTAACTTATCACGACTACTTTAAACGATACTGAATGAATGAAAGTGTTGTAAGAGGAAACACTGAACTTTGTATTATCCAAATTACTGAGGAACTGTCACTGGTTCCTGGCAAATCTAATTCCTGTTTGCCCCGTATCATTATGTACAGTATAGCTTCACTTCCTGTCTGTACACCACCTGCATGCCTCCCTTAATGTCACCATTTATCCACTATCGAGCATTTCCACCCACAGCTGTAAAACTTCCTTGTTGGTTTAAGCAAGGCCTTTTCTGTGTGGTTACCAATCATCCAGTAATGATTTCCTGGTAACTCTCCCTCTCTCTCTCTCTCTGTGTGTGTTGCTCAATATCGTCCTTTGTGTAATTTCTTTGAATTTTGGGAAGTGTCATGTGTGACCACCACAGATGACAAGCCACAAAACCCAGAGTGGCAACACTGTTTTTCACAATTCATCCTTAACAAAAATATTCACAAACAATGTCCTTTTGTTCTAAAAAATGTATTCATGTACTTTGTGTGTACAATCTTCCCTGGTATGTGGAGTGATGCCATTAATTCTCAAGAGAACATCTTGTTCAGATACGCTTGTCTTCACGGTGATGTCACAACTCTACCGTGGAGCATTACTGTAAATTTACAGGGAAGGACACTTTGTTATTATCATTCATTTCTCATTTACACACCGAGCAGGAAGTGACCGCACCATGTACTGTAAGCGAGCACAGGAAACAAATGATTGATATAAAAGCTCACATAAAAATCATTGGATTTAATACCAGAAATGGTGAGATCCTACCTATTTGTATTTACCATGCACAGTACTAATTGTGCGGTAATGTCGACACCCTTCACCAGACACATGTTTTTTTAACATCTGGGTCAATAGACTTCTAAGTGGAGGATTGGCATTGATGATCAGAAAAGATGTGAAAATTGGCAGTGAAATGCTGCATAACATGCCGGCCACATGCCGCACTTTGCATCCCTCCCTCTGTCGCTCTATCTCTATTTATGGCCGAGAGTATCATCGCTGTCACAGCTGTCTTCTGGGAAGAGCTAAAAGCAGAACACAGTGCCATCAAATGTTCTTTTAATTGTTCACACCCACAAAACTATCCACAATGAGTGACAGTCGCAACTAAGTAAGTCTGAGGCCTTTTTTTAACCTTAGTTCATAGGCTGCAACCTGTGTCTTTGATATTTAATCGCATTTTACTTATCCAAATAATACTCCTACAAGTCATGCATTTAAAATTAAAAGTATAGAAGTATTGAAGACAATTTATGCAGAATGATTCCTATTATTATTATTGAATATGTAAGCGATACTTGAATGTGGTCAAGGTGGAGCTAATTTTAGCTACTTCATATAGTGTTCAACCCACTTGTGCTCAAAAACTATATTTAGTGTGATAACGGAAAAAATGCCACAACATTTGTTCTGATTAGTCAAAAGTCTTGAAATTTGGTCTGGACATACCTTGGGAAAGTGTCTAACAGTACAACTTTGATATTTTTAGAACACATGAAAAATCACACTTTTCTTAATAGCCAAAGTCAAGATTTTTGAAAATTAGGAAAAACATTAACGTTGTGTTTATTAAATGTTTTCCATGTGAAATACTTTTTTTACACTGCACATGTGTGCATATCTTTGATATTCAACTTGTCATGAGTTCATAGATACCAAATACCTGCCTCAATTGGTTAGTTTGTTTGTGTTATTGTGTGACTTTGGAGACCAGCAACCCCTGTATTCTGCAAGGTAAAATTACAGGTTTTTTTCAATGAAGTCTGGTGGCTTTGGCGAGAGCAGAGATGGATACAACGGCTTCAGTTCCCTGTTGGAAAGGGCTGTATGACGGCGAGGTAAATATACTAAATATAGCGTACACTTAACACTGATATTGATTTTTTTTTTAGGTGAGCCTTTTTTTTAGGTGGCTAAAAAAACACGTTTTGCTGCCGACCCCATCCACAGCAGTACATTACTTTGCTTCCGTGTGGTAACTCCTGTCTGTTTCCACAAACTGGGGGCGTGCTGACCGTCATCTACTGTAGGTAATACACTGACTATGGATAAATACCTCATACAACCCCACTTCAAAACACCCAAACTATCCCTTTAAGAAAATCGGAAATATTCAAGTAAAATAGAAAATTTGTGCTTAAGTACAGTAGTAAATGTACTGTCCATCACTGGCTTAGATTATTATTATCCCTTGACAATGTGTCCGTCTATCAGCTGCAGCTGTGGACCTTCCTAACAGAAGCCTATTCTATTGCCAAGAATGCTCTTCGAATTAATTATTTGATTCCTGATTTCATGACGTACTTTCTGGCATTGTTTGTCGTCGGCCCTGCCAGCAAATGACCTTTCAGCTCCGGGCATCGCTCCAATATTTACATTTCTCCACACTGTGGACCATTGACGGGGCCGGGGCAAATTCTGCTCCTCTCAAGGTTAACAAGAGAAAGAGGAGGAGGAGGAGGAGGAGGAGGAGGAGGAGGAGAGCTTTTGATGTGACAACAGGAGAGCTGTGATAAACTGGTGTCTCCACAGCCTGTTGTCTTTCCTTTACTTCTATTTTCCTGGCATAAGCTAATGAGACAATAATAGTGCTGTTGTGATAAGTTGCAACTGGAAGAGCACGTGGCTCAGTTACCACCATTTCAGCCATGTGACAGCGAGCTGGGAAGTTCAGCCGGGGCTATTATTGAGACCAACATCACAGGACTGACTCCTGAGAGGCCTGCGCTGGAATTTCAAAATCCTCTCTTTGCAAATCACACGTAGCTGACACAATTGAGGAAATTACTATTTTAACATTTAGCGCTAACTTGTGAAAACTGTTAGGAAATGCAGACTATGAGAAGGTGTGATTCAGCTCAGTTTGACTGCATGGTCACGGTTTTGAGGAAGAAGCTAAAGAAAGAAGTGAATGTCGCAAACGTCATCAGGGCCAGGCATCCAGTGTGTCATTATTTTCCACCACGAGCCGCATTGTGCTGCTAGATGTGGTTGCTAGGCACATGGCACTTCAACATTTACTGGAAAGCTGAAGTTCAAATGTTCGAGATTATAGTGTGTAAATCAGCTGATCCACATTTCACCGCATCTCATTCTGTCTCTGTCTAAAATTATAGGAAATTATATTAAGTATGAAATAGTCGTAATTGTTGAGATTCTACTGGGTGCAATATTTACTTTGAAGGTGCGAAACTACAGACTGTATATAAGAAGTGGACGTAGTCAACGTGACGTCACCTATTGGTTTGTGAACTGCCAATTTGAAGCCTCAAGTTCGGCATTTTGGGCGTCGCCATGTTGGGTTTTTGCAACCAGAAGTGACACGAGAGGGTGGAGCTAAGTACAACCGAACACTGAATAAGACATTTTTAGGTGACCAAAAAGGCTATAATTAACTTTAATGAACTGCACTGTGAAAGGGTTAAAGTTGTAATACGAAAAAACAGACAACTCCCAGACCGGGCATCGCCGTGGTAGCGACCGGTCAATAACAAGGTAGCCACGCCCTAAAGCATCCCCTGCTTTATGGTCTATTTGACTCTAAATGGGACCATTATTTACTAAATGAACATCATGCTGTATTGAAGAAGACTTGAAACTAGTGATTGAGACCAAAAACTCATGTTTAAAATGTTTACTGAGGTAATAAATTAAGTGAGAAGTAGGGTCATTTTCTCATAGACTTCTATACAATCAGATTTCTTTTTGCAACCAGAGGAGTCGCCCCCTGCTGGCTGTTAGAAAGAATGCAAGTTTAAGTCACTTCTGCATTGGCTTCACTTTTCAGACCTGGAGCTGCCCACTGTGCTAAACATGAAATTGAGAGCTTATCTATTGCCTCTCAACATGGTGACAGTTGAGCCAGCGGCTCGCAGCTAGCGGTGCTAACGGCGCTTACAGTGAAAACAACGGCAAACGTGCTGATAGAGCTAACAGTGTTTAGGATGGCGTCATCAGCTGTAACCGCTGTATGCAGCGCCGGCCATGAGCTAACCAGAGGGATGCGCTCACATGCTCTAAAAGGCACGCGTAGCCAGCTCGGCTATGTGAACAAAGCACAGAGAAACTCAGATTACAACACACACAGAGGGAGAGCGACTTCATTCTTTGCTCAGGTAGACATTACTCCTCCATATCTTTATATAGCAAATAGGCTAGTTGTTTGCTGCTATATTAATTATAATTGAATATTAATAAATGTCAAATAGAGAACCTTTAAAGAGGAATAGTTTGACATTTTGGGATATACGCTTATTCTCTTTCTTGCCGAGAGTTAGACGAGAACATCAATACCACTCTCATGTCAGTATGTTAAATATGTAGCTGGAGACGGTTAGCTTAGCTTAGCTTAGCATATGACTGGAAAGGGGGAAACAGGTTCTGTCCAGAGGTAACAAAATCTATCCTACTAGCACCTCTAAAGCTCACTAAGTAACAGATTGTATCTTGTTTGTTTTATACTTTACAGAAAACAAAGTGTAAAAGCCAATTTTTGCTGTTTTACCGGGGGTTATGCCCCGGACTATCTTGGTCGGAACCAGTTGCCAGGCAACCATTGGAGAAGTTACTGGTCCCAACCAAGAAATAGTCCCACATATAACACCTCAGCTTTGCACAAAGAACGTATATTGCCAAGAAGTGAAAGCCAATTGTTCGTTCCATCCTAGCAGTTCCCCCCTGTTTCCAGTCTTTGTCCTAAGCTAAGCTAACCGGCTGCTGGCTGTAGCTTCATATTTACCATACAGGCATGAGAGTGGGATCCCATAATTTTTCCCACAATATCAAACTACTCTTTTAATATATTTTACTATGTATGAGTCGTGCAAACAAGAGGGAAAACTAATTAACACCCTGAAGGAAACCATCATGTGCAAGATTACAATCTGCTCCCCTTTGATCGCTGCACTTTCCGACAACAAAATAAACATGTGAGGTCATACCACCATGGCGGTACGAGCTGCATCTGGAAAATGCAAAATCTGCCACGTTCCCCGAAACGGCCAGTGTCCATGATCATGATCAACTGCCGCCTCAAACGTTCAGATTGCATCATGGCAGATAATATGATTGATCTGACGCTGCCCGCCTATCTCGGTTCGCCTGCCACTGCCGCCTCCATCCGTTTATCAGTATCAAATGCTTGGAGACAAAGGGAGCCAATGACATAATCGGGATCTTCAAAATGGACTTTGATTCCCACAAACCCCAGAAATAGCTGGCTGATGTCATTGGGTAGATGGTAATAAATCTGTCTACACTATAATAGCAAGTTAGCTGAGAGATGCTGTTACACACACACACACACACCTTGTTTAAATGCACTCAAGCGAGGGCGCACACTGCCAAATAATACACGCAATTGTGCATCATGCATACAGAATTCATACAGAATAATACACTGGTTATCCATATACATCTACACTCATGAACACATGCAAACGCAGACACACACACTTCTTCTATAACACAGTAGTAGTAACTTGATCCTGAGCTGTGCCAGTAAGTCCGACATTTCCGGATAGATTTAGTGTGTATGTGCAACGTTCACACACCGATTTTGTGGTTACTGTCCAGATAAGAGCGCTGATAGCGGCCTGTGATGTGTGCCAGGCAGAGGACAGGGACGTTTCAGAGGATCAGAGGGGATTTACCTGGAAGATGTCCTGTAATCCTATAGAGGAGCCAGATCTTGATTGCAAGTTATCCCTCAATGATAAGTCACCTTATCCTGCACATGGGAGGAGTTTACTTTTCTGCCAGAAAAGGCAACAAGGCAGGTTTAGGCAACAAACTTACTTGGTTAGGTCAGCCGACCAGACTGTTATCAGGCTAGTTGTAGTTTTTTTTTTTGCCTAAACCTGTTTGTTTTTTTGCCTAAACATAAATAAGTTATAGTTTTGTTGCCTAAACCTAAAGAAGTTGTAGTTCTTTTGCCTAAACCTAACTGTTTTTTCTTTTGCCTAAACCTACAGAAGTTGTAGTTTTGTTTCCTAAACCCAAAGAAGTTGTAGTTTTGCTGCCTAAAACTAAAGAAGTTGTAGTTTCTTTGCCTAAATCTAACTGTTTTTTTGCCTAAATCTAAAGAAGTTGTGTTTTTTTTGCCTAAACCTAAATGTTTTTTTTTGCTTAAACCTAAAGAAGTTGTAGTTTTGTTGCCTAAACCTAAAGAAGTTGTAGTTTTCTTGCCTTAACCTAACAAAGTTGCAGTTTTGTTGCCTAAACCTAAAGAAGTTGTAGTTTTGTTGCCAAAACCTAAAGAAGCCTTTTTGTTTGTGTTAAAAACGTGACATTTCATTCAGTTTTACGTGTTATAACGTGTTGCTTTTAAGTATCACTTTCACTTTTACAACATAGTAGGCGCAGTAGGCCCCTAATGACCCATATCTATGGTGCTTATAGCGACTAATAATGTCTATTTAATGGCCTGATAACAGTCGAATCGGGTGGTTAGGTTTAGGTAAAGATCAGAAAGCCCTGAAGGCAAACTTCTCCCGTGTGCCCTTTCCCTTCCACATTGTCTAAAAGGGCCTGACTCAGTAACAGATGTTTCAGGATACTACCCAGGATGCATCAGTCACCCAGAGGAAAGCTTTGATCCTATAGCTATTCCCTCAATCGGTAAATGATTCCACATGTGAGTATGACTGGGCTTTCGATGACCTTGCACGAAATGTCTTCATGGTAGACGCAATGAAGTCATATCAAGGGACTATAAACTGACTGCTAGCCACTGTGAGGGTTGAACAGAGCCTATTGTTACTGGTGCAGGTGTGTTTCTGTTCGAATGGAGCTCTTTCATCTCAGTCAACTGTGAGTGTTTGTTCCCTGGTTTTAGATAGCTTCTAATAAAATTGCAGCTGCATTATTTATCAGTATATATTTATTAGGGCTGTCAAAGTTAACGCAAATTTGTTTTAATGCCACTAATTTCTTGAACGCATTAAAATGTTTAGGTTGTAGCGGGCAGTAAAGTTTAAAAGCTACTCTAGAGTGAAGATACTGCTACCATAACTAGAAAACCTAAAGAATCCATTTGTACCAACCATGTCGTATTAGCTTGTCGTAAAGGAGGCTAAATAACGCTCCCAACTTATGAAAAACTTTGGCGAGGAATAACTGTCATGGCCATTTTCAAAGGGTCCCTTGACCTCTGACCTCAAGATATGTAAATGAAAATGGGTTCTATGGGTACCCACGAGTCTCCCCTTTACAGACATGCCCACTTTATGATAATCACATGCAGTTTTGGGTAAGTCATAGTAAAGTCAGCACACTGACACACTGACAGCTGTTGTTGCCTGTTTGGCTGCAGTTTGCCATGTTATGATGTGAGCATATTTTTTATGCTAAATGCAGTACCTGTGAGGGTTTTGGACAATATTTTTCATTGTTTTGTGTTGTTAATTGATTTCCAATAATAAATATATACATACATTTGCGTAAAGCAAGCATATTTGCCCACTCCCATGTTAATAAGAGTATTAAATACTTGACAAATCTCCCTTTTTTTGAACAGATACAAAATGTGTGATTAATCATGATTAACTGCAGACAATCATGCGATTAATCGTGATCAAATAATATCGATTGACAGCCCTAATACATATGTATTTCTTCTTTTACAGCTCAGTTCTCTTTGTTTCGGCTGCATTAATCCCATTTTGCATTGTAGATGTACAACTCCTACACATTGAGACTTCTGCAAACAGCAACTCAGTGTCCCTGAGAGGCCTAACAGAGGGAGCTAGTGTCTCCACAGCCTCTCCTACACGTTTCAGATATGTATCCTGATTGCAAGCATCACACAAAGGAGCTCAATGGGACGTTTTACTTTGACTCTCTCTGACCCTCAAATGGTGATCAGAAAGGAGCACTGAAGGCCTCTCTCGCTCCCTCTCTTTGAGCACTCCCTGTAGACAGGAAATTCTTCTGGAGGCGCTCCAAACCACGGCCTCCTTTCCCTCTTTTACTAGAAATCTTGGAAGGAGGGTACAGTCTGTCCCAGCCTCCATCCTGCATGTAAACAAACAATCGGCCTGTTCCAGAAATCGTTCCATCTTGTCCATCTACCAGCAGTTGAGATTCCTGCAATGCCTGTACTCATTAAGCTGCACAGTACAATGAGATAATATACAGGACGCTCCATTAAGACGCGAGATAAATCGTAAAAGTCCCACAGGGAACAAAACAATGTGCTTCTTTTCGCACCACATTGAAAAAGTTTCCCAGAATAAGAGCCACCCACAGTTCAATGAATGTGCAGAACACAAAAAATTCCCACAATACCATTTCCCACAGGGACAAACAACCTTCTGTCTTGTTCACACAGTTATTCTGCAAGTTCACTACCAACAATATTGCCGTTGATTCTTCTTTTCCAGTAAATCTAATGGATGTGGCACTCAGACGGCGTCTATCTCTCAACTTGATTCTATTCGGGTCAAATTCAATACAGGAAAAAATACTTAGATTTAAACTTAAGATGGCTGCTTCATTTCTCAGTCGTAATCCAAGGATGAAACTGTGGTTACTCCACTGTCTATGTGTTAAATCATTTCCAGTACTGTTATTAGCTACACATGACCTTCTATAACTGAGTCATAAATCCGAGCACAATTCTGTAAACAGAAGGTGTGGTAAACCTGTTTTCACACTCCTTTTATAATCTTAACACTCTCATATCTAGGTCACCATGTCATCTCTGGACAGGTCCTCCTTGAGAAAATTGCATTTGACATGAAGAGATATGTCTCAAACACAAGCCTAAAGTTATCAATTCACTATAAAGTGAACATGCAAACAGCAGCTGCCCCGTTTTTATCACCATTTTAAAGAGGACACATTATGCTTGTGTGCTTTTTCCCTTTCCTTTAGTGTGTTATATAGTATTTTTGTGCATGTAAAAGGTCTACAAAGTTACCAAGTCCACGTCAAAGGGAGTTACTCTCCCCCACAGAAACACTGCTCCTGAACTGCCCGAAACGCCTTGCTTGAAGTCCCGCCTTTTCTTCCGTAACGTGGTGATGTCCCCTAGTAACAGGTAAGGGATAATGTACATCGAGCCGGTCATTATTGTGAAATAACACACAATTGTGGTTTATTTCACAACAATGACCCGCTAGCTGTACATTATCCCGCTTATTACAACACTACTTACTTAAGAAAACAATAATCTGACACAAAAACGGTCCGCCAGAGTCCCACAACAGAACTGCGCCCATAGCAACGGTCTGTTATACATAGCAACGGTCTGCTATAAAAAAAATAATAACAGACCATAAAACGCTGTGATTGACCAATCAGAATCAAGTATTGAGCGGCTAGTTTGGCATGCCAAACGAAGCTAGTTAGAGCGGAGCTGGAGTGGAGTCTGAAGAGTTTGGTTCGGTTGACCAATCACAACAAAGTGGGCTTTTTCGGGGGGGGGGGGGGGGGGGGGGGGACAGTAGCTCAAACAAAGCGTTTCAGACAGAGCTGCTGCAACACAGCCGGTTTAAGAAAAAAAAGCATTTTATCTTTTGAACATTAAAGCATGTAAACATGTTCTAAAATACAAGTATGCAACTGGAAATAAGCATCATAAGTCCTCTTTAATGTTCAGATGTAAGATTCAGTCGTATAATTCAAAATAAAAACTAAGCGAGGCCGTAGATCTTTGTTTTCTTTTCTGCTCCAGCTAGTTTTAATTAGATGTTTTGCAAGATTTTGTATGCAGAGCAATTTTCAAACTTACACAACTGCATGTTTGTGGCAAAATACTTTGAACCAAATCAGTAAATTATATATCCCAAGTCCCAGCAGTGTTTTACTCGCTCGCTACACTGAGCGCCAAGCCAAAGTTTTACTGCTTTTTCACTATCAGCGCTATAATAACCTCACTCTCAGCTGGCCAAGATGCTGTGATATACTGTAAACATGGTGCTTGCATGAGTGTGTGCGAAGCAGAGAGCCAGAGAGAGATAGTGGAAGGGGGGGAAGGGGAGGGAGAGACTTTGTTGTGGTTGTTTTTTAACTCCCTTTCTCAGAAATCCTGCCCAGAGGATGAATTCAGTGTCTCTCGGCAGCGCAGGAGATTTCCGAAGTGATTTGAGCAGGATTTATTCTTCCAGTAAAGCAACAATGCGCCTGTCAACACAGCACCTGTAGTGTGCGTGCACCTAAAACACTGCAGCATCTCAAAATGTGTTTGAGGATGAGCTGCAGCTGCTGGCCCCAGTCAGTCTGTGTACAGTGTTCTTTTGTATTTGTATAAACATGATGGTAGTGTAAATGACGGGATGCTGTTTTATGAATCGGCCTTGACAGCTGCTCATTGTCTAAGAACAATGATGGGCAGCTTGTAATCTTATACTGTCATCTTCAAAGCGTCGCCCTTCTGAAATTAACTTGGTAATTGCATGCAAAACTGAAAACCGAAAAACCTGTCGAAGTAAATTTTATGCAGCTGTGTGAACTGGTTTGCAAACCTCCACCGTGGCTGTGTTGCATTACGTTTGCGTGACAGTGTGTGCACACGCCACTCTGTGTGTAACATTCTTTGCCTGCATGAGCCTCGTACGAGAAAGGGCCCTTCTCATGCCAGCTGAGGTCAGGTCCGGACACCGTGGGGTGCACCCTTCTCCCGCCGCGGTGGGCTGGGAGGCAGGGGGAGGCCTCCAGCGCTTCTGGGAAACAGTCTGGGCCTAATTGGAGCCTGACTGGTCTCACATGTCTCCACTTACTGGAGGAGACGGAGGATCCCGCCGCCTGGCCTATGAGGGCTGCTGTAGTCCCGGGCCTTTCCCCCTTCATCAGCATAACCACACAGAATTGAATTCACCGAGCAGGCCCGACATGACAGCATGACTGAGCGGTGTGGTCTGGGGTGTCTCAGTGCACTGGGGTCAGGTACTCAGCTTTATTCTATCTCTTTATTTGACATTAATGACCATAACTTTAATATTAGGCATGCATCAAGAGGTTGCTTTTTACTAACTGTTTCAAAAACTAATGTAAGGCGATGCCCTGTTGTGTTCAGAGGAATGAATATATCTAATGGTTTGTCATCAGACATTACACATTTAACAAGTTTTTAAAGAGTTTAAAGAAAGTAGTAGTACTTTTTAAATCTAAGCTCAAGACCTTTTTATTTGGATTGGCTTTTAATACCTAGTAGCGCTGTGACATTTTCCTTATGCTTTTTATGTACCTTTTTATGATTTTATGATATGTTATGTTTTTATTCCTGTTATTTCTTGTTGTTCATGTAAAGCACTTTGGGTACCTTTTGGTTATTGTAAAGGGCTATACAAATAAATGTTGATTGATTGAAATACCTGATGGCACAGAACACCTGCCCCTCTCCAAATATGATATGTTTTCATACATAATATCTGACTTTATGATCATTAATAAGGAATTTTCTTGGTTAATTTATATTTTGGCAACTGTATACGTTGTTTTTAATGGTGCTGCTGTTGTATTTGAGCTGTATCGAATGTTTTTCAGGTGTGGGTACTTATTGTTATTGTCATTAGTAGTTTAATTGTTGATTTTATTGTTTTTTTGTACTTTTTTGTTTTTTGTTAAGTGTTTGAATTGTTGTCATTTTGTTGTTATTATTGTCATTAGTAGTTTAAGTGTTGTTGATTTTAACGTTTTTTGCAGCTTGCCTTTTTTTTTTTGTTAATTTTTTTTGTATTGTTGTCATTTGTTGTCATTATTGTTTGTAGATGTATTGTTTTTCTTGTTTGTTTTTTGATTCTTTTTTGACATGTGGTCATTTTGTTGTTATGATTGTCATTATTAGTTTTATTGGGGGTTTTTTTGGTTGAAGTTTTTTTGTTTTTCTTTTTTTTCCCTTCTTTGCTTTGGATTTGAATGACATATTTGTTTTAACATTGTGATGTAGTGCCTTGGCACAGACCCCAGGAAGAGCAGTTTCTAGTAACTAATGGGGATTCCAGTAACTAAATATCACATACTGTACAACCCTTTTGGTACAGTTTGTTCCAGGGATCTTCTTTCTGTACAGTATGTTCACCCGCCTCCTATTGTCAACTCAGTCTGGGTCAGGACTGATGAAACCTCCCCCTCCAACCGTACAGTATATCACATTCCTCTTCTCACGCACGTCACAAATCTCACAAAAAAGACGTACAAGTACACCGTCTCTTCATGTGCCTGCCTATCCACTCTGCAGGGAGAAATACGAGAAGTGAAGAACAGCACAAAAACAAAGACTTCCCTGCTGCTGCTGCTGCTGCCTCACCACCTCCACCACCACCACCACCACCACACATTCTCGAACTTTTTTTCACTGTTTTTCTTTTTTCTCGCCGTGGCAACATGCCTCTCATTTCCCATCAGTCACGGTCACCTCCTTGGCCCCTGCTCTGTAATTCTCAAAAAAACGTCCTGTTTTACAGCAGCGGTGCAAAAAATATTGTTTGACTGCTAAAATGAGTACAATCTCCAATCTGCCAAAACATTTAATATCAGAATGCACACATGCACAGCAGGAATTTTGCCTTGCTATTATGTATTTTCAACGCACATCTGGAACAAATTGTATCAGAATTTGTACCCATACTATAAACACTGCAGGCTGCGGCCCAGAGGAGAATAAGCACCTATTCATTTAGCCTTGAATTTGGGGCATAATTTGGTTTTGCTGGGAAGAAAAATATTATTTTAATCTTTCACAGATCAAAAGGCTTTTGAAAGCAATTCTCTCTGCTCAGATAAACACGTCTCGACTTGAGTAAATTCAGGTATTCACAAGACAGAACTGTTGTAGTTTTTACTTTATCACTGTACTTACTACATGCTCAGCATTACCCACAGGCCTCTGCAGCTCTACAGTGTATATGTCAGTACAGTCTGGCATTTACTGTGTGGATGTTCAACGGGGATGGAAGCTGATTTGTGTGACTACAAAGTGCGTGTGAAGCAGAAACGTTTACCCAAACTGCTTTGAAAGGCAGCCTCCTCCATCTGCAAGTTACACATTTAAGATGCTGGAAAGCAGATTTGCGTTTGTCAGCAAATTTGTGCAGACTGCTCAACATTTCATAGAAAATGTGATGTGTAGGAATGAAAACATTTGAGTCACACTTTCACAACCTTTTACAACTTCTGCAACCTGGTTGTTGATCCTTCATTCATATTGTAATGTCAAAACGATGAGTGTTTTTGTGTCTCAGTGAGGCATTTACACTTTTCCACGGTACTGCAGGATGACAGCATCACAACTCTCCACAATAATTTATTTTTCATAAAGTCATTTAATATAACCCATAATATCTGAGCTCAGTAGACACTAACCAAAATCCAAAGATGCATGTGTAGCTTCGACTGGTTTCCTGCGTGCCCCTTTCCATTGAGAAAAAGTCATTTCTATTGATCGCTTTTCCAGGCATCATTTAATATGATACATATTCACTTGTAAATATCGACCTTTCCCTGCTGCCCCGACATTTGTGCCATAAATACTTTAAAAGCGAAGCTTGTGAAAAGATATGAAATGTTATGAAGCTGTAAATAAAGGCCGGGTTGGAACAGTAACAGGAGATTTTGTTTTATAGAGGGTAAATGTGGTTGGAGTAATGCAAACTTTGCAGTGGTGGAAAGTAACTAAGTACAAGTGCGGTACTTAAGTACAATTTTGAGGTACTTGTACTTTACTTGCTTATTTCCAATTTCTGCTACTTTATACTTCTACTCCACTACATCTCAGAGGGAAATGTTGTGCTTCTTACTCCACCACATTTATCTGGTAACTTTAGTTACTTTGCAGATTCAGATTATTAATACAAAATATCCTCCTGGGAACTGAGTAAAAAAAAGTGTCTTCCAATTTCTTTTTTTGTGTGATTTTCTTCCTATTTAGGGTTAAAAGAAAATCTTACAATTTAGACTTTTTAATTTTTATTTCTAATTTTACAGTATGTCCACTGTAGTGGACCACAGGACCATTTCAGTGTGAAAAGACAGCCGAATTTAGAAGATACAAAAAATTAACAGATTATGGCTATAGAGTGATATTAAACCAAGAATACATTCAATTTATAAAACACGAAATATCACTGGAAATCCCATGATGTCCTCTTTACAATACACCAGGGGTTGATAGCATAGGTCAAAAGAGTAAAAGGAGATGCATGTGGACAAAATGTCCACTACATAGGACACATGTCAATGGGCTGGGTCTCAGGAGGATATACTCACTTTATAAATTATGATGTATTTTTGTCGATTAATTCAGATGAAACTGTTTTGATCCCAGGGGGATCCCACTATTCTGAAAGGAGCCATTCTGTATAATGAGTTATACTTTTGGTACATTAAGTATATATTGATGCTAATACTTTTGTACTTTACTTAAATAACATTTTAATTGCAGGACTTTTGCTTGTAACAGAGTATTTCTACACTGTGGTATTACTACTTTTACTGAAGTTAACTATCTGAATACTTCTTCCACCTCGTGAGTTTTGTCAAAACAGAGAGAGAATGATTCAATTTCAAGGCTGCCCTCGAGTGGAAGTAGAGTTCAGTATTCATGTGCAGACAACAGGTTGGCCTCGTTTAACACATCATTTAATCTGTGATTGATTTGGCCATTGACTGTAGTTCAGCTGTAATTAACAGGAAGCAAAGAAGAAGAACACATATTAAACTTCCTTGTTTGCTGCTGTAGTTATATTATCTCTGCAGCAGAATGCCTCCACAATGCTTATCACGTACTGCCATCTGCTGGACAAACTTTACTACTGATCAAGCATGTGCTTAGTACCATTTGTAATCTTATTAGATGTCATTGGAACTATTTGCATTCTAAAACGTTTCAACCTAAATGACTATGAAACTAAATTAGTTGCATAGTGATTAACAGAAACACATTTCAATTTGAATCATATTAATATCACTTATGCATTTGGACTCAACTTGACAGCATTTGTACTTTTCAAGTAATTGATCATAAAAGCTTTCGGAAAATAAACAGTATCAAGACTGGCATAGTCCTAATAAATCCAGATCTTTAAACTTGCTGACTTTAAGTGATTTAACTTAAAAATAATTAACTTATTGCTGTGTGTCACAATCATATCAGCGTTTCTATTGGCCCAAAGCTAACGTGAGTGTAATGGACACAATACGCTTGTTTTATTGGCGCAAATAATCCCCATCTGTAGGTATGAACTTATTAATGATACAACACAGTTTTATAATTTATAGCAAATTATTTCGCGGACCCCCTCACAGAGTGCCACGAAACTCACTTTGAGAATCACTGGTGTAAAAGACATTCACAGCCAGCGTTGCGACAAATTTGTCTTTATTTCAGCTTGATTAAATGGCAATGATACAAACCTCAAATCAAACATTATCGAACGGGATACCAAAAAGAAAATGGCACAACTAATAATAAACAAAATGAATACCCACTATACATTTAAGTATGTACAACTTTGATAAATAAACCAATACTGTCTAGAATTACGATTGTTTTGCATTTTTGTCCTTATTTCTCTAGGATTAGTGCGGTGCAGAGAGGGGCAGAAGGAGGAAACGGAGGAGGCAGGGAGTGTGAGGATAACCGACCAGCAGGCACAGATGAGACGACTGTAGACGAGAGTAGAAAAGACGACCGCTTGACGCACAACTCGGACTGCGTTTGCAAAAAAAATTGTACCTCGATGCAGTTTTTGAAGGGTCGCTGACCAATCAGCCATCCTGACCTCCATCTTTTGGTTCACCACAGTACATTTCTCAAACAACTTTGTATTGTTTCACATCACACTTTGGATCCTGAGACGGGGACAACCCATTCTTCTCCAGGCATAGCTTCAACGTGAATTTGTGCCGCTTTAAAGCCTCTACAACAATATGTCATATATTATATGTCTTATGCATGAACAACCTGAAGCACACAGTATTGTACGGCGATCAATGAGGTCGGGCTGACGGCTGGAGATGATTTCTTTTTACCATTAAATAGGTACAAAGAAAAAGCATATTAAAGGCAGGAAACAGAAGATTGAATGTGGTTCGACTGGGAGAAGATAACTGTGAATTACTGTCGCTAACCAGCAGCTTTTCTCGTCACATTTCATCTAGAGCGCCAGGCACCGTGCAGCAGTAATGTAACTATGTAAAACGATGAAATTAGGGAATAGAAAGTGGTGACAAAATGAGAGAAAAATGTATGAGAAGAGAAAATAAAGAAGGGGCCACCAGTTCTCATTTCCAGACCTCAAAAAGAAGCCCAAGGTGATGAACACTTTAAAAAGGACACTAATCCCCAGGATGCATCTCCAGGACCTTCAGGATATGAACAGCTAGATCCAACACTGAGACCCCGTCCAGACATCTGCAGCCGTACGTTCACACACATTTACAAAAAAACAGTTCAGTCTGGGACACAGATGAGGCTTCCGTTCCTCTGAAAGTGTCGTGTTGTGAACGGGATCCATGTCAACGCCGACATGGAAAGTTTCAGTAACAATCTCCTGAGTGGCAACTTTTTTTTTTTCCTTTTCTTTTTTTACTATAAAATCACTAACAGTTGGCAAATCATACCCTCCCCTCCCACACCTGCCTCCCCTTTTTACAAAAGCAAAACAAACAAAAGAGCCTGAAGAGGATTTGACATTTAAAGCTGTAGAAATATCACCCGAACATATTAAAGCACATCAGAAAAGGTCTTTTCTTTCAGAGAGCGAGGAGTATTTTGGTTGGAGTGCCACACTTGGTCAGACCTGCTGAGTTTAAACGATGTGTGCTACGGGGGGGCTGCATGAGTGTATGCATGTTGTGTACGTGTGCAACGTATATGGGATTTGTTTTGAAAGCATCTTCGAAGGGGATTTCGCCGCGTTACACAGCAAGATTTCCTTTCGGCCTCATAGACAAGAGAGCACACACAAAGCTGAGAGAGAAAGAGAGACAGGAGGTTAGCGGACGCTTTGGCCTCGACTCTTATCTAGAAACCCCAGCATGCTTCCTGTTTTTCTGGCCTGTAGAGTCCCAAAGCCAGACCTAGTTTATATCCTAGAGAAATCCCCCGGAGAGGTCTCTCGACCGCGGCATCTGCACCGACCCAGACAGTGCGAGCAGACACCTGGACCCCCCCCCTGCTCTGTTCAAGTGCAACATCTGGAGCGCTGAGCAGCTCTAGTGCCTCTTCATGGACGACACCTTCTTCTTCCTGGCTGCCAGCATCTCGTAAAAGGGGTCCCTGCTGATGGCGGCTCTGTGGGAACAGACGCAGAGGGAAATGTCAGCGAGAGAGGCATAATGGCATAAATGTGCAAATTGCTGCACTTGTACTGTAATGTTAGACATGCATGTGGAAATGCAGGTGCATTTAAGTAGTGCTCATTTTTTCATTTACGTGTGTGATTAACATCAACATCTGCAATACCTGACTGATGATTAACCATTTATTGTTTTGTTTTTTTAACGTACTTAGGAGGAACTGCTCAGCATAATCGGCACTTGTGCTTTAATCCCACATATTTCTCTCTACGCTCTACAACCGTGAAATCTTCTAAACTGTGCTCTAATATTGTGGAAGTGAGGGGACATAAAATCAAAGTGAAAATTGGTTTAAACCAATCAGCTCTAACTGAAAAAATACAGGTGAAAAAAAAGGTAAAAAAAACTAAATTGTGCGTGTGGTAAATTAGCACAATTTGAGTCATAACTCAACTCAAATCTGAACACACAGAAATTAAACACATTTTTTAGATTCAGACTTACACTTTCTGAGGATATCATTATCTCAGATGTCCATCGCAAATAAAATGTCCATAAATCCGCTTGGAAATCATAGAAATAAATTGCTCCTTATGACTCCAGAACTTGCAGGAGAATCACGTTTTTAGAACTCCAGTTCTCCAGGTAGTCGTCTGCATATCCAGGGGTAAATTGGGTGCAAACAGGAACGGCTAATTTGGCATACTTTTAAGCGTGCCAAGTCGCCGAAATGCAAACAAATACGGGCTGAATCAAGTTGTAGCCACAGCTAGCTCACTGACACCATGTGCAAAATTATACTTCCTGTTTACGTCCCCCAAAGCCCCCAAATTATGGGAGATTCCAAAACTTAGAGTATGATTATCCCCCGAAATCAAAGCAAGACAGAGAAAGTAACAGGAGCAAGGTTGTACTGAATGTCTTTTTTTTTTTTTTTTTTTTTTTTACATCTGAAGCTTCTATTGAGGTTTTCGAATGAAGCTTCAAATTTCTGTTGTCATATTTTATGACATCATCACCCTAAAAAACATGAAAAAATAGACTTTTTTTGTGATTGTGGTTATATAAATGTAATTTATGTTGCTGTTAGATTGGTGCTAGACCGCCCCGTTAATACAGGTGCGGGACTCCCTTAGTCTGTGGCAAGCGGGAGAGCAAACTGTTTTTTGACGGCAGTGAAAATGTTGTTTTTGAAAGGCGACAAATATGGATTGAAGCAGAATATTTCATCAGATAAAATTATGTTGTGAGTTTTGGAAATGATTACATCTATCTTTTTTCAATAAATTTGGACTTTTTGGACTTTACATCGCTCTGGAGTTATTGGAAATGTTTGAGTCTGAAACATTCATACGCAGCTACCAGTGGAATCTATTTCTACAAACAGTTTAATACTAATAATATTATTGCAGCCTAATGTTGATCTGCAACTGAGCACAAATACCAGGTTCCAAAGGATGAATTCATGCAAAAAATAAATAAATATATATGCACAGCATTCAAATATTGATTTAGAATTTGAATGTCAACCTTATGAATGAAGCTTCGAAGCTTTGAACTGTTCGGAAAACCCCTGATGAGCCTCACATGCAGGATACAAACATGCGCTGTATCATACTATGCCTTCAACAAGTGAAGGAAGAAAACATTTACTTGATGCAGTTCATCCATTCCTCTTTCTCCTCAGCGGTGGGGGCGGAGATACGGTAGAAGGTGTGGTTGCCCTCGACGACGCGTCCGTCGGCCTCAGTCTTGCACGCTTTTATCACCTGGTCCTTGTTGTCAGGTATGAAAAGCTCAAAGCAGTTCTGCAGAAGTGAAGAGGATGGAGGTTAGAAATTATAGAAAGTATAATGCCTAAAAGACAAAAATAACTGTATTTATCAAAAAAATGCTATAAACTCTTAGCTCATGTACCTACAGTTCCATATGTGTACACTGTCTAGATATAGAAATCCCTCTTTATGGCATACTGTTCATATTTTTGTGTGATATAATGTTGTGAGGACGTAACTGCCAGTAAATATGGTTGTCTATATAAATGTAACTACCTGTCAAGCAGTAATTATCAATTAAAGGTAAATATTTATTAGGGCTGCCCCTCTTAGCTGATTAGTCGACTAAGATTTCTTTAGTCGATTAATCGTTTTTTTATGCTTTTTCATGCTGAATGACTTATTTCAAAGAAACTTGTGAGCACATTTTTGATAAACACAAGATTTAAAGTGGTGCTTTTGTGTGATTCCATGTGTAGAAACTCAGTTTTACAGATCTGTTGATAAATCAACTAATCGATTAGTCGACTAAGAATTTCTTTGGTCGAGGACGGCCCTAATATTTATTAAATAAACCAGTTTGATTGATTTCTAGTTCGTCTTCAAATGTCAAAGAGGTGTATGGTACACACCACATTTTATCAACTAATTCATGGCTACATATATTTTTAATATTATTTTTGCTACATTTAATGATATTTGTCGAGTCATTTATTCATTTATTTTTTCCATCCTCTGATACTGAAGAGAGTCCTTCTTTATTGTTTATTAAAATAACGGGTTGTAGTTAGAGCTGCCATGATTAATCGATTAGTTGTCAACTATTAAATTAATCCCCAACTATTTTGATAATGGATTAAACAGTTTGAGTAATTTTCTAAGAAAAAAAAGTCCATTCCAGCTTCTTAAATGTGAGTATTTTCTGGTTTCTTTACTCCTCTATGACAGTAAACTGAATGTCTTTGAGTTGTGGACAAAACAAGACATTTAAGGACGTCATCTTGGGCTTTAGGAAACACTTACTGACATTTTTCACCATTTTCTGACATTTTGTAGCCTAAACAAATAGTAGATTAATTGAGAAAATAATCAACAGAAAAATTGACAATGAAAATAATTGTTAGCCCTAGTTGTAGTAAAATCTAAATCAGAGTCCTGACTGTAATCACAGACTGAACCAGTAGAGGGAGCTGTACTTACAGGCTTCTTATCCTCCACCTCCTTGATGCTCAGGTTCTCCAGTGGGATGATTCCTCTGGGCTCTTTGTCCTGGACAAACATAACATATGTGAGTGACGGAGCTCTGCACACGGGGAACGACAGGGAACAGATTATTCACTGTGACTGAGAGACTGATTCTGTACTCACCGTGGTGTACTCAAAGTAGTAGAGACAGTTGTCTGTGAGGATGAACCACCTCCTCTTCCAGGTTTTAACTCGTCCTCCTGTTATGGAGCAAACAGCCAGCGTCAGAGAGGCTCAGCAGAAGAACAGAGAGAGAGAGACGAGCACCGAAGCACCGGGTCGAGCAGCAGACAGGCAGACAGATGTATGGGCAGACAGACAGATGACGGCTCCACAGGACTCCTTTTACCCAGAACATCCCCCTAATCCACCATCGCACCATGAGCTCACCATCACCACAACTGCATAGCCTTCAGCTCTCTGACTTTATGACTGATTCTTCCTTTCCCCTTTTATGTGTTAATTTAAATACTTTTAACTATTTTCACACCTAAATGGCCACTTAACAGTAGAGATGTTCCGATACCATTTTCTCCTTCCCGATTCCGATACCTGAACTTGCGGTATGAGCCAGTACGGAGTACCAATTCGATACCAGAGTGATAAAAAAAAAAAATATATATATATATATATATATATAGTTATGAGGTTAAACCCGTAGTAAAACATGAGCAAATACATACAGAGAATGAACGCTATAGAACTTTCTTTTATTATTCAGTTTTACTTGTTGGATTTTCCTCTGTGAAAAATTACCAAATGGCTGACATTTTCCTCGCTCTGACTACCGTTACCGTTACACTCTCCACTAGCACCGCACTGTTGTTGTTTGTGATCGTCACGTGACAAACTACCTGAAATCAGTTCTTCTTCGCTGCTCTAAAACAGTGGCAGCCATGATACATCCAGGATGATCCAGGGCTGTTTTGGAGTGGCGAAGAAGAACAAGTTGAATTTTTTTCTGGGTTAATAAATGAAGGTATCGGATCGGTGCGTAGACTGGCCTACTCGCCGATACCTGATCCCAAATTTTGGGCAGTATCGGACGCATTTCTGAAACTGTTATCGGAACAACTCTACTCAACAGTTATATCCCAAATAGTTGATAAATGCCATATTAAGGCTAATTGAAGTTGATGTGAAGATGCTACACAATAAAGCTACACGCTTGGCCCTGTTTCTCTTTCCTTAGTTGCTGACTCAGAGGAATGAGTGTGGAAAGGATCGATAGACAGCATACAGATATATGCACTTGGCACTAACTCAGCTTAGTAGCTAGAAGATGCTTATATAAATGTAGAAAGCACTCCAGTGACTTGAATACGAGGGGCTGAATGTGGAAAGTAAGGGAGGATTAAGCTGTCTTTCACGCCCAGTGGGGGCTCTCTGGTTAACGCTTGCGCCCGCTGATCTGTGGCTGACCTCTGACCCCCTTTTGTCACCCATACTTCCTGCGAGGGGAAACCTGATCACAGTAGCAGATGGCACTCTCACTCGGGGAGGACGGGATGCCAACAAACTGAGAGGGGGCAGGAAGCTCAGCAGCGCCTGGAGCTATGCTCGGCTTCTCTACAGGCATCTCAGACTTGAATTTCCTGTTTGTTAAGTAACTTCTCAGTCATATAGGAGCAGTGTCCAGTGAGTCTGGACATGACATAAAGACCCTGTCTAGACTAGGCTATCCCACCACCAGTGTTAGTAAAAAAGCTGCTTTGTGAAACCCATCTACCAGGATAGAGGATGTTTCTATACAGACATGTAGAACACACGCGTATTATCATATAACAGCAGTAGAACTGTTATATGATATGCCATCATGTCACATGATAGGTCAAACACTTCAGTCTAAGCTTGTTATAATCTACATCAACACACGTTCGAGAGCCCCTCGCCACATCTCGTCTCGTGTTGCGACAAAAAAGCAGACAAACAGAAAAAAACACAAGACGCGATGGCACAGAATCACACAGCTGACGGAGTTGATTGGGTCGGTTGTGATTGGGTTGTCACGGTCATGTCAGTTCCTGTCACTCCCGAAAAAAGAGAGAAGGGTGACCTCCTCCCGTGCAAGAATGTCTGGGACGAGGCGGGACGTCCCAGGAGATTGTTGCAGAGATGTGTGGACGGTGCTGGGCCGGAGTGGAGCTGAGTGGAGGGGGGCGCCCATGCAAGACGGGGACTGTGGGAGGCTGGGCGAGTAGAGGTGAAGACGTTGTCTTCTAAATCATATCTAGTTATTGATAGTTTTATGATTCCTTTGGAAAGGATTTATCTCAACAGGATAAACTCTTCTTACCTAATGTTTTTTGGTTTTTACAAGGGCTCTTAATTTGGAATTAACAGGAAAGATGCATAAATTACAAGCAACTAACCATGTGCACTTTAAGTGTATAAGCTCTTTCGACACACTCCTCTGCCCACGCTTCTCTCCCACAGTTTGGTCCAGTCCGGTCTAGCACCACACCGGGCCGCAGCCACACTCTGTTACCCTTCAGATCCATTTACAGCGTCAGATAAGGAGAGCAGAGCCACATTGTTGAAAAGGTGCAGTATTCCCTTTCCATGCAACCAGAGAGCAAACAACAATAAGCCAATGGGTGAATGGGTTCACGATCAATTTCAAGCAAAAGTCCTTTGTTGTGCTCGCTGTATGGAAACAAGGAATAATGCAGCTTCCAAAAAAAACAAAAAAAAAACAGATCAAAGAGAGTGACGACCACAGCATACAGAGAAAAGAGGGTCAAACTGCTCGGTAGCTTGGTCACAAAGCATCAGCTCGCCGAGCCGAGTCCACAGGGTGGCGAATGGACCCGGTGACCGCCCGGCAACCACCCACAGAGATAAAGAGAGTGTGGACAAACCACCGGCTCAATGAGAGACTGAACAGACAACCATCTGAAGTTCAAATGAGTCAATGGAGAGACAAAAAAATAAAAACAAAACAGACAAAAAAAAACCCTGTATGAAGAGAACAAAAGCATGGCGGACCACCAAAAGCACCCGAGAGCTGAGAGATGGACTAGCGTTTGGGAAGAGCAGGTGTACATACCTCCTGAGGAAAGACAACAGCCAAAATCATGGGAACAAACAAACAAACGAAGAGGAAAAGAAAACAAAAAAAATCAAATTAAATGATAAAGAATTATTGCACCACAGTCCTTTTAATCTGGTTCCAGGGAGGCTTTGATGCACTGCTTTACAGCTTTAATTTAGCAATGATGGTCAACAGATTTCACATTATCTGCTGTTATTAAATCAGCCCAGAAGGGGGAGTTCTACTCAATGTCACAGCTACTGTAAAGCACTACATTAAATATCGCCTCCACTTCTGTAATATCCAGTAATATACCTTCCACCCTGATTGTTTTACTCAAATCTGCCAATTTGGAGTCATTGGAGAAAGAGTAATTCTTCACTTTCTTGGCGTAGTCGGTTGTAAAGATTCACAGCGATCGGAAGATTCAATTTCACTTTCATGCTTTTTTTTATTAAATTCATTGTGAATCTGTACAACAGAGAGAAATCTCAGAGGAAACAGAGGATGAAGAGTTCAGGGCTTTTCTGCTTGTATTTGTGACCAGTGAAAGTAACAGCTGACATCCTGTGAAACACTTGTAACAATACAGGCATGTGTGTGTGTGTCCGAATATACATTTAAGTCAGAAATTAGCAAAAGGTCAGGACAAAAAGGCCTTTAAAATGTCACGAAACACTGTTAAAAATGTATTAGGATAAGAAAAATAATTATAAACACCAAGACAAACCCTTCATTATTAAAAAAATTCCAAGGCCTGCTGGGAGTTTCCATAATGCGACAAAGTATTTGCTTCAAATCTCCAATAAAATCAGGATCAAAATGTCCACAAAAAAGGGTAAAAACAATCTGATCGAGATGCTCTCTCAAGATAAATGTTCTAAACTTAGTGTATGTGCAGTATGTGTATGTTTGTTTATCTGCATACACTTGATTTACAAGCTATAAAAGTCAGTATTTGTGCGTGTGCATGTCAGTGTATGAATATGCCCTGCCTTAAATAATTCAAAAGGGCTCCACATGTGCCGGTCTGATCTCATGGCCACATTCATAATACATGAAAGCGGGCAGAGATGTCTTCAGATGTCCCGGGTTGAGTATGTACAAAACTATCCACACATGCTCACAGCAGACACCTTAACACACTCACAAGTTATTGACCTCAGGGAGACATTAGTAATCATTTTATGCAGCCTTAAGATAATCTACCAATATGTGCTGCTATGAAAACACAACACAAAGTAATCCACGTTGATGAGAGCACCATTATTTTAGTGATTCATTATATGTGTACATGTATTTCCAGTGTCACTCACCCAGTTTTAGCAGCCAGCCCTCTCTGTCTGGGTTGAAGAAAGTGTGTGTGAGGTCGTTGCCGTCGTCCTCTGGGATTTTGAAAGGCTCGTTCTTGATGCTGTCGTACAGATTCTACAATAAAAGATAGTCGACTATGAACACAGAGCGGGTTTGAGATTGCAGGTGGAGGAATCACTCAGGAGGAGGGAAATAGAGCTCAACAGTGAAGTGAAAATCCCATTCATATTCTGGATCGCAGATTTGATTATTAGCCATAATGGTCATAACCATCCAAGGTAGATTTACCACGAGCTACGAGATCTAGAAACGATGGTATATGCTCCTGTAGAAGCCACAAGTCTGTATTAAATCAACCTTGTTTTATTCACGATGTCATGGAGAAGTACTACACTACCCACAATCCTAAATGTAACAGCGACGTCTCTGATTGGTTGAGCTTGCTATTACCATGGAAAGTTTTACCGCACCCGTGAACGGCTAGTGAGGGTACGTGCTCGTATGTGCTGCTCCATGGTCTGCTACCGGATTTAAAACTGGGTCAACATGGCGGCTCGTTTGGAAACTTTCTCATATAATATGAAAATAGTTCACCAAAATGGATTTCGGAAAACAATCATTTGAGGCGAGAAATAAGGCATGCAGTTGCTGAATCTGTCTTCATTCTAGATCAACAGTTGTTAAGTTTAAACGTTTTTTTGGAGTTTCCAGAGGCGGCAGGTTGCCATTCGCAATGGTTTATGGGATGAGTAGTTCCTTCACTCTTAAAATAATTATGTACACAGTCTAGTAGCTTTGCCTTATTTCTCTAAATCAAATGTTTTATGGTCCCGATTCATCTTGTAGTTGGTTGGTTTGATTCCATGCTCAAAACTCTTTATATAAGGATTTTCTGAAACGTCAATGGAGTGAATGAATGTGAAATTCACTTCTGGAACCGGAGCCGGTGTTTTATAGCCATACTGACCCTGAGCAGGTCTTCAGGTAAGTCTCCTCCATCATTGATTCCTCTGTTCATGGAGATGAATCGTTCCACGGTGGGCTTGTCCTTCACATTCGGGTTGTGGAGGCTGGTGTTGAGCATGATGATGGCGAACGACAGGATGTAACAGGTGTCTGTAACACAGGATGACACCATAAGAGAGGGATGAACGAAAGGTTGCCGTTTACCACAAATCTGCTGCCGGTGTTTAATTTAAATATGAATGTGAATTAGCTGAGCTGAAAGGACTGCACTTAGGGGACCACAGCCAAACAGAGAGGAACAGATAGGCGAAGCTTCGTTAGCGAGGGGAGTGGGTGGGAGTGAAAGGCTGCGAGTGGGCAGCTAAGTATGCATGTGTGTTTCTGGACGTGCGCTCTAATGTGTGCGTTTGCTGAAAGACAACGTGGCCAGCACACGGCTGACGCAGCAGCACTTTATCTGGCCTGTTAGGCTGTTGAGAAGTTCCATGCATTATTCACATCCATCTGCATCCATGTTAGAGGCAGGCGGCTGTCTGCTATGGGCATTATTTCTCAAAAGCCAGACACCCTTCCAGAGCACAGTTCACCTCGGCAGACTTTGTGTCTGCTAAACAAAGCAGTTAAGTTTTGACATGCCATTAGATCGCAGTGTAATATGGAAAATGAAGTGCATCAGGAAGACAAAAGTTTATCCGGTGTAGTCCCTAAAGAGTTAAAATTAGTTAATAATATTCTGATTAGGAATTTGAATTATAGTAATTGAAATCATCAATATTGCTGGCAAAAATGGCTATATTTTAGACTTAATCAACCAAAAACAGAAGTAATTTTGTCTAGTTCTTTGGCTTTTTATGCAAATACTGAAAGTCAGGCTGTACGGCGTGGCGGCTCTACCTGTAGACTGGAAAACGCCAGGGTTGCATTGGCAGTAGCGCTGAGCGAAGGACTCCATCATGCGGTCGATCTTCTGAGCTTCTCCCGGTAGCCGAAAACTCCACAGGAACTGTCTGTCAGGGGGACACGGCTCAGTAGTCAGCAAAAGACTCACTTCCACTGAGAAAAGGCTGAATGAGCTCTCTTAAAAAGCACAAGACTGAAACTGACAGCTGCAGCTTTCCAAAACTGTATCACACATGATTTACATAAAAAGGGGGCGGGGTGGGGCAAAGCTATGAGGATCTAGTCAATGACTTTGTGAATATGCTGTCTTACCTTAGGGCCTGAACCAGGTTGAGGTCTGTGAACTCATGAAGCTCCACGAAGGCACTCAGGACTTGGAGATTGAAATCATCTCTACAGGAGACAAAACATGGCAAATTTCTTACTGGTAAACATTTCAAAAGTGCTTTTCTGCAAAATAAATACACAAAAGATCAGAGCTGCAACTAATGATTATATTCATCATTGATTAATCTGCCAATTATTTTCTCAAATAATCAACTAATTGTTTGGTCTATAAAATGTCAAAAAAATAGTGAACAATGTCCGACGCCAGTCCAAAACCCAAAGATATTCAATTTCCCATCACATTAAGACAAAGAAAAGCAGCAAAAAGTAGTTAAATATATATTCTGGTGTTAGATTAATCGACTAATCCTTAAAGCTCTAAAAGAGATCATCACCTACAAACAAATCTATAAAAGTTAATTTTATGGAGTGATTTCATGGATGCTGAGGAAGGCCGAGGCTAAACCATGTTTGCATTGTAGTTTTTTGAAAGAGTTTGATCGCTGCCTCATTTGCAAAATAGTCGTCGTCCCATCAGGAGCGTGTCTGAGGACTCAGCTCAGGGTGTGATCTGGCTCACATGGGCTTTATAAGGTCTGCGATACGCTGCATACTCCCATTAAACCCAATAGAGCAGGAAAAACACCCACCACCTCCCTTTCATTAATCATCTAATCTCGAACATGACATCACTCCCGACCTTCATGCCCTTCAGAGTAAATGATCTGCCCTGTGGGATCATGGGAAGGCTCTAAGGAGCTCTCACTGACATAGAGTCATATCCAGTCACTACTGTTCCCAGTGGACGAGTGACCAATCGTGTCTCAAGGCTCTCACGCTGCTCCTCACAGATTCAAACACACGTGGAGAGCTGGATAACAATCAGACTAAGAGCATCCATCAACAGCCTGAACTCCATTTCCTGGTTTGACCTCACAGAGCACATCCTGACCGCAACCCTGCCTGCCCTGTAGTCCCTCAGCGGATCATACTGTACATCAGGCTCATTGCTATTTCCTGTGTTATGTGTTCACTCTAACGAGGACGGTCTCAGCTCTCGAGTGAAATCTTTAATTGCCCTCAAACATTCCCGAGTTGTGAGTCTCTTCATCACGATATGAATGAGTAAGATAACCAAAGACAGATGGAGGCTGTTGAGTAACGGACACCGTCTTGAGAGGATGGTCTAAATGTGGGACCAATAAACGAGAAAGGATGGGTGTGTCCGTGACCAAGAGGAAACACAGCAATACGGAAAATATGCACTCGCTATTCAATGCTTTTATCAACCACATGGATGGGTGCTGGTGAGTCATGATCGAGAGTATGAGAGGGAGACGGTTAGATACTGACCTCTCTCCAAGGTAATCCCCGATGGCTGTTTTGTTGAGGCCCTCGCCCTTGTAGAGGAACTGAGCGATGTCGTCGCTGGTATTCTTCAGCAAGTCGTTCTCAATCAGGAATTGGATCCCCTGAGAAAGAGACAGCACCCCGGGTTACTTCCTGCTCATGAGAAATCCAATTTCTGAAGAATCACAACAGTTTCTTTCCACCTACCTTTTTGGGGTCCATGTTAAATTTCTTACGGCCCATGGCCACCTGTTTATTCCTCTGCATATTTTTCCTGGAACATAAGAGTGAAGGCTGTTGTTAGTTGTTCTTGATGTGAACATAATGCTGTACATGAACAATTGCTATTCCACACAGTGAGCTGTATGCCTCACTGTGTGGAATCAGATTTGGTATCAGAACGGTACTCGGTATCGGCCGACACCCAAAGCCAAGGTATTGGAATTGGGACTGAAAAAGTTGGCTCGGTGCATCCCGAAAAAAAAATGCCATCACAACTTCCCTGAACTCAAGATAATGTCCTCAAATTGCATATTTAGTCCGACCAACAGTCCAAAACCCAAATATAATAAATTCAATATCACAGAAGACTCAGGAAACCAGAAAATATTCACTTTTGAGAAGCTGGAATCAGCAATGCTTGTCATTTTTGCTTGATAAACAACTCAATCATTGCTCTGTCGTGAATACATTTTGATTTTTTGCCTTTTAGGTATGAAAATCCAACAAATTGATTCAACACGGCCTGGCCCATTACAATAAATGTATTCGCCTCATTTCCTGAAAGTGTCTTTCCCATTAACATTTTTCATTTGTTTGGCGGAGGCCGGCCTTTCCTCCCCCTCCACCGTGTGATGACAAAGCATTGATAACATCACGCATATGGGAACGTCTCATTTCTCAGGCCTCGAGTTATTCAGGGGGTCAAAGTGCACTCAAAGAGTTTCGCCGTCACCATGGTTACATCTCCATCTCCAGCCGGTGAAGAGGTCACCACTTCTTCCCCCTCATTCACTCGCAGCAGCATTCCTTCGGCTCTTGCCTGCCAACACTTGACTAAACAGACGCTCCACGACTATCATGTACTTTCTTCAATAAATGGATCGAAGGAAACTTGGATCACAAGAAGGTGCTGAAGCCTTTAATGGGTATTAGATCCAAGAAAGATTATTCTGTAGCTGATGGGATCCCTATCCACTTGAGTAGAGCAAACATCAGCCCTCCCTCCCCTGGGACCATCCATTGTCTGCCTCTGCCCGTACACCCACTGCATTATTCAATGAGGCCTCCCATCATGGGGGTGTGCCTGATGAAACATTTAAACTGCCTTAAAAGCATAAGCCAATTTGGGGAGCGACTTTGGTGTGACGGGATTGCCCGACCTGCCCATCAAACATCAATAATTGACAGCTTCATTTGCTAAGTTAATAGAAGGCAAACAACAAGCCGGTTTAGGCAAAACAGAGAGAGAAATGTGTGTGTAGGGGGGGAAGGGTTGGATCCTTTTTCTTACCTCTCCTCAGTGGAACCCAGGTTCTCGATCTCACTCGTCACTTCTGCTATCTCATCCTTCAGCCGCTGCAGAAAAGACATAAATGTTAAGTCTTAAAATGTCATGAGAACAACAAGAGGATGAATTCATCATCAGCCTACTAATTTCCCTGACACCAGGAGGCGTGGACGACCAACACAAACAACATGCAAAGTATTTGTATGGCTCTATTAAAACAGTGCCGAAGGAGAGGCCATCATCTCTGAGTCACCTCTGTTTGTCTATAAGCCAGGTGGCCTTTTATCACATCCTGTAAATACTCGCATCAGCTAAACAAAGAGAGCAGAGTCAAATCTGATGAGATGCACATCCAACGCTCAACGATAAGGATTGGCCGCTTGCCCGGTGCAAGTAAAATGCCACGTTGGGCGAGTACATCTAACAACTCCCTTGCCTGATCAAAAAATAATTGAAACACATTGTTTTTTACGAAGCTGATGATGAAGTAGTAGGGCTGCGATAATAACGTATTAACCCAAATTCGTTTTAACGCCATTCATTTCTTTAACGCAATTGATCTTTCGGAAGGCGTAGCAGGTTCAGTTTTAAAGCTAGATTGAAAATGGCATCATATGAAACTAGAAAACCTACAGAATCCATTGGTACCAACCATGTCAAACTAGTTTGTTGAGACTAAATAATGCTCCAAACTTGCGCTACATGTTTGCGAGGAAAAACCGGCATAGCCATTTTCGAAGGGGTCCCTTGACCTCTGACCTCAAGATATGTGAATGAAAATGGGTTCTATGGGTACCCACGAATCTCCCCTTTACAGACATGCCCACTTTATAATAATCACATGCAGTTTGGGGCGAGTCATAGTCAAGTCAGCACACTGACACACTGACAGCTGTTGTTGCCTGTTTGGCTGCAGTTTGCCATGTTATGATGTGAGCATATTTTTTATGCTAAATGCAGTACCTGTGAGGGTTTTGGACAATATTTGTCATTGTTTTGTGTTGTTAATTGATTTCCAATAATAAATATATACATGCATTTGCATAAAGCAGCATATTTTCCCACTCCCATGTTGATAAGAGTATTAAATACTTGACAAATCTCCCTTTAAGGTACATTTTGAACAGATAAATTAATTATTTATTTAATCGCAATTAAATATTTCAATCGATTGACAGCCTTATGAAGTAGCTAAGGAGTGAGCCTCCTTCTCATCTCTGTTGAGAGTTCCACCTGTGCAGTACCGATCGGGCACTCGCAAGAAAATGGCGATGGGTAAAGACAAAGTTTATGAGCTGAAGCGCAAGCGAGCATTTCAATTGTCCTGGAAACAGGAGTTTAGTTGGGTGACGTTGAGGATGTGGGCGAAACTCCAGATTAATTTACTTAAATAAACATGACAATTAACTTTAGTCCTTGTTGTTATTTAATAACTGCTAATAAATAAAACAATTTGTAAGTAAAAATCGACTTTGGGCAAATAGATTGTTGAACCCTGCTTAAACTAAAAACTGTCTTTATCTCATATCAACGCATGTGTTTGTGTGCTCTCCTAAACAATCCTCTCATTCTCAATTCGATTAGGTGGAGAACATTCGGGGATAACCTCAATACAAATGCAGGAAGAAAGTGGATTATATTTTTTGTAGCGTTTTAGTGATTAATGGCCTTAACAGGCAGATTTAGTCGATCAAACCAGGACCGCTGGTGCCAGACTGGCGCAGTGAGGGCATTACAGAGGGTAGAGGATGGAGAGGGGGACGTCAGCTTGATGAAAGTGTGGAATAATAAGTCCTGTATACAGATAGAGCTTCCTCTTGATCAAGAGAGGCTGCATCTCTTCAAGTAAAAGGTTACAATCATCGAGTCTCTCCATTCATATCCAGCTTATAATTTGTCCTGCAGAATACCAACTCACTATAGGCCAAACCACAAAGGGAACATCTGTGTTTTCAAGGCCTGCGCAATCACAACACATTCCTCAGATGCTTGTATCTGCAAACAAAGGCTGTGCTCATACGGGGAAGTGGGTGGTTAGGGTGGTGGGGGGGCCTTGACATGCAGGACCAGCAGAGGAGGGTGTAGGAGTCGAGAGGGAGGAAAGGGGTCAGTGTGCAGAAAAAAGAGGAGTAGGGCTTTTCTATTGGCACTTTTGGCCATGCAGTCAGGCTTTGTTGTGCAGCGCCGTGCCAACATGGAACATCTCCAGAGACGGGCCAAAGTACGCCCGAACCGCCTCCCAGCAGGTTGCGGTGACATCTTGCCGGCCAGGGCCAACCCATGACAACACCCTTCTCCCCCTCAAACAAGTTTAGTTCCTCTCTCCTGCGTCCCTGTTTGTACTTTTAGATATCTGCTTTATTTTGCTGTTTGGCTTTCAGCTGTATAGGAGCCGAGTTAAGTTACTGCTGATGAACACCCAACATTTCCTGGTTTTGTTGCTTCATAATAAAAGCTTTTAAACAACGGGAGACATTTATTGTGAGGAATATTGGAAATTAAATTCGTCATCCACAGTTTTACAGCCACTCCTTTGACCACTAGTCATAGCCGTGGTTACAAATACCCTCAAGCGGGTAGCTCTGTTGTAAAGGAGATGCAAATCCCTGCCTTGCTGGGCTGAAGTGCCGAGTCAAACCGAGTCAAGCCTGGTCAGCCCATACGTATGGGAAAAGGCAAGAGGTGAGGAGGAGAGGAGAGGACGGGGGGGAAGCAGTGGTGGTCAGAGAGGGGGGGGAGGGGCAGCGATGAAGAGCCAGACTCATAAAAGAGAAATGTCAGATCATGCATCTAATGTTTGTCGGTCAGGGCCGGTGGATGTTGAGACGCCCATTGGGACATCTGGAGGCCAACTCTCTGCCATGGCAGTTCTGTCACCTCTGTGTGTCATTTGCTTACTGAGCTGGTTATTGAGTGACTGAGCAGCTCGCTTTGATAATCAGCTCTGCTCTTGGGTCAAGGCAACAGCCAAAAAACAACGATCATGGGCCGTGGACAGGAATCAAACAAACCACTTTAGGGAAATTCGGCCAAGCTGATTTGAATCCTGGCAATCCTTGGAAATCAGAGAGGACACGAGGGATATTCGACTGGCTGCAAGAGCATAATCCTATTTTATCTGTATGCTTATCCTATTTTTATACTCACAATATATTCAAAACCACTTGTCAATAAAAAGATAACTTAAATATCCATAAATAGAGGTCTTCGTTGACACAGTACATCTACAAAACACAAATGGCTTAACAGTAAACAGAAATGGTTTGCTAAGGAAGGGAGCACTTGGCAGGAAATACCTCGAATTCCACTCGGGGTGAAATGTTTTAAGGACTCCTTGGAAAAGAGACATTTCTACAACTAAATATTTAACCAAAACACAGAGGAGTTGTAGCTGAAGGCAGTGGAAGTGAGCCATACGTCTGGGCCTTGTAGGACAAGAAAAATGAAGATGCTCTTGCCCCTTGAGCCTCTTAATCTCAAGACTGGTCATTTAAATGGGTGGATACCTTAAATATTTTATTAAGATTAGCCGGACTGTGATATAAAGTTTAACCGGGTCCAAGCTGCATAATTAGTTTACATTAAATATATAAGCTTTTACAGCCAGCCAAAGTTACAGCACCCTGAAATGTGTTGCAGTTGGGTAAAAACATTTGTTTCCAGTTTAAATCAAGTAATTCATTTTCTCTAGAGACACTTTTTTGATTTAGAACTCCTGAAACACATAAAATTTAAGTTGAAAAGTGTGATCAAAAGATCAAAAAGAAAACTGAAAATAAGCTTAAGATGGACATTTTCTGCAGTCAAACACATAGAGTACATGCGTTTCTATGTTTTAAGATTGGCACATATAAACATCACAAGAGCCCCCCATGTCTTATTCCAGTATTACCTGAATGTCCTCCAGCAGCTCCTGCTTGCGCCGGCGGATATTCTCCAGCTCCTGCTGCTCCTCTGGGGTGAGGTCGTCCGGCACTGGAGAGATGAGAGAGAGAGGATGAAGGGTTAGGACAGAAGCGCCCAAAATATAATGCACCTTAATCCTTCTCTATGCGTATCTATCCTCTGAGGCGTGTCCCTGAGGGTATCACAGAAATAACATAATTCTCCTTGATACCAGAGGGTGATTGAATGCCCACGGCGGGGGGGTGTGGAGTCTGCCAAGCAACCGATATGTGGTCAGAGAGGAGAGGAGAGGGGGACAGGTCAGACAGCAAATGAAACATCTACAGCAACAGTAAACCAAGTGTGCAGCAGCCAGGTGCACTTTGAAGAGGATTGGACTTTTGTGTGTAATCTGTCCGACTAAATGAAACCGCTCAGGTCAGCCGAGCAGCGCTGAGCATCGGCGCCAGAGTAGCACAAATGTGACGGGTCTCAAAGCGCTGCCAGTCATCCCGTCACTCACTCTATAGGCTGCTATAATTAACTTTGTCTGAGAGGCGAGCAATGTGTCCTGATTGATGGACAGTGTGTGTGTTTGTGTGTGTGTGTGTGTGTGTGTGTGTGTGTGTGTGTGTGTGTGTGTGTGTGTGTGTGTGTGTGTGTGTGTGTGCAACCCCTACCTGCACTACAAGCATAAAGGGACACCACTAGTATCAGCAATCTAATCATAAAAGCAGTCCAAGCAGCACAATCTCTGTTTCCTTTACATCACTGCGCTGGAAGCATTTTCCCTTTACTCTCTTCTCCATTGTATTTCAGACTATAGGGCTGCAACCAATGATTGTTCTCACTGTCGATTAATCTGTCGATTATTTTCTCGATAAATCGACTAGTTGTTTGGTCTATAAAATGTCAGATAATGGTAAAAAATGTCGATCAGTGTTTCCCAAAGCCCAAGATGACGTCCTCAAATGTCTTGTTTTGTCCACAACTCAAAGATATTCAGTTTGCTGTCATAGAGGAGTAAAGAAACCAACAAAATATTCACATATAAGAAGCTGGAATCAGAGAATTTCAACTTTTTTTTCTTTAAAAATGACTCAAACCAATTAATCAATTACCAAAATATTTGGCGATAAAGTAAATAGTTGACAACTAATCGATTAATCGTTGGAACTCTATTTCAGAATCGGTCGCAATTTGACAACCAAGTTATTCTTGCAACAGAATGACTTGGTAATTACCCTTAAAAGAACACAACAATTGCTTGTCTGCTTTAATCAAAATATTTTTATCAGCAGGCAATTTTGGAGGGATACAATTTCTAAAAATATTTGTGATGCATGGAGGGAAGTGATTCCATCCTTTTCGTGTTCATAAAAACTTGTTTTCACTTGCTGAAGAACTGCATGATCCAACGTGCAACAACAATGATCTCCTTTAGTGAATGCTAAATTTTAGTTGAACTTCCTTCCTGTGAAATAAAATGAAAGCCTGTGCCCTCTGAGGTGTGAAAAACCAACCATTTGGCCGCTCTGCAGCAAAATAAACTGCTGCAAAGCATTGTTTGGTAGACACTAGCACTTAGGGCTGTCCTCGACCAAGGAAATTCTTAGTCGACTAACACTCAGACGATTTTGACGACTAATCATTTAGTTGATTAAATGGACAATTTCTCCGCAAAGAATCACACAAAAGCACCACTTTAAATCTTGTGTTTATCAGAGATGTGCTTTTGGAGAGTTTCTTGGAAATAAGTCATTCAGCATGAAAAAAGCATTAAAAACAACTAATCAACTAATTAAATCTTTTAGAGGGGGGGGCAGCCCTACTTGCACTGAAAAATTGTCACAGTATCACAAGACTAGAGATATTTGCATAAGTGCCAGTCGACCCCGCTGAACCCTGACAGTGTCATGAGCTGCTCAAGTCACAGCGGTTATGTTGGAAGATCATCTCTGTCACTCAGTGACTTTTTCTCTGATTCCCCCAGTGGCCAAGCACAAGCCGCCTCCCGTGACCTCCTCCTCCTCCCCTCATTACCTCAGCGGCAGGGTTCAAAGGTCAAAGGGGTCTAGGCTTGGGTTGACTCTGTGGATCTCTGCAAACAGTTAGCGAGGTAATGGTTATAGAGTGATGGAGGACAGAGGAATCTTCAACCCGAGGTTTTATATTACTCATTTCACAACGATGACCTGAAAAAAAAAAATCGCCCTTTTTCTTCACTCTCCTAAATGAAAACATTAATTCAATATTGTTCCAACATAATCCCGATAAAACCACAAAAATTCACGACTAAAATGTGAGCGGCTAAACTGTGGACGCAGTGTACCTGCAGTAAGAGGTCAGTGGGATGAAGGTTACAAAAGCTAAACAAAATCTGGCACAGCAATCAATAAAGCAAGGACGAGGCCAGCCATCCAGAAATGATGAGCTCCGTTGTGCTTCGACACACACAAACATACACAACGTCACAATTAGCAAAAAAACAAGATCAGCGCATTTCATTTTACTGCAATGAAGATTTAATCCAAGCGTAAAATGATATCCCAGAGAGGCTGCATAATGCAGAGCACTTATTTTAATAACCGAAAGTATGCTAACCTAAACATCTTGAGGCAAATACCCATGACACTCACTGGAATGTCTGCTAATATTTAACCCAGGGATAATAGACAATGGAAGTCCAAAACAAGAGCCTTATAGCGGGCTGTTAAGGAGCTCCAAAACAAAGCCATGTTGTCTTGTTTTCAGACAGCCGGGGGAGCACACCAGTCCACTCAAGGCTGACCTTTCACACATACCTCAGAGGATCCCTGGCGAACCGGTCGTATCCATCCCAAATGTTCAGGGTATCCATGGAAACAATGGTTTGCTCTACACAACTGTTCTCACTTACTTAGGGGAGTTGACACCAAAATAAGTAGTTGCACAACCTTTTGCTTTTGGTCAGACAGCTCCCTTGAGAGCAGCTCATATTGGGGAAAAATATGAATGTTTTGATACAGACTGAGATGCAGAAACAGCCACAAAACAACGTGCCGACAGGTTTGAGAATATGTGTTTTTCTAGCATTTAATGACCCTGTCTCCCAATCGACTGGGTGAGTTAATGTCACGCTGAACAGGCAACAGCACAAACAAGAGCAATAGAGAGGATGAGCCTAAAGCAGGAAGTCCATTCCTCTTTCTGGAAATATGATGTCAGGTTGGGCGGCTGGCGAACGCAGAAGGGAGGCCACGCCACACAAAACAAGACAGCCGGACCCAACACAACCACAGCATTTCTGTCTTAAAAGAGGACCACAAAGTTAAGGACTGACAAGAGAGAAGAGCTGCAGAAAAGGACTATAATTAAAAAGAAACGGAGCAGAGGAACGTTATCATTTGGAGGATGGAAATCATCTGTTCACTTGCCTCCTTCAAGAGCACAACAAGAAGGAGCTTGTAGGAATCTTAGCTAGGGGTGTCACGATTTCGATTCTAAATAGGAAATCTATCGATATTAGCGTCCGATCTCGGTCATCGAAAACAAAAGCAGGATCGACGATTATTTTATTCTGCCCCGCCTACAGCCGCGTGTCCGAAGAAAACACAGCTCTAGTCAAGAAATGTAACAGCCACCTCACTCAGGGTTAAAACTATAAACCAGCAAAAAAAAATCACAATTACCAACATAAGCCATCATGTTCTGAACAGACACATTACATTGCAAACACTAACAAAAGTATAATTTGCATTTTGGAACATAAAACATCAAACATAAACTCAGTCCAGCACTCAGGACTAGGCAGGCATGATGGGAAATGTGGGCCGTCCATGTCGCTACGATACTCAGGGCACTTCCTGCATACATATGGCATTTTAAACTGCATGAATTAGCCTAGACTCTAACAATGACGTGTTTAAATCGAAAATCAAATTGAATCGTGACCTTAAAATCAAAATTCAAATCGAATCGTGGATTTGGTGAATCGTGACACCCCTAATCTTAGCCCATCAGCAGGGCAGATGCATGATGACACCCTGATCCTGGGATTAAAAGGCAGGATTTCTACCCTGCCACCCCACATGTGATCTGTTGTCACCCCCACCAGTCAGGTACACACATCACTGCATTCCCTGACTCCACCCGAAATATTCAAGACCACATCAGGGAAGGGAAAGGCCCCACCCACGCGTGTGCAAGAGGTGGGCACCGAGTGGGTGTCATTTCCCGGCAGATGAGGGGAGAACCCATCCACTTAAGTAAATGCTGATCGCTGTATGTTTCCCTTCCATCTGGGAGCGCTGCTTGGCTGTCATTCAGCAAACCGCTGCACTGGCGAGGCCAATGAAAAGAGGCTGTCATCAGAAACAGACAGGAAGTGACAAAGACACAAGACAGAAAGGGTAAATAAGGCCAAGAAAAGAGTGATGGAGAGGATCGGTTTCTGTACCGAAAGCTTGATTTACTGGTACCTTAATACTATCCATCTCTTGCTGATGCAGTGATGCAACTAAAAAGTTTGAAGAGCAACTGATATGAGAGGAAATGTGGTGTTTTTCCCTCCTTGTTCACAACATGCACCACTACTCATCTGCCCTGTATATATCTGACTTCAGGAGCCTCTCAGGAGCAGAGGGCCCCTACATCAATACATCTGGGACAACCCTATATGTATGTAGTGTTTTTTCTACAGGCTGAAAGAGAAACACAGTCCGCCTACATCTCCACTCCTTCAGGGACTCACGCTGCCCAGAAAGCAGTTTATTCAGGGGAATCACATGCACACGGAGGCGTGCGTGCAACGAGCGCAGTCGTGCACATACACCAGGGTATAGTCACGTGCACTCGCATGCGTTACACCCACACAAACACCAACGCCCGGGGCTGACACAGTGCGTCTCCCGTTGTGCCTGGCGCTGAGTCAGCGCTCGGCAACTTGCTTCAACTTTCAACACTAACACCATCTGACTGGAACTGTCCAGACTGTGATATTCAGACTGAATCTATTACATGACTGCAAACATGTTTCAAATAGAGAGAGTGTTAACCAAAGTCAGCATCGGGAAACACGGCAGGACATTTATAGTAGCAAGAAAAGGATACTGAAATGACTTTTTCCCATATATACATCAAGTCTTTTACTGGATTGAATAACTTGCTAGGTGGGGCAAAGTGATTTGGAAACGTGTGAGTGGAGAGCAGATAATGACAATATCCCTATTTTAAGCTACAAGTGCCCTTTTTGCCAAATCTGGGACAGTATAATCTGAGCTATGGCCCTGGCCCTCATTACTAGAGAGTGCTGTGTAACCTAAATTTATGACTCAAAACACTCAACACGTTCCCTTTGAGTAGGGCTGTCCCCTCTTAGTCGGTTAGTCGACTAATCGGTCATTTTGGTCTTAGTCCACTAAGATTTCTTTAGTCGATTCGTAATTTTTTATGCTTTTTTCATGCTGAATGATTTATTTCCAAGAATATTATGAGCACATCTCTGGTAAACACAAGATTTAAAGTGGTGCTTTTGTGTGATTCTTTGTGGAGAAACTCAGTTTTACAGATCTGTTGATTAAATCAATTAATTGATTAGTCTACAAAATCGTATGAGTGTTAGTCAAATAAGAATTTCTTTGGCCGAGGACAGCCCTACCTTTAAGTATAATCCTGGGGCCCATTCTTGAATTGGCGCACCCCTAACCCTAGGGCTGGGTGTCGGTACTTGATACCTTTAAGGTATCGACCGAAAAAAAACGGTACCAAGTAGTATCGAAACATCTCCATTCAAACAATATCTGCCATCGATCAATTCTGTGCTCAGATCTAAAACAAATGACTATTTTCAGAGCATGTTAGCGCGAGCGAGCGGGGAGCGTGAGGGTAAGGATTTTGGATGGAGCGTAGGGTGGATTTTTAAAAAAGCATCACCTCATCTCCCTCTCCATCCCACTCTAGCAGCAATCAAAACCAACGTGTTACATTCATTAAAGAAAGTTGATTAAATAAAAAAAGACTGGCTCATTAAATCCGATGAATCCCTTTATTCAAATTGTGAATTTGGATTGGAAATGGATTATTGTTTTTAGGGTCAAAATATAACAGACATTCAAAGCTTCAGCAATCTTCACAGCCTTAATTAAAATACAACACAGCTTGTTTCTTTTTTTTTGGAGCGAGCGTTGATTTGAGTGGAGCAGCCTGGAGCAGCTATGAGCTCGGGATCGGAGGGAACGAAAATCAGAAAAAGCTCAGCGAGTTACCCAGTGGGACACACTCACACAGCTTCCATGGGTATCGAATGAAGTACTCTATTGGTATCGGTATTACTTTAAGGGTACTGGTTTGGTAACGGCATCGTAATTTTTTAAACAATACCCAGCCCTACCCATCCCGTACGAAAACTATTGTTTTACTAAAACTTTTTTTGCGAAACTTTTGTGCCTGTAACATTTTTAAGTCACCACAATGCTTCATTTGAAATGCTTCAAATCCCATTTAACAGTGTCCTTATCTTTTGCTTTTAAGAGCGTCTGTAGAGTTCCTAGATGGGCGAAGTAGTTTTTAGCGAGGGCTGGGTCAGCGGAGAGCACTGGGGAGGTGGCATCAAGGGAGATACCAATATAGCTCCCTCTCCCACAGCGGCGGAGCCCACTAATACACATCCTGATTGCCATCCTGGCAGAAGAGGCAGACGTCTCATTTCCACCCAGATCACTGAGGAACTCTCCTTGGAAAATAAGGAAATTAGAATTCTTGAGTGCTTGTAGGATCTCTCAACCCCTCCTCCCATCCCTGCAGATGTGACCCAATTTAGGGAGCTCCTCTCGGCTCACAAGGACTCAAAAAAACGTATTAACTAAATAAGCTCCTCACTTAGGCTGCACCTAGTGACAGCTACTGGACATCACAAGACACTAGGGGTGGGAAAATCGATTCACCTATGTATCGCAATTTTTTTTTTACGATTTTGAAATCGATTATTTAATGCCAGAATCAATACTCGTGTGACTACATCTGGTTTTCAAAATAAGGTGTTAACAAAGGGAACTGTATATACAAAATACATATGGAAATAAGATTGATTGGATTATATTCACCAGAAGAATAAAACATTACATGTCCCTATAACCCTATAAATAAAAAAATACCACTTATTTGTGAGGGAATTGGCTTTATTCTTTGAATTTTGGGTTGCTAGAAAACAAATTTAAGAAATAATACCTGACAATGACTGATATATTTGACTTCAGGACTACATACATGCTGAGAATCAAACATTTTTACTGTATTAATTTAGATATTTTCCAAAGTAAAAGTCCCTAGAAGTGTAAGATAAAAAGATAAACTTTTTCCCAAGGTGTAGTGTTAAAAAAAGTTATCAAAAATCACAATAAATCAGAATATCTAATCGCAATAATTGATGAATCTCAATACATATTTAATCGGCACCCATACTGATACACCTATCTCCTGATTCGATACTATTGAATCGGGGGATATGTCTATTGTCCCAGCCCTACTAGATACACACTTGAAAAGACATATCTATGCTCCACACAGATCTGAATGACGCAGATTAGTGTGACACTGGATCTCTTCTATCTATATCTACTGGACCAGATGGAGACATCAGTGAATATATTTACGCTACAACGCTGCCTGTGATCTGCTGACTGAGGGAATATGCAAAGAGATACGCATCCATTGCTGCAGCCACGTGTCTGTGTGCCTGTACATAATTACATTTTGATGAAGTGCACGCACTGATCGAGGCAGATGAATGACACTGATAGCAGAAATTTCTCCAGGCACGGGGTCCTTCATCTCTTCTGTTTCTACAGCTTTTTTCCTCTTTGTGAAAGAAACAGAATCCATTTGGTCCTCACATACTTCACATTAGGCTTGATTACCCTTACTATTCTCCCTCTATCATCTACTCCTTTGTGCCCTCCTATCTTTCTGTTTCTAGCCAATCTTATCAGTTGATTTCGCCCCCCCCCCCCCCTCCTCTTGTTCCTTAATGCTGTTATTGCTGCTGTACATCCTTTGTCCTTACATTTACATTGATAGTTCCCTTTAAACTGCAAAATTCACCCTCCACCCCCCAAGGTCCCTGTAGGCTCCAATCAATCGACCCCTAGCCTAAACCAATAAGAGCGCCAGCTGTAACAAGAAGCAGTCTACTTCATGATGAGGTTTAATGCATTCAGGACAAAACACACAAACAATCGATTATGTGAGCTGGGCAAAAATACACACGCAAGAGTACACCCAGGTCTATTAAAATGGCTCTAAGCTTTCTGATCTTTCCTGCTGTTTGCTGCTTGAACAACAAAGGGTGATTTAAAACGTGGACGTCTCATCCGCTGATCTCTGATCTGAGACCGAATCTCATTACTACGGTAAACCCCAAGGGGGCTCTCCCTCATATATATTTGAAACCACACACACACACACACACGCCTCTTCATCTTCTGAACCAGACAGCTTTTAACAAAGCAGAGCAGGGACTGTGAAGGAATGCCAGCCTTTAATATGGGCCTGAAAGTCTTGTTCACCTTTGACCTACAGATCCATAGCTGCCAAACACAAAAACAGAACCCAAACAAAATGGGCCCGAAATGGACCACCAGTTATGGATGAAAAAGCCAGAGAGCGTCCAACTTGACCTGGCCTGAGGGTAGGAGGAGGTGAACGGAGAGAGGAGAGATAACCGGAGAAGGAGCCCTGTGTTTGGCCGGGGAGGCGTGGGGCAGCGAATGGCAGGAGAACACAGAGAAAGTGGGAAGAGCAGTGGGACGATCACAGCTTTCCCTTTGTGTCTGCAAGTGGCCTCTCAGTCAGGACATTCCTCAACAAGGCCCAGGCAGGGGGACCGATGGCTTCAGCATCCTTGGCTTTACTCAACATATTTGTTGGTCATCCCAGCTTCCTTTTGTGCCACTAGAGGTCCATAATAAAGTGAAATTGCAGTTTTTTTTACGAATTTGAAATTGATTTTTAAATGCCAGAATCTATATATTTGCTTCATTTGAGTCTATGCGGAGGTAGAAGGAAGATACCGCTTTTATTGTTGTGGTCTGAGTAATGTCACGTCATATCCGTTCCATATCCTTCAACCAAAAAAAAATCGCAGTCAGCCACAGCGAGCCAAAACGAAAAAGTAGAAAACGTCGGAAGTTCCACATGGATACGACCTGTACCCTCACATTTTAAATCCAAAGTGGTAAACACTACACATACAGTAAAGTATGGAAACACTTTGGGTTTCACACATTGCAGGGAAAGCAGAGCTAGACATCACGGCTAAAGCTGCATGCTAACTCTGTCACGGACAGGTTATGTTATTGTATTGCAGTAACGTGCAGTCAAGCCAGCCATCACTCGCATCTCCGTGGTCAAATTAGCCGACGCTATAACTGTAGGGCACTCATATACTTACATTTATGTGAAATACATTCAAAATAAAAAAGGAAAATGCCACTAATTTGTGAGGGAAATGTCTATTCTTTGATTTTTGGAAAAAAAAATGTAATAAAGGATTCCTGACAATGACTGATATATTTGACTTCAGGACATCTCTGACTACATACATGCTGAAAATCAAACATTTTACTGTATCAATTTAGATATTTGCCAAAGTAAAAGTACTTAGAAGTGTATGATTTAACTTTTTCCCATGGTCTAGTGTTAAAAAAGTTAAAAATCACAATTGAATCGCAATTCTTGTAGAATCGCAATACATATCGATCGGCACCCAAGTATCGAATCGGGAGATAGGTGTATCGTCCCAGCCCAACTAGAGAGTCAAACAAATACGCCTTTATACCATCCCCGCCAATTCATACAGACACACCTGACCCCCACTGACAGCCGCACCACACTGCCCAGTCATTGGTCTGCTGCACCAGCACTCAATCATCCTCAATGTCTTAACCACAACACAACAAACCACGCTGGAGAATGACAGGAGATGAAAAGTCAGCCCTCTAGCACTTTAAATGACTCTAATCCTATCTGTTTTTGTATCTGGGTAGCATGTATTTTGCACAGCTTTACTGATTTAATCATAAAGTCAGAGTGTGGCTGGGGGTGGACACAGAGCCAACAAAAACTGACCAAAGTCCCACATGACAGCAAAGCACCAGATATGACAAGCTACAGAAACAAACCTGAAAACAACACATTAATTTAACAAATAAATAAGCGTCAGCAAATTGAAGCGCTAACCTGTGTGAGAAATCCTCCAAAGTGTCAATTTTGAGCTCCTCTTCTGTCTCTACTCCACCTTATCTCTCTTCCTCGATATATAATAAGTCCCTTTTTCCGTCAGCTCTTCCTGTGGCATAACGCAGGCGAGCCGGACGTCCACATGACAAGTGTCAGAGAGAAGGAGCCTGCTCCTCCAGACAGGGAGAGAGATACTGCCGGGTTTCCTCAACTGTACAGCACAGCAGCTATCAGCTGCCAGCATGCTCACAGCACTCTGACATAGTCCATTTGGGGAAGGAGCCTTACTCACTACCTCCTCTCCCTCCCTTTCTCTCTCTCTCTCTTTCAATTTTGCTGTCACTACCATTAACATGGAGGCTCCACCCAGTGGTCATTCCTTTCTCTGCCTCCACACACACACCTACAGACACACACATGGCAATATAAAAAAGGTCTATATCACAATAACCACATGCCTTTCTTGTAATACAGATATACGATTAAATATGTCGAGTTGTGGTTAAAAGAATTGTAATCATAAAATGAAGACGGATACTCAAAAAAATGCTGATGTTTGACACCCAGCCATAATGATAGGATTAACAACATGCACAAACATACACAAACAGTGTTTTAAAGGGTAACAAAATGGGATATCATAAGACCCAGAGCCACCAGCACAAAAGAGAAAATATAAAGTCTGCCTTATATAAAAAACGGGTCATATTTTCAAACAAGGATTCATTCAAAAGTCACATGTTGCTAAAGATATAACATGTCAAGGAAAAAAGACAAATAGCACTGAATTTGATGGTGAACACAGTATATATATATATATATATATATATATATATATATATATATATATATATATATATATATATATATATATATATATATATATATATATATATATATATATATATGTATACAGTATATGTATGATAGGGGTGTAACAATTAATCTACTACATTGATGTATCGATTTATATTCCTACGATCCAGCTACATCGATAGGTACTTGGCAAGTTGTCCTTCACGAGAGACGTATATCGATCTAAAATCGATTTGCAAGGTAAATAATCTATTGTATCGAGAATTTGCACCTTGCTATTTATTCCACAGTCACACTGATTGAATTTTTGGCAAAAAAAAAGTTATTGTATTGATTTCAAGTCATTGAATCGTATCATATCGTATCGCTCTGGATGAGCCAAATATCGTCCTTGAATCACATCGAAACGATGGAAAGCGATACACATCGTATCGTTGTAAAAACGTATCGTTACACCCCTAACATGTGAGTATCTATTCTTCTGTTCGTCACAGTGAGGAAGTCATGAGCTGTTGGTACGAGTCAGCACTTTGAGCCAGGTCTTCTCTCTCCTGATCAGTCATGCGACCAGTCATGCAATCATTTTCACCTCCAGTTCAACAATGGAGTCTGTCCTGAAGACAATTTTTTTTGATAGTGCATGAGCATTATCCAAACGCTAATGACGCATGCCAAAAGATTGCAGCATTCCTCCTCGTTGTGTCCCGAGCGGCGTGTTTTTTTTTTTACAGCGTGAGTGTACACTTGCCCCGGGTATGTCTGCATCGTACAGCAGATGTGAGCCCCGCTTGCCTCATGTCTGTATGTCTGTTATGAGTCAACCTGGAGCCCTCTGCTGTGCCGGCTGCTCTCTGCAGTCCCACAGTGACAGAGCTTCCTCTGACTGGTGTCAGTATGGGAGCCATGTGTCAGCAGGGTTAAAGCCACTTCTGATGATGATTTATATCCTGTATTAGACTTCTTTGAGGGACTTTTTTAACTCCTATTTCAGAATAGGTACTAGGGCTGGGATGTTACATCTATCTCCCGATTCGATACTATCCCAATACTTTTTGTTAACTTTCTTAACACTACACCATGGGAAAAAGTTCAATCATACACTGCTAGGGACTTTTACTTTGGAAAATATCTAAATTGATAAAGTAAAAATGTTTGATTTTCATTATGTATGTAGTCAGAGATTTTCCTTAAGTCAAATATATCAGTCATTGTCAGGAATTATTTATTCAATTTTTTCCAGTAAACCAAAAATCAAAAAATAAAGACATCTCCCTCAAATTTGTGGTATTTACTATTTTATTTATAAGGGATATGTATTGTTTTATACTTCTGGTTAATATAATCCAATCAATCTTATTTACCTATATGTATTTTGTATATACAGTTCCCTTTGTTAACACCTTATTATACACTTGCATACTTTCGCTAACTTCGCGAAGTCCGTCGCTACCTCTCCGTCAGCTCCGTTCTCTTTATACATCCATGATCAGATCCATTGGGGCCGTTTGATTGCATTTAACATAAACGTCAGTATATGGGTGCTCTACAGTTGTAGCGTCGTCTAATTTGACCACAGAGATGCGAGTGACGGCTGGCTTGACCGCACGTTACCACAATACGATAACGTTTCCTGTCCATGGCAGAGTTAGCGTGCAGCTTTAGCCATGATGTCTGGCAATGTGTGAATCCCAAAGTGTTTCCATACTTTACTGTATGTGTAGTGTTTACCACTTTGGATTTAAAATGTGAGGGTGCAGATCGTATCCACATGGACCCTCCGCCGTATGTCGTCTCGGCTCGCTGTAGTTTGTTTTGGTTGAAGGACACGGGACGGATAGGACGTCGCGTAACTCAGACTACGATAATAAAAGCAGTAACTTCCTTTTATCTCTGCATAGACTCAAATGAAGCAAATATATCGATTCTGGCATTAAAAAAAAAAAATCGATTTCAAAATCGAAAAAAAAAAATTGCGATACATAGGTTAAATACATTTTTTTCCCACCCCTAGAGTTCAGACCAGTGTCTGAAAACACCTATTGCATTCTCATTAGCCTACAGGTTACAGCCTCAGTATGAACATGAGTTGTGGGCAGTACCTTTCAGGTTGCTTAATTTGAATAATTTTAGAGGCCTTAAGAGCTAACCAGTATTTCCTAAGGTAAAAGAAAAAAACAAAGAAAATCTAAAAATAAAGTAAACTTAGATATATTGTTCTTATCCCTTTAATCATCTTGTGACACTGTAGATTTATCTTGAGACCCCTTGTGTTAATTTTATCTCGGGACCCCTTGGAGCCTTGTCTGTCCTACAAAAACAACCTGGACTTGTTGTATTTACGTGAGTTGGGTCAGGTGTATGCCACACTATCTAGTCACAGGATTCAAATGATTGTTGCTCGCCTGAGAGAGCATTAACATCCCAGAAACAGTTCACAGTCAGTCAGCTGGCTGTGTTGAGGAATGCTGGGACCAGAGGATGTGTCTGCGTGGAAGCTGAAGCACGTATAGCGAGGCCTACCACCGCCGTACACACAGCTTCAGTGTAAAGCAAACATACAGACGACTCCACAGCATAAACTTCCTGCAGCTGCACGCAGACACACACAGACACACACACACCATCGGTATGAACACAAAAGATCAGCTTTCTTAAATAATCTCCATTCTGTTTTATTGGCATTTATCAACGTTAATTGTTTTGATATGCTTCTCAATGTTTTTCCTCAAAGGCGGAAGTGCTATTTCTACCCACAATGCATGCCTTTGTCCTCCAATGTTGCTGGCCTTGATTCTTATCGGGGTTGTCCTACTATCAACATCCTCTCTCTCGCCAGTAAAACACACACACACACACACATCCAGAAAACACATGATGGGAAAGCTGGAAGAGCCACCAATCTTTTTTTTCTCTGTATTTCTGTCTCTGTTTTGAAGACTGAAATACTGTAGAAATTTTAGCCCACACACAAACCGTGGGATGTCATTTCCTGTCAAGCATATTGTCAAACTCTCAGCTTCCTGTTTGCGAGCCGTTCTCATAGTTCAGGGGAGGAGTGAAAGCTGTGGCTAAACCCACCCATCCTGTGGGAAACGTAGTAATGAAATAGCCATTCTTTCTTCTTCATAATTTTTAATCCTTCAGCTCTATAACGACATGATGGCATGCAGGTTCAACTATGATCCGAACAGTCCACAAAGCAGCTACACAAGCATGCATTGTTTACCTCTTTGACAAAGTTTCTATGGTGCCAGATCTTTCTCAATGCATTCTTTGCATTTTCAAAAAGAGACAACACACACCATACACATAGTAAATATCCCAAATCATTTGTAAAATCAACAAGAGGTGTGATACTCAACTCTAAAAAACAGCTTTTCCACATCAGCAGCAAAGCATGTAATGTAATGGACGGACGCTTTCAGTTTTGCATCACTTTCCTGCAGCAAACGAATAATTCACTAATAATGCTGAGCAGACTATTGCAAACACAACCAAATCAACGCACTCCTTCAAAATGCATTCCCTACGGAGTTCCTGCCAGGCGCCATTTTGATTTTCTTTGCACTATCAACAGGACTGATCACAGAGTTTTGTCCTGTATGAAGAAAATGACTCCAGGCGTGTCGATACCTGCTGCAAAGAAACCTGCAAGCCACTCAAATCAGTGCTGGGAGAGAAGAGAGGAAAATTAAGTGCAGGCTAAACTGTGCAAGACAGAAAGAAAAAAGCAGAAGTGAAATATTCTGGTGCAATGTTTGATTCCTTGAGAAAGAAAAGCTGTGTGACTTAACATGTTTCAGACTGAGAAAAAAGAGAAGTTAATTATTACCAAAATGGCTGGCAAACTCCCGCTGCACTTTTATCTACAGCTTCCTCTCGCACGTATTAAAGTTTAGGACCGGTTGATCTATTCGTGGAAGACAGAGGATATGGCTTCTCACAGCTTATGACTGAGCAAATACAGCTCCCATGCAAATCAGCCATAACTGTCAACTGTGTCAACAGCAAAATGTAGTGAAATATGAGCTTGTCCTGTTATCTTGACAGGCAACACCATGAGAGACAGCAGAAAGTTTATCAAATTAAATTGACTAAAAGTTAAGTCTATGAAATAGTAGTCAGAAAATAATGAAACACAAACACACATTTTTTCCTTGATAAATGCCTTAAATGATTACTAAATGATCAAAAATGTTGACCATTCATTTTATGTCAATCGACTAATCAATTAATTGTTTTGACTAAAGTTTAGACTTGGACAGAGCTGCATGATTGTGGCTTAAAAATCTTATTTAGTTTGTAAAAACAAAAATTACAGCTTAGATCTTGACAAGAATAACTAATCAACTAACTTTTTAAATGTTTTTATCAACTATAACTTACATTTTTGGCTGCAAAAGAATCTAAAGCTTCAGAAAACTCTTGGCAACCTATGATGGGCAGTAGTTATTTTTGTCATGTTGTTATCCAAGTGATGCATTTGTGAGTCGGGCCAGCCATGTTGAGGAAGAAGGAGAAAGATGAAAAATTAACATTTTTGCTAACTTGGGCCTACATTTTTGGTGAAAGTTGCCAGCATTTACAGCTGATTTGTTATGAATTTTCAAAATGTTCATGCATGGGAAGGCAGTTTTCTTGGGAAGAAGAAGAAGAAGAAGAAGAATATCCAGCAAAACAAGAGGGCCCCTTTAAACAATGAAAATATGTATTGATCCTAGCCCTACATGTAGCCAAACATCACTGCGACAGGTAGCAGTGGTTAAAATACTGTATACATTGTTTTTCTGCCTCTTTCATTGACTGGTGATACCCCTCTAAAACATTTCAGCAACGCAGCCTACTGTGTGTTGCTGAGCTACCAAACATGACACTCACAACAACACCTCACTGCACACATATTTAACACACATTTGTCCAATTGCATTACAGCAGTAACTGTGCAGAAAGAACACCGGCCTGAGAGGAAAGGAGGGCTGCGACCGATGCAGAAAGAAGGCTAAAATATGATTATGGGGAGAGAATGACGATTATCAAACCACCGGGGCATTAGTGCCAGGCAGGGCACATTGTTCTGGAGGGCCCATTAGAGCTCTCAGCGCCACTCATTAGGGAACCATTAGTGACAACTACTTTAACTTCCCAGACCTCTAAGTGGCAGAGACAAATGGACTCGAAAGAGAATCGACTGTTCCCCTCCACTCATCCCGGTAAACACAATGCAGCTGTGTGCCAGCCGGGCTCAGCCGCGGTGGGGCTTAAGAGTGGTGCAAGTTCTCCCTCTCCATCCATGAGCAGGACAAAAGAGCAGCAGCATATAACAGGATCAGTCAGTCAGATGTTCACTGTTCTCTAACACGATTAATAGTGACGCAAGTCGAGGGTGCTAATTAATGCTGGCAGGCTAACCCGAGCCAGAGAGATGAAAGCGTCATGCTCAGCAACAAAGGATTTGTGTCTGCCTTCAAGGGCTTTCTTTATAGTAATACACACTGTGGTAATAAACTAAAAAAAATAAACGCATGTAAAGGAATTACAACCATCCTGTTATACAGTTAAAACAATATTACAGCTGTTGGAATGGGCTTCTATGAGGGTAATATGGTGATTTTAACTAAGATAACCTACTCAAAGGCAGGGATAATAAAGAAAAATGAAATGTAACATGAATGTTTTGCTGCCATGCTGACATTGGAGGAGTAACCGTCTGCTCTCACACCTGTTGATAGCTCAGCAGTCACTGAAAAATGACACCGAGGATGTTCTCTCTTAGAAAAAAAGCTGCTAAATTGTGTTCTACATCAAGGGCCAAGAGATTAAATGTGTTACTAAACTGTTTATACATGTGGTTAAGATATAACACCCACAGTGCTACAATTAAAATCCACACATATATACACTTCTTCAAGCAGGGTAGATTAAACTGTGGCAATTTGTTAATAACAATTAACAAACTTAAAATGGCGTGGCTAATTTAGAGTTTTTTTAAATGTATTTAAGTCAATAATAAGGTTTTGGTTTGTATTTTTTTTTTATCTCCTATTGCACACTGTCAACTGCAACGCTCCCTGTCAGTGTTTTACTATTATATATGACGTTTTTGGATTAATATTATTGCTGCATTAGATGTTTATTGTGGATCTAATTTTAACTTCTACTGCACACAAACAATTAGCCTAATATAATCCTTAAGTTTATCAGAAACATTCACACTCAAAATCACCAAATTTGGAGATACATTATTTTCTCTGGACAGGAAAAGTATGGAAAATTGCAATCTGAAAAGTAACTAAAGCTATCAGACAAATGTAGTGGAGTAAAAGTGCAATATTTGCCTCTGAGATGTACTCAAGTAAAGTACAAGTACCTCAAATCTGTACTTAAAGCTGCAGTATGCGATATTGGCGCAAATATGATTTAAAAAAGTTATTTTTAGAAAACGGCCGCTATATCGTGACAGTAGTACATGAAACAGGTAACCTGAAAAAAATCATGTTCCTCTGTGTCCTCCGGTGCTCCTAACGGCATCTGAAGGATTTCACTTACCGGAGGACAACAAGGTCCGCTGTCCAGCTGCAGTCTATGAGAGCCGGCTGTCAATCACTCGCGATCTCCGACCAAACGGTCAAACTAGGCAGCGCTGATCAAATATGAATCAATATTATGTTACTGTAATGCCTATTTCTCGCCTCAAATGTTCTCAGAATCATCTTGTAGTGTACTGTTTAGCTGTAAAATGAGAAAGTTTGTGATGCAGCCGCCATTGTAAAATCTGTTGAAGGAAGCCAAGTTCTGGTCACATGACCGGAGCACAGCTAATAGGAACGCTCTCTCACTCTGAAATGACCTGTGCTTAGTCAAAGTCTGCCGTCACGGGCTAGATTTTTTAAAGCCTGAAAACAGAGACATGATGAGGAGCAGAAGTCTAGTTTTCTCTCAGACCACTTGAATTACAATATGCTGAAAGGTTATTATGGAATTTTTGCCAAAAAATTGTTGCCTACTGCCACTTTAAGTACAGTACTTCCGGTTGCATTCCAAACAGCATCAGAAAACATGTAACATAAGCCAACTATTGGCTCAACCATTTATTGACACTATAAATGACAATATATTATATTCTTATGTTGTACTTTTTTTTAAAAATTTGTGTTTTTAAGGAAGGCAATACAGTTTAGTCTTAAAATATGCACAAAGTTGTCTCAGTAAATACAATAGTGATGGTACAAATAGCAGAGTAAACTCTGTAAACAAGGCCATCTTCACACGTTGGTTTTTTTTAAATTTAGGCTAACGGTTACCTTTAAAATATCACCTATAAACACAGTTTAAAGTCTCATAAACGTGTTTTTAACCACAACACAGTCCTGTAAAGACGGTTAAAGGATATTTAGACGGAAGAAAAGGTGGATTTCCTTCACTGTTTCACTCACCTACGCCGTCTTCTGACTTTAACACCATGCTGTCTCCGTAACGGCAGGTCCGACTTCAGGAAGTTTCTACTGCTTTCCGAGCGTTAAAACTTTGACCGGATACTCGTATCGATAAATATATTGACCTCTTTTTCTTTTTTAAAAGTGTTTCTGCCGAGTTAACAAACCCACTTGGGACTGGTTCCGTCGGTAAGTGAAGGGTGGCTTTCAGTCGACAGCTCAAGGGAGTGGTTTGAAGACACGAAGGACTTTAACCAACCAATCTTTACTGCGAGCGATCCCCCTGTCAAGACGGCGATGAGTTAAATCAACGAGCTTCCGGTCAGGACTTTCAGAATAAAAACCCTCCTAATGCTTTACCAGGCAAGTGAGGACTAGGGCTTAAAGTGGCAGTATGCAACAATTTTTGGGCATAATTTGGCAAAAATTCCATAATAACATTTCAGCATATTGTAATTCAAGTGGTCTGAGAGATAACTAGACTTCTGCTCCTCGTCATGTCTCTGTTTTCAGGCTTTAGAAAAATCTAGCCTGTGACGGCAGATTTTGACTAATAACAGGTAATTTCAGAGAAATAGGCATTAACGTAACAGAATATTGATTCATATTTTATATTTTATAGACCAAACAACTAATCGATTGCGAGAAAATAATCAACAGATTAATTGACATTGAAAATAATCGTTAGTTGTAACCCTAAACAAGACATCGTAGGACGCATAAATACTCAAGTTGTACTTGCACCTACAGAAAGTAGACATATTTTTTCAAAGGTGATTTAAAAAATTACATTATGTCGAAGTTGCACTGAATTGCAACACAGGTATGGAGAATGACACCTGTCCTGCACAGTTAAATTAATAAATTTACTTTGTCATGGAGCATTGCATTACCGTGAGTGTTATGAGTTCAACAACTTTACTCTGTTTATTTTAAATAATATCTATTAAAATAAGAATTAAAATAAACTACTTAAATGGCCCAAAATAGCCGGGATGGGCTCCAGCACCCCCGCGACCCTGGATAGCATAAGCAGTTACAGATAATGGATGGATAATGTCCCAGAATTCCTTATTCACTGCATTATTTTTTGTTTATGGCAAATGCATTTGCCTTTTTAGCAAATTGTAAATAGAGATACAAAATATAAACCTTCTGCTTTACAACAAGTATAGTTTATTTGATATTAGTCTATGAATGATTATCATTTTAAACTCTTATTTTGAAGGAAGGGCTGCTCCTTTTCCGGTAACAGACGTTCCTCATGCTGAAGGTGCAGCAAATGGCCTGATGACGCGTGATGACGTTTGCACCCTGTTGCCTGGGGCAATCACACACACACACACACACACACACACACACACACACACACACACACACACACACGTGTTGCTGGGACAGGGTTGAGACTGGTGGGGGAGGGAGAGGTTGTGATTGACAAACACAGACACAGTTCACTGCTGCTGATCTTTGCGTTTCATTAACCACATCCTCTGAGAGCTGACGTGTGTTTACAGTCAGACTTTTACCTTGGAAACAAATATAAACCGTTCTTTAGAAAATAGCAACAACACGTCTGTGGCGAAGACATGACAAACTTTCAAACACCTGTTGAATATTCAAATAAACTCATAATTGTGTGAATTCTGTACAGCAGCAACTTTATTCCTCAACTTCTTCTTCTTCTATTTCTTTTGTTCTTCTATTTCTTTTCTTCTTCTTCTTCTTATATTTCTTTTCATCTTCTTATTTTTTTCTTATCTTATATTTCTTCTTCTGTTTCTTCTCTTTCTTATGTTGTTTCTTCTTCTTCTTCTCCTTATGTTGTTTCTTCTTCTTCTTCTTCCATTTCTTCCATACATGTTATGGACTCTAACTGCTTCTGCATACTTTAAGCTACAGAAACCATTCAACTATCAAAATATTTAGCTCTTTAGGGATGGACATAATGTTTTAAAATAAAAGTTCATTCTACCTAAAGAGTCATTCCACCCAAATACTACTTTCTAGAAGTCTATTCCGTATTTGCGCTTTAAGATTTCTGTATTTTCAGCAATGCTTTGCAATTAATTTCAGCTGTCAGCATTCACATGCATTTTCTCCAGGTAATGCAATCTTCTAGTATTCACTGACCTTACCACACTTTGATATTATTTGCTATTTATTTCCACTTGAAATTACATATAGAAATTTTGACATCCACCCTCCTAAAAGCTATAATTGAAATACTGGAGCTCTGTTTAGGATTAGGAATGTGTTTAGGATCATTAGGAATGTTTCAGTGGTTCAGGTAAAGAGTTATTATTATGATTATTACACAACTAAAAGAGTTGAATCACTCCAATAAGACGACAACCACGCACATGCCGATGTGTCATTAATGGTGAAACTGGTTCTACCAAATCCCGGTGAGACTGAGCAGCATGTTTTAATGCCTGATTCAACTTGCCAGCATCTGCTCAGAAATAAAAGTCATCTTTTTGGGGGGATTTATTACTTTCATGTTTCATCCTGGCCCATCAACACACAGTATATTCACATTTTATGCTGCTGCCTGTGATCAAAGGTGCGTCTGATGGTTGCTCTGATAGGGAGACATTTCTCTGGCTGCATATTTTAGAGAAAACTGTATTTGCAGACATCAGCTTGCCATCCCCTTGTTAAAAGTGAATAAATCAGCCTGCTGTTTGGTATAACACCTGCTCGACTGCGCTGCTGTCAGATAGGAGAGGGCCGAGCCTGTCCCTGCCTGTTGATGAACACAGGAGAGTCAGGAGGAATGCTGTGCTCACAGCCAATGACAGAGGCCAGGAGATAACACCTCCTCCTCTCTGTTTTTCTTTTCACCTCTGCAATCCTATCTAATGCAATGTGGCTGGATGTCTGGCTGCGTTTTAATAGCGTTGAGTAACCACCAACGCAGGAATCAAGACTGGGATTCACCCCTTTTCTGAAGCCCATATTGGCTCAAAGAGTACAACACCTAAAGCATAAAAGCACAAACCCATTGAAAGGCCACTTCATTTGAGGGTCCTCGGCTTCAAGCTGAGGCCAATGAATGCCTCATTTGTGCAGCCCGAACTCAACAACCGACAATGTAGTCTGTGTGAAGTGAACCCTGTTCGCACAAAGTTTCAATTCATTGTCAAGAGTTCATCCGTTCCCCCGAGCGCTGCTGTGAATCTGCGCTAAAGAACCCAAAGAAGCCAGAACAAGTGACACCAGAGAGCCGTTTGACCTTTAACTGAAAAGATCATCGGTTGATATCAACACATTGTTGTCTGCAACTTCCTGATCTACACAAAGACAACTGATCCTCCAATAAATGTGATGTCAATGCAGCGTTTATGCAAACGTCAAAGCAGCGTCATACCAGACTATGAAGTGTGAAGAGGCTTTTGTTCTAAAAGATGCAGCTGATCAATGAGATGGAGAAATTCCTCAAAAGGACAAAGGTTTCTACTTTATTCATCTTCTTCTTATACATCCGTTGTTGAACACTTAATCAGTTGTACAGTCAATAACCCTCTGAATGAATGCAAAAATAAATAAAAACGATTATAAAAATAAATAAATAAATAAAAAGGGAAAGTAAAACAGAAGACTAAATAAATAAGATAATTAATAAAAAGATAAATAAATAAAGAAACAAATTAAAACAGAAATATTTAATATTTAATATCACATTTTATCAATTAATTAATGTATATATTTATTTTTAATATTATTTTTGCTACATTTGATGAAGTATTTATTTATTTAGCGAGTCATTTATTTAAAATTTTGGCAAGTTCCTTCCTCCATTACTACTAGTAAACTGATCTTCATGTGTGAAAATCAGTGGAACGACACCGTAATGGGAGTCCTGCCTGAACGTTTATGGGGTTAGGATTTGTGACCGTTTCCAGCTGTGTGTGCCAGCATGGGGCAATGTAGCGGTCAACGCTCCACAATCATGACTAAAACTGTAACTGTAGGCTACAACGGGGATATTCCTGAACCCACAGGGCTCTATTATTATCCATACAGCCATAACAATGCAGTGACAGATCCTGAAGTTACAATAGTAAATCTATGTGTTCAAATAGCCTGAATTAGAAGGGAGAAAATAATCATTTAACCATCCTATGAGAGGAGATGCCAAGAGTGACCCCTGCTGATCATCTGCAGTAATTACCGTTCAAACTGCAGAAAAAAGAAAGGGCATGAAGGGAACTTAGAATAACTGAATGATATCTGAACACACACATCACTAAAAAGATCCCTAAATGATAAATGACCCCTAAGTGCCAGACGTGATTACACAAATGACTTGCATACAAAATTAATTCCCAGAAAAGAGCTTATTGAGAAATAGGAGGTTAGTTTCTGCACACCTGCTTGAAACAAGTAAACACCATGAGGCATGAAAAATGTCTCTGCAACCATTACGATTACTGCATGCATGGCAGACATTCTTTGGCATAAGCTGCTGCGGCTGGAGTTTCGTCGCTTCACGCATCGTGACTCATTGCTGATTCTGAAACCACTGCTTTCCTTTTACAGGTGCAGTCGGAGGTAATGAGACCTTTGGATCCTATAATTTTCCGAGTGAGAGGGTGTGCAGCAGACTTGAGCGATTAATTACTGACATGAGTCAGAATATATCTGGTTCTCCTGTCACTTTTCTTATGTGAAAAACACTCTGTGGGCGGGCAAACACTTCGCCATTACAAACATAAAGCTCTATTTTGATATACAACGTGCTCTCCGCGTATCCTCAACAGCAATATCATTCATAATAGTTTCCTTTACAGCAGCCTACAACTCACACAAATAGAAATGCTGCCGTCAGGAGATGTGACTTTCGCAGATCAGTTTTATGAAGAGGGTGTGAAATGCAGAGAGCTCCTGCTGAAGTAGGACAGCCTGTCGAGAAGTCACTCTTCCTCAGGCGAGACTCGCAGCATTCTGCACTGCATACATTTCTGCAGCTGACATCACCCCAACGAGCCTCGGTAAATACAGGCTGACAAAGCATTTGTTCATCTGTAATTCATTATGCATGAAGTCTGACTAACAAGCAGTCTTAGGGAATGACAAAATAAAACCCCCTTCTGTTCAAAGATGGATGGCGTCCGCAGGCATGAAAGCTTGATGAGTCGGAGGCCGGCATGTCTACACATTTACAGCACAACAATAGGAGTTACAGTATGTCACAGAACACAATCGAAAACATTATGTTCCAGTTCACCAGCGAACGTGCTACCACGCCTGTTCATTTCATGGCATTTCATCAAGAAGAAGAGAAAAACAAATCCTCCCATGCAACCAGAAGGATCTGATTTGGCTTACAGAGCTGTGTGGATTTCATCTGCCTCTGTTTTGATTCCCACACACGCCTCTTTGAAGCTGCTCGCTGGCAGAGTCTGTCTCGCTCATCATCCAACACACGTCAACCTGAGTATTGCCAGTGGAATACAGTTCACAAGAAAGCCAAGATATCGACATTATGATCTGCTTTCATGTAAATGTATACAGGAGCTTACCGATCAACTAGGCCGTATAATCATTGTGCATTACTTTATCATCATACAAAGTTAGAGGTTTGCATCCAATAATCCCAACGTTGGGGTTGGAACCCCCAAACCGTTGCAAGGAAAATTGATCATTTTCTGATACACAAATTAGGTTGATATTTTTTTTTTTTCTTAAATATTTAATATTCTATTTTGAAATACTGGATACTTTTACCTCTTCAGGCCTCTGAAATAAATTGAAAAACAACAGTTGAACTTCTCACATCTCATACACATATTGTACATATGCAACCTGTGACAAGGTAGATTTATTTCCATAGTCTGTATACTGTATAAGAACTGGACATAGTCACAGTAGCGTCACCCATTGGTTTGTGGACTGCCGTTTTGAAGCCTCAAGTCCGGCATTATGGCTGTTGCCATCTTGTTTTTTTTGCAACCGGAAGTGGAGCTAAGTACAACCGAACGCTGAATAAATCATTTTTAGACGACTAATATGTTATTATTATCTTTTATGAACTGAAAACACACTTTGAAAACAACCCGGTTTAACGAGAAGGTGTATAAATACTATGACATTACACGACATTCTGCGTGTCATGAGTACGCATTTTAGCCTTTTCGGGCGTCATTTGTACACCACGCAAATGTCCGCAGTTAGGTCCAGGCAAGAAAACCACTTCGTTAGGGAAAGGAAAAACATAATGGTTGGGCTTAAAACAAGTAAGTAAACAACGTAACGCAAATACAGAAAACACGTCACAAATGTCAATAAAAAACACGTGACAATCGTCACGTGACAAACGTCACTAACATAACTTCCAAAACAAAACAACAGTCTCGGACACGGGTCTCCTGGTTAAAAGTCCGCTGTTTGTTGCCACTATGCTAGCTGTCTGAGGGTAATGCCACATTCTACCTGCGTTCACTTCACTTCATACTTTGATTCATCAGGGCCCATATAACTAATTTCCATGTCGTGGCGAATCTCGTGGCTTGTAATCATCATTATTATTGTCCACTTCTGTTTTCAGTTTCACAATTACTTCCAGTAAAAACCTCAAAAGCAATCCCCCGTCTTCAGCATTTACTGGAAGCGTGTTTAGCTCGCTGCATAGCCGTGCATCAGTGATGGCAGAAGCTATATATTATATTGGCTTCACATGGACATATTCTTTGTTTACTAAAAACATATTTACAGACAAAGAATTGTACAGTATGAATGCTACATGGTGATGCCGATTAGACCCCAGAGAGGTCAAACTTCCTGTTACACCTCTTATAAACAAAAAGCTATAAAACTCCAATAATAGAAATCCAAATTAACTTATTTGGGATTTTGGAGCGGTATTGCAGCACAAAAGGTACCTTCAACATAAATCACAGATATGTTTTAGAGCTGGGGTGGCTGAGACCCAAACAAAGGTAATGAAACAGTTCAAAATCATGTTAATATCCATAAATTTAAGACATTACTTTAGTATCAAGCTGAAAAAGAGGCCCAGGACCCCAAACAGAACCCCTAACACTCCGACGGCATGCTATGTAGACCGACAATAAGGGGGTTTCTGAGCAGTTTCCACAACAGAAGTGCTCGCCATCCAATCGCCGAAAAATGCAATTACTGCTGAAATCTCCAAATGTCAAAAGTTGTTGAAACCAAATCACAGCATGGCTTTTTCTATGGTGTTCCTCAAGGTCTTGTTGTCTTAATGTGGTATTTTGGGGGGATTATTGATCATTTTTATCAATTCTCAAGTGGTGATAAAATTGTTAAATTTAGCACCAAATCCGTGCAACAAATTGACCCGTAAAATTGCTGCAACAATTAATGAGACATAAGTGGGGATAAATTCATTAAATTATTCATTAATTTTTGTTTCTTATTAATGACTAGAACAAACTGACAGTCAGTGCTGAGCTCACATTATCTCACATTTATCTTCAGGTTCCCAGCTTTCAGATGATGTACATCCCTAATATGTGGCAGATACTGTTGACTTTTATATCTACCCCTGAACATCGCCTGTCCCCTAAACCTCTAAATATAGAAGGTAAGGGGTTAAATGGTCACACAAGCCAAACAGGTTGGGAACCTCTACCATAATGACATTAGCATCACCACCCACCGTCACTACTACACCATACCCTCCTTTACAACAAGCTGATTTGGCAAATATTGCTGCTGACGGCCTTGTTTGTGCTCCGAAAGAGATCACTCTGTCCACAGCTGCTCCTGGAGTCCACATTGAGTAATTTCCATGACAGATAATCACGGCAAAGCACCGGGCACACCTTCCTCACAGCGCATGCAGACGGCCCTCGGGCCCCTCGTAACTGCGGCGGTATTAATCAGCTAAATTACTATCACGTCTGCTACGGGCGATACACTGTCCCACTATCAATCCCAGCTTGTGAAGATTAACTGGGCCTGTTGAGTCACACTCACAGTGACTGTGAAAGTTAAGACTCACAGTAACATTTACAGTCTGAAAGGGCACTGACATAACACTGTACATGTGCTCACAGTCGCTTTGACTCAGTTCTTGAATGAGAATATTTTTTTCAGTTCAAATCTCTAAACAATTAGTTTGTTGTTCACAACAGATTAGAATTCCTCATTCATTCAAGCAAATTGCACGTGTTTCGGCACGTGCAAAAGAGTAATTACACAAGTACACAAAGTTTTTTTTCATGTCAAACAACATTTGGCTGTATTTCAGGAGTGATTTAATAGTGCTGCTGATACAATAAGAACTCACTGGATGAGTCACACATGAATCACTTCTTACATGATTCACGATTAAAAGCAGAAACACCAACACTCACAGAACACTGCCCAGTCTCTTCCCACCACAAGGGGTCCAAAATGCAATGGCTGCCATCACGACATGTTTTTTCTTAAAGTTTAAGCAAAAAAAAAAAAACTGACACTTGCAGGCGGGTGACAGCTGGAATTAAGCCTTTGGGAGTATATTGCTTTCAGACTGGAGGCTGAGTATTCAAATGACAAACTAGTGTCATATCTAACTAGAACTTTTTCTTCAGTTCAGCCCCATTATGTCAAAATAATTTTTGTTAGCTTGACAGAAATCTGTGAAACTCTGCTGTCACCACGTTCTTGATACCAGAACGATCCAGATTACTTCCCCTCTTTTCACGAACGTCCGTGGTGCTGATTCAGGTGTTTTGAAATCCCTGAGACAGCAGCGTTTCCCTTTGCTACGCACCCAAGTCAGCTGATTCACCACAACCCAGCGATGTCGCGTCAACACTGTCTGCCAGCAAACACTCCCAATGGGAACCTGCACGTGTACCACCCTGTAATGCAGTTGCAACACTTAACAACCATCCCTGAACAAACACATTAGCTCCATCACAACTCGGATCCTGTTATTACTACAGTGTGAAAGGATAAATCTGAGAACAGATGGCAGAGTATAAAAAAAGCCTCCTAAAGAGGCCAACGTCTTCGCCAGCTCCACTTCTCCTCCGTCTGTAATGAAACTGGGAAGCACTGAGAGTTGTTTATCCAGGTTTAGGAGGTAAACACAACACTGGCGTCCCCGTCATCGAAGGACACGGCAACTAGTAACAGCACGTCACTCTGTGTGGCAGTGTTTTCATCTGAGGTTTCAATGTTGCCGTACAATACGTGGATCTGCTACATGTGTGAATAAGGATGTGAAGTCAATATGAGTAGTTCAAATCAGTTGGGCGGTGGATAGGTGTGAGATCGGGGTGTAAGAAAATATCAAAAATATCAAGTATAGCAATTTTATATTTCGTGATACTGTATAGATTCTCAAAAACACTATTGATTTTTAATTTAAAGATCGACCTATAACGCTTTTGTGCTTGTAAAAGATCTGTAAAGTTACAAAGCCTAAAGTGACACCAACCGGACATCAAAGAACTAGCGGCGACGAAGGCCACCAGTTGCGTCGCCTCACGTTGCAAAGACTACAGCCGACAGTCAACTACCACGTACGTTCTGCGCCTGCATATTCAACAGGCTGAATCGGCCGAAAAACCTCCAACACAGGCAGACTAGAGCCGATGGTACGGGACACACCGCAAAAACTCGGCCGACGGACGGTCACCGACGGCCCCAAACTGTCCGACGGCCGACCGTCGTCTTGATGTATCAGGGCCTTAAGGGAGTCCCCGCAAAACTACTCCAGAGTTACACCCCCCCACAGAAACACTGCTCCTGAACTGACTGAAACGACTTGATTGAAGTCCCGCCTTTTCTTCCGTAACGTGGTGATGTCATGAATAACACATTTGCATAATACCTACCTAGCAGCTAGTTTGGCACGCCCTCAAACAAAGCTAGTTAGAGCGGAGTTTGATTTGGTTGACCAATCACAAGGGAGTGGGCCAGAGCAGACTGGGCTTTTTTTGGGGGGTGGGGGGGTGGGGGGGGGGGGACAGAGTGACACAACAGGTGAAAAGAGGTGCTGCAGCACAGCCGGTATGAGAAAAATAAAGCATTTTTTTAAAGTAGGCAAACATGTTCTAGGAGAAACCCCAAATACAAGTATGCACCTGAAATGAGCATAATAGGTCCTCTTTAATAGTTTACATCCAAAGATTAACTCAATCAATAATACTTTATTTCATTTGCAAAGAGATGCGCCATCTCAGTGTATGTGCCCTCTCAAAGTAGTGCTATGATGCTGGATGTTACAGGGACTGTGATAAACGCAGATCCCACTGTTCTGATTGCATAAAAAAGTAACTTTTTTTAATCAGATTTTGTACATATGGTGGTATGTTCTTTATACTACGACACTGAAAGAAAAAAAAAATCGCAATATATTGCCTTGCTTACGGTATCGCAATATATTGAATCGTGACCCCAGCATCATGATACGTATCGTATCGCCAGATTCTTGCCAATACGCAGTCCTATAGTGTGAGACCAGCTGGTGATTAGATCTGCTCAGTAAGTAATAACATTAGCTCGGTCCCTCTCTCAGTGTGTGTGTGAGCGCTTTAAGTTGTGCTTAATGAGAGAGCCTCCTTAGCCGCAAGAAGATCCCTCTATTTCTGTCCAACTGTTATCATCCCTGGTGGAGCCATGTGTTTCTGCCAGGGATCACACGAACACACCGTCAATCAACAGGTGTGTGAGAAGTCTTTCAAAACTAATGGTGATGACGGCTTAAAAATGATCTATTCTAGCCAGAGAGTTACAGTAATGCTACAACACAACAAACCAACCAACAACAAACATAATACAACACTGATAAGGACACACAGCTGTGATTTTACCTGGAGCTTGCTGGAGCGGCTTCACAGCTGGACACAAGAACGTCTGAAGGCTGGACACGCAGAGTTCACTCACTGACCCCATCGCTTCAGCGTGTGTGTGTGTGTGAAGGTATGTCTCCGTTAGGTGTGTGAACGCTCCCTCCTGATTGAGACCGAGGAAAAAAGGGGAAGTTGCGGAGGCCCGGGCTCCCCGCTGTGGCTGCTCTCCGAGCTCCCAGCCGATCAGACCATGGAGAGAGACTCCAACTGTAAGGTCCTGCTCTCTGCTGTCACTCTGCTTCACCTAATCCCCTCAGCATGTATGAATCCTCCGCTCCCCGGCCAATCTCTCACACTCTCACCTACTTTCTCTTCCCACCCTCGATTAGATCGTGCAACTTGCCAGGACGCCGAAATCACTTCTGCTTTCTCCCAGTTCCCCTTTTGTGCTGGTGTCTCAGCCTCCCTCTATCCTCCTCTGCTCTCTCTCTCTCTCTCTCTCCCTCTCTCTCTCTTTCTCTCCCACTTGCACTCTCTTGCTACTTTCCATATTAATTCAAGCAGATATTCTTAGACATAACAGATTGCACACACACGGGAAAAGCCTGGTTGCATTTTAAAGCGTAGAATTATTAATGTACCTTCAGGACTGTTTTCTATTAATTTTTTTTGCTGCAACCAAATTTGCCTGATAAAAATGTAGAAAATCAATTAAAGAAAGAAAATGAAGGAGAAAGTTGAACTATCTGCGGCGCTTTGCTTTCTTTTGTGCGGTGCAGTGTTTGAGTTACCCTCTGTTGCTTTGGAGCTTCTAGTCCCTCATCATTTTTTGGCTTCAAAAGCCTTGCACATACAAATCAAGATTTCATTGTTGCTTGGCAACGGGGTGGAAGAAATGATGTGCTCCTCGGCAAAACACTGTGAGCCATTTGTTTTGATTAGATTATATCTATCACACCCATTGAGGTTACTCGCCACGACACGGTCACATTTTGGGGGCCACGTAGCACACATGGGGTTTTTACACACATACGCACACAACAAAATAAACTGATTCTGCCACAGATGCGCTCATAATCAACGCCAATTGATTTTCACTTCCTCTATCGGAGCAAGGAGGGTGAAAAGAGGAGATGTCACGCGTCATCAACGCGTCGTATCTTTGGGGTGCAACCATGGAGGTATTAAGAGAACTGGATACAGCGTTGGAGGCGGGGCCCCGTTCATTCCTATGAAAGTTGCTCAGTGGCGCATGAAGCCAAAATGGCTCGACTTCCGACTGGAAAAGTACCCGGATCTTCCGGCGATCTTCCGCATCCATTGGGCCCATAGAGCAGGCGCAGTAGCCCCCTCGCGGTCACATGGCTCGGTCACGGGGTCGCAGCCGTCACGCTGTCATCACGGCTTGCTAACTCCGCCTCCCAGCCCTCTCTTCAGCCTCGGTCTGGGTCTCATTCACATGAACGAAGGAAGGGAAATAACTCTGGACTCAACTATTTTACAACTTTTAGGACCTAATGATTTAAATATGATCTATTCAAGTGTTCATACTAAGAAGTTGATTCACCTAAAAAAAAAAATGATCCGCTGAGTTACAGACGTCTCTTTCCCAATGTAAGTCTATTGGAAAAAGTATTTTTGGGTCCATCACGTGACGGACACGGAAGCTGTAGTACAGCCATTTGGCCACTACGAAAATTGAGATCAATGGCCGGCGCTCTCCCTGGGGGCTTGGGGGCAACACCTGCGCGGTAAAATCTGATCTGCACTCCTTGAAATTGAGCGAATAGCAACGCATGACCGCAGCTCCAGTTACACGGCGCATGTGTTATACCCCAGAGCTGAAAATCGTGTCCCAGCCTCTTTCAATTCCACCTTGTTGTGGAGGAAATGTTTACCTCCACTCTTGAACCGCTGCCACTCTGAATTAGCCTCCCTGTCACTCACACAAAGAGTCTCTCACTCCTTAACATCCGCCTCGCTCATTCAACGTCAGTCATTAATTATCACTTCAACTCTTTCAACTCTGTCAGTCACGCTGCCATCATACGCAAAAAAGCATGCCAGTGACTCAGGCGGCTAGGTAGATCTTACACATGCTGCATCTCTACAGTCTGCATGGCTATGACATCACCTCCGATCTAACGATCATTGCCCAGTTCATCGCCTCGAGGCCTCGGAGTGACCCCTGCATGAACTGCAAAGTCAGTCCTGACCACGTTATAATGCTGCAGCTGCACATCACCCAGAGGAGCAGCCTTGTCACGGGAGGAAAAGCAGCACGGCACACGGTGAAGTCAGCACAAATATCTTCTCGTTTTTAGTATGCATCATATTCCTGCACTTCCACTCGGCTCCATGTTACCTCTCTGAATAAGAGTGTGTTGTCAGCACCTCCATGAGCAGAGTATAAATAAGTAAACAGACAGACAGAGAGATAAATAACTACTGTAGATAGATAGATAGATAGATAGATAGATAGATAGATAGATAGATAGATAGATAGATAGATAGATAGATAGATAGATAGATGGTGAGTAGGTGTGTAGAGTGCACTCGTCAGCCTAGTGCCGGCAAGGTCAAAAATACATCAGTTCATTGCTGTAATAACGTGAGTGGCTTACACTGAACTATCAAGTGGCCTGAGTCCACATAGCAAACTGTAAGTACTCTAATGAAAGCCATAAAGGCAGATTAGCCAAAGCAATAACAGTACATTTCAATTCATTATGCTTAATATTGCCCCATAAGGTCTGGCAGATTATTTTAGGCAAAGTGCAACACACAGTTAGAGACAGACAGCCTGGAGGTCCCTTGTTAAAGGTTCCCTGTGGAGTTTTTGACATCTAGGAGCGCTGTGGAGCAGTTTTTCTATGAGTGGGTCTCCCTTTTGTTCATCTCGTGCAACATTTAACGTTTGAAGTTACAGACTAATGATCTGCCGCCCGGTCACGAGCTTTGGGTTGTGACCGAAAGAATGAGATTGCGGATACAAGCGGCCGAAATGAGTTTCCTTCGTAGCTGGGCTCAGCCTTAGAGATAGGGTGAGGAGCTCGGACATCCGGAAGGAGCTCGGAGTAGAGCCGCTGCTCCTTCGCGTCGAAAGGGGCTAGCTGAGGTGGTTCGGGCATCTGATCAGGATGCCTCCTGGACGTCTCCCTTTGGAGGGTTTTCCGGGCACGGCCAACTGGTAAGAGGCCCACGGGGCAGACCCAGAACACGCTGGAGAGATAATATATCTCGTCTGGCCTGGTAACGCCTCGGGGTAACCCAGGAAGAGCTGGAAAAAGTTGCTGAGAAGAGGGAAGTCTGGAATTTCCTGATAAGCCTGCTGCCCCTACGACCCGGCCCCGGATGAGCAGAAGAAAATGGATGGATGGATGGACTAATGATCTTTGGTGCATAAACATTCATGCAATAGTTAAAGGTGCTAAGTGCGAGATTGGGAGCATTTCTATTGCCTCCGCACGGCTCTCAACATGGCCACGGCTGAGCCTGCGGCTCGCGGCTAACGGTAACAGTGAAAACAATGGTAACAGTGCTGACAGAGCTAACAGTGTTCACCTGGGGGGAACCGGAGGGTGGGTGTTACGCTTCTATAACATCGCCGTCGGTTGGGACGGCGTTATCAGCTGTAACCGCCATATGAGAGCAGTGAGAGCAGTGAGAGCGGCGGCCGTGAGCTAGCCAATGGGGCACGCTCACATGCACAAACATGCACTAAAAGCATGGTAGGAGTGCCGCATCGCCCTGTCGGGGTTTATTTCACAACAATAACCCGCTAGCTGTACATTATCCCGCTTATTACGCGGCTACTTTCTTAAGAAATCAATAATTTGATACAAAAATTATCCTCCAGAGTCCGAGATCAGAACTGCCCCCATAGCAACGGTCTGTTATACATAGCAACGGTCTGCTGTAAAGAAATAACAGACTGTAGAACGCCACGATTGACCAATCAGAATCGAGTATTCAACAAAGCCGTTTAAAAATCCACTATATCACTACATAGCAAATAGTTTACTGCTATATTAATGCTCTGTATACGGTGTAGAGCACAGTCTGCAGGGGGAAACATGTTACCGTCTGCCCACTATAATAGCATAATTGCTATGAAACTCACTCCAATCCACAATAACGTATTACTAATAGAGCATCAATCCTGTATGAGCAAAAATTTCATAGTTGCTGTTCTGCAGCTGATCCTGCATTCTCTACCTCCAGGTGGAGGGTATTAATTGAAAAAAATAACTTCCTATTGCAATCGATACATTTTTATATTACAACAATATCTGGTGCAGCTGCATGTAAGTGGCTAAAGTGCATCATGAGGCAAACATCTTCACAGTCGCTGCTGATATGTGATTTCCTCTGCACGGTGCTGCGTACTGTATGTAGTCCCGGCCTTGAACTGGACCCACATGAACCCTTTACTTGAGCTGTTATGCATACATGCCACCAGGTGGACATAGCAGGGAACAACACCTTTATACTTAGCTCACTATAAACAGGCCGGAAGGCTTCAGTCACACACAAACAAGTGAAGTTTCCAATACAGCAAATTGAATTCCTCTGTGGTTGAACAACTCATGTAAGCAGGAAACCATCAGCAGGACCTTCTGATGAAAATCACTCACATGTTTGTCCTCAAACAGTTAGACAAGTCTTCTGCTCTGTGAAAACCTTCAGAGAGCTGGCTGATCTGTGTTGGTGGAACTCCTACATAGCAGCACTGTTAGCATCACCTCCAGTGACTAACAGCTGGCCGGGTGAGAGCAGAACGAGCACCTATGTTGGAACAACTCACCAGAATAAAGCTTGACAGGCTAAATATGGATCGTTTCAGCTGTCTGAAAGCTTTAACATCCTCCCTTTGTGTTGCTTCTCTATATCAACATGATGGAAAACAAAGGGCTGCTGTTTTATCATGACAATAATTATTTCTAGACGGGTATCTGACGTGGTTAAGTAAGAAGAACAACTGTAGCTGCAGCACACGACTTTGAAGAGACACATTTCAACTCCTTCTCCTTTTTTATCTTTTGATTTTCACGTCACACTTTTTTCTAACAGGAATACGATACGTCTGCATAAGTCCACTGAGACTTTGCTGCTGCTGCTTTGACAGTTTTTGGTGCTTTGAACGAGAGAGGAGTGAACCTGTCTGATCCCATGGGTAAAGAGACTAACGTGACAGTATACAAACAACATATCACAGGCCAGTAGAAGCAGCTATATTTCAAACCGAGAGAGGAGGTGACACCCATAATAACCACAGCAACCACGCGTACCTGACGCTGTAGTGCACCACACCTATAAAACCAGCACACTGTTTCCTTTGTGTGCACAAATTCCATGATGCAAACTGAGCTGCACTGACAGGTGCAGGTAGGTGGCAAAAGAGCGCAAAGAGATAAAACAAAGTCATTTTTGACAACGTGCAGCTCAAAGCCTTTGAAGCGAGTCTTGAAACAGAGCTATGAATCCAGAGATAGTTCAGGGTAACATCACAGGAACGGAGTGCACAAGCACAGTTTGGTAATCCTGTCATACGTTTTAGAATAAGACACCGCAAGGCAGTAAAATACACAGATTATCCTCACGAACAGAACACTTTTTTGTTGCATGAGTCCACATTAATAATAAAATAGAGGAAACACAGCTGTGCCATAATAACATAGAGTCAAGTCTTAACTGCGGATGGATTATTTCTATCCTCTCTCCTTCTCAGACTATGCTGAAAAGTCACGGCGCTCAGCGACAGAAGAGATGATATGACTTATATATACTTATTTAGCTCCACAAGCAGCTGATTTGGAGGTGTGAGGGACAGGGAGGGTGTTATTTGGAGCTTTGGTATGTACCTTCACCACTAGCAGATAATTACATAATCGTCTGCTGATTCTTCGGCTGAATAATTGCAAATAGGAAAGTACTAAGAAGGGAAGATGACTGCAAGTAAATATGATTATCTCTTCTTGGGAGCAAACGTGCTAAATGCCAGAACTGGACCCAGTGTTCCTTAATATGTCAAAAACCCAATCAAAAAACAAATACTTTTAGTCCTCTTAGAGGAGCTCATTATAAGATTATGACCTTTGTATTGTTGTTATCGCGTAGGCTAGCTCTCCTAAACTGGACAAACCTCCCAGTTATATTATAAGGCTGAGAGATGTCATACAGCACTTAAAGCAGCAGTGTGTAGAATTGGAGCAAATATGATTAATACTATATCCTGACAGTAGTGCACGAATAATCTGAATTTTTTTTTTTTTAAATATTTTATTCTATTTATTTATCCATCATATTGTGTGTGTGTTTTTGTTTGTTTTTAATCCTTTGCCAATTTTTTAATCTTTTTTGCCCTTTTTGTAAAACACAAAATGTAGTTAGCATTGAACTTATCTGTAAAACTGAAAACCAAGGCAAATACATTAGATTGGAAAGCAAAACATTAGTACAATTTCCTCAGTATAAATCTTTTATTTCTACTTACATTAGATTCTTAACTTCTTTTTAATCTCTTATATGTGACTCACAGAAAGCCATGTGGGGTACCAGCCCTCCCTTCTTTCTACAGAGCATCAGTTTTGCAATGAGGCCATAGCTGGTGTTTCTATTTTGAGATGCATTAAGCTCAGAGAAAAACTAAATAATTGAGACGAAGCCTCTATCATAGCCTGAGCTGAGCCATCAGATGAGCCAGCTCATCGTGGCCTGACATCATCACCTCGATATGCATGATGTCAGGAAATTGAACTTCCTGTAAAGATGGTTTTATAGCAGTGGGGGCAGTTTTATAAGAAGGTAAAACTGTGTCATCTGAGGAGCCAGCATGCTATAAATAAATCAGTTTGTATATTAATTCCCCTAAGAACAGGAACTTTTCTATCTTTCACTGCAAATATGTGGATTTATACAGTGCTGTCATAGCTGCAGTGCAATGCTTAATAATTCATTTTATATCCTTTTGCACCCGATTCAACCATTGCCATTAAATAGGCGTTATCAGTCACTATAAGCACCATATGGGGGTCAGTAGGGGCCTACTACGCCTACTACATTGTAAAAGTGAAAGTGAAACTTAAAAGCACCATGTTCTAACATAAAACTGAATGAAACATCACGTTTTGAACACAAACAAAAAGGCTTCTTTAGGTCTAAGCAATAAAACTACAACTTCTTGAGGATTAGGCAAAAAAAACTAGTTAGGTTTAAGCAATACAACTACAACTTATTTAGGTTTAGGCAAAAAACAACAGTTAGGTTTAGGCAATAAAGCTACAACTTCTTTAGGTTTAGGCAATAAAACTACAACTTCTTTAGGTTTAGGCAAAAATCAGTAAGGTTAAGGCAAAAAAAACTACAACTTCCTTAGGTTTAGGCATCAAAACTACAACTTCTTTAGGTTTAGGCAAAAAAAACCCACTTAGTTAAGTTTAGGGGAAAACATAGTGCTTTGGGTTAAAATAACTACAAACACAAAGACAATTACGTTCATTAGAGGTCGCTGTCGTGTTCTTTTATACCTTCTTTTGGTGCTCTACCATGTGAATAGAGGACAAAACCTACTAGTGGGTGTAGTAGGCCCCTAATGACCCACATCTATGGGGCTTATAGCAACTGATAACGCCTATTTAATAGCCTAATCGGCTGCCTTTTTGCAGTGAATGCTACAAGGGGCACCTGTTTTAAGATGGCTTATAAATACCCAACAGGCTACTTCCTTTCCTGTGCATGCATTTCAATTTAATCAACATGAGTAGCGACTTTAGGAAATCATACACATGTAGTCATGCAACAGTCCCAGCAGGCAGACTGGCAGCAGTATGATCATCTATGCTTAGTAGACTGTCTGTCATTTCTGGAGCCTACTTGGCACAGCAGAGCCTGAACACTGTTCACAGCAAAGCTAGAAAAACAAACTGTCAGGGGCAAAAGCGTCCACAAATATGTAAGGGTGCAGACAAACCTTGATTGTCCCCCTCCATCCTGGTGGTCCTGATGCTGCTGCAGGCGTCGCAGCCCGGGGATGGCTCTCGCCAAGCGCCCGCAGCGATCCGGATACCTTCCTCCTTCCTTTCCGGTCTCCTCTCCGCTCTTCCTTCGTTCACCTCCCGGGTTTCAACTTGAAGAAACGCTCTCTGAACAGCCCTCTCTAATCCTGTAGGTCTACTTTCCAGCTTGTTGCCGTTTTGTTTGCCCCCAGTTGCCGTTTAAAACGTGTTTGTGTGTGTCGATGTTGGCTGACTGCTGATGTGAATCCAGAGCAGCCGGTGCACGTTAGCCCCGCCCACACCAGATGTGATGTCACGCATGTGTCACGCTCTAACTTTAACCAACAACTTTGCTGAACTCTCTTACCTAATGTTAAAAACAAAAAAGCCATTAAGATCTTTATGTTATTAAATGAATATAATATGATAACACACACTCTGTCATTATGAAATGTAAATGTAATTATTTTAGTTTTGTCCTTTTTGTTTTATTGTATCTGTTTGTACTTATGTTTATGAACATGTGTAGTCTACAATAAATGCACTCCCTGCCTGTAGTTGTTGTTTTGTTTATGTTTTTGTATGACAATTGTTGTATATCACTTTGTTGTAAATAAAAAAAGTTTTGACCAAAAAGTAAAAGAAGAAATTAAATTTTTTTTTTGCTGAACTCTTCTTATTTTATACGACGCAGTATGTAATTTGTAATATGAGAATAAAGTCATAACATTATTAAATAATGTTTATAATAAAGTAATTTTCGATACATTTTGAGGTAAATTTTGGGGTAATTTGGCAGTAATTCCAAAGAAAATTTCAAATAGGTTACTTGCTAATTATCACCTAATTACCATGAAATTTGCAGACCTGTAAAATGAGGTGTTACCATAAAATTACTTTTTGATTTTCAAAACCCCACCAAATGTTGACAAAAGCAGCCTGAATTTCATCCACCAGCCCAACGTTAATTTCCCCCGCCCAATTTAATCAAAAGTAGCCCAGTGGGGTGGAAACCAGCCCAAAGTGACACTATGAGAGCAGCGAGAGTGAACCAAAACAGTTAAGTTGTGGGACAGACAGCTAAACAATTAGCTGAAACTCACAATAAAGCTCGGTAAAGCCGAGGAGAGCTGCAGATTCAGGTGATAATTGTCTATAGATTCATCGATACGAGGGACCCCTATCACATTGTCATTTATATTAGGTATTGTATAAATGTCTATTATAGCTGCTTTAGAGTTTCAGGATCTCTTGGCCTCTGGCTAATCAGTGATGTCACAGCAGGTGTTTGGCCTCAGCTTTCAAAGGGAAATTACCTGCTATGACATCACTGAATGGGGCTTGGCCAGAAGTGGGAGAAGCCGAAACATGGACAGCAGGTTTTCTGCCTTTTTGTAAATCAGTTTTCATCGTTTAAGTGTGACACAAGCCTGATACAGCTCAGTTGGCCGAACAATACATTTATGTATAATAATAGATTTAGCCAACCAGTCAAGTTGCAGTTTACAACCACGTCATCACTGCATCATTTTATCCTGTTAGACACGAGTGTGAAATTGTCATAATTAGCATATGAATTCTTGAGTTATGGCCAAAATTGTGTTTTTGTGAGGTCACAACCTCGACCTTTGACCACCAAACTCTAATCAGTTCATCCTTGAGGCATAACAATGAACAAATGTGATTTAGCTGATCATTCTTATAGGATTTTGTGAATATCAAATTACCTCCTTTCTACAGTGCCATCATCAAATTACAAGTGCAAAAACAGTAGAAGACAGAAAAATACACACTCCGCTCACAAAAGTCACAACTTTATTGCACCTTTATAGTCAACTATAGTGTGGTAAGAGCCACTTTCATTATGAAAGGTCTCTTCCCTGGTCAGAAAAGGTGGTGCAAAATATAGAGCCATCAAATGCAAACATGTTGACCGTCCGTTCACACCAGTAAATGTTCCTGTGTGTCAGTTTGAGAGTCTCACCCTACGTCGATTTCACAGCCGACAAACACGTCCTATAGGAATTAGTCTCTCTTGTACTGTACACACTACAGTGACATAGGGGACAAATGAGCTAACACATTTGCAGATTAATTCTCGTGTTAACATCCACCGACTGATCCGAGTATTAGTAGCACATTAAAGATCTGTCTTTTCTTCTTTAAATTATATATTTATAACATTAAATCCTATACTTTTTTTTTTTAATAGCCAATTCAAGGCAACATCTCTAGAATGAAAAGAAATGCGTGGGCAAATCTTTACAGCGTCGGAGATAGACGGGTAGCACAAGATGGACTGTACAGGCTTCTACGCTGGCAAAGCATTTTGTTATAAGTTTCTCTACGCATCTGTGTCCGGACTGGTGCGAGATGATCCCATGGTTTCCACACCTGAAATACTTTGTATAAAACAGTTTCTACAGGATGTACAGGATGCAAAGTGGTGGGGCTACTCTGATGTGAAACAGAGATGAAGATGGGTTACAGTATGTCTGGGTTCCTGAGTCTTAGCCCAGTTCCTAGGTGACCAGCATGAGCATCAGAAAATTGCATAGAGATATAAGATAAAAGGGGGGGGGGGGGGGGGGGGGATTATTAGCGTGTGGCAGTCCCATTCTAACACAGTGCCTGAAGTATAAAATTTAACCCCTTTATTTCAGTACATTGGTGAAGAACAGTTTGTGAACGCTGCACAGTAGAAAACATCCTCCCAACAACCCCGACTTCTGCTCTGCAAATGCCCAGAAAAGAATAAAGTCCAAGTAAACAATAAGAGATATGATAAAACTTATAGCTTCCATTTGTGTTGTTCATCAATGTCAACACTTCCACAAACAGTTAAACTGTTAATCGGCAGAGCATTCTTTTGTGGTCTAAAATTTATCCACATTTAATCTGAAATAAACTGAATTTGTTAAGGAGCAAAAATGATAGCACAACTAAAAACAAAATTCACCTTTGTAAATTTTTTAAACCGATTTAGACATGCATATTTAGAAAATAGTGGCAATTTTTTTAAGCTTAATTTTACCAACAATATGCAGGCAAAATTGGTCCTTAAAAACGAAGCCACGTGGCACAGACACTGCAGCAAAAATAAAGGTATAAAATAGGAAAAATCATACAGAAATCTAAAATAATATACGTTCTAATGAATAAAGATTTTTTGATCTTTGTAATTTGGTATAGAATAATTTCAAGAGAAGGTTAAAAATGTCCAACTAACTGAGCCCTTATGTCTGCAAAAGTATGCTCTGAGATTGTGTGCAGTTTCCAAAACAAGACAGTGTTGCAGATATACTTTCTCATTCTTAGCCCACACATATCTAATATGGTAATTTAATTTCATAGTAGCTCAAGACTGTTGGGGCAATAACCAAGGCTCAAAGGAAGCCAACATACAGTTATTCATTTAACATGGAGGTGTAGGGGTTTCTGTTAAATACTGCATGCATAGAAAAGTGTGAGCGAAGCCAACATTTCATGTTTGTTTAAAATTGAGATAGAAGGGGCCGTCAGTCAGACTGCGCTGCTTTTGAACTCATGTCTAATTTAGGAATTCAGGTCTCAATTTAGCACGAGAGATTTAAAAAAAAAAAAAAAAAAAAAAGAGTGAGAAAAGGTACAGAAGTTTGGTATACAGTATTGTTCTCGATTTCCAGTCAGCATGACCTCAACAGCAATCTGGACTCTCAACGACGGACTCCAAAAACTCGCTTCCCTCCAGGTGTTACAGACCACTTGCTCCGCCGGTCCTGGATCTTCTGGAAGATGCTGCCGCCGCTTCTCCACTTCTCTCTCTTATAGTTTTTCATTTTCTTCACCTGTTCATTCGTACAAAAACAAGGGGAGAAGTTGAAGGTGAGAGACAGCGACAACGGGCCTTAAGATTAGCAGACCTAGAGAAAACGGATTTAAAAGATCTAGTTTGTAGGATCTGGCGGCATCCAGCGGTGAGGTTTCAGATTGCAACCAACTGAAACTTCTACCGTGTGCCAAGTGCGTCGGACGGGCCTATTCAGTTACTTTTTTAGAAGTCCAGATGAAGTGCCAAGGGGCTGGACATTCACATTTCCTATGTCTGATAAACAAAGCTAGGAATTTAAATGTGAAAACAAACAATACACCTTTTTAATCTTAGTAGGTTTTGTTTTAATAAACACAATGTTGCATTTAACTTCGCTTATTCAGTTTGACGCTCCTAAATTATTCTGCTTAAACAGCCTGGCTTAAAACTTTTAACTAAAGTATTTCTGTGCTTAACAAGACATGACTAATAACTGTGCTAATTAGCCTACTAATAAAATGATCTTATAATAATCAAACAATGTAAACACCCATAAAGGTAGAATGTTAGCAGGTTATTTAAATAAAAACACAATGATATTGCTTTGACCAGTCCGTAACAGCGTCAACAGTGTGCGGAGTAACGTTGATGAACGGCAATAAACTCTTATTGGAAGATGAGTATTATTATTATTTTTATTATTATTATTATTATTATTAAGGTCAGATTGAGGTTGTTAAAGGGCCGGATTCGGCGGACGGGCCGCCAATTGAATAGGCCTGATGTAGAAGAACTACGGTGGCCGATGCGAAAAATGGCCCTATATAGAGCCAGTGTTTGGTTTGTCCGTTCTGGGCTACTGTAGAAACATGGAGGACTCCGTGAAGAGGATCCGCTCCGTATGTCGATATAAACGGCTCATTCTAAGCTAACAAAAACCTGATTCTTATTTTCAGGTGATTATACACTAAAGAAAACATACTTATTATATTATATTCCATTTCTGCCAATAGATCCCCCTAAATGCTACGCAGTGGTCCTTTAAGATGACATTATTCTTATCTGAAATTATTTTTTTCTTTACCTTTCCACTGTCAAAGTCTTCATCCCACTCGTCGATCACAGTGTCACATCTGGCGTGGCGAACGTCTTCAGCAGCATCTCTACTGATAGCAGAGACCTCTCCATCCCAACTGAGGACTAGATAAGACAAACAAAACCTATAAAATGCATAAAAAAAACATCTTTTGCGACAAATTATCGAAGTATTGTCAAAGATTGTAATTCTTCTAATGTATTGCCATTAGGGCTGTCAATCAATTAAAATATTTAACAGCAATTAATCGCACGATTGTCCATAGTTAATCACGATTAATCGCAAATTAATCACATTTTTTATCTGTTCAAAATGTACCTTAAAGGGAGATTTGTCAAATATTTAATACTCTCAACATAGGAGTGGACAAATATGCTGCTTTATGCAAATGTATGTATATATTTATTATTGGAAATCAATTAATAACATAAAACAATGGCAAATATTGTCCAGAAACCCTCACAGGTACTGCATTTAGCATAAAGAATATGCTCAAATCATAAAATGGCAAACTGCAGCCCAACAGGCAACAACAGCTGTCAGTGTGTCAGTGTGCTGACTTGACTATGACTTGACCCCAAACTGCATGTGATTATCATAAAGTGGGCGTGTCTGTAAAGGGGAGACTCGTGGGTACCCATGACAGTTTTCCTCGCCAAAATTTTGCGTAAGTTTGGAGTGTTATTTAACCTCCTTCGCACTCTAGTATGACATGGTTGATACCAATGGACTCCTTAAGTTGTCTAGTTTCATACGATTCCAGTGTCTTCCCTCACACGTTATTATGACGTTAACTTTGACAGCCCTAATTGCCATAGATTGCGTCTCACCGTTGGCTCCGTAGGCCTTATCTGTGGCGTTCCTGAGCAGCTCCTCGACCACCCCACATGTCTTTTTGCCGTCCCAGACTACTGGACGGGTCGGGGTGTCTCCTAACTCACTTTCATCAACCGTTGGCGCCTGGCTGCGCTTGTAGCCGTCCTTCACTTGGCTGTCCCACACTACCACTGAGGCTGAAAAAAAAAAAAAAGCAGATTTAAAAAAAAAAAAAAGTGATTAAATCTGATATTCCCAAAATATAGTGAGTCATGCTCTCTTAGCATAATTGTGAAATGACTGGTCACATAAATGAGAGGCTGTAGTGGTGCAGCAATTCTCGGCAAATGGCTCTAATCAATACAGAGCGGGATATGTTCTGTGTTGGCAAGTAAACAAGATTTCTCTCACTGCAGTTTGCGTAGTATAAATGCATGTAGTGTGTGTGCACGCTCTCATACCTGTGCTTTGTTTACTTATTTTGCCGTTCTCTGTGGCGTTCTTCTTGGAAGGGGTTTCCACTGCTTCGGGCTCGACGTTCGGCCCGTCCGAGCATCGCCTGCTCTCCTCCCACAGTCTCACCTCTTCTTTTAGCCTCTTCTTCTTTTTCTTCTTCACCTTTAATTTCTTTTTCAATGCCATCAAATTTCCCGTATCATTCTCAACGACCGCGGCCTCAGAAATGCTGTTGGGGAAAAAAAAGGTAATTCAGTACGTTTATTGAAAGCTGGCTGCATTGTGGGAGTTTCTGGAGGTCAACTGGTTGTTATAGAAACAAAGTTATGTGCCTCTCCTTCCAAATTATGAGCTGAAAATTAATTTCCGGCAGCAATTTTTGAACAGAAACAAGCACATAACTAAAATAATCCTACATTTCAACCCACCTCTCTGGTGCAGAGCATGATGGAGTCGTGTCCTGCGGAGCCTCCACCAGCTGCAACTTCTTTTTCTTCTTCTTCTTCTTCACCGAGTCCCTTCCCTGTTCTTTCTGATTTGATTCACACTGCGTTGGTGTTGAGGCAGCTAACGGAGGCTTTTGTTTAGACTGTTCTGTATCTGGGTGGGATGTAAGGCTCCATATGCCACCCTGACACCAATCCTCTTCCTGGGTTGACGTGTCCAGGTGAGACGAGACGCACTCCCTCTCCTCAACTTTCTCTCCATCTTCGTGCTCCTTCTTTCGCTTTTTCTTTTTCTTCTTTTTCTTCTTCTCGCTGGCTGATTCCACAACGTTGGCCTGCGTCGCCGTAGCTGGGGACGACGTCACCGGCTCCGCGTCACGCTCAACCTCAGAATGGCGCCGCTTCTTTTTCTTCTTCTTCTTCTGAGCTGGAGCGCCGTTGAGGTCCGGTTCTTGGACCAAGCAGCTGAGGTTGTTGGAAGACTTGGGGCTCTTTGGGCCGGCACTGTGGAGCCCGTTGGTTTTAAGAGAAAGGCTGGCGTTTGGTTTTTGCAGTGTGGAGAGAAGGGACTGTTTCTGAGGGCTCTGCTGTTTGAAGGATCCACTTGAGTGGGCAAAAGGCGATGACTGGACTTTAGGTGAATGGAATGGACCAGCTCTGAAGAGAGAAGAGGAGAAAACATCTGGATTTACTCGGCCGCATTGGACAAATCTGCCTTTCTTGTTCAGAGTTTACGAGAAAAAGTCATAATATTATGAGAATAAAGTCATAACTTTACGAGGAAAAAAGTCGTAATATTACGATAATAAAGTCATAACTTTACGAGAAAAAAAGTCGTAATATTACGAGAATAAAGTCATAACTTTACGAGAAAAAAAGTCCTAATATTACGAGAATAAAGTCAGAACTTTAATAGAAAAAAAAGTCGTAATATTACAAGAATAAAGTCATAACTTTACGAGAAAAAAAGTCGTAATATGAGAATAAAGTTATAACTTTATTAGAAAAAAAGTCCTAATATTATGAGAATAAAGTTATAACTCTATGAGAAAAAAAGTCCAAATATTACGAGAATAAAGTCAGAACTTTAGGAGGAAAAAAAAGTCGTAATATCACAAGAATAAAGTTATAACTTTATGAGAAAAAAAGTCGTAATATTACAAGAATAAAGTTATAACTTTACGAAAAAAAAAAGTCGTAATATTATGAGAATAAAGTCATAACTTTACTAGAAAAAAAAATCGTAATATTATGAGAATAAAGTTATAACTTTACGTGAAAAAAAGTCATAATATTACGAGAATAGAGTCATAACTTTACGGGAAAAAAAGTCGTAATATTACGAGAATAGAGTCATAACTTAACGAGAAAAAAAGTCGTAATATTACGAGAATAAAGCCATAACTTTAAGAGAAAAAAAAAATATTTCCTCCTCCACAAAAGAGGCAATTTCCCCCAGGTCCGTGTGGTTCTTTCTTCGGAATGAACGCAGTTTTTTGCACAATCTTTTCAAGGTCCTGATACTGATGATAATGTGGTGCTGATGTGCCAAAAGATGAAGTATTTCGTTATTTGTGAAACCTAAACTAAAGTATAACTTCACAAGATGCTCCACGTTCCTCATTTCCACACAGGCGGCACGCATGAGATTGTATAAACAATGTATTTGTGTGAGCAGAGTAACCAGCAGAGGTGGGACCAAGTTATTGTTTTGCATGTCACAAAGTAAGTCTCAAGACTTTGCACAAAGTCCTAAGTCAAGACTGACAAGTCCCAAGTCCCAAATTTTGAGTTTCGAGTCCTAAACAGGTCATAATGCGCTCTTCACCAAATGTAATGTAATTTTAACAACAGATTAACAGGCGCTCAGTAACGTTCGTTCTTCATGGTTTTCTCCTGCAACTTGATTGGATGCTGTTGGACTGGTTCAAACAAAGTGGATCTGGGGAATTAAGTTTATTAAAATCAAATGCAAGTCCCAATAATATTCATCAAAAATAAAGAGTCCAGAGTTAAAAAAAACAAAAAAAAACCCACCACTTTTCAGGGATTCAGCAATAAACAACAAAAGAAGGAAATTCAGTTTGTTCAGTTCAGTTTGTTTTTTTCCCCCACGAGTGAATCCTCTTCCCAAACAAATCAATAAAAGATCTCTCAAAAAGTAAATAAACCCAACATCTCCAGCGTTGTTGTAGTTACCTCCGGTACTGCAGTGGATCGCCTTCCTGCACACACTTTTTAAATAACATATTTTTCACTGTTTGGGCTTGGATGGAAGGTATCAAGTACTTTCTAGTCAAAAGGCTCAAGTCCAAGTGAAGGCACGAGTCACTGGCGTTAAAGTCCAAGTCAAGTTGCAAGTCTTTTTTTAAATTTTGTTAAGTCGAGTCTAAAGTTGATCTTTTCCCTGATAATGAGCCTTGAGGCTAAATAATTATATATGATGTAAATGATTGTAAATTTTATGAATGTTGGGAAAATTTGAATGTCTGCTTTTTTAATGCAAGAACATTAAAAAACATTGAACATAGCGTAACACAAATATGATGTTGTATATAGTATGTAGTATATGATAAATATGAAGTAATTGATTTCGGACCCAAGGAAGACTAGCTGGTGCCATTGGTATCAGCTAATGGGGATCCTTTTTAAATAAATAAATAAATAAATAAAGTCATCAAATTTGTGACTCCAGTCCACACCTCTGGTAACCATCCTTATTGATAATACATAGAGCTCATTTTTGTAATAAGACTATTGAATTTATGGTCGTTTTAAATGTTGACCCCCCACACAGTAAGATATGTTAGGAAGTATAAGCGAGCAATAGATTATATACAAAGTCTTATATTTTAATATATCCCTTTATTAACACAGGGTTGCTATTGACTTGGAAGTTTTACCTTTGATATAGTTCATACCTGTGAGTGTGAGTGGGTGAGGCAAAGGTGAGGGGGTTAAGTTGATTTTGATGCGTGGGGTCACTGGACAGCTGGCGTGGCGAAGGGGGCAGAGCATCAATGCTGCTCGGTCTCCGGCTGCGAGCCTGCAGTTATCGACATAAATAAAAACTTGGTGGTCTAAAAAAAATAGCCATGAATGTGACAAAAATAAGGAAGAGAATCAAATGAGGAAGAGGAAGATTAAAGGGGATGGCAGGAAAAGATGGAGGGAGGGAAAACAAAGAGGAAGAGGGTATGGCAGAGAAGAATTAGAAATGGTTAGAAAAAAAGAACAAACTGAAGGAAAAGAAGACAAACTCTAAACAAGTGCTACCGTGTGGTTGATTAGACAGGCACACTGGAGGAACAACACATTAAAAAAATAAGCTAATAAAGGAAAGTTTACTTGCCTTAACAAAACTACTTATTGAAATCAATGGTCATATTTGGGATAGCAGTGTAGAGTGAGGCAGCAGGAAACCACCGGAGGTGGTGCTGCTACTGTGGATGGGAATGAAGTTCACCTTCTTGGCTGACAGGGCCAGTTTCTTGGCAGGAGGAGGTGACATGGTGCTGGTGGCTTCAGACGTGATGTTGTTGAGGGCCGGGGGTTTTATTTTCGCCGTCTTCTGCTCCTCCGTGCTCTGCGAGCGCTCCACGATCTTGGCGGGAGACGCCAGGCCGTTGGAGCCTTTCCGTGGGGTGGAGGGAGTCTCGCCGACCGGCGCGCTTCTGGTGCCCACGGAGTCCTGGCCGAAACAAAGGCAGTCAGAGGCTGTGGTTACTGTATGCTGTTATGCATCTCCTTAAACGCCATAATAAAAATCTGCTATAATATCCGAGCCATTTTACACACTACTTTTCCATATACAGTTTGCAGTATTGTTGTCATCAGCATTGTTGTTTTTCTGTTCCCTATGTTGTTAAATAGCTTGAATGCATTTTGCGGACACAATATGTTTTTAAATCACAATACGTTCACATCTAGTCTTGATGATAAAACTCTTCGCACATTTTGGTGCACGCAAAACTTATCTAATTGATGTTATCAGATGATAAATAAACTGCCGTGATCCTGCACTTTGAGCTAATATTTGTGTTGACTGTGCCTCTCCAGTGCAAATATTACCTTCGAGTCGGTGGTGTCGGCAGAGGAAGAGTCAGACAAAGACTTAAATGAGGTAGACGCTGACATGCCTCTGCCCTCGCCACCTTGCTTTTTATCTCCCTCCGTCCGGCTGACCCCGTTGTTGGAAGGGGTCGGCGTGCTGCTGCGGGACTGCGCTTGGCTCTGGGGAGACGGCTTCTTCAGCTTCTTGAAAGGCTCCTCGATAACGGTGGGTCCGCCTGGCAGCTTCGGCGGGCCGTTGGAGGACGACGTCCAGTTGGAAAGTCTGGGCTGTGGCTGAGAGCTCACACCGTTCCTGGAAATGGGCAGGCCCAAACCGCCGTCCATGGACTGGATCTTACGCAGTTGTGCAGGCTCAAGTTTCTGAGAAGAGGAGTATTGTATTTAGAACTTGTGTTATATAAACGGGGCTGTACTTTCTACCCGTATCCAGTCGTGTTGTCTCGTACCTTTGTGACCTGCGGGGAGGAGAGAGGCCCGTTCAGGTTGGCCCTCTTAATCTGCTCAGACGACACGCTGTTCTTCCCAGCATGCAACATCCCCTGCTTGGTGGTCTGTCCATCTGCATTCTTCTTGGTTTCAGGGATCCTTTAATACACAAATCAAGACTCTGGTTTATTTAATTATATATCCGGACAACACCTTGGTTTGATCTCTGGCAGCCCTCCACAGTGTCTCACCTCAGGTAGAAAAGCACGTAAGCCTGCTGGTTCAACACCACCTTGATGTTACTGGAGTGCACCATTGAATCATTCATTTGGTACCATTGTCCGTTACTCGCCTGAGAGGAAACAAGGAAGAGATTAACACTTTAAAATGAAGCATGTATTAAGTACACCTTTATTTATTTACATTTAAACTATAAACAAGTTCAAAAACAGAACAGAATACTAAAAAAAATGCAGGTTCAGATAAAGCAGTTACAAGCCTGTAAATGATTAGAGTTTATATGCCCACCACAGGTAGAAATCATCAGACACTACAGTTGTTGATAGGATGATATATACTATGAGATGATAGGGATTTGTTAACATCAGATTTTGCTTTACAGTGTATAACGAGGTAGTTATCTTTTTAATTTCTCGGGCTGTATTAGGCCATTGTGGGAAATGTTGCACATTAATAAGAAGGATTCCTTTATGGCAATACTGGACTGATACGATTGTTGCGACTATGTGCTTTTTCCAAGTATTTACAGGGCTCCACACTAACTTTTTCCACTAAGAGCACTGGTGCTCCCTACTGACAATTTTAGGAGCACCAAACCAAATTTTAGGAGCACCATTTGATTGACATACAATACACATTCATATTTCTTTCCATCTTAAAAAAGGTATAATATGCAAGAATTAATTAATAAACAATGTATGGACTAATACAAAAATAATCCCTCTCAATCATCATGTATCCCCCACTAGAAGTGTGTGGTGGTGTCTGTTTCTGCAGATGAAGGACATTTTAAGTAACTTGTAAGTAAGTACATTTACTTTGAGCCTTAAAGAGCCTCCTTCATGTTTTATTTGCCTTAATTATGTTAATTTCTTTGTTTTTTATTTGACTTTATTGTCTGTTAATGTCATGTTTCTGACCCTCGAACACGAAGAGGCTCATCTCAAGAGGTTTATCCTCAGATTTTGACATAATAATTTATGCACTTCCGCTCATCTTACCTTGACGTAGCAGTAGTAGTGGCCAGCATGACAACTGTAGCCAGAGTGCACCAGAACAGCGTAGAGGCCGTACATAACAGGATCGCCTGAGCTCTGAGACATGTAGGGGCGGATGTTTAGGAATTCTGGGTAACCGACATCCTGGAAAAAAAAAAAAGAAAAAAAGAAAAAGGCAGACAGAAATATGAGATCGCTGAGAAATGACACGGCTCTTTCAAAAACAGCCAATAGTGTGAGAACTCTTTGTTAACCTTTGTTATTTTTCCTCCGCTGAAGTTGGCGAACCTCTTCAATGAAAGTGTCAGCACGTTGGATGTTCGATGGACTGTGAAGCGCTTGGTCGCTGGCACTTTCTTTTTGCACCTGGAGAGAAAAATAGAGTCATGATATGAGATGCAAAAAGGATGTTGAATGTGAATAGATTTATTTAAAAAAGTAGGATGCTGTCAGACTAGATAAATGACACTTACTTGGCACACATGTAGGCATTCTCTCCACTTAGTACGTCTGGTTTAACAAACAGTTCCAGGGCTCGCACAATGTTTGCTGCTTGCTGAAAACAGAGATAGTTGCTGAGGCAAGTTTTAACAAAAAAATTATATAATATTTCCATGGAAATACAAGTTATATTGAGATCTTGTGCAACGTACCCGAATCTCCACAGCGATGTCCAGGTATGGGTCGTACGTGTCTGACACACTTTTACAAATAGAGCATTTCACTGAAAGACAAAATTAAAAACAAACATGATGTAACAGGGTGATCAGTGATTACTGGAATATTTCACACAAGCCTCTGTTCCACTTCCTGTAAACAGAAGAAACCAACCACCTCTGACTCTCAGATCAAACATTGAGGGGAAATCCCTTTACATTCAGCTCACTTCTCAATATTTACATTTCAGATCTGAGTGTTAGTAGCTACTCAACCAAACTGACACTTGAAGCCAGATGAAAATATACCAAAATATGACAAGTTTCTGCATCTTACAGATTTATGATTAAACTTAAGTTCACTCATCACCAGGAAAGAACTTGGTAAATGCTATTTAATATCATGGAAAGTGTAATATAAGCAATATAATAAAAGAGAGTATAATAATATAATGGAGATGTTGTTTTCCTAATACTTTAATATTTGATTTAAGATGAGAAATATACTTTAACATTTCTAGGGCTGAAACTAACAATTATGTTTAATGTCGATTAATGTGCCGATTATTTTCTTGATTAATCGATTAGTTGTTGGGTCTATAAAATGTCAGAAAATGGTGAAAAATGTCGATCAGTGTTTCCAAAAGCCCAAGATGACGTCCTCAAATGACAAGTTTAGTCCACAACTCAAAGATATTTAGTTTACTGTCATAGACGAGTAAAGAAACCAGAAAATATTCACATTTAAGAAACTAGAATCAGAGAATTTTGACCTTTTTTTCTTAAGAAATTACTCAAACCGATTAATCAATTATCAAAATAGTTGGTGATTTATTTTATAGTTGACAACTAATCGATTAATCGTTGCATCTCTACACATTTCGTCAGTCTACACAATATGTAATGGGATTTCTAGAAATTTAAGGATAAATGGTAGCAGTAAAGGCACGTTCAATTGTTTTTCTACATTAGTAACACCTACTACTTCTCCATGTATGAACGCAGCGTGAAGAGTATTGAACTACATCAAGCTGTTTCAGTAATATACATTTTGTCGACACAGACATTAGCCTAGTCAGCTTGGTAATGGATCAATAGGCAATACCAAAAGAAACGAATGTGGTAATTCATTGTGCACAGCTCTAGAGGCAATATTATTCTACATTTCATTAAAGAAAGTCAATACCTCTTGACCTGAGGTAACCTCCAAAGATCTGGTGAACCAGCGTTGTGGCCTGGGTCTGCCTGTCGAGCCTGCACACAGGAAGGAGAAAATCATCAAAACAACATTCACATAAAACCAGGCATCCGCTTATCCGAGGCCGAGATAGGCCGAACAAGGTAGTCCAGACGTCTCTCTCCCCAGCAACGTTTTCCAGCTCTTCCTGGGGGATCCTGAAGCGTTCCCAGGCCAAATGAGATATGTAATCTCTCAAGTGTGTTCAGTATGGGGCCGTTATTGTAGCAAAACTATTTGCAAATGTGTGTGTGGAGGGCGATGTGTATCTGTATCTCAATCTGTGTGAGCGTAATTAGATTTGTAAATGTTTAAAAGAATCTCTAACTAAATACTGAGATATATGAATGTGTATAAGAATCTGCAAATGTGCATTCAGAATCTGTGTGTGCGTAATCAGATTTGTAAACGTGTGAAAAAAAAATCTCCAAGTTGTACTCAGACTTGCAAGTAAACTGAAATTTGTAAATGTGTAGATAAATCTGTAAATGCGTACATAGATATTATTGGCTGGAAAGTCAAAGTATTTTGCTCCAAGAGCCGGAAATACACACAAAGGGAGGGCTCGACTGGAGAGGCCAGATCAAACATTAAAGATCACAGTAAGAGCTCTACATGTATTGAGCGCTTTTTTTTTTAGAAATAAAATGTCTGGTGTAATCGGTAACACCCGTGTTGTCTCAAGGAAATTTCCTCACTGTGACATCCCTACTTCCCAAAGCTCATGACCATAGGTGAAGGTCGGATCGACTTGCAAATCGAAAGCTTTGCATCCGGCTCAGCTCCCTCTTCACCACGACGGTCCGGTACAACGCCTGCATTACTACTGACGCCACACCAAACCGCCTGTCAATCTCCCACTCCATTTTACCCTCACTCGTGAACAAGACCCCGAGATACTTGAACTCCTTCAATTGGGGCAGCAACTCGCAACCAGACGGAGCCATCCACCGTTTTTGCGGCAGAGAATCACGGCCTCAGACGTGGAGGTGCGGACTCTCATCCCAACCGCTTCACACTCGACTGTTTCGGTGCACGGACACAAACGGCAATCAGAGATTTCCTCTCAGCAACTCATACTCGCATAGAGGTGACCCTCTCGTTCTCCTGGCTATAAGACCCTTGCCAGCGAGCTTCCCTCCCAGGTCTGGCTCCACGAGGGGGGCCCCAGTAAAACCAGGCAGTTTTTAAAAAACATACTCATGCTTTAAACACTTTAAGACACGATAATAAAGCCTTACTTAGGGTAGCCGTTGAGACAGGCTTTCTGCATGGCATCGATGGTGTACCGCAAAAATTCATGGGCGTCCTCCTGGCTCCCAAAGCGAAAATGTCTGGCAATTTCTGTGGGAGACAAAAGAGCATGTTAGCTTCGTGCTAATTAAGTGTTTCCAACTGTGAGTGCATCAACAGCAATTAAGTGCTAACATGCTTTATTTATAAAACATTATAGTTACATGCTATTTTTTTTTAAATCAGGTTTATAATTCTGATATTATAATTCTGTACTACTGTAATACTACTATTACTACTACTAATAATAATAATAATAATAATAGTGTAATACCAATACCGTGAAAGTGTGATATTTTCTGAGATGGTTATCGTACTGTGAAATACTGTTACAACCCTACTACGAGGTTAGTTCCTCATGTATCTGTCATGCAGTTTAATGGCCATGACCTCATAAGCAGCTTACGGTCACTTAGTGACTTCAGCAGACTGACGTCTCATCTAGAAGTCTCACATTAGAGATAATGTAGTTCCACAGGCTTTGCCTCTACTGTTATTTCCTAATGGAAAGCTGGTAGGATAATGTGATCATCACCACATTCCCAGCATAGCATCCCTGCACATTTACGACAATGAGTCACCCCTGAGTGGGAAAGAGGAATAAGACACCATGCGTTAATGACCCGTTCAGGGCACTTCTCAGAGACATCTTGAAGATATGAACGCTGTGGGCAAACGATTGGGTGGTTGTGGTTGGATTTTGTTTGCGAAGCCCCGGCAGTGAGTAGCTAGGGCGATTTCAGGATCAGCTCTAGTGTGATGACATTGCGCTGTATGTGTGTTTTTTAGGGGGGGGGGGGGGCGTGCTGAGCAAGAGGCACAGATTTTCATTGTATGCATTTACATTATTCTAGCTGTGGAGGGAGATTTCTAACTGCGGGGGTGGCCACCAGCTAGATGAACGCAAAGAGAAACACATCTCTGAGTCCTGGTTTGAAAAGGAGGAAAAAAGGTGGACTGTACATTTTTTTTTGTGCTAAAGCTGCTCCTCTCAGCCCGCAGTCACAAGGAGACAGAGAGGGCATCGGGGAAGGAGGGGTGAAGGGGAGGAGGGAGAGAGAGAAAAAAAGAGGCGCAGGAGGTGGAGACATGATTGCAGCAGCACATAAGGAAGCAGCAGGCAGGTAGGGAGGGAGGGGGGGGGCGGGTGGAGGGAGGGCTCCTGTGAGACTACAGCACACAGTACCTCACCATGTCAAGGTGCAACTCACACCTCATCGCTACCCTCTACATGGTGTTCATTCACAGCCCGCAGTCTCACCGCTCCACTTTTGCACTGCAGTTACCGGCTGTCGTCACATGAGACGCCGTGGCCGGCGTTGCGTCATCGCGCCTCCGGCAGCATTCGACCAAAAATCAGGTGTCTGTGACTCCTGACACTGGCGAGCACAAAGCGCTCAGACACAATCACACAGTGTTTGCAGGTAGTCTTACTTTTCAGGTCTCTGATGAAGGAGACAGGCTTGATGGCATTGCCGGTGTTGGCAAAGGCTTGGATGATGTGGTTCTGCATTATGCAGATCATACAAAAGCCTGACTGGTGACCTGAAACACAAAGAAAAATCAGAGTCACTGACGAAATTAAAGCACAGAAATGTGTTATTGTGACAGGAAAAACATTATTGTTAATAACAAATACAATGTAAAACATAATGTAATGTAATGGTTATCACTAGAGCTGCAGCGATTAATCAATTAGTTGTCAACTATTAAATTTATAGCCAACAATTTTGATAATCGATTAATTGGTTTGAGTAATTTTTAAAGTCAAAAAAGTCAAAATTCTCTGATTCCAGCTTCTTAAATGTGAATATTTTATGGTTTCTTTACTCCTGTATGACAGTAAATTGAATATCTTTGAGTTGAGGATGTTGGGCTTTGGGAAATACTGACATTTTTCACCATTTTATGACATTTTATAGACCAAACAACTAATCGATTAATCAAGAAAATAATCGACAGATTAATCAACAATGACAATAATCGTTAGTTGCAGCCTTAGTTATCACAGTGGTCTTTGAGGTGGCTCCTTCATACAGTGAGTAAAAATACATTAAAACACAGAGTAAAAACATGTTGGATTAAAAAACAAAGTCAGAATTAGGCTGATGGTACTCACAGAAATACTTCTCAAAAGCATAGCCACACAAGCAACTTCCTTATTATTTTCTGATTTTATTTTTTCAAACAAATATTCTGAATTTTATTTGTGTTTGAAGGTGAAAATCGGATGAAAAATAATTATTTGGAATATTTTTTAATCAACTTGAAGGACATACTTTGCTTTGACTGCATCTACTTAAAATCTGGGGGAAAATCAGTTCAAATCGATAAAGCAAAATCCAGGCATTTTTCAGTTAGCATAACTAAAAATGATGAGCCTTACATACAGTTTGTGTTCGACAATTCAGTGGTTGTGGAGCGTTTATCAAGCTGGTTGTCCCTCTTAGCAAATATTGGCAAATTAAATTATGCCGTTTAAAGGCTTAATCGTGGCATCTCAGTGCCTTTGTCACCTGTAATACCACAACATAATAATAAGTCTTGATGAAATGAAAACTTACTCAAGGCTATGCATCTGCAGCCTGGTTCCACTGGTCAGGACCAAAATGTCATTTATGATTTTACAATTTAACCTTCAGCTCTGAAACTTTGAGGTCAGCAAGTCTTTATCTTCTTGGCTTGTTAAAAAGGTTAAGTCAGTAAATCATAGACTGCTGAATGTTTCAGAGCCTGAATAAAACTGAGTGTGAACAAGCCGCTGCACTGAAGCAGCTGTTTTTGTTTCTTCTTCAGCTGCTTTGGCTTTGGCATCCACAGTGGCATCCAGCCACATGTGTCTCATACAGTAGGGTAACAGTAGCGGGGTCAGAGTCATTTCAAAAACATAAAAAGCATGAGCGTGATTCAAATACTCACAGGCACGGCTGTGCTCCTTTGAGAGTAAGTAGTTGGCGAGTGGCGGGGTGTAGGTGAGACACTGCACTGTGGAGTTGAGGAAGCAGGTGTTCCCGAGGTTGTGGAGACCGGCTCCCACCCTGTACACGCGCTCCCATTTAAGGGTGAGCCTGTGCCCTTGAAAGAGCATCTTCTGTGGGGCGGGGATCCCATCGCTCTGGCCCCCAACTACATTCTCTGAGACTGGAGGAAGAGTGCAGTCAATTCTGTGACATCATCAGAACAGTAACACAGAAACTGAGGTTTTATGGCTAGCACTAGGGATGTCACCAGAACCGATACTGCGGTACCAAGTCGATGCCACAATTCTGAAAACAAACAGACATTTGCGCTTAATCATGCTTAAGGGTGTCCCGTCGTCCTGGGGACGATAGAAATCGAGTATGGTATGCAGTAAGCTCACTATCGACACGTCCAGGAGACTATTTTTTCCCTGATAAGACTACATTGTGAACAACAAATCAGTGTCGAAGTTGGCAGGATGAGAGCTAGTTAATGTTAGCCGTTAGCTCCGTGCAGGACTGTGCTGCTAACCGGCTGCTAAAAGCTAACGCTAACTAGCTCTCGTCCTGCCGATTTCAACACAGGAGGTACCATTGATTTACATTATGATGCATTCAGGTTCTCTATTCAGTAAAAATGAGTATTAGGCGAAGGTAAATTCTAACCTTATTTTGTAAACAGAGTTTACGCTAGACTTTAGACGGCCAATATGGACGTTAATATTCCAGAAATCCAGCCATATAGAACAACTACCGACATGATTTAAATAGTCATATAATAGAAGCACAGCGGAGCGGAGGCATTTACACTTTTGTATAATAGAAGTTTATATTTAAGTTGTCTATGCAACATATCTGACAATATTGGGCTATTTAATATGCTATTAATTAATTAATTAATTAATTAACTAATTTGGCATATTTCCCCACTGACATTTTGGCCATTGATTATTTAATCTGCCTGACAACTACAAGTGATACTGACAAAAAGCCGGCATATGCTGGCTAACGTAAACCCTGCTTGGAAGATGCAGTTTTTGGTGAGAAACTCGAATAAATACAGTTGTTTGAAGGAGATGTTTTCCCAGCAATAAAAAATAGATAATAGAGAGGGAATTGTGACCTGTTTAACTTCCTTACAAAAAACAGTATACAAACGGTAATAAAGGAGTGTATGTAGAAGTACATGGGTTTTTTTGTTTTACTTTTGTTTTTTATCGTGGTATCAAATTGGTGTCAAGAATCGTGGAATTTCACAGGTATTAGTATCGTCGACTACCAAATTTCTGGTATCGTGGCATCCATAGTTAGCACCAGTGGGCAAAAGATTAATATGGAAAAAGTCAAACTATAAAATCTAACTAAATCTAAACTTTCAGTTCAGTCTGAGAGCTTACCTTGCCTCTTTATTTGGGCCGGCTCTGTGGCCTTCTGACCCGTAGCGCCCTCGTTCCTGGGGTTGAGGATCACATACTTGTTCTTCAGGCTGTCCAGCTGATAGGAGAAACCCTTGCTGGCGGGCTCAAACTCTATCTTCTGCAAGAGGACCTTCTTGGCAGAAGAGGCCAACAGTTTGTTGAGGTCGCCCTCATCACCCGTCTCCTTTCGACCAGGTTTTAACGCCTCCTTGAGTTTATCCACTATCGGCATTGTTGGAACATCACTGCAGAGAAAGTCAGTGTCATAAGTTGTTCACAGAATCACTTCAGTGGGACAACATGAAGCTGCACAAAAAAAAATAACACTCATTTCCCTACATCTTATTACGTCTATATCTTATTCAAAAGCACCTCACAGTACCTTGACTGTCACCATGGCAGTGTTAATGGCCCTTTGAGCTGAACAGGACCAAAAGCAAACCTTCAGTTGAGCAAGTAAATGTTGAATTTACCTCTCAGATAATCACTTAAGTGCCTAATAAAGCCCTCTCCAGGCCACGTATCCTGACGTGGCTCCACAAGAGATATAAGGACTGTGTGCATCTGAGGAGCCAGCTGGGTTTTGGCAGCTGTCCTCACAGTTATGCAAGACAGCAGACGTTGGTAACATAGGGTGGCGGAGAGTGTATGAGATAGGAGAGGACAAGCATTAGAGCACATGAGGTGTAAACAGTTGCTGTTAACTGCCAAGTCAAATTCTTATCATTTATTTTGCCTGCATCAGTGTTTTTATTGTTATCTTCCACAAACTGGCAAGTTTTTGTTCAGTAAAGCTGTATATTAGGGCTGCAACTAACGATTATTTTCATTGTCGATTAATCTGTTGATTATTTTCTCGATTAATTGATTAGTTGTTTGGTCTATAAAATGGTGAAAAATGTCAATCAGTGTTTCCCAAAGCCCGAGATGACGTCCTCAAATGTCTTATTTTGTCCACAACTCAAAGATAGTCAGTTTACTGTCATAGAGGAGTTAAGAAACCAGAAAATATTCACATTTAAGAAGCTGAAATCAGAGAATTTTTACTTGTTTTTCCTTAAGAAATTATTCTAAACCGATTAATCGATTATCAACATAGTTGCCGATTAATTTAATAGTTCACATAGCATCACATTTTGTTATCTGGACTATCAGAAATGACAGATAAAACAAATTGACTAAAAAATATTAAAACAATTAAAACATTTGCACTGGTTGTCTGCCGTCCCTTTAAATACAGATTAGCTGAGTACACTTAAAGGAACATTTCAGTGTAGATAAAAACAACTGTCTGCCACTCAGCCCAGTGAATGACTTCTGATTTCTGTGTTTATTTTCTACAAAAGGCAGCAGGCTGGCAAAATGTGTTCGTCGCTGACCGAGGAGTGAGTAAACAAATCACTCAGTCTCCTATTGCCTCAAGGACGTAGCCGAGATGCCTCCAAACACATCAAACCCCTTTAAAAGTGAAAGCATTACATCACGTAGATGTTACAGTACAACACTAAGAGGCGTGGAGCACCACGAGAGTCGTGCTCATCAGAGTGGGCAGTGACGTCACGAGGAGGGAAGGAGGGCTGAACATGCATTGTATGCACAAGGGCACGCTGACCTTCACGTGCGGCTGATACAACTAAAAACGACAGAGCAGCCTCACAGGGATGCAGCTAACTGCAGTGATGCAACTGCAGGACCAGACAGTAATATTGATACACTGTCCACAACAATCAGATTATTATGTCACAATGACAATTAGTCATTTTATTTTAATGTAGCACATGTAGAAACTTTCTAATGATTATGTTTGCATTTGGAATGTCTCCTCAGCAGTAATGAGCAATCATCTGAAATCTTGTCATTAATATGATATGAGCCATTCACCAGTAGTGATATCTATGCATAGATATTAGCTGAGGCTACATGTGCTAATATCCATGCATAGATACAGTACATGGTCTTTTAGTGCACATGCCTTGAGATGTGAAGATGGTTAGTGGGCGCCTGATGTGAGATCTGCAAACAGAATCACGCATCGGAAATCACGAAAGACGTCACCTTCAGATGTAGATGGTTAAAACATTTTTTTTGTCCCAAAAATACTGACATTTTAACTGTTTTATTCAGGTATATCCATACTCTCTAGGTAAACTATTTCAAGCAATGGCTGTGTGCTTAATATGTAATGACCTCTCAATATGAACATGAAAACAAGTCTCACTTTTATGTCCTTTAATGACTTATACACTGTCTGCTTGCTTCATATTTTGGAGGTACTCCTCACACTGACATGCTTAGAAACATCAGTGGAGTTTGTAATTGTTTTCTTTAACTTACAAATACATCTGATAATGCAATCACAGGCCAAACATCAGCAAAAAAATGCCATTTTCCTAAGTTTTTGACAAAATACAGATATTATTAATAAGTGTGAATATGCACTAGCCTATTATATCAGGACCAATACATAGATATGGTTGGAAAATCGACAAAGTGAAGTTCATGGAGCCTAAATGAGACAGGCTGAATTGTTGCAACATGTTAATTTTAGGAGGAGTGCAAAAATGCATTAAGTCTTAACAGCTGCATTGTACGCCTGTGTTTCCATTATACAGAGTTCATTTGAGTGGTCAAACCAGCTAAATTTGCCGAAATTCAAGAAGATTTTTTTTTCTATTTTGTATTTTTTGAATGTATTTTTTCCTCCATTCATCTCAAGTCTATGTGCACTTGAAAGTGCAGGCTATTTGAAATGTCTCTCAGAATGGTGTGTTTGTGTGCAAACCTATAGATCCTTCCCTGATTAGAAGTTATCTTGTAAATACAATGCTGTGTTGCAGCAACCACAGGGGCCAAGCAACACATGTTTACACATTTTGAAAATGCATTTGGAACAACCTTTCTTCAGGAGCCAACATCTATCAATTAAATAGTTACCCACCTATGTGGATAGACAAAAAACTGAATAGAGCTGAAATGATTGGTCAATTACTCGATAAGTTGATTATCGAATCAAAGCAGAAAATTAAATCATGAACTATTTTGCAAACCAATTATTTTCCAAGTAAAAATGTCAAAAATATGCTGGTTCTAGCTTCTCAAATGTTAGGATTTATTTATTTTCTCTGTTTTAAACCATTGTAAATTGTTGTCATATGATAGTAAAAAGTAAAAAGTTAAAACAAGTCATTTGAAGACATCATCTTTGGCTCTGGGAAATTGTGGTGAGCATTTTTCTTTATTTTCTCATATTTCATACACAAAACGATTAATTGAGAAAATATTCAGCACATTAATACATAGTGGAAATAATATGAATTGCAGGCCTAATAGTGAAGTTAACTTTTTTAATTAGCCTATGTCCATATCATAGGGACAAGTGATGACTTCAATGGCTCCCCGAAAAATCACGACTGACAAAAAACACGTAAACAATGTGAATTGACATTTTAAGACGCACCATTTACCCAGCAGATTGAGTTGCATTAAAGTTAATTTATGTTTTTGGCGAACTATTTAATAATCAACGCACATGTGTTTGCTGACACAAATAAAGCTGCTGGACCGGTTTAAATGACAACGATAGCACCCAAAAAGCAAATACTATTTATATATAATAACCAATAAGCAACTTCAAATCACAAGTATCCACTCGTGTGCATGAAAAATGCGACTTTACAGGAGCACCTGAAGGCAGCACAAGCTATTGCTGTCACTTCTCAAATCCCTCGATTGTTGTTGCTTTATTAAACAACTATTTAGCCACCTAATAGCAAGGATTTTCCAATTCTCTAGTTCATAATGATCGTTATCGACTCCACTAGCCTGAGTACACCAACTGGAGTCAACTCTAGGGCCACTCATCAAAGCTAAAATGCTAGGTGGCTAACACCGACCACAGCTAACGGTAATGTCGACCTCAAACGGTGTCAAGTTTGGAGACAAAACGTCTTCATTACTTCGATATAAACCTTCCTCCTTCTGTGTTTAATTGTTGGTAATTTCCTGCTGCCAGCTGTGTCGTTTTCTGTCCTTTTTTGCGCTTTACAGTAGCAGCAGCAAATTAGCCAGCGAGCTAACTTAACGTGGCGAGAAGCCTCAATGTGGGTTAGCATCTCAGCGTCCAGGTGGCTAACAATCCCCCAACCGCCACATCCTGCCTGTCTGTTTTAAACACACCGAGCTGGAAATATAACGCTAACAACTATTACGTATATTCACAATGCGGTCTGTTCGCTCACCTTTCGTTCAATGGTCCAAAAACGTTGACAGTAGAGCGGTCCGCTTCCTCAGCTGTAGCTCTCGGGTCTGGTATTTTCGCCCATGCTGCATTATCAGAGGGCGGGCGACGACAGTGATTGACAGGGATGAAGGGCCAATGGGAGGACAGGTCACGCCGTAGCTGCGAGGTTCAGCCAATCAGCGCTTCGATCGACGCAGCGCTGTTCGGGAGAGAACGGCACGTGACTTCCAGCCAGCGCTGTTTACCATTGATGCTATCGGCGCGATTCATGTTAACAATTATTATTAATATAACAACAAAGAGCGCAGGTAAATCATCCATTGCATGCTGCAGTTATGTCAGGCTTGAAGCAAAGCTCACAAGGAAATCCCTCGAGGAATGAAAGCGCCTCCTTGAGACAATTTCCTTGATTTTACCAAATATTTATTGTAAAATGCCCACATATTTCCTCCATATTAGGTATATGCAGACTTGTAATTTGATTAGCCAGCCTATTAGTCTATTCATAATCATTATTAATAATAATACTGCTGGAATGAACTAACAAATTTCTCTTACAGTTGCATCAAATAAAAGACTGCGGTTGCATTTCATCCTTGAACACATTTAAATAAATGCAATGCTATATACTGTAATTAACTCTGAATTATTTCATATGAAATCCTGGATGAAATAAGGATGAAATCCTGAGAATATCATTTTGATAATTACACATTTGTGCACATGAATGGGCTCGTGAAGGAATGTCTGTGAATGTCACATGTTGTTGTCTCCACTAGGCGGCAGCAGATTGCTGTTATAGTGCTGTAACTATACTGTCCCTGCCTCTATTAAATCTCTCAAATACTGAAGCTGAAAGTTAGGCACGATACTGAAGTTTTCTGTTGCCTACTGTATGACTTATGCCTCCCTTGAATCATGCACCATGTGTGCCTGTTTGGACTAATACTAGGTTTCTGTCACTCAAAACAAAATCTGTGTATTATTATGCACATAACTAGCAAACAAAGCCTCATTCTTTGATGAATTGGATCACTAATCCAATTGTTATGCTACAGAAGAGAGCCATAAGAATTGTAAACAAAGCTGATTATCATGATCCAACCAACATATTATTTATAATCTCGCATGCCATTAAATTTAGAGATTTGGTGGACTTAAAACTGCACAATTAATGTATAAAGTAAAAAAAAATAAGTATGAATGTATAGAGAAGTTGTTCCAAATTAAAGCGAGTCAGTATGATCTACGACAAATTTGCATGTTTACAAAAACAAAGCTCAGAACAAAATGCAAAACAACAAAGGAGTTGATTTGTTTTGAAAATGACTTCAACCTGCACCTTTTTTTCAGTCAGCATAAACTTGCTTTGGTTTTCACTATTTCAAAACTAATGACTTATTTATTTATTTATTTTTATTATTGTTTTATATGTGTATTTGAGTTGTATACATATAAAACGGTAGAAATAAACTAAAAACTAAATCCTTTGGCACACATTATTGATCATTGATGTAAAAATAACCAGTGCAATGCGTCAAAATAGGGTTTGGCATTTAATAATATAATAGTCAAAATGTACAGTATTGTTTCAGCTGGACATGCATGCAAAAATCATCTCAAACGTCTCATGTGAAACCAGCACAAGACATCACACTGGACTACAGTTTCAAATGAAGAATCTTTTCACACTCATATTAATTATTAAAGTCACATTGCTCAACACTTTTATGGTCATATCAAAGTAAATGGATGATTGGTGATTACAATGACTTCTTAACCCAAGAGCCAGTCAGACAGTTAACATTTAGACAATTTGACCTTTAATGCACATGTATTTCGCTAATGCTGTTAAAATATTTGGTCTTCTCTTTATACAATACCAATGGTGTCACAAAAAGTATCAAAATGCTGGCTTTTATTTTTCAATAGAATATGATGAATTATATATTAAATAAAATATGCTCTTACACTAAAGCATTACAAAGAGAAGAGCTGTGATATAAAACCATACAAAAATGGAGGATTCAATCCTCTTTTTCAGACATTTTTCATTAAAGACAATATGACTGCTGTGACAAATGTGTTCAAAGTGCATTCTTGTCTATTCAGGATTATTTAAAGAAAACAATTAGCAAAAGCACTACTCGAAACAGGTTTGCCACACCTTTTAAAAACAAAAAGAGGGGAAGAGTTTTGTATACTCGGTTGAAGAAAGAATCTGAAGAAGGACGGGCAAGAGGTGGCACTCATTCCTTGTGGTAGCTCTGCTGTCACAAATCAGGGCGCCGGTTAATGTTATTCATGAACACACAGATTCACAGAATTGTTACACTTTGAGTTATAGGTGTGTATGTGTTGCATTACAATATGATAGTTCACTTTAAAGAGGACCTATTTTGCTCATTTTCAGGCACATACTTGTATTTTGGGTTTCTACTAGAACATGTTTACATGCTTTAATGTTCAAAAAAACGCTTTACTTTTCTCATACAGGCTGTGTTGCAGCACCTCTTTTCACCCTCTGTCTGCCAAACTAGCCACTAGGCAGGTATTATGCAAATGTGTTACTTAGTATCATCACCACGTTACGTAAGAAAAGGTGGGACTGAAAGCGAGGCGTTTCAGGGAGTTCAGGAGCAGTGCTTCTGAGGGGGAGAGTAACTCCCTTTGGCGTGGGCTTTGTAACTTTGCAGAGCTTTTAAATGAACAAAAAAAAAACAATTAAACACACTAAAGGAAAAAGCACAAACGCATAATAGGTCCCCTTTAAATCAATACCTTTGTTTTAAAAAGTAAATTAATAGCTCAAGAACAAAAAAAAATACTGAATTGTGATGATCCCTTTATTTCAGCTGAGGGAGAAGTGGTTTATGAGGAAGTGCTTTGGATTCAGGGGTCTGAAAGTGCTGAATTCATAACAAACATAATGAGTCGTGTAAATAAAAATAACCTCACCACAGAACACACACCCTATCACTTTCTTAACAAGAAAAAAAAATAAGAATTTTACTTTGTGTTTTTGATATCTTAGTTATCTTAGACATCCTCAGACTATTGGAGAGTGGTGGAGTTAAGGGTCTTGGATGTCTAGGAAATCCTGTTTGGGCAGCGCTGCCCCTCTGTACCAGGCACAAGAGTCATCACTCCTCTTGATACAAGCAAAGTGTTTGGCCTGCGCTCCGCTGACCTTCTTCTCAATCACCAAGTCCGTCCACAGGCACTCCGCCGGGCTGCTGATCATGCAGGGGATGGAGATGCAGGGGGTAATCTGAGCATCAGAAAAGAGACATGAGATAAGTATTGTTAAATTCCATACATTTTGCAAGACACTACAGGTTAATAGGGTGAAAAGATAACTAATAGACCATCACCATGACACTTCCCCATTTCATTACCTACATTAAGACAATTATTTTACAAGTTTTCTGAAATTGTATGTTTAAATGTGCAAAAGAGGCATTATCTGATGCTAACGTTTGGTGAATTTAGGAGAAATCTACAGACGCAAATAGACAAAGTAGTAAAATAAACACCTCAATGTGTATTTTGGATGTTTTCTTTCCACAAGAAGCAAAATAGCCCAAAATCTAAAAAAGTTTTTTTCTCTGGGGTGTCTCCCCTTAAAACAAACAATGCATCTTTCAAGATTGTTTTAGTTTGTGGTCATTTTCTACCTTGCAAGCACAGCCCATTTCATAGCGCTGAGTCAGGCTCTTCTTCTGGGTGGCGCTCATGGCCTCCCAGGGCTCGATGAAGTCGCACAGTGTGATATGCATCTTCCCGTCAGCCTCCACCTTGCCTGCAGAGGAGAGAAAGTGCGTTAGATGACATGGAAACTAATATGAAGACGTATCGAGGAACTATGTTTGTGGGAAAGGTTGTACCTGCGATAAGATACTCCTTGCCGTTACTCTCCAGAGTCGCTCCACACAGTGAGGAGATGGGAGCAGTGTAGATGGCGTCAAAAACCTGGGTGGGACCTTTGAACATCTGACAAATCAAACAGAGAAGAGAACATTTAGATTCATATTGGAGTTAAGTTCATACCCCTAACATGAAAATGATAGCTTCATACCTTGATCTGTTTGATCTCGTACTTGAGACTCTTGATGGGGTTTCCATAGATGTCGTTGCCAACGTCAACCTTCTCCTCTCCAACTACCTTCGCCCTGATAACTGGAGAGAGACAACCCACATTTTACATGCATTGTATTTGAAAACAAAGTTTCTTTCTGATGTTAAAACTGAACAGTCTGATCTAAGCCCTGCCCAGGTCTGGCATGCCGGAGTCGGCCACAACACACATTGCTGTGGCTTGGATGTGAGAGGTTTGCATGTGCCAGGTGCTGGGAAAGACAGAGGCAACATGAGTGTTTCATCAGCTGCAATCAGAGGGAGGAATGTGCGCTGCCTGCTCCCAGGCTCCCGGGCCGACGCAGGAGGAAGCCAGTCAGCAATCTTTTGAAAAGCTGAACTAGAATGCTCCCCTTCGCCCCCCCTAGGCCCTCTCGGCCGGCCTGCCTCTCTGTCTGGATAGAGGTGCTGACATGCAAATCAACCTCTCATGTGTGTAGCCTTCTCTCTCTCTCTCCCTCTTCCACATATTCAGAGAGAAAAAATACAACTGTTCAAGTGGAAAAATATCATCAGAGCCATACGGATGAGCCTTTGAGCTCCGAGTATTCAACACAGAAATATGACTCATGTGTTTCACAATCACTGCTCCTGTCATGTGAATCCAAGTAGCGTTGATCATATGCCAGTCATATCTAAATACCTGCACATTCACATGACTACTACACTCACAAAATCATATTCAAAATCAAGCTTTTAAGCGGAGGAGACTATAGCGACACAGTTAATGTTAACCAGATGTTCAAGAAGTCCTTGCTTCGTCAAGGTGGCAGCTACCGACTCTCGCCTCAGACCATCACTGCTTCCTCACCAAATAAGATCTTTTCATTTGCTTTTTATATGACGAAGGTATGAAGCTGCGAGCCATATGTGCCCTAATTCGATGACAATAGAGGCTTAGAGAGAACATCTCCTTTTAAGGGTCTAAAGAGTCGACCCTTAAAAAAAAAAAAAGAAAAACACGGGAAAAAGGAGAGTGTGTGGAGAGAGAGAGAGTGATGGAGTGATGAGGATGCAGGGGAACAGAGGAGGGAACAGACAGGAATAGCAGGCACATTGAAGCCTAACAGTGTCTTCTTGTGTACACAGGGAGAAGACAAAGAAATACTGTCACAAACATGCAAGTTCACAGGGAGAAGAGGAGAGTTTGTTGCCAGGAAAATGTGCAAAATACTGAGTTGTCTGTTTTTCTGAGCTGCTGTGAAGTCGCAGATATAGACTGACAAACAAGCTGTACACACTGCAGAGATAATGTAGATAATCTACACCAGTGGAGATGGTTTTGCTTCACGAATCACAAACTTTGAGCGAGCAGTGCTGAGAAACTCTCCAACTTCTCTGTCGGGCTACAAAGTGGATTAGTGGTAATCCCCTTCGCCTGAGTGTGCAGAATCAGATCACTTCTCCTACTGGTGTAAAGTAGGGCAGGTGAAAATATGCACAGTATGTAAAAAAACCACATATGGTGGGTTTATGTGAATGATATACTGTGTGAGCTTTAAAAACATCTTTGTGAGGGTGAGGGTTATCTCGTTAAATGGCATTCAACATGCTAAAAACAGACAAATTATAATAAGATATTTTATTCATTATTATTATTATTACATTTTTATATTTCTTATTTATTTTTATTCTTATTATTTTTTATCATTCACACATTTTACTGTATATAATTTGAGCACTTGGGCTTTAAAAACAACTTTGTGAGGGTTATCTCTTTAAATTGCATTCAACATGCTAAAAATAGACAAATTATAATAAGATGTTTTCTTCATTATTATTGTTATTATTATTTTTATTATTATTATTATTATTGTTGTAGCAGTTATTATTATTTGTATTTCTTATTTATGTATTCTTTTATTATTTACACATTTTAATTTATTATCATTTTATTTATATATTTCTTATTTATTTATTTATTCAAATTAAATAAAATTTAATAAATTATCTTTTTTCTCCTCCCTTGTTTTTGAATAATGTGTTTTTTCAATTTACAGTTACTATCTGTTATTATATTTGTTATGGTTTCGGTTGTTATAGGCAGCCGACTCTAATAGACTCAATAAGCTCATCAGGAAAGCTGGTTCTGTCCTGGGAGTGGAACTGGAGTCTTTGGTGGAAGTGTCGGAGAGGAGGATGCTGAGGAAACTACTCAGTATTAGGGACAACGCCTCTCATCCCCTGCACGCCACTCTGGTGTCATACCAGAGCACCTTCAGCAGTAGACTGAGACCACCGAGGTCCACCACAGAACGCCACAGGAGGTCGTTCCTACCAGTGGCCATCAAACTATATAACTCATCCCCCTTCTGCAGGAAGGACAACTGATAACACTGGTCACTGAGAACAATGATAACGTCAATTTCATGTGCAATAGTACTTTCTCATTCTCATGTGCAATATCACTGTTCATTGTGTGCAATAGTACTTTTCTCATTCTCATGTGCAATATCACTGTTCATTGTGTGCAATAGTACTTTCTTATTCTCATGTGCAATATCACTGTTCATTGTGTGCAATAGTACTTTCTCATTCTCATGTGCAATATCACTGTTCATTGTGTGCAATATTCAGGTACATCATGTGCAATATTACCTCTTTTCTGTTTTTTAGCTTACCGTACCTTCTTTCTATTTCACTTATCTTATCTTATTTACTCATTTTACTTAATGCTACTTACTTACTTAAATTGTCATTCTACTAGGCACTGGTGCTAGAAATAGTACGTTTTTACTTTTTATTTTATACACTTGTATTTTATACACTTGAAACTCGTTGTAATTTGTTGTATTTTTTGTATTTTTTGTATTTTTTGAGCAATCTCTGGCACAAGAATTTCCTTCGGGATTAATAAAGTTCTATCTTATCTTATCTTATCTTATCTTATCTTATAGTCAATTTCTTAAGGAAACAATAAAAAGCATGATTAAAAAAAATTAAAACATGTTTTTTCATTATTTACAGAACATCCAGCTATTTAAGTCATAAACAATAATCAATAAAATCCAAAATAAGCTCTGATGCACTGAAGCACTAATACATTATTTATTGCTTGAGGTGGTATTGTATGTTTAAGACATTTAGACCTACTTTCCTGTACTCATATACAGTAATTCTCACAGGACATGATGATGTTTTCTGGAAGAGGCTGACCAAGCCCTATAAAAATCATAAGTTTCACAAAACCAGGGTCTGAGGGAACCATCTAATTTTCTAGTTACTCAAACAATAAACACATTATTTTGTATGTAGTCTTGTGGTCTGGGGAGTGCTTTAAAAAAACAAAGAGAAACAGAGAAGAAAGCAAATGCATGTCATGTAATTGCAGGGCCTGTCCATCCATTTTCCTCTCTGAGAAGCCACAAAGTGGTCGGACTTTGAACGAGAAACTACAAATTCAAACTGACTCTTCGGCTGAACCGCTCCGAGGATACACGGTTTTAATCCACCATTATCCTTTTTGTTTACTTTACAAAATTAAATTTGTTTAAAACCTCATTCAATCAGTGAAATATGCTAATAGTTTATCTTTCTGGCACCACATGTTTACTGTTTACTTGACATTTTAATTTTTCTCTTTCTCTGTTCATATGCAGTAGAAAGTTATGAAATCAAAACACATTAAATGAACCTGCCGGACAGATCGATGCGACCGATTATCACCGGTGATGCTGGAGTTTAAAGCAGTTGTTGTGAGAGCGTGCGAACATTAACTCTGGTTTCAATGGCAGCTCTGTTTACACAGCTTGCAGCGCAGGGTTGTGTTTACACCGGAAGTCACGTCAGAAAACTGGCTTTTCTTTCAAGATCTCAAATGCTCTTTACAGGTACGCTCTACAATCACCGAGAATACTGTGAAACAAACTGCAAATACATGATGAGCGCAGCATATGACCGCCCAGCATTCCTCGGCCTCAGCCAACGACCCAAGGGACGGATTTCAATTTACGAGGAAAGATTTTATTCCTGCTCCGTATGTTTTGACAAGACAAATGGAAATACATGTTTATAGCTGACCTGGTATTTTGTTTTTGTTTACTCTAGGTTATGAAGAGAGAAATACGCCAGGCTCTAGCAAAATACGACAAGCTGAGGTCAACTATGGGCAGAGGTGGAAACTAACCAGTAGAAACTATGATCAGACTTTTAGATTAGTGGTTTCACTCTGCAACCTATACTTTTCATTAGGATTTGCACTTTTACCTCCATTCTTCACTGTATCTTGACTTTGCCTCCCACATACGGGAATACTACATGAACAGATCATCTTCAACACTGATGTTGCAACGGGGACCTGATGATGCAACACAAATGTGTAGTTTCTGCAAACTTTGACTGTTCTTCCCCATTTTCATGAGTTTCACTTGTTTGCAAGCTACTCGTGTTCTTGAGTAATTTTGCGTATGGATTCCCAGACACTCTGACTGACTCTACATCTGTGCAACTTAAGTAATACTTTCACTTCAGTAAACTATCTGACAGTTTGTAGGGGTTCCTCAAGGCAACGCCTTACTGTGCAGTAACAGCATGGAAATAGCAGACATATTAAAAAAAAACTGTATTTAATCCAAATAAATTTGTTTTATTGTAACACAAATGCCAATCGCCTAGAGTTCAGAGGATAATAGACCAGAAACTAGGGCTGGGCAATATATCGATATTATATCGATATCATATTAAGATACTAGATATCGTCTTAGATTTTGGATAACGTATCGTATCGTACATAAGTGTTGTCTTTTCCTGGTTTTGAAGGCTGCATTACAGTAAAGTGAATATAATTTTCTGAACTTACCAGACTGTTAGCTGTTCTATTATTTGCCTTTACCCACTTAGTCATTATATCCACATTACTGATGATTATTTATAAAAGATCTCATTGTGTATATATTTTGTGAAAGCACCAATAGTCAACCCTACAATATCGTCGCAATATCAATATCGAGGTATTTGGTCAAAAATATTGTGATTTTTGATTTTCTCCATATTGCCCAGCCTTATCAGAAACTAAAATAAAAGATAAATAAAAACTGTGCATTAAAGGCAGAGCTATGGTAAAGAATGAGCTTAATTTTGAATGTGCCAGCTCAATGTAGCAAAGTGGGCCACCCATTCATTTTCTATGTAGCAGCCAGAGACTTTACAAGCCAATAACATCACAAATTAACACGTTTTGGTATCAAGAACCTTTTGACCAGAGAGGCTGATGGTTTATGTTGAGTAGGAGGGTCTATCCATGGTGCTGATGTAGGAGAAGGGGGGGTTAAGGTCATGTTAGGACCGGACCTCAGTGATGAAATGAATCAGTGTGGATGTTCAGATGAATATCAGCGCCTGAGTTTAGATTTAAATCAATCCACAGGATAGAGCCCCGTACCCCCCACCTGACCAAGTGATTGAAAGTAATCGACTACGATTTCTTAAGTTGATTAGTCATTTTTAATGCTTTTTTCATGCTGAATGACTTATTTTTAAGAAACTTAGGAACACATCTCTGGTAACACAAGATTTAAAGTGGTGCTTTTGTGTGATTCTTTATGGAGAAACTCCGTTTTACAGATCTGCCGTTTAAAATCAACTAATCGAGTGTTAGTCGACTAAGAATTTCTTTGGTTGAGGACAGCCCTGAATGAAAGCCTGCATCTAGAACGGATTTTAAAGGCTCCTCTTCAAACTGTGGAACAAGGAAGATGTACAAAATAACACTAAAAGTGTTAATAATAATGACAAAAATAATATTATCTTCATGCAAAAGGTTAGAATATGTTCCAGTGTGTCAAAATAAGAGAGTTGTATTTAATATTGAGTGGTGTAGTTATGTTTAGGAAAACTGAAAATATGTCATAAGTCATCAATTCTGTTCATGTGTCATTATTGGACAGAAATTTACTTTTTGCATCATTATTGTTATTTCGACTACTATTATTATCATTATTATTAGTAGTAGTGGCCTACTCTCTATGATGCTGTAGTATTTGTAACAAGAAATAGCAGTTAAATCCAGTTAAAAAACAGCTAAAAGTTAAAGGTCATCTTAGCTAACTTCCTTCACTCTCTGTATTATTATTATTATTATTATTATTATTATTATTATTATTATTATTATTGTTATAATTATAAGGAACTGCTGCTGAAAAATCAAGACTTTCAGTCTTTACAGTAAACTCTCCCTCAGGAAGGATAATGTGGTTTCTTCACCCTCCAGCGCCGTGGAATCCAATGGTAAAGAGAAACCTTTGAATAAGTCAGCTTCTGTATACATACCACACACACTCAGCCGGCTCACAACCAAGAAAAAAGACCCTCAGCACACCACCAAATTTAAATAGCTACACAAGCCGGCCACTGTTGAGACTCTCGTTAGCTTACGGCCTGTGTTGAAGGCAGCAACAAGCAGAGCTCTGTAATAGGTGAAAAATAAGAGGGAATGGGATCCACATGACCTCTGAGAGAGAGCCAATTAAACGGCCATTTAGTCGTCATTAAGGAAGTGCACCATAAACCTCTCAACCACTGAGGTGAGGATGGTAGGAATCATTTATTCTGCATAATCCTGATGAGCATTACTGATGAAAAGGATGAGATACTAACATGTCTGTGCTGTTTCTTTGTGAGACTCCACATATGATGGGTTATAAATAACAATGGGAAAAACTCTGAATAACAGGAAAAGATGTGACAAAAATGCTTTTGTAAGCAGTCTTGTAAAAACAAATATTTTACATTTTGTGTTTCTATTCTACTCAGTGGTGGAAGAAGTATTCAGATCCTTTACTGAAGTAAAAGTACTGTGCAAATACTCCATTACAAGTCCTGAAAACCCTATTTAAGTTAAAGTAAGTAGCCTATCTGCATAATATACTTAAAGATAAGTCAGTTTTTTATTTATATAGCGCCAAATCACAACAGAAGTTATCTCATTATGACACTATAAAGTATGAAAAGTAAAAGTATTCATTGTGCAGTAAAATGTTCCCTCTCAGTGTAAGACTATTATATATGATGTTTAATAATACTGCTGCATTTATGTGTATGTTGCATTTTACTACTGTAGATGTTTAAGGTTGTGCTAATTTTAACTCCTTTATATACTGTTGGGAAGTTTAATCTACGGCAATGCATCATATTCTATAGGATCATAATATATTTGTAGTGTCGCTGCCCTTTCCAGCTGATCCAAGAGGCTTTTTAAATTGTTTATTTAGCTTAAGAAGTAGAATGATTTTCTCAACCCATAAATGAACACTTCATCCTTCAGTTTATCAGAAATATTCAAAATCAACACATCTGGAGATAGTTTTCACTACACAGGAAGGGGATAAAAAACTGTAATCTGAAAAGTAACTAAAGCTGTCAGACAAATAACAGGCTACACTGTATTTCCCTCTGAGATGTAGTAGTAGAAGTATAAAGCAGCATAAAATTACTCAGATTTGTTCTTATACGAAAAAGTAGTATACTTCAAATTTATTTTATGAAGAAAAAAGTGAAGTTCAAGTATATTTCTCAAGTATACTTTATGTAGTAGGCTAAGTATACTAATATTAGTGTACTAGTAGTATACTTTTAAGTGTACTACTTCAATACTTCTTGGGGCTAAATTGGCCCACTTTTTAGTTTTCAAAAGTATACTGTTAAGTATACTTTAAGTGTAAGAATAGTACACAACTAGTTGAGTGAACTATACTACAAGTGAACTTATAGGTATGCTGTTAGTTTACTAGTTATATACTTGTAGCCCACTTTTTAGTTTATGAAAGTACACTTTAAAGTATAAGGCGAATGCAAATAACGTAGAAAATTCTTGAAGATTTAAAGTAAATTAATATCAAAACATACGTTTACAAACTCTCACACCCTCTAATAGGCTATTCTATCAAAAAGTAAGACTAAGCCAAGTATACTTTGACTTTTCTGTATACTTTTCAGTATGAGCCAAGTATACTTAGACTTTTCTGTATACTTGTCAGTATGAGCCAAGTATACTTAGACCGTTCTGTACACTTGTCAGTAGAAGCCAAGTATACTTAAGTATAATTTTGTTAAGTATATCTCTGATAAGTACATAAAAAGTCAACTGAAAGCATACTCTCTTATTTAAGTTTAAAAGAAGTATACTAACACCACACTTGAATACACTTCTTTTTGGTAAGGGTAAGTAGGCTCTAAGTTATATTCCACCACTGCAAAACTAAAAGTAGGTCAAACAATATAGTTGGCAAATGAGATAAAGTAGCCTACAAGACTCAAGAATATCAACAGATGACCATCAGAGAGAGAGAAAGAGGAAAAAGAGAGGAGGACAGTCAGTGGAAAGAAAGATTGAGAGACAGATATTTCCATCCTCCTCCTTTTCCTGTAATTGTAAACACAGGAGTAGGGCAAGTTTCCCTCTCAGCATTTACAGTTTCTCTGCTAGAAATGATCCTCGATATCTATCACCTATACAAGCACATGATCAAATGCTGCTTTATAGTCATTCATTATACTCAGTTAAAATCAACTTACCGACGTCTGAGGAGCAGTAGGCCTGCTGAGGATGCACCGGGGCGCAGCTGCAGGCTTCTGCTATTTCTTCCACTCGCCACAGAAACAGGATGGCCAGAGTGGCTAAACAACTGTTCGCCGTCCAACTCATCTTAAAAAACTGTTTAATTTAAAGAGATGGGGGAGAGATAAAGAAAAAAACAAAACCTAAAGAGGATGAGGCAGAAATGTCCAAAGCTTCAAGAGAATAACAGACGGTCCACTTGTTGTCAGAGTGTGAGATGCACAGAGCATGAGATGGAGTTCATTCCTGTTGAGTTCCTCTTTCAAATCTGTTTTCCACTACCGTGAGGAGCCGTGTTTTATGACTACAGGCAGCCGGCAGACTCCTCCCCTGCTGGGGCTCAGCCAGTCAGCTGCTGCAGCTCTGTGGAGGTCAGTTTTCACATCCACCCGCAAACCCCGTCACCTTCTGTCACAATACTGTCGCATGGAGAGGTGGATCATTGTGTGTGAGACATACATATGTCAACACACCCTTCAGCCACACACACACACGTGTTCTTCTTTGTGGTAACCAATTCCTTAAACCATGACCTTAACTTTAACCTTAAACTTTCCCCAAATATTAAAGGTACGGTGTGTAACATTTAGTGGGTATGGAGGACCACGAGAGTCACGGAAATAGTAATAAAGCATTTAATTGATTAATAACTAATTTTACAATAAAAATAGGCATTATTAAATTTGCTTACAAATGTATTTATTAATCTATGAGCAAATGGACTAAATTACAAAGTCATTAATTATTTTACATTTTTATGGGCAATAGAAAAAAATTATAAAAATAATTTACAAATGAAATATTGATCCATCAATAAATAGTTCAGTTTGTAATTTAGTCCATTTATTCATAGATTAATAAATACATGTTTAAACAAATTTTTTAGTGCCTAGTTTTGTTGTACAATTAGATATTAATCAATTAAATGCTTTATTACTATTTCCGTGACTCTTGTGGTCCTCCGTAAGGGGGATCTATTAGCAGAAATGGAATATAATATTCATGAGTTTTCATTAGTGCATAATCACCTGAAACCAACAGACCTTGAGACCTAAAAAATAAAGAGGATTCTGAAACGAAAGTGGTTTCAAAATTTGAGTTTCAGAGACTTTGTTTTCTGCATTCTGGTGACTTTTAAAGAATGAAAATAACAAAATAATAAGTACACTGCAACAGCTCTTTTTGTTAAATAGGCCTACTTTTAATTTTACTTTTAATTCTCAGGAAAGAAAACTGAATAATTTGTCCCTCTGACGTGAACTAATATTCATCAGTTTTTATTAATTTTTTTGCCTCTGCTTGTGTATTTCTTTCTCTTATTTATTTATTTATTTATTTATGTATTTATTTATTTTACCTTTATTTAACCAGATAAGTGAATTGAGAACCAATTCTCATTTACAATGATGACCTACAACATTTGTAAGTGTAAGAAGTATTGTTGTCCGTACAGTGACCTTACAATACTTCTTACAACACCTGTAAGTGTAAGCAGTGTTGTAAGGTAACTGTTACTACAGACAGTGTGACCTGAGGTTGGAGGTCACGCTGCAGTAACAGTGACCTTACAATACTTCTTACAACACCTGTAAGTGTGAGCAGTGTTGTAAGGTCACTGTTACTACAGACAGTGTGACCTGAGGTTGGAGATCACGTTGCAGTAACAGTGACCTTACAATACTTCTTATAACACGTGTGGTAACACTACAAGTTGGACAATTTTCAGTTTTGCTGTAATTTTTGTTCTTCCCTTTTATTGTATTTCCTCAATTGTTTTGCAATGTAATACGTGCCTTAAACCTGTAAGAACTTTTGACCGCTTTGCAACAGCAAAAACAAGCTGTAAACACAACACTGACATGGCATCACCTTTTGAGTTGATAAGGTGAACTTGTTAGCAAACAACTGCTTTATTTACACATCCATAAGCCAAGTATACTTAGGCTTTTCTGTATACTTGTCAGTATGAGCCAAGTATACTTAGACTTTTCTGTATACTTGTCAGTATAAACCAAGTGTACTTAGACTTTTCTGTATACTTGTCAGTATGAGCCAAGAATACTTAGACTTTTCTGTATACTTGTCAGTATAAACCAGTATACTTAGACTTTTCTGTATACTTGTTAGTATAAGCCAAGTATACTTAGACTTTTCTGTATACCTGTCAGTATAAACCAAGTATACTTAGACTTTTCTGTATACTTGTCAGTATGAGCCAAGTATACTTAGACTTTTCTGTATACTTGTCAGTATAAACCAAGTATACTTAGGCTTTTCTGTATACTTGTCAGTATGAGCCAAGTATACTTAGACTTTTCTGTATACTTGTCAGTATGAGCCAAGAATACTTAGACTTTTCTGTATACTTGTCAGTATAAACCAAGTATACTTAGACTTTTCTGTATACTTGTTAGTATAAGCCAAGTATACTTAGACTTTTCTGTATACCTGTCAGTATAAACCAAGTATACTTAGGCTTTTCTGTATACTTGTCAGTATGAGCCAAGTATACTTAGACTTTTCTGTATACTTGTCAGTATAAACCAAGTATACTTAGACTTTTCTGTATACTTGTATGTATGAGCCAAGTATATTTAGACTTTTCTGTATACTTGTCAGTATGAGCCAAATATACTTATGTATACTTTTGTTAAGTATATATCTGATAAGTAAATAAAAAGTAAACTGAAAGTATACTCTCTTATTTTAAGTTTAAAAGAAGTATATTAATAGCACACTTGAATAAACTTATTTTTGGTAAGGGACACACTCATGTTACTGATAATTCACAGTTGAGAGCTGCAGAGTAATCGTCAGCCCACGCCGCACACGTTATCTGTGGTTTGAATTCAGTGAGAGTGTTTATGCATGCACAGTCACTTTCAGTAACAATTAAATCACTGTTTCAGATGAAAATACTGAAGAAGTAGGAGTGAAGGAGTGGAGAGAAGTGACATCATCCCCTTAAACTTAATAGATTCAATCTGGCGGCGATTTCTCCCAGGCGTAAGCTACCCAAACCCCTCCGCTGAAACATTATGCTATAGTCAAATTCTTTAGTTGTTTCTCATCCCTTACTCATGCACGAAAATAGATGGCTCCTTTGTTGGAAAGTTCCCCGCTACAACTCCACCTCAGGAAGATGAGGATCTCAAGAGTTTGGGGTTTTGTGTGTTGATTCTGGCTTAGAAGTGAGAGATCACAGTGAGGGCATGGTGATTAGAGTTGATGATGAATAATGAAGAGGACCGAAGAGAGAGAGAGAGACAGGACTGTATCTGCTGTGGCTGCCTCGCTCCCTGACATCATATTTGGCCACCGACTGTCGGTCTTCTGGCCACTCTGGCAAATATTTCCACTGTTTTCCATAGTTGAGCATTTTTTGCCTGGTTGCTTTTCCACTGTTAGCCTACTTGATGTCTGTGTAAAAACAGGCAGCGAGAGAGAGAGAGAGTGAGAGGAAAATGGGAATGTCATCTTTGTAATGATGACTAACGTCCGCTGCGTCTTGAAGAGAAATGTGGACATTCATTCGCTTTATCTTTGGGGTAAGAATGCCATCAGTTAGATAAGGAAAATTCCCAAATTGTTAGAAATTTTGCAAGCCGGTATGACTCGTCGCAAGCAGATTGGAAGTTACCAGACACAAACGACGTAACAGGGACAACAACACAGATGTTGGGCGTGGGGCAGAAATTAAGACACATGAAAGGAAGTGACACATCCAAGAAGACCAAATGAGTAGAAGTATGCTGTTACAGTTTACCAAAAGGCATCAGAGGAACAGCAGACGCCTTCTTCTGGGCAAAGCCCGCCGCCCCCTGTCCAAACAGCCGGCTTCCTTTTGCACCAAGATGCCTGACTGATGTGGTGGGCTCTGCTTAGATCGCAGCCGTGTCCCCGGCTCCCGGGCATATTTCAAATGACCTCACGGCGTGACCATTTGGAGCTATTTCCCACACTGCAACTCTCGCTTTAGAACGGGGTTTTACTCGCCAGCAGAGATCTGGATTATTGTATCAACATTTGGTTTTAATTTGTTGAAAGAGGGCGGATTTGTCAAAGAAGTGCAATGTAAGCAGCCCCCTGTGTGCTTTACCCGCTACACACTCCAAAAGGGGCTCAGGAATGGCCTGAACCTCCGTCCCTTAAATTACAGACTTGCAAGGCCAGGAATACTCTCAACAGGAAGTGCCCGGCAAGACGGAAAAAAGAGGGTCTCATTGCGGGAACTGGTGGGTGCTGTGGCAGTGACCCACATCCTCTGACTCCCACCTCTTCTGCCCTGCACACATCCCACATGACCTGACCAACACGTAGCTTTTCGACAATCCGTCCCCTGCTGCATGTCCACCCCCTCCTTCTTTGTCTCGATGTGACCCAGGCCACAGCCCAGGGGTAATTCCCGTTATTTTCCATTCATCAGTGTAAAGCTATTCATATTTTATTGGTGACAATGCAAGACAGTGAATCAACGTTAGCGAATTCACCTCAGCGACAGGAGGAAAACATCTCTGCATGAAAAAAAAAAAAAAAAAAATCACGCCATAGACTCTGGGGTCAAATGGTCGGGACTGTCCTCAGAGTGGCGTCACAACGTCACAGTTAGTCACCATGAGTCTGCTGGTAACGTCCACAAAGCATCATCACTTTCTTCAGTTGGTTTCAGTGGAAATAAATGCAATTACAGGAACTTTTACGTAACATGTAAAATTACGTTAAATTATTGTACAATCATTTCCTCTACAGTGAATGACGAGGATGCGTAGGGCAGCACTTTAACTGATGAACTAGCAAACAGCAGGTTGGTGTTTTGCAAGAGTTTAAAGCTTCAGTAGGAAGGTTCAGCAGTGGAAGCGATTCCTTTCATGTAATCATTTGATCCATCATAGATATGAACATTTTTACCTCCGCCAAGGCCGAAGGCCTAGGAAGGAGGTTATGTTTTCACCGGCGTTGGTTTGTTGGTTTGTTGGTTTGTCCGTTAGCAGGATTACTCCAAAAGTTCGCGATGGATTTGAATGAAATCTTTTGGAGGGGTGGAGTGTAGCCGAATGAACAATCCATTCGATTTTGGTGGCGATCCGGATCATGATCCGGATTCAGGAATATTTTTAAGGATTCCGATCAGCCTGAGCATGAAAACCACAGGGTATAACTCATACACAGTGTAGCTGATGACGTGTTGATGACTCGTGACCCCGCCTCCTTCTGAGAGCAGAGAGATACGTGTGTGGATGTGTGTGCGGAAGCTGCTGGCCATCCAGAAAATAGCTGTAGATGACCGTATGAGAGACAACGTAGTGTAACGTTATACAGACATAACGAGGCTGCTGAATGAGAGAGACATCCGCCGATACGTTACACGGAAACACACCGTGTTAATAATAAGCCGACCACCTCACGTAACCACCGGCTGTGAGCTGTGATCTGTTTTTAAAGTCACGCGTTGGCGGAGGTCTGCGCTCTCCGAGGGCAATTCTAGTTTATTAGTGTAGCTTTAAGATCAAATACCTCACGCTGTCTTCCACTAAAATTACACAACAACTGTCCATTTCATTGTGTATGTTTTTCTAACATGAGGGGAAATTGGAAAATTCTTGGAGGACATTTGAGTTTAAGCTGGTAAATGAGATATTTAACCCATTAAACAGGATTTCAATATTCTGGGTCAAACCAAACAAACAAAGCCAATTACTTGTTGGGTAAAATGACACAATAAGGAAATATACAGCCAGATGTTTTACTAGCAGCAAAACAAGTGACGACACATCTGAACTTTCCCTCCTGGAGAATACATTACAGTGTGCTGCACGTAACCTGGCATGACATTACTTGTGACTGAATCACTTGCTATGCAGCACTCTCTCCTGTATCTGACTAAACCATTGCTATGTGTTTGTACAACCCTGAACTGTGTGGAGGAATCATCTTTGAATACAAACAGTGATCGGCGGAAGCAACTGATCAATCATCTGTTGTCGTGTCATGCTTCGGTGCGTCCACCGTCTGTCATGCTTCTCAGAAACCGATGAGTCACTGTGAGTTGGTCAGTTACTGTATCTGTGGCTGTTTAACCCACCTGCCTGGGCATGTAGACCCGCATGTTGTCAAAGTGTGACTCTCAGTTTTAGTCTGGTGTGTGGTGAAAACACAATTGCTTGGAAAGACTCCGTGATTCTTGAGGAGGAAACTGCTATCATCCGTAATCAATCAAACCCCCCTGTAACACAATTCAGCACCTTATCTGATGAGTTTGACATGTTTGAAGTTTGTTGTTTTCATTCTGTTGGGGAGAAGTGTGATGATAAATGTGACTTTTGACTATTTCACATGGAATTCACACCGGGAGAAGTTTCAGTTGGTTGCAATCTACAGCTTCACCACTAGATGTCGCTAAAATCCTACGCACTGCACCTTTAAACAGTGAGCTTTGGAGGTGTTGTTAGGCGGATTTTCTTACCATTGGTGACCATAGAGTGTATATAAAGATGGACGCTCCCTAAAAGTGAAGCCAAAATATCTCGAATGCCCTCTGGTGGCTGGCTGCAGTATAGGTCATAAATCCCGCCTCCTCCACGTTAGCGGTTGGGACAAACTAATAAGTCAAAGTCAAATAATTTTTTCCCAAAGATGGTTTCTGTCAATTTAGGTAGTTCTCATCACGCTGATGTATGTTCAAGTGTTCATTTTTCTGATAAGTTTGGTTTTAATTAGTTATTTGATGCTATAAAAAGAGGGTGAGACGACATGATTGACAGCTGTGAGTCTCTCTCGCTGACAAGCTGTCGGCCGGCGATTGGTTCGGGTGGTTGACCTCGATACCGCGGCCCCTCCGCCTGATCACTACCGCGCAGACTCTGGCTCCAAATGACGTCAAAATCTCAAGATGACAGCTCCCGTATTCGGAATATTTTGGCTTCACTTCTGTACAGTGGGAGGAAGAGGAGACGTCGTCCATCTTTATACACAGTCTATATGTTGGTTGGTAACAGCCTGGCGAGCTGTTTCCCCGTTTTCAGTCTTTGTCCTAAACTAGCTAATTGGCTGCTGACTGTAGTCTTATATTTAACAGACAAACATGAGAGTGATAATGATCTTATCATCTAACTCTCCACCAGATATAGAAGCGTATTTTCCAAAGTGTTGAACTACTCCTTTAAGCTAATATTTCAATGACATTTAGCAGACATACTTTAAGTCCCAAACTGTAAAGCACTTTATTTCCTTTTTTTTTTGTCCTGCACAAATAATATTGCTCCCTGACAGACCTTCACTGCTCATCGTAATGATGATATATGCACATGAACCGTTCTCCTTCAGTGAGCTGTGCTGCAGCAAAATGGCTGAGATCATGACAGCAGATATAGATAAACATCAGGAGAGAGCACACTCCTGAAAAAGAGCTGAAAAGTTCTGCATAACAAGTCCAGTAGAGTGAAGCTATAAATCAAATTTAACTTGGCCCTGTTTTGTCATTTTGTGTGTCTCACATCTGTATAAACTCCAGGTTAGGATTTATATTTTCCGTCGCTCTTGTGCTGAAACACACAGAAAAGGATCTAGAAATCATTTTTATCATCACATTTATTTGCCATTTTAAAAAAAGCAGGAAAAGGATACATGCATTAAATCACAGACAGGTGATACATTTGTAGATAATCAACAAAGATGAATGGAAAAAAAATCACACAGATAATATTGTAGCATCATTGCAATCTATTGAATAATAAGCAGACAAATGCCCTGCTATAGAGTGCTCCAGGGATGACGTATTTCTGTAGGCCAACCAGGAAGTTAGCATCGCCCTGGGTTCCCTCGACAAAAAGCCAATAAGATTTTTGTTTTGGATTATTGCAGAAAATAAGCTCTGTGGCAAACAAACATTCATGATACTTTTTACACGTTTTGTTCTGCAAGATAATCTCCACAAATGAACACCATTTTTATGATTTTTGAAGTGTAAATGCAGTCGCCAGCGCGAGGATAAACGACGAGGCTGTAAAGGCGGACAAGTCACCGTGATGACTTTTAGTAGTCGTATTTAGTCACTTTTTAGCAACTGCTTTTTTTAAGACACGTAAAAGCTTCAAAATTCACGAGTGGGGTATTTATTGATGTATTTTATGTCGTAGATCTAAACGTTAAAATCTCTTAAACTTGAGTTAACCACAGACCTTATTTCAGGCATCTAACTAAAAACCTGTTGACTTCCAGACGAGGGAACAAAAAGTGCTAAAATGCTAACTCATTTCTAGGTTTTAGGACTCATTCCTGTAGCACTCTATTGGTTCAGGCATACTCCGGTCTCACTACAAAGTGGTAGGTGTACTGGTCATCAGGACAGGGGTAGGCAGGAGCCTGGGTCCCATTCATAGCCGTCAGGTAGTTCTTGAAGTCCTGAACCTGACAGATGTACTTGCCCTGGCACATCAGCAGGAGCCGGTTACGGAAAAGGATGTTGCTCAACTCGGAGGGTTGGTTTTGGGGCGACAGCCTTGCCGCAGGGAACGACTCGCACCTCACGCCTCGGTTTGAACACTCATACTGGTTCTTGAAGACATTTGCCTCCCAGCGAATCTGTTTGCTCTTGAAGATCATGCTGTTGTGGATCGGTGTGTTGAGCCACTGGGTTGAACCTTGGTTGTATTGATTGCGATACATATTGGAGATTTGGTATGGAGTTATGGCAGCACTCCATGGCTCGGCAGTGTAGATCCTCGGCCTGTAATCATCATTTTCTCGGTCGAACTTTGGGTTGGACATCAAATTGCTGAAGAGCAGAACATTGAACTGGAAGGCTTTGAAGATCTTTTCACGATACATATTCTTATGGGTGCTGTAGAGAGAGGAGTTGGACTCCAGGTCATACAGCACCTCAGCGGGGATCATAGGGAAACGGACGCGACTCAACAGGTCGAGCTGGGTCTCCAAACTGGCCGAGTTGCCCCTCTCTGTGATCCAGCTCTCCACAGTCTGAAGCACAAAGTATTCATCTGGCACCACCAGGTCTGAGCGCATGAGAAGGGATCCGAAGAGCTCGACGGAGAGGTGGTTCCAAGCAGGGGACATGGTCAGATTTTGGTAGTTCCAGGCCAGATACTGCAGACAGGTCTCCTGGAGGACCATGTCCCCGGTCTCCTCTGCATATTTGTAAAGGGCCACCTGGGTGTGGAACAAGGCGTCCTCTGGGAGGATTTTAGAGAACAGCTGGCCTGTGTCCTCCATCAGCTGCTTCACCCCAAACGTGTAGGCCATCCAGTGGAGGCACTGGGCCGAGGAGAACGTCACATCCATCTTGCGGGTGTAAATGTACCTATTGAGATTGTAGAATTAAATTTTTTAAGCATTCCTGTGATTTTGCTTTTTATTTTAATGCTCAAAAAATTTCTAAAAAACTTGTATCTTAACCCTTTAATGTTCTGCTTGACCGTTTGGTAGCGCACGTTTTGAGTCACTATATGTTATTGAAACTAGCGTTGAACTTAATGCTGGGCGTACACTGTACGATTTTAGCCCGTTTCTGACCTGAATTTTGAGCCGCACGACTAATTTTAGAGTCGGACCGAATTTCAGCTTTGTCGGGGGTCGTTTGCCGTGCAGTGTACAGGGGGGACCGAGGACCGATTAACTCATCCCGACCGGCCGTCGGACGAATTTCTGACATGTCAGAAATTGCACAGTTGAAGCAGTGATTTTAAGATAATAAATTTACAATTTTTATGAAATATAAAAAATGTATCGACATTCACTGTCGTTAGTATCATATATTTAATGTTATTCCATTATATATTTAACAAAAAAATTATATCAGTATGATTTTTCACCATTTCTGAGAGGTTTTCGAGTAAATATGGTAAAAATCTAGAATAAATACATGGAAATAAAACTAGTACTGGTAATACTACTAATTCCATGGTAACAAATTGACATATTTTGATATATTAACCTATTACTAGCATAATAATAGAACATGGCTTGTTTTTTTCTTTTACCATGAAGCATCATCTCGACTGTTTGGTAGAGGCTTATATTAAAAAAAACTGTGGGGTCTGTTAAAAACAACAACAAAAAAACATTGATTGTTGTTATAATTGCCCCAAAGACATAAAAAATGCAAAGAGAAAAATTTCCCATTGCTTTTTCTTAGTGAGGACATTAAAGGGTTAAATCAATTCGAGTCATAGGTTCAGTATACCTGATGAAGGAGGTGAAAAAAGGATCGCAAGACTGGCTGATGTCGACCGTGATGTTGTCGATCCCCTCTGAAGCATTGAAGAGCGGGAACTGTGAGAGGATCATTTTGTGCGCGCAAATCGTCGTCTCGACCACCACTGGCGTACCGTCCTCATGACGGTTTCCAGTCTCAGTCTGGACTAAGATCTGGAAGTCACAGCCGCGCCCGCTGTCGAAGATTTGCCCGCGCTCATCAGACAGACTGATGCTGTGGTCCAGAGAGTATGTAGAATCACTGTTGGTCATGTTTGAGCCTGGAACCACAAATCATTGGGATGAACGTTTGACAGACGGAAAACACCAAGCTCAAGAGTTTTACGCTCGAAATGTCACAATATATATTCATGGGATCATTATCTAGTGCGCAGAATTCTTCTGTCCAGCACTTAGTATTTATCGTCTGGATGTGCGTGCTTTTGTACATTAATACACATATGATAATATCGTAATTCAGAGCCTCTTAAAGCATTTTATTAAACGGCTTTGTTGAATACAAGATTCCGATTGGTCAATCACGGCGTTCTACGGTCTGTTTTTCTTTATAGCAGACCGTTGCTAGATATAACAGACCGTTGCTATCGGCGCAGTTCTGCGGACCATTTTGGTGTCAAATTATTGATTTCTTAAAGGAACAGTGTGTAACATTTCGGGGGATAGATTAGTAGAAATGCTATATAATATTCACAACTATGTTTTCATTAGTGTTTAATCACCTGAAACTGAGAATCGTTGTGTTTTTGTTAGCTTAGAATGAGCCCTTCAAATCTACATAGGGAGCGGGTCCTCTTCACAGAGTCCACCATGTTGCTCCGCCATGTTTCTACAGTAGCCCAGAACGGACAAACCAATCTCTGGCTCTAGAGAGCCATTCATGTTTTTACGTTACCTGAAGGCCACCGTAGTTCTCCGACACGCTTGTTAAACTGCGATAACATGAGTGCTAAACCGTGGTACCGCCAGCCGCCGTCTGACTCTCGTTGCTCCTATAGTAGTGTTATTATGGTGAGAACGGCCTCTGAGCGAGGCGAACAGCGTTACCACGGTTTTGCACTCGGCGGCTCACATTACCACAGTCTTAGAAAGGGAGGAGTGAGCAGAGGGGTACTCAGTTCGTTGCAATCTGCAGCCACGCCACCAGATGCCGCCAAATCCTACACACTGTACCTTTAAGTAAGTAGCCGTGTAATAAGCGGGATAATGTACAGCGAGCGGGTCATTGTGGTGAAATAAACCCCTTCAGGGCGATGCAAGACCCCTCCGCATCTCCCTGTCGGGGTTTATTTCACAACAATGACCGGCTCGCTGTACATTATCCCTTACATAAACAAACACTCGTATTTTGAGTGTAATTAATTTGCCAAAAAAAGAGACAAAACACACAATAAACAAAGTTAAAGATGAATACGACAGACAGCATTATTATTATTTTTCAAATTTTGTATAGATATCGTGATAATATTGTTATCGTGAATTCTTTTGGCCGTGATATCGTGAAAGACCTAGCATGAAAGTTTGATAGAGCAAGTGGAGAGTTTAGATGCGTACCGCTTGTTTCACAAATAACTCCAACGTCCTCTTTGTGGCTGCAGTCAGTTGCTCCCCAGCTTTTGAAAGCACATGTAGACAGATAGTCCTCCGTGCCTTTACATGTCAAATCATCCAGCCAAATAGGTCCAGACGCTAGGATGCAAAATGGAAGGGGATAAATGTGTTAATTGTTGTGGCATTAACGCATCAAACAGTGACCTTTCTTGATGGCTGGATTTGTGGTGTTAGTATCAAATCACAGCTCCTCACTCAATAGAATAACTTCACTGCCCTCTGGTGGGGGTTAAATGGAAGTAGAGAAGGGCACCTTTCCCGTAGTCCTTCCCAATGACAACAGATTTGGCTCCGGGGAAGTGCAGCTGACGACACACCACCTGGGCCTCAGCCAGGTCCCAGCCGTCGTCACACACCGTTCCCCATGTCTCATCGTGGTAGATTTCCACACGGCCCTCTGACACACCGCCGCCAAACAGCCTCACTTCACCTTCCTGCGGAGCAGGTTCTCTTTCTCTTCCTGTAAGCAAACACAGGATATAATTAACCAAGGCTGTGACAGCAGAGAGGTTATACAAACATCTGGATACAGTCTGTGTAGAGTAGAATTGATTGATGACAACTACTTTGATAATCAATGAGTATTTTTTTTAAGGAAAAGTAACAAAAAATTCTCTGATTTCAGCTTCTTAAATGTGAATATTTTCTGGTTTCTTTACTCCTCTATGAGAGTAAACTGAATATATTTGAGTTGTGGACAAAACAAGACATTTGAGGACGTCATGTTGGGCTTTGAGAAACACTGATTGACATTTTTCACCCTTTTCTGACAACAAGTAATCGATTAATCGAGAAAATAATCAACCGTTAAAATAATCGTTAGTTGCAGCCCTAGTGTAGAGTGAGTATGGTCAGAGTAGATCTGTAAAAGCACAAAACATAATAGGTATTGCATTGAAAACTAATACATTATTAAGACCGTATCCTTTTTCATAAAATGAATTTCAAAGCAAACATTTGATTAGTTTTCACACATAATGAGATATGCTAAGGATGACTCACTGAACAGGTTAAATCTCATTGCACTTCCAGAGTCAAGGAGAAGTAGCAGAAGCCACAGAGTGAAAACGTGTCGATGTGCGAGCATTTTCAACCGCCGGCGGAGGACTCTGACACAGACGGACAAAGACAAAGAAGAAGTAACTTCACCATTCAAGATTATGCCTCGAGTGATTCTGATGTTGTCCAAAAGCACCAAGAGTGGAAATGTAGTTTTGTTTTTAAACATATATACAGCTATTTACATAAATCAAGCATATTTGTCTACTCCCATGTTGATAAGAGTATTAAATACTTAAAAGAGAAAATGGGCAAAATTCCTTAAATATAATGAACCACATTACCTTCTCTCCTCTGGATATTAAGAGCTCTTCTCTCGTCTGCAGCCTGTGACCTAAATCTCCCCCCTTTTAAAGCAGAGACAGGGTTCACTTCTCTATTCCCGCTGCTTTCCCCCAAGTTTCGTTTAACAAATCACAGAGCAGAAAATCAGGATGTTGCGCAACAGTTTTCGGTCCGGGCCCCAACTTGTTTGAGGACAATGTCTGTTTTTTGTTGAACTAAACAAGCCCACGCGTGACACTTTAAACGACAAGACTCGGAACATAGGAATCAAGGTTTTTTTTACTCAAGTCATCCCACCGAAAACATTACATAATTCATTTCATCACCGAAATGTCCTTCAAATAATGTTGAGTTTTATGAAGAATAAAAACAGGCCTTTAGTTAGTCCACTGAAAAAAACATGTTTGGTGTGTACAGAATGATGTTTAACATGGAGCAAAGGGTAGAAAAACAACCTTTGACCTTTGGAGAGTGTACAGTCTGTGCATGAAAGTGTATGCTTTAGGAAAAGAAGTCACAGTCTGATAAATCAATCGTTTGTACATTCATTATAAGAAAGGCTACAGTACTGTTGAGGGCCACATTTGTCCTGGGAAGGACATGTTCCACCGCAAGACATGCTGGCATTGTTAGTGTTGACCGGCACTTTTTCAAAAAGACCCTATTTAACAGTCTCAGGCCGCAGTTCTTCTTCTTAAAGATCCTTTAAGGGTTGGAGTTGTGTCTCAATGAGGAAGCAGCGAGTACAGTAGCTTCAACAGTGACTGGATTGTAAACAAAACAACAGTGCAGTGGCCTCAAGAGCGAGTCAGTCTATATGAACTCCACGCCCTCGTATTTCACGTCCCCGATCTTGGTTTCAGGTAAAAGGATTTGTCCGTCGAGCGTGAAGACCATGATGTACGTGGCGATCTTCTCGGCGTCTTCCTCCGACTTGAGAGCCAGGATGATCTTGTCGTCCGTGTTGGGGACGAACTTGAAGGAGGAGAACCCGTGAGTGGGGTTAAGCGGGCCCACTCGACTTACAACGATGTCCTGGAAATCTGACGAGCAGCTGAGGGCGAGGTTGGTGCCGCGGCGCTCGTCTGCCGTCTCCTCGTAGCGCTCCTGGCTGGCACGGCGAGGGAGGAAGAACCAGCGCTGCAGGGTGTCGCTCCACGCTGCTGACTCGTGGATGAAATACCCTGCGGAGGAATACGGTGAAGAGTCAACGAAGGGAAAGAAATGGAAGCGGTCTCGTGAGCGAGACCAGATTTGCATCCTCACCTGGAGGCTCGATCCCTGCAGCAGCCTTGAGAGATTTGTATATGGGGACCCAGTTCAAATGTTGTACATCCCCTCTGGAGCCCACCACTTTCACCCACTCTGGGTTGTTGTTGACGAACTCGCCCTCAGTGGTGGTCCACTCTTTCCCCAGACCGCCGACGTACAGGTGCTTGTCCTTCACAGCCAGCCACTCAGCTTTGAACCCTATCGGTACATAACTAGCAATTAAACACATACAAATACTCCATTAAAAGCAAAAGTCCTGCATTTAAGTAAAAAAAAAAAGTAGCTGGTCGAGGCGGAGATTGTACATGTATACAGTATAGGGTTAAATAGAGTAGTCATGTGGTATCCAAACTAGGGGTCGCGCCCCTCCAAAGGGTCACAAGATAAATCTGGGGGGACGTGTTGAGCTACACAAATCTATGTCCATTTTTGGGGGATTTTGGAATAAATCTTTGCCTTTTTTCTGAAATAGTTAGGGCTGCACGATATGAGAAAAATATGCGATAACGTCGAGTATCGCGATAACGATATTACTTACGATAAATAAACAGATAATAAAGTATCAGGTCTGCCTTTCTGCTGCTTTCAGTATACTTCTAATATACATACACAATACACAATAATTGCTTGTTGAATTAAAAGAATTAGAGGAAATTATTTCCAACATTTTTTTAATTGAACAAATTGAACTAAACACAAAAGGCACCAATGAAAAAAAAGAATGATAATTACATTTTAAAGTGCAGTTCTCTGCTGATACTCTTTCAACTCAGTCAAAAAATTCCTGAGTGCAATTTCGTAGTCTTTCGCGATGACGATAAAAAAAAACAAAAAACAATAAATTTTGCAGCCCTACAAATAATGATTGCCTTTACCTCTTTGGGTCTCAAACAATTATTTAAATGAAACCATTTGAAAAGATCACTTTACTAACAACTCATAGACATCTGAAAAGTACCACAAAAATACAGTGGAGTATAAGTATAAGTATATTTCCCTTCTGAAATGTAGTGGAATAGAAGTATAAAGTAGCATAAAATGGAAATACTCAAGTAGAACATTGTATTACAGCATGTACATGTCGGTGTATGAGAGGAGGGTAAAGCCGACCTTTGGCAACGCTGCCGTCGCCGTCGGGTAAGATGACCCACGGCACGATCTTGTCACCGTCGATGTGGTAGACGACGCCCGTCCTGTCGTCGACGCTGTAGAGCTTCCCGTTGAACACCACCAGCTCAGACAGCTCCATCCCCCTTCCCTTCTCCGACAGGTGGCTTTCCAGCAACACCCTGCCCTCGTCCCATTGAACCGCCACCTTGTCACCACTCTTGGACACCAACAGGTACCCCCGCTGCATGTAGCTGAACCACGTCAGCTTCTTGTCGCTACGAGAGCCCGTGTCCAGGTCGGCGATGACCCCGATGCGGTAGCGGGTGCCCTGCGACGTGTGCTCGGGCGGACTGAGAGGGTAGGTGTCGTTGTAGCCGGAGTCCGACGGCTGGGTCTCGCCGGGACTCGCTCTCCAACCGTGCGAGGTGTAGGAGCGGGAGCGAAAGCCCGAGGTGAAGTGCATGGAGAGCAGCAGGAGCAGGGCCAGGAAGAAGGCCACCGCCACGATGGGCCGCCACTTAAGGCGGAAACGAGGGTCACTGGGGTTGGCCATTGACGCCAACATTGGAAGGCCTCCGACAGAGATACGCAGAGTGTTCATCGGCTCATTCTGCTCCAGTCGAGTGAAGCCTGGGGGAGCAGGCATGGAGGACGGAGGCCTGGCGGGACCTAAAGAAAAAACAGAGAGACGGTAAGTCCACTTGTACGACACGAAACAGGGCAGCAGACTGTCAAACAGGAAAGATATGGCCTCATCTTCCTCTTGTTACATGCTAAACATGTGTAAGAAAATCTTTTTGGAGTATTTTTACGTCAAAATCTGTCTTTTCTCCTCCTGTAAAACATAAAAATAGTCACACTCTCGCCTGTGTGCATGCTGTCTTCGTCTCTCTCTCCCTCTGGTATCTGTGTGAATGGTGAGCTTGAGCTTTGTCTCTTGTGTGTTTGTGTATTTTGTCCTCATTCCAGGTTTCCACGGAGGAGAGGAGGTCCTGTGGCTCAGGTCTTATCTGTTTGTTGTTTGTTTGTTACGATCTATCTGCACAAATCTAAGCTTGCAAATTTGTATTGGCTATTTGAACAAGCCACTATGCTGGCACGTACATCTCATTTCATCATATGTACAGATGATGTAAAAACAGCCCTCAATACAGCCCACTTATGGTGCAGTTATAGTAAAATAAAAGTGAAAAAGCTTCAGGTGATATTTAATAATGCATTCAGAATCATGGTATGATTATGTCCCTGTGCTTTTGTCCTTGTATTGTATTGTATTAATTCATTTTTATTTGATTTGGACCTATGTGTCTGAAATAAAGTTGAATTAAATTGATATAATTTTGTCATCTGATACTGTAATTGTACTATGTTGGTCTATTCATTATTGCACTCATCTATTGTATGTTTGTCCGTCCTGGAAGAGTTCCTCCTCCGTTGCTCTTCCTGACATTTCTTCCATTTTTCCCCCTTTAAATTTTTTTTTTGAGGATTTTGTTCTTTCTTTGTTTCACTTTGTACTGAAGCTAAAAATGCTCTAACGTCTGCTTCACTGTGACTTTAAAGTGAGACTGTAACTTTCAGCAAATATGATAAAAAAAAGAAGTTATTTTGATAAAACGGTCACTATATCCTGAGAGTAAAGTAGTGCATGAGACAGATAATCTGAAAAAAATCATGTTCCTCTGTGTCCTCCTACTGCTCCTGATGGCATTTGCAAGATATATGAATCAATATTCTGTTACTGTAATGCCTATTTCTCTCCTCAAATGTTTTCAGAAACATCTTGTAGCGTACTGTTTAGCTGTAAAATGAGAACGTTTGCTCTGGGCGGTGCTCGGTTTCAGCTTGACTGTTTTCAACATGGCGGCCGGGTCACAAATATATTATTGATACAGTGTTTTGGAGAATCTATACAATATCACAACGCATAATATCGATATTTTCTTACACCCTACCTTTCACAATAAAAGCCCTAGACATGTAATATTCGCAGGTGAGTATTTTGCATTTTCGTGTTGTTTATTCGTCACGCCGCCTCCGGTGTGTAGCAGAAAAACCGTTGAGTGTATTACATTGAGTAGTGGTGTGTTTTGTTCCTTATAAATTCAACTTTTTATTTGAAAAGGAAAAATGTGTTATTTGTTCTTTCAAAAGTTACACAGTCTCGCTTAAATATGGTAATTTTTCCTCAAATACAGGTCACCATTCAGGTTATACAGGATCATTTTTATCAGTAACATGCTGAAGGTTGTGCTGTACAGATACAGATCAAATGGCGGCTGGAATATAAACAATAGAGTTTCAGTTGGCAGGAAATAGTTGTTACACCTGCTTCGCCCTGTGGGATAATGCAAACATAGTATGCAAAATCAGGCCGTCACTTGGGCCTATCTGTGAGGAAATAGTTCTCCACAATGATAACAAACTATGTATGATTGCAATGTTAAGACAAGATATTCAATGAAAAAATTGCAAACAAACATTTTAACAAGTTATCTGAAGTCAAACACGTTTCTTTCAAACATTAGCCAGCCTACAACATGACATTTCGATGATAAAACTCAATCTAATCCTACTCACATAGTCTCAGAAGTCTTTGTTCACCAATCAAATGTTTAATCCTGGTAGCAGGCAGGTCGTTTTAAATTCTGGTAGGAGCTCACACGAGTGAGCGTATGTCGGGTTAAACATCACACGACAAGAAGCAGGAAGTAGCCCAGGGTAAGGTTGGGTGAATATCAAGTGGCAGCCAAGCTGCGTTGTCAACGTGGAGGTTGGGAGGAGTCCAGTAAGTGACAATGAAGGGAAGGGCGGTGGTGAACAGGTAGATCAGGAAATACAGCTGATGTAGCACAGTGTCATCATTTGTAACACATTAGTGATGTTATCAACAGAAAATAATCATCAACCAATTTGATATTCAATACCCCGTTCAAGTCACTGTTTTATATCTTTGACAATTGAACATCTTTGAGTTTTGGGGCATTGTTCAAACAAAAAAAGACATTTAAAGAGATCCTCTACCTCTAACTTATACCTAAGCTTAGCACCTGAAAGTGGACAACAGAATTATGTGACATTGCAAGCAGAAAGGTCTAAACTAGGGCTGCCCATTTAATCGAAATTTTATCGAAATCACAATATGACCTACTAGAATTTTCATATCACAGGAGGCGCAATATTTGTTAAAAGGCGAAATGTGTGTCAAAATACCATTTTAAATGAAATATTGTGGTGCTGCAGAGACATCCTGGCCTACACATCATATTCTACAGACTTTGTTTTGGCACAGAAACCTGCAAAAATCACACCATAATCATTTTAATACGCTTTTCAATGAAAATGAGAATAATGATGTAAAAATGATCATTCCCTCCAATGTCGCAAATCATATCGCAATTGCAATATCATTCAAAAATAATCGCAATTAGACATTTTGTCAAAATTGTTCAGCCCTTTTCCAAACTTGAGTTGCTTAAACACCCAACAAACTAACGTGACCTCGTCCGTCTACACCTGAGGGGGTTACCACCGGGCTCTAAATGTGTGCAATCTACTCCCAACCAAATTCCAGGGACCTCTAAACTCAGAAGCTTCACACTCCTGTGGCCTAAACATGGCAGCGTTTCTCCAAAAGCAGCGCGGGAGCTGAAAGAGTCTTTCATAAGGAGGGCCCCGAGCCAAACAGCAGTCCATTATGGCAGCAACATCAGGGCCCGCCACTCTGAGGCAAGAAGACTGAAATACACCAACAAGTGGCTGATATTCATTAAGTTAACCCTCTGAGACCCACAATAGACCCGTTTTTGTCTTTTTTAGGGGGGTACAGGGGGGGGGGGGGGGGGGGAAGACAGCAGGTCAGCAGTAGATGTCACATAGAAGTGGTGTACATCATCTGAAAGCTTGGAACCTGAAGATTAATTTGAGATGCAGTTCAGCACTGTGTGTCAAGTTGTTGCAGTCATAAATCTGAAATAAACATGAATTGAATGAATGAAACAATTTTTGAGGTGATACCATTTGTTTCACAGATTTGGTGCTAAATTTAACCATTTTCTACCACCCGAGAATTGATAAAAAATATCAATAATCCCTCCAAAATACCACATTAAGACACCAAGACCTTGAGGAACACCACAGAAAAAGCCATGATGTGATTTGGGATCAAAAACTTTTGACATTTTGAGATTTCTGCAATAATTGCATTTTGCGGCGATTGGATAGCGAGCGCTTCTGTTGTGTAGACTGCTCAGAAACCCCCTTATTGTCAATCTATCTATGAAAGCCATCCATCCTCTGAATGCTCTAGGTCTTTAGTTGGTGGCTGTAAAGTTTCATGAGGCTGTGATTATCCTAGAGGTCACCACAGGTCATTTTATACAGTGAGGGCAAGTTTAAAAAAATTGGTCTCACTACAATGAAATGGCTGCTATGGGGACTAACATCATCACACATGAATACAGTTGGGCTCATTGGATCCACAAGAGTCTCAGCTTAACAGTGATACACAATTTAGGTAATTCAAGACTGTTTAGGGACCCCAGTATGCAGAAATATTCAAATACACCATTTTAGAATAGGCGAAAATAACATATTTATACATGCAAAAGACTGCATGTGATTATCATAAAGTGGGCATGTCTGTAAAGGAGAGACTCGTGGGTACCCAGAGAACATATTTTCATTCACATATCTTGAGGTCAGAGGTCAAGGGACCCCTTTGAAAATGCCAGTTTTTCCTCGCCTCCATGGTAGCATGACATGGCTGCTACCAATGGATTACTTAGTTGTCGTTTTGTAGTTTCATATGATATCTGTACCTTCACTCTAGGTCTAAAACTGAACCTGCTACAGCCTCTGATAGAAAGTAAAGTTTATAGGGATCGTGGGTCTCAGAGGGATAAAAAGGTTGTTTTAAATCAGTCACTGAAACAAAATAACTGCAGGCTTACCCCTTCGTCTCCCTGTGCCAGAACACCGACCCTGTGTCATCAAACTTGTCCTTAAATCAGACCTCCACACTCAACCCTGAGCTCTTTCTGCTCAGATTACACGCAGAGCAACCATGACTAAGGATTGTTGCAGTGAACTTTAACTAGACTCGGAGGATTATGGTCCAGTCCAAAGGGGCAAACATTACAGGAGGCCAACGCAATTCATTAAGTCCTCATTCATCCTAGCAACCAGGGCACAGGTACCAGAGGTTAGGAAAACACTTCGTACCTACACAATAACTTCGCCTGCATGAAAGGTGGAGAGTCCTGCGGGCTGAACAGAAGTTAAAAACAAACCTGTGGTCACTACAAGACTTTGAATCCTACATAGTGGAGGTGTTTCTGTGATGCAATCAGTGCTCTGAGTACTGTGACTGGACGGAGGCCACAGATCAGCCTGATAACAACGGCAGAGTACATTCATCAGGAACGCAAACTTACTTTTAACTGTACTAAAATCTGTTAATAACTGATTTAACTCCTTCTGGGCTTTAGTACAAAAATATGTCAGGAGTCCAAGAAGTGAATTATTAATGAACAAGCAACTTCTGAGCGCTCAAAGTCCTCGAATAGTTTGAATTAGGACATAATATACAATGTAGGGTTGGGAGGGTTATACGTAACATGAGACATTAGAAATGTGTCAAAGGTCAGAGATTGCAACACGTTCTCATCCCAACTCGTCAACTGGAATTTGCTTATACTCAGGTTAACTCAGTCAAGGAAGGAAGAGGCCCCGGAGCTGTTGATGTCTTAAACATAAAGTTTATTGAAGCTCGATCAAGAAGCAGTTGTCAGGCCCTCCACATTGGTGTGCTGTCTGCGTGAAGGCCTCACAACTCTGCCCTTTCTCCCTGGTGCTCAGTGTTTTATCCTCATCATGTTTTGACTTACGAGATCCCTCTGGCATCTCTGACCCTGGTTGCCACCGGCGACTGGCTCTATGGCCCCAACTACAGACACAGCTGTACAGATAACGGTGGCGCCCCTAGACAGGAATCCAACCCAATAACGTCGGCACGAGGGACACCTTGATGCCAGACCAAGGCGACAGAAATAGTTAGAAGGAATCCACCCCAGTGATGTCAACCCGAGAGACACTCCGAGACACACTCTGACCTCCCGACCAAGGACAGAGGAATAGATAGAAAATTCCATCACAGGGCTGACTCGAATGCTTCAAAGCTTCGACAACTGCCTTGGAAATCGACCTCCAAATTTGTTTGTTAATAAGATGTCATATCATTAACACTTATTCAACCTTAATCCAACCTTTTTTATTTATTCTATTAATCATGTCATTTATTCTCTTAAGATAAAGACTTTTTCTCTATGTTTCAGAGTGTTTTTATGGGATTTTTATATTATTTTATTAATTTGGTTTTTGACTTGTCTGTATTTTTTTTAAAACGTGTCTACTTTTATTTTTCGTACTTTATACTTGTGTCTTGTTTTTCTTTCTGTAAAGCACTTTGAATGACCTCTGTGTATGATATGGTGCCATATAAATAATCTTGCCTTGCCTAATCATGTGGTCAATAAAATAGTGACAAATTTCCACGGTGACATCATCAAAATGTTTGCTTTGTCCAATACCACCAGTTCAGAAAAAAACCCCAAGGATATTCAACTAAAGAGTAAATAAAGTAGAAAATCTTCACATTTGAGCACTTAGAACTTAAGATTTTTTTTGGCGTTTTTGCTTGAAAATTGATTTAAATGACTGATTATCAAAGCTTTTGCCAATTAATTTCTTGTTGACCAACTTACTGATTATTTGACTAATTGTTTCAGCTCTAACGAAGTATGAATTAGTGAACATGTAACTTCTGAGCGTCTCAAAGTGGTTGACAGGCAGTTGTGTGATTCTGCACAAAGTCCTGTCCTGACGTATTAAAGGTACAGTGTGCAGGATTTGGCGACACCAAGTGGTTGCAGATTGCAACCAACTGAGTTCCCCTAACCCTAACCCTTACCACAAGCGGTGAAAATATTACTTTATTACCAAGGTTGGAATTGAAATAAAAAAATGATAATAATAAATATTGAGTTAATTGTTTAAGTTATAGAGAAGGCGAAGAACCATATAGGTGTAGGCTGTACTTCTTCCTGCTCCTTTTCGGACATGTAATATTTATTTATGCTGATTATTCGTTTATTGACTGTTTGCTATATGTTTACTGTTCATTCCATTTGTTATTCTTGTTTTGTTTTTTACTTAGGTATTTGTTACATGTTTGAAATAAATAATTAATTAAAAATATTGTCCACTCATTATCAACATGAATCCCAATTAGTATATGGCTGTATGAAAATAATATGCAACATGAGCATATCTTTTGTTTTCATGAACAGCAGAATGGTGCGTCGCTTTAAATGTTACGCCCGCAAGGAATTGTGGGGCGACATTATCTCCTTTCCTTTGGTAAAGGATGGTCCAGTGTATCTATGCCAAAGGATATAAGAAAGGAAGCATTGAAGCACCTTTCCTTATCATTTAGAGTATTCAAACAAGCTCTTATCATGTCTGCTACTGAGATACTTCCAGGTCATTTCACTCGATTATGAAAAAACAAAAAATGCTATTCGTAGATATAAACGGCTCATTATAAGCTAACGAAAACACAACAATTCTTATTTTCAGGTGATTATACACTGAAGAAAACACAGTTATGAATATTATATTACATTTCTGCTAATAGATCCCCAGACATGTTACACTGCTCCTTTAAAACCCCTATGAAATGTAAAGCAGGTGATGTTAAAATGTGAGTATCTCTGCTCTGTGATCCTCATAAAGGATGACATCTGGGGATGTGGTCTTCAAAGGAAAACAGATCAAGGACACGGTGAGTGTGTGAGGCCCATAATTAGTTCACTTATTGCTGTGAGGCAAACTTCTGCATGTCAGGGCGCCGACAAACAGATGTGCATTACACTAAGGTCCTTGATTTTATGTGTTCTTTATCCAATCAGAAGACGCTGTGTGATAAATAGATCCACAATAGTGATATTTGAGTATTTCTCACTTAGTTTGCAGACCACTGGGACCATCTGAGAGGTGCTGGGACATTCCCAGTTTGCTTTCTGCAGGCCTTTAAATCACTAAAGTTCTGAGTAAAGTAGTTTAATATAGTATAAGCTGGTATATAGTAGATATATTTGGTTAAGGAAGGCAGCGATTTTAGGTCTCCCTCTCCTCCTTTACACACAAACAAACATCCCATCTGCATGTGTGTGTGTGTGTGTGTGTGTGTGTGTGTGTGTGTGTGTGTTATCTGATGACCCTGTAGTTGCTGCCAGCAGCGCAGAGGTTAACTCAGACGCCATCACACACTGCTGCGTTCAGGAGCGACCTGAACCCGTGTCGTTGTGCTCGTTACTCACCGCAGACGTTAGACGCTCAGCTCGCAGTCCGCTGCTGGTTGGAGCTCAGATGTCATTATATTTTTCATCGCTTCCTCCTTCGGCTCCTTCTCCTCCGCTCCCCGTTCACCACACAGCCGCTCATTACTTCCTGTATGTACTGATGACGACGGCAGCGTTTGTCAAACGGTGCCTTCAAGAGCTGTCGGATATTTGACCACTACTCCATCCATTTAAATAGAACTGTTTTTTCCCCATACTTTATTTCGAAAGTTCAATACAGTAGTTACATAATTTGTTCAGATTTTTTTTATTACAAAAAAATCAGCAAATATATTTCACAGCATTGTGTGTTTTTTTTTTATCACATTTTTTTTTTTTGACCAGAAATTAAGTCTAGAGAGGCAACATGGTGTCTTAATTATTATTTTATCTTTCGTTGGGCCATTTTTCTTTCATATTTGGAAATCTTTCATTTATGAGGACAAGATTTATCCAACTGTGGGGATCCCCTCCACACTAACTGATTGTTAGGTAGATTTTGTTCTAGGGTAAATTGATTTATGTTTTTCTTTATGTGGCAATTCACTATCTCAGTTTTATAGATTTTTCTCCCCCTCTGTCTCTTCTTATTTTTGTTCCTAGTTTCTTCTTCCTGTTGTTTTGTGAGAGAACTTCGTAAGGGAAGAATCAGATAAATGTATGCCCTTCATACATTTTGCAAAGCTTTGTGTATTTTCCACCAAACTGCATCTGCCAGTGGTGAAATCGATTCTCCCGTTTTTAATGCATTAAATATGAAAAGTGGTTTTCCAAACTTTACTAAATCTTTTGGTAAAAATAAAACATTTCATTCAAGATCAAGGTTAAAGTTCCCTTTATAGTGTTATTTTATTATTTTACACACTGACTGTCTGGACTGGATATGATGTGAGAATATGCACAGAAGACATCTTGATGTCCTTCTGTAAAGCATGCATACAGTATATCTTATTGTCTTTACATTGTTACAGCGCCGTCTCCACACGAGTTCCTCCACATACATCAACACAATCGCTAATCAAATATTTGCCAAGGGAGCACAGCTCTGCACAGAGTCCGGTTCTTTCTTTAGAAGAGGATATAAATTAAGGGCTGACTCAGAGGTTCAAAACGACAAGTTTTTATTTGGCACACCCCCCCGTGTGATACAGAACACTGTATAAAGGCATTTTAAGAATTATTGTAAAGCCATTGAGCACAACAGTGAAACTGCAACACGTGCAACTACAGTGTAAGAAAAGCAAGAGGAAAAAGTAAAAAAAAATACAGCTTGATTGTCATGTACCCAGACTGAAAGGATTACGTAAGATAATAAATAAAGAAATTTACCACAACATCACTGAATTCCTGAAACCAAATTATGGCTGAATTGGATATGTGAACTCAAGAAAGGCCCTTTAACTTCTACAGAGGTAGCTGATACAAATCAATGTTTGGCTACCTTAAAAAAAAAACCCTTAAATACTAATATTAAAAAGTTATTTTGGCAGAATTGGATTTAAAACATAAAAAACTAACAATCTTAGATCAGATATTGGCAATTAACTTCCCCCAAAGAATGAATGAATTGTGCTTTTCAGTGCATAAAAGCCATTTTTCAGTGGTTGATTATTAAGAAAAGAACAAAAACAGTAGTTACAGAGGGAACATGTTCATTGCACCCATTGATTAAATAATATGGGTTTGTTTGGCGGTCGAAAAACAATATGTACAGAACTGCATCACTAAGTTACCTGCTGTGTGTGAATCTGAGAGTAAAGAAAACATATTTATATGTACTAAATACTAACATATTCATTAAGAAAAAATTTCTATTGTCCATTTTAAAAATGCAAAGCAGATTTCCCGGCAACAAAGTAAATCCTAACCTGTTTGTTGATTAGTGCTTTGACGTCAACAGCTTGCACTCATAAGCTAAACAAAAAGGGGCACTGAAATAGTTTTTGGTTTGGTATAAAGACAATAATGGCACGCTCATCCTCTCTCTTACCAACACAATCTCCTAACAACAACAAAAATATTTTCACCAGCTCCGTGTGGCACTTTGAACAACACAGCAAACATCCACCACACAACTCACAACAATGCAATGTTCTAAGAAAAACATCAGTGCAGCCAAAAGTATGCAAACGTGTTCTGCAGGAAGTAAATGGGAGTTCAGGGAACAATAGGAGTTGTTAATGAAACCATTGGCACACGTGTTTATTTAAAAAAAAAAAAAAGAAGAAGCAAACTGCCCAGTTGGATTTGTGTGTTTAAATCTCAGTCCTTCAATAAGCTGGAGGCTGGTAGTCTCCCGGCTGCTCCTGGTTGTGGGAGAAAGGCGACTGCTGGTAGCCTGTTGGGCCGCTGGAGTACGGAGCGGGCGGGTACGGAGTATTGTGGTCGTTGGCTGGGTCTCTGTACTCCTGGTCAAATTCACTGACGCCCTGGCGATACCTTCCAAACGCAAAGTAGGACAAGAGACCCTGTTGAGAGAAGTTAAGAGTCAGTATGTGGAGCCTTTACACGGCGTTATAGGTGCAGTTTCCACTTAAGGGTTGGGGGTTCACAAAAAAAAATCTAGAGGGAATGTAATGTGTACAACGCTGAGAGGTCTAACGTATTGGGACGCGTGTAGAACTACATATAACACCCTCCAAACAGAATGTGACGCGAGTAAGCGTCAGTGACAAAATCAGTTTGATTGCATTGTTTTCTATTGGAATGAACTAACTGGCCGTGAGCGATGAAACGCTGCACGGCGTGCCGTTTTGAGCTGAACTTTTGTCAGACGCTGTTTCTATTTATTCCTGTCGCTCGCTTTTTATAGAGTTGTCTATACGATACCTCCTCATTTCACTAAAAACACCTCATAAGGTGGCAGCTGGCTGGAGGGAGATCACCAGGAGACTGTAAGTTTACTTAGGCTACTGTTGGCTGTATTGTATGTCAATCCATCCATTCATCATCTGTAACAGCTTATCCTATTCAGGGTTGCGGGGGGGCTGGAGCCGATCCCAGCTGACATTGGGCGAAGGCGGGGTACACCATACATGTATGGTATGTCATTTTCAGTAAATATCGCAGTATAAAACCTGTTTTCTGTTTAAAAAAAAACACAAATGTCAGAAGATAGCAAGTACTACTCTTCCATCTTTTAAGTGGTTACATCCCTAGTCTGATCTTGACCGCACAGCTGATAGGTAGGCTTGTGTACATGGCATAACAGAAGTGCATATTTAACAATGTGTGGACAGAGAGTGTCCAATGTTATTAGGCAATAAGTAAATAAAAATACCACAAATCTGTCTTCTTATCTTATGAGTTTCTTATTCTGTCAATATGAAGACACAACAAGGTCGATATTATTCATCATTTTTAGTTCTACGTTATTATAAGTTAAGTTAACATATGATTTTTCGTATGTTTTGTTGTCACTGGTCACACATGGAGGTGATGAAAGGCTCACCCAGGAGATGATGGAGAAGAAGGAGAAGGACACGACGGCGCGGGCGGCATCACCAGCGACGGCAGTCACGTCAGAAACTTTGGACCACTGGTTGGCCAGGACACAGAAGCCGACGAACCACAGGAACGTCCACGCAGCTGTTCCCACGATGAAAGTTATTTAAAGAAGAGAAATAAATAATCAGGATTCAGATGAAACATGATGTCAGCTTTAACCTCAACTAGGCTGCACTTCCTGTTTTTGGGGCACGCTTCCTGTATTCTAGCAGTCTACAGTGACTCTCACCTGAGAAGACCAAATCTCCTATAACAATGAATTTTCTCTCTTTGGCATTGCTGATATTTGGGAAGTAGCCGTCCAGTATGAGGAAGACGACACAAGCCAAGAAGGCCAGGACGCCGACCCCGACCCCGTAGCTGCAGGCGCTGTCATTGTCGTTGAACATGCATTTGGTCTTTTGCTCCTGTAACGTGTTAACGTAGCCCTCTGCTGTGATGGTCGCAAAGACCACGATGGAGAATAGCTGCAAAGGAGGAGACACAAAGGGTTAATGCCACGGGGGAGGTTGTGAGAAAAGACTGCATGTTTTAAGTCAAGCAGCTGCAGGGGCCGCGTGATTCTCATCACATCACATGATTCACATTACAAGAAAGCTTTCACCACAAAAAAAGAGAAATCTAATTAAGACATCTGTCGAGTCAGGTCAGACAAGTGAAGCTTAAGAAGTGTCAATTCTTCATCCATTTAAACACATTAAATATGTTATAGCGACACTTTCTATGAGTGACCCTTGTTCAGCAACAACTTAGATCAATGATTCATCTTTTTTTATTCTCTGGTTCAAGCTCATCAAGTGGGAGGATTTGCTGTTTTAAAAATGTAATATCTTTGGGTTTCGGACTGTTCTTCAGACAAAACAAGACATTTGAAGATGTCACTTTATTAGTTGTAACTCTATATTCATATTTCACAGATCCTGGAATCCCTGCACTGTCCACACGTTTCTTTTCAAACTGATAACACAATCTTACAGATGATATTTTTTGACATTTTGATGCCTTATGTTCCCACTCACACCCTGAGATCATTAAATGATTTTTTTAAATCTTTGTAAAAAATCTAGACTCAACATAAAGATGACAAAGCTTTTGCTGTCAGGGCTCAATACGAAATAACTTGCCTGAAGAGATAAGGGCAGCAAACTGCATCTTCTTATAAAATAACACCTTTATAAAGCAGCATTTTGGGGCATTTATTTCTGTTGTTTTAGCAATTAAAGCTGTGTTTTTTGATCTCCTGTTGTTTTGATTCATCTAAGACACTTTGTACATGAGTGTGATATAAATAGACTGTATTATTAATATCATATGATTAAGCTTTCACCATAACAACTTTATCTAATTGACCCATCACGTTACGCATTTGGAAAATAGAAAGTGGAGAGCAACAGATGACGCTGATAAAGTTTACACTCCTCTTTTTCTCACTGAAAACTCTCCAGAATAAACACAGTGACATCTTCTGTGCGTTTTAACTCCCTCTAATCCACTTTTTTAAAGCAAAATAAGCAACAAAAAATGCCAAAACAAATCATCAAATCCCACAGGTGGAGAAAGTGTCAGTTAGTGCGGTGACACAGCACTGGACATGCTAACGTTAGCTAACATCAACAAGTGCTACACGTCAAATTTAAAACTTTATACAACGTTAATTTAAATGTTTAACCTTACACGCACTTCACGTGTCGTGTTAGCAGCTCGTAAAGCTAACAAGCTGTATTATTGGCTGGTTTGTTTCGACCCTGGCGGCTCACATCTGTTAACTTAATGTGACAGCTGGTTAGCTTTGATGCTAACTTCGATGCTAACGTTTCCGTGGAGTCACTCACCCAGCTCAGGCAGCGCAGGATGGTTTGAGGCTGCTTTAAAAAACTGACTAAATCAAAAGCACCACCGGCCAACGACGCCCCGTAAGCACTGCTCTGCATTTTTTCACTCCCAAAGAAAGCCTAGCGATTTAAAGACGAGCTGGAGAGAAAGTCTTCCTGTCAAAGTTGGGACAGTTTCGTTTTTGTCTGACAGCTTCCTGACAAACTTTTCAAACACCGCCCCCCTGCTCTGATGCGTTCGAGTGCTCCTCGGAAACTGCGACACCGAGGTGAGTAAAAAAAAAAAAAAATAAAAGGACATTCGCTTAAGGTTGTTTTTAAACCGGAAATATAAAACATTTAAATGGCCCTTAGTGTTTTGTGTAACTCTCAGTAGTTACTTTAAATCACCAAGTGGGAATAAAACATTCACAATACATTACAGGGCTATTTACTTTACAAGGTGCAAAGGTTCATATTGTTAGAACAGATAAACGGGATTTGCACAAATGCAACAGCACAGACATGTTAACAATAAAACCATAAAAACACATCAAAAATATATTATCAATGCAGACAGCCCTACTAACATGAATGCTATGTTATTAGTAGGGCTGTCAATCAATTCAAATATTTAATTGCGATTAATCGCATGATTGTCCATAGTTAATTAAGATTAATCGCAAATGAATCACACATTTTTTATCTGTTCAAAATGTACCTTAAAGGGAGATTTGTCAAGTATTTAATACTCTCATCAACATGGGAGTGGGAAAATATGCTTTATGCAAATGTATGTATATATTTATTATTGGAAATCAATTAACAACACAAAACAATGACAAATACTGTCCAGAAACCCTCACAGGTACTGCATTTAGCATTAAAAATATGCTCAAATCATAACATGGCAAACTGAAGCCCAACAGGCAACAACAGCTGTCAGTGTGTCAGTGTGCTGACTTGACTATGACTTGACTTGGGTACCCATGGAGTTTGCCTTGTTATGATTTGAGCATATATGTTATGCTAAATGCAGTACCTGTGAGGGTTTCTGGACAATATTTATCATTGTTTTGTGTTGTTAATTGATTTGCAATAATAAATATATACATACATTTGCATAAAGCAGCATATTTGTCCACTCCCATGTTGATGAGAGTATTAAATATTTGACAAATCTCCCTTTAAGGTACATTTTGAACAGATAAAAAATGTGTGATTCATTTGCGATTAATCTTAATTAACTATGGACAATCACGCAATTTATCGCGATTAAATATTTGAATCGATTGACAGCCCTAATATATATACGTATAGTTCCCATTGAAGCATGTAGAGGTGCAATATCTTATCTATGATAACAAAACAATCGAATATTTCACAATAGTTTCAGTTTGTTTATTGCACATGTTGTCTATGGCTACTTTAAAGTTCCTTAAAGGGACTATTTGTAACTTATCACGCGCATAAATCTTAACGGGTCGGTATCCCATGCGCGCTCGCGTGTGGGTACGCGAGCGCGCAGCAGCTCTGCTCCTGCCTGTTTGCACACAGCGCTCGTTCTCACTCGCTCGGCTCGCTCCACCTCCACGTGAACGCGCGCACACTACACACTGCAGAAGAGTTAGTTTAGCTCTGAGAATATCTGGTGAATGTGTAGTGGACGTTTTTGCAGAAATAACTGCTGCAGCTCCTCCAGACCAACAGAGGTTTCCCGTGTCTTGTGAAGTGACGGGGCTCCGCAGAGAGTTACGTTATCGTCCCGACCGGGTGTCGGTCCCCCCCCCCGTTCCCTCCGGATCGGAAGGAAAAGCCAACACTAGGATCAGCATTGATTCATGGAGAGACCGTCCTCTGGTCAGCTAACATTACTGCCAAGCAGGTAAAATATAGAGTGATATTGTGTGTTAGCTGACGTGTGTCGCCTCACTGTTTAGACCGGTGCTCGTTCATGTCAATGTAGCGCGAGCCGAAAGCGCGAGCGCGAGCCACAGGACGCTGACTTTCGTTGACATTGCGGCCACAGGTGTCGCTGTGAACAAGCAATTTCTGATTCTTACATATAGCCCCTTTAATACACATATTTGAATCCCTAGATAACTATTTATTTTATTCAGTTCTCTTTTTTAAAGGCTTTTTTTCTTAAAGACCCTAAAAATGGACTCTCCCAGATTGCTTACTTCTAAAAGTACTAGTAGTACTTGTTGCTACTTTTACAAGTTGAATGTAGTGTTGCAGTTCCTCAATGTGACCACTGGAGAGCAGCGAACACTAATGATTGTAAATACACTCTGGTCAAACATCAACTCACCCATCATCAAAACAGACACAATACCATACTGACACTTCCAGTATTAGAATTAAATATATTTATACCATTTTTTATGTTATTTATGTATTTATTTGCCATGTCCAGGCATGTCAGAGATGCTTAACTGATTGCACTTCATCAGATGCAGGCACATAACTTTGCACCAAATGCAAATTAGGCACAGCTGTGCTGCAAGAGAGAGAGAGATTGAGAGAGAGGAAGTCAGTATGATGTGTTGTGACAGTCAAGAATAGACAGCTACAATATCAGCGATAACCCACTGCTGCTCATGTGGTCCACTATGTGACTGATGGTGAAGACTGAGCCGCTGGGAGCTGTGTGTTTGCAGTAGAGCGATCATCAAGGACCATGGCATACAGTGTCAACGTGTATCAAACGGACTCTGATTCTGAGTCCGACTTTGAGTAAGTCCTCTTAAAGACTTAATTTGAGAGCTACTTGTTGTTTAGTTGTAATTTTTTCTGCTCTTGTGAGCTAATGTACTGCTAAAATACAAAAAAAAATGTTACCATGAATCAGCATTGATTGTGGACTAAGTTTCTTCATCAAATTGTGTTACTAATAAACTAAATTGTAGTTTTATTTTCTGTTCTATCTAAAATTTACAGAAGTCTTTTTGATGTTTGTTTGAATGCTCAGAAGTCCGTGTTTCTACCGAGTGTTTGGAGAGAACATTTTCAGTGCTTTCACAGCCACAGATTTCATTGATTTTAGATTGAAGCTTCTTTGTATGTACTCAGTCTGTGCGTTCCAATACCCATACCCGTATGCCAAAAATGTCAGGATGTCCTACTACATTCAGTCGCTTTTTGCAGTATGCAAGCCAGCATGCTTTTCTGGCTATTCTGACCCACAATCCTCTGTGCAACAGATATATGAGCAAGAGGGTCAAAGTTCAAGGGGCAATGGGCTCGTTCGAGATGAGCCAGGCCAGCGCAGAATCTCATCACCGGTGATCGGCACGCAATGCATGCCGGTTAGATTTGTGTCCGACTTGATCCCGACTTGCTCTGACGTCATGCACACGTGGGCAACGATAACATCACGAGATCGAGGCGGCCGCAGTATTTAGAGCCAGGCGCCGCAGCTGCTCTCCACCGACTGCAACACCCAGGGCATGATGGGAAACGCCTAGCTGTCGCCTGATCAAAGAGCTAATTGGCTCTTAGTTTTGACAAAAAACAAACAATAATAATAATGATAATAATAATGAAGGTTATTTATATAGCACTTATTAAAACAAGTGCTCATTACAATGTGCTTTACAAGTCGGACATAAAAATAATAAAGGATAGAATCCAATGCCAGATACATGCACATTTCCACATATATTTATAAACAAATACAAATTTATCCCAACGTGGTCTGTAAACTACAAGTAGCCTACAGATCGGATCTAACAGGATGTCACTTTTCCTGTGACGTCCTGTAAATTCTTTGAATGCTGCTGGAAATGGCTGGAAACTGTCCTACTTGACCGCAGCTTTTTGTCACCGCCCCCTGGTGCTGCCGCCTGATCTCGTCTAATTTCCAGGCGAGGCGCAGTTCATCTCGAACAAGCCTATTGTTGAGGCCTCTTGCTCTTTAGTATTTGGGACTGGAAAGCATTCTGAGACTTTTAAGTATCCGATTTGCGGTAGGAAAAGTGCAACATGTCTTATATACATGCTGCTGTAATGAGGGTGTTCGGGCCAAAAGCCTTTGGGTCATTATTTCCTGTGATGGTTACTCTCCCTCCCTCAGGAACCTGGGAGAAATCGAACCAGGTCTGGACTCCTTCCGGCTCTTTGGAGAGCCAGCAGCCAGCACCCAGAGGTGTCCTGAAACTCTACAGATGGACGCTGGGAGCTGTGTGTTTGCAGAAGAGCGATCATCAAGGACCATGGCATACAGTGTCAACGTGTGTCAAACGGACTCTGATTCTGAGTCCGACTTTGAGTAAGTCTTCTTGAAGACTTAATTTGAGAGCTACTTGTTGTTTAGATGTCATCTTTCTGCTCTTGTGAACTAATGTACTGCTAAAATACTAAATTTATTTTTACCATGAATCAGCATTGATGGTGGACTAAGTTTCCTTAGCAAATTGTGTTACAAATAAACTAAATTGTAGTTTTATTTTCTGTTCTATCTACAATTCATACAAGTCTTCTTGATGTTTGTTTGAATGCTCACAAGTCCGTGTTTCTACCGAGTGTTTGGAGGGAACATTTTCAGTGCTTTCAAAGCCACAGATTTCATTGATTTTAGATTGAAGCTTCTTTGTAGGTACTTAGTCTGTGCGTTCCAATACCCATACCCGTATGCCAAAAATATCAGGATGTCCTACTACATTCACTCGCTTATTACAGTATGCAAGCCAGCGTGCTTTTCTGGCTATTCTGACCCACAATCCTCTGTACAGCAGATATATGAGCAAGAGGGTCAGAGTTCAAGGGGCAATAGGCTCGTTCGAGATGAGCCAGGCCAGCGCAGGATCGATCACCGGTGATCGGCACGCAATGCATGCCGGTTAGATTTGTGTCCGACTTGATCCAGACCTGCTCTGACGTCATGCACACGTGGGCAACGATAACCTAACGAGATCGAGGCGGCCGCAGTATTTAGAGCCAGGCGCCGCAGCTGCTCTCCATCGACTGCAAGACCCAGGGCATGATGGGAAATGCCTGGCTGTCGCCTGATCAAAGAGCTAATTGGCTCTTAGTTTGACAAAAAACAAACAATAATAATAATGATAATAATAATGAAGGTTATTTATATAGCACTTATTAAAACGAGTGCTCATTACAATGTGCTTTACAAGTCGGACATAAAAATAATAATGGATAGAATCCAATGCCAGATAAATGCACATTTCCACATATATTTATAAACAAATATAAATGTATCCCAACGTGGTCTGAAAACTACAAGTAGCCTACAGATCGGATCTAACAGGATGTCACTTTTCCTGTGACGTCCTGTAAATTCTTTGAACGCTGCTGGAAATGGCGGGAAACTGTCCGACTTGACCGCAGCTTTTTGTCAGCGCCCCCTGCTGCTGCCGCCTGATCTCGTCTACTTTCCAGGCGAGGCGCAGTTCATCTCGAACGAGCCTATTTTTGAGGCCTCTTCCTCTTTAGTATTTGGGACTGGAAAGCATTCGGAGACTTTCAAGTATCCGATTTGCAGTAGGAAAAGTGCAACATGTCTTATGTACATGCTGCTGTAATGAGGGTGTTCGGGCCAAAAGCCTTTGGGTCATTATTTCCTGTGATGGTTACTCTCCCTCCCTCAGGAACCTGGGAAAAATCGAACCAGGTCTGGACTCCTTCCGGCTCTTTGGAGAGCCAGCAGCCAGCACCCAGAGGTGTCCTGAAACTCTACAGATGGACGCTGGGAGCTGTGTGTTTGCAGAAGAGCGATCATCAAGGACCATGGCATACAGTGTCAACGTGTGTCAAACGGATTCTGATTCTGAGTCCGACTTTGAGTAAGTCCTCTTGAAGACTTAATTTGAGAGCTACTTGTTGTTTAGAAGTCATCTTTCTGCTCTTGTGAACTAATGTACTGCTAAAATACAATTTTTTTTTACCATGAATCAGCATTGATGGTGGACTAAGTTTCTTTATCAAATTGTGTTACTAATAAACTAAATTGTAGTTTTATTTTCTGTTCTATCTACAATTCATACAAGTCTTCTTGATGTTTGTTTGAATGCTCGCAAGTCCGTGTTTCTACCGAGTGTTTGGAGGGAACATTTTCAGTGCTTTCACAGCCACAGATTTCATTGATTTTAGATTGAAGCTTCTTTGTAGGTACTCAGTCTGTCAGTCCAATACCCATACCCGTATGCCAAAAATATCAGGATGTCCTACTACATTCACTCGCTTATTACAGTATGCAAGCCAGCATGCTTTTCTGGCTATTCTGACCCACAATCCTCTGTGCAGCAGATATATGAGCAAGAGGGTCAAAGTTCAAGGGGCAATAGGCTCGTTCGAGATGAGCCAGGCCAGCGCAGAATCGATCACCGCCGTACAATGCATGTCGGTTAGATTTGTGTCCGACTTGATCTGACGTCACGCACACGTGGGCAACGATAACCTCACGAGATCGAGAGGGCCGCAGTTTTTAGAGCCAGGCGCCGCAGTTGCTCTCCACCGACTGCAACACCCAGGGCATGATGGGAAACGCCTGGCTGTCGCCTGATCAAAGAGCTGATCGGCTCTTAGTTTTGACAACAGACACCACGTGTTGTAGAAGGTCCAACATATCTTGTGTGGTTGATACTACTACTACTATTACTACTACTACTGCTACTAATAATAATAATTACAATAATGAAGGTTATTTATAAGCACTTATCAAAACGAGTGCTCATTACAAAGTGCTTTACAAGGCGGACATAAAAATAATAAAGGATAGAATCCAATGCCAGATACACGCACATTTCCACATATATTTACAAACAAATAAATCCGAACGTGGTCTGCTAACTACAAGTAGCCTACAGATCGGATCTAACAGGATGTCACTTTTCCTGTGACGTCCTGTAAATTCATTGAATGCTGCTGGAAACGGCTTGAAACTGTCCGACTTGACTGCAGCTTTTTGTCACCGCCCCCTGCTGCTGCCGCCTGATCTCGTCTACTTTCCAGGTGAGGCACAGTTCATCTCGAACGAGCCTATTGTTGAGGCCTCTTGCTCTTTAGTATTTGGGACTAGAAAGCATTCGGAGACTTTCAAGTATCCGATTTGCGGTAGGAAAAGTGCAACATGTCTTATGTACATGCTGCTGTAATGAGGGTGTTCGGGCCAAAAGCCTTTGGGTCATTATTTCCTGTGATGGTTACTCTCCCTCCCTCAGGAACCTGGGAGAAAGCGAACCAGGTCTGGACTCCTTCCGGCTCTTTGGAGAGCCAGCAGCCAGCACCCAGAGGTGTCCTGAAACCCTACAGATGACTGTTTTTAGGGAATGCACAGGTACAAATACAGAACGTAGTCTGCCATTTACTGCAAGCGGCCACATGAGAGACGAGACACTTGACAGGGAGCAGATGAACTCTCTGCAGAGGCATCGCTGGTCAGCTGCTACCTTAAAGGTCCTCTCCACAATGCCCAGTCGCACTGCTGGTGAGATGAAACCGTCCTCTACTGTCTAATTGTTTTTGGACAATGTTCATATAATAATTGACTGTTCCTTGTCCACACAGGGATAAATAGCGCTGCAGTACATCCTCGTCACGCCAGAGACTCATCTCACCAGACCTCCTCCTCCTCCCGTGATCCTTCTCACCCCTCCAGACCGATCCAGGAGGACTCTGTCCAGGCAGATATGGAGGAAATGAGTGCTGAAGGTGAACAGAAACTAAGCTGGCTGCAGCAACTCGTCTCTGAATGTGTCAATATTCATTTCTAACTTTCGGTTGACAGGAAACAAGAAGGAGCAGCTGGTCTCCAACCTCCGAGGCCTCTCTGTGAGCGAGGGCATGCGCAAGCTGCGAGCCACGCCGCTCAGCCTGGGGGATAAGATGGAAGTCAGGTACGAAAACCATTCAATGGCCTGCGAAATAAAGCCACACTGTGGTGACCGTTTCTGCTTATGTCTCATCAGGCGGCTTGCTTTCAGCGACGCAGCTGAGAGTTCACTCATCAGCAGAAATATCCCGTGCTACAGTCGTCTAAGCGTGTACATTTCGAGGGTGAGTACAGAGTGCGAAACCACTTTTGTTTGTGTGTATCAGTCCTTCACTCGTGTTTTCCTCCCCTCAGACTTGGCGTCACTGCCTGTTCAGCTGCCTCCCCGTCCTCGCCTCCCTCCAGTTGTGGCATTCGCCCATGAAGAGACTGAGCGGACGTTTCGGAACCGGGGTGCTTTCCTACTTCCTGTTCCTCCGGACCCTCCTGCTCTTTAACCTCCTCCTCTTCGCCATCAACAGCCTGTTCCTGGTCTTCCCTCAAGCCGTCAACCCTCCTCCTCCTCATGACTCTCACCTCGACACTTTCACCGGCCTTGAGCTCCTCACAGGCACGGTGAGACACATCACAGCAGTATACGCGTGATTATTTCTGTCTTGAATCAAATCTCTGGTGTCTCTTGCAGGGCTACCTCTCTCAGAGCGTGATGTTTTACGGCTACTACACCAACACCATCCTCAAAACTTGTCGAGCTGCTGACTCCACTGATGACCTGCCCGTCTGTGACACCGACAAGCCCCAGATAATGCCGTACAGCATTCCTGCAGCCTATTTCTTCACCATCGCCATCGCCTTCTTCATTATCTGCATCATCCTTGTGTACAGGTTGGACAATAAGGGACGTATTAATCTTACTTCACTCCATCTGCGGTTTGTATTTTATGGCTTTATTGTTCTCATGCAGCGTGTCCAAGTCCCTCGGGAGAAGTTTTCAAGTCCTCAAGTCTAATGGGAATCTGGCTGTGAAAGTTTTCTGCTCCTGGGACTTTAAAGTCAGCAAGAAGACGTCCGTCAGACTGCAGTCTGAGAAAATCAGCACTCAGCTCAAAGTACGCAAACACTTGAATATTCAGTTCGACTCACTAAAGTGTGAAACTAATTTTTGATATAAATACAAACTGATTTCAGAAGCCAAGATGATTCTACATTTCCTTCCCAAATGGATGAATCAGTGTGAATCATTTAAAATATGAACTGGCCACACGTACTTCTTTGAAAGCATTTAACCTTTTCCACTCCACTCGTCTTTTTCATAGAACCATTTTTGTGTTTTTTTTTTAGGGGGGTACAGGGGGTCTTTAGCCCAGTATGCAGAAATATTCAAATACACCATTTTTTAGAAAAGGTGGAAATAACGCATTTATACTGCATTAAAAAAAAAACTGCATGTGATTATCATAACGTGGGCATGTCTGTAAAGGGGAGACTCGTAGGTACCCATAGAACCCATTTTCATTCACATATCTTGAGGTCAGAGGTCAAGGAACCCCTTTGTAAAATGGCCATGCCAGTTTTACCCTTGCCAAAATTTAGCGTTCTTCCCCACATGCTACCTTCACTAGCTCCAACACTGAGCCTGGAGTGGAAGAGGTTGCAGTGATGGACATGACTAAGTTCAAAGTCACCAGCTTGGTCACACTATCTCAGGTTTTGGTTTACACACAGGAAGCTTTTAGTCATGCATTTTCACACCCCAACCTGTTTAACTGCAGGCTCCACAACATGCACAAAAGAAGGCCAGTTTCCAACGAAGGAAAGCTTTTTAAATATCTTGTTCTAAATAGAATCGATGGCAGTGCTGATCACAGTTTCAACACACTGTGAAGATCTTAAACGTTGCTTACAAACTGCTGCTGTCCCAACAGGAGCTGCTGTCTGAGCTGATCGGTGGAGAGGATGAAAAGAGCTGCGTGCAGCGACTCTGCCGCCTCGTGGTGCACCTTGTGGCGTGGGCCACATGTCTGGCCAGCATCTTCCTGTGCGCCATGGCGGTCCACTACCTGTCAGAGGTTAGAGGAAACATGCTGTGCAGCCAGACATGACGCATTTCATGCACATTCGAGCAGCTAAAGTCTTTTTCTCAAGACTATCACAAAAATAGCTCTGATAAAGAAACACCTTCCCACCGCAGTTTATTTACTTCTTCTTTTTCTTTCCTGGCAGACGTTTAACACATTTTTTTGTCTACTGCTTGTGTTTTACAAAACTGCTCTGCTCGAGAATCACCATCCTGATCGAGATATCAGAGGAAGAGTATGTTTAACATAGTGGTTCCCAAACTTTTCCCTCCTTCTCATGATTTCCTGTTGTGCAAATGAAATATGCGTAGTAAAAATTTTGCCAACAGAGACACAAAACACTCAGGATTCTCCTGCTATATTGACAGTGATGTTGACAGTAAGATAGACGTCTTCCTATTTTAGATCAGACCAGTCAGTCAGTGACTGCTTGATCACCAGTTTTTTCTTCACCGTCTTAAAGCTCTTTGCTTTCTGAATAAATCTCGGTAACCCGGAGCACTTTTGCTTCTTTGTCGTTCCCAAATGAGTCAAATTCAGAGGCCTTTTCCACAGCAGACATTTGGAAAAACAAAGGTGGAAGTAATATAATTTATGAAGTTGCAATCCCCTGGTCATGACATGTTGCTCTACAGCCCCTCACTGTAATTTTGTCCGTTCCTTCACAGGCTGCCATTAAGGAGAGTCCTTTCAAAGACACCGAGCTGCTGCTCTTTTCTGCAGTGGTGTCGGGTATTAACATGTTACTTCCTGGCCTCTTCAACCTGTGCGCTTGGATGGAGAATCATGACTCACCCAGCGTTCGCGTCTATGTCTCCATCTTCAGGTGAGACGAAGAACTGTGAAAAAACTCAGTGAACAGTCATCTTTTAACAGAGATCATTCACGTAGAACCATACAAAGCAAAGCTGGACTTGTTAAAGCATAGAGCAAAAACAATTTAGAATACAACTGGGAAACCCACCCAGTCAACAATGAAATGACAAAAAAATTTCCTATCATCTCAGCATCTTTTCTGTGCATAGACTCAAAAAATGTCATCTCTACCTTCTTCTTTCGTCTTTTGAATCTGGTATGGAGGACGGAACCTGCGAAAATAAAAAATAAATGAATAACTAAATAAATGACTCGACAAATAAATAAATGTCATTAAATGTAACAAAAATAATCTTAAAAATAAATGTAGCCATTAATTAATTGATACAATGCGACATCAATTGATATTTCTGTTTTAATTTGCATCTTTATTTATTTATATTTGTATTAATTCCCTTCTTTATTTATTTTTTCATTTATCTATTTATTCATAATAAATAAGTTTGGGGAAATAATAATAAATAAAGGGTGAAATGCAAATGGTAAATCATGCAGAAATAAAGAAATAAATGCATAAATACATACATTTAAAAATAAATCTATAAAATTGTTGAGTCCAGACTAGGGCTGAACGATTTAAAAAAATATCTAATTTTGACTGATATTGCAATTGCGATATGATTTGCAATATAGAGGGAATGATGATTTTTACATTATTATTCTCATTTTCATTAAAAAATATATTAAAATGATTATGGTGTGATTTTTGCGGGGATCTGAAACACGCAATTATGTTTTTTTTTAAGTCTGTAGAAAATGATGTGTAGGCCAGGACATCTCTGCAGCATATTTAACTTAAAATAGCATTTTGACACACATTTTTGTTTTTAACAAATATTGCGCCTCCTGCGATTTGCACACACGATGTTTGAGGTTTCAAGTTTCCACATCACACTCGTGTAATTTGCATATTGAAGCACGACTGACTCCCAAAATAGCTGTGATGAAAACAACCTTCTAGTGTCATTTTTTCCTTCCTTACTAGGAACCTGTTGTTGAAGGTCAGTATTGTTGGAGTGCTGTGTTTCCGCTGGCTGGGGAGGATTGCCGTGGAACCAGAAAGTCGTGGTTTACAGGTTACAACATCTTAAACATAATTACAGTTATGGAGCGACACTGAATTATGCAATGTTCTTCATTCCTAAAATAAGTGATGACATGTTCGGTTGTGACCTATCAGCCCTAATATGATGTGATCTTTACATTTCTGTTGTCCTCAGTGTTGGGAGAGCTTCGTGGGGCAGGAACTGTATCGCCTGCTCCTGATGGACTTTGTCTTCACGGTGCTTTACACTTTTTTGGGAGAGTTCCTTTGGAGGCAAGTTGGCGCTTTACCCACCAAATACGTAATTCTGTAGTTTGCTGTTTATAAAACCATTCACTGAACGTGAAGCATCCTCCTCCCTCTATAGGCTCTTTTTCAAGCAAGTGCTGAAAAGGAACAGGATGCCAGTGTTTGACATTGCCCGTAATGTGCTGGAACTCATATATGGACAAACCCTTACTTGGTAATGACACCACATCCTTGAAACCCATCACATATTTAACAAAATTAAAAGTGAATTAAACATTAATGGTTCTTCCCAGGCTCGGGGTGCTGTTTGCTCCACTGCTTCCTGCCGTCCAGATCATAAAACTGTTTGTGTTGTTTTACATGAAGAAGGTTGGTACAGCAGCTGTTGTTTCATCGTCATACAGACACTGATTTGCATGACAAACATTTTTTCATCTGGTTCTCCTCTCCAGAGCAGTGTAATGCTCAACTGTCAGGCGTCCAGGAAGCCTTGGAGAGCCAGCCAGATGACGACACTTTTCATCTCTCTTTTGTGCTTCCCGTCATTTCTTGGCGCTGCTGTGTCTGTCATTTACACAATCTGGACGTGAGTGCGACAAACAATGTCCCCTTTATTACTGACTGTGACGCTCACAACAATCAGGTTCCTCACCGAAAGGCATGCATGAATTTATTCCTGTTAGAATAATGTTAGTTTACAACTACAGTGCCAAAGTGTTAAAGGAAGTTACTTTTGAAAAATGAAACTGTAGCCTATATTTATGACCCCATTTTTAAAGGAATAGTTTGACATTTTGGAATTCGCTGTCTTAGTGAGAGTTAGATGAGAAGATTGATACCACTCATCTAATGTCAAACTGTTCCTTTAAAGATGTATATCTTCAGTAGAAATGAGTGGGCTTGGAAAAGTATTGCATGATGGACTAACACATCGTTGGTTCTACTCTTTTTATGTCTGTTAACACTTTAAGAAAAATAGAATAACCCGAGCTAACCTCAGCTTTAAATCCAGTGTGCCTCAGTTTGGAGCCCAATCAACTGAAAAAAGTCTGTCCAAATACTTACCAACTCCACTGTATCTTCAAAATCCATCTGTCTGATGTCCACAGGATCAAACCGTCGTCAGCGTGCGGCCCTTTCAGGAATCTGACCACTATGTTTCAGTCGGGGCAGCTGTGGGCCAAGGAGCTGGAGAACGCCCACCCGGTCCTGTCCTGGCTCAGCTGGGCCTACAACCTTCTGCTGGAGAACCCGCTGGTCTTATTCCTCGCCACTGGGGTCTTTCTGTAAGAAATGTTATCACTTCATTTAATTATTTTATTCTGTTATTATCCTGTGTATCGTGGTGATGCTGTTAACAAAGTGTCTGCCTTCTAGAAACATTTACTGTCTGAATAATGTTTATGCTCTTTAGATTTTAACTGATCTCTTATGCTTTCTATTTTTTCAGAATGGTGATATATATTCACGCTCAAGTTGTTGATGGCCAAAGGAGAATCATCAGTCGGTTAGAAAAGCAAATTGAAAATGTATGAATAATCAAACAAGAGTCGGTCTCTCTAGCCTCAAATGTTTATATATGTTTATATGTAGATATATACAGTATATATATACATCTGTACCAAAGTCCATGGCAATCCATCTAATAGTTGTCGAGACATGTCATGAAAAAACAAATATGTCAACATCGTTGTGGTGCTAGAGGTAAAGTCATGGCATCACCATAGTCTGGGATGTCTGTTCCAAATTTCATGGAAATGCATCAAATAGTTTGCTTTGCTAGCTTCTCTAAAAATCAATGCCACATGTACAGTGTGTTGATATTGATCTTAATGTTTCTTGTGTTTATTTTCTCTTGTGTACAGGAGGGTAAAGATAAAAAGTTCCTCATCAGAAATTTGCAAGCCATTTATGAACGTAGTAGTCTGGTCTCCCCTCATAGATAAGGTGGGTATAGTCTCTATACTGTATCCTCTTTGTGGTTGGAACATCTTTATTTGCTTAATGACCTTACTTATAATCTGAAAAGGCATTTGTGTGAACACTGTCTTCCATACAAAAAGTTTTTCTCTTTTTCTCTCCCTTCAGTGCCTGAACAACATCTTCGCTTTGAAAGATGAACAACATTATCGGGAAATACAACTAATCCTGACTGTTAGCACTATAATATATTTATTTATACATAGAGCTCCTATTGTATGTCAGGATGTGTATTTTTTTACATGTGAAGTTATTTTTCAGATTCTGTTAAAGTTTATGAATAATTATCTTGGACATGTTGTATGAAAATAAATTTGTTTGATAACATCTATCTGTGTTTTAGAATGAGGAACCCTCCTGATGCATTTTTGGCAAATTTTACAAATAGCAACTGTCCCGTTATTTGAAAACATTATATCTGATTGGCCCAAAACACAGTAAGTAGTCCTCCATATCATTAACCTGAAAACATACAATTAATAATCACCGCTTGAGTTGAAATTATTCAGATTTTGCCCTTTTTTCGTAATGTTTCCTGTCAAAAATGGGCTGCCACAGTGTTTAAATGTCTGGCATGTATGTTAAGTTCATCCAGCAGAATAGGAAATAACACACACCCACGTTCGACATACAGCTATCAACCTGACAACCTGCTTCTTGCAGCCGTGTCTCAATTTTCCCCCAATCACGCTTTCCAAACAAAAATGTAGTCTAAAAAAATAATCTTTTAGCATCACAGCAGATCAGATTTTCTAAAATCACTTTTAACATGACATTATGTAAAATGTATGCTGAGCATAAAAAATCTGTACGGTGCTACATCATGTAACAGATGCTTCAGTGACCTAAAACTATTTAGCTGTTTTTTTAAAAAACATATAGTCAAAATGGAGAGGGTAGCGGGATCCTATTGCATATTATGTCAACCTCTGCAGGGCTTAAGCACAAGGATTGCCCAATTGCCCGGGGCTAGTAAAATGCCACGTTGGGCTAGTGAATCTAGCAACTCACTTACCCAATCGTAAAAAGAATTAAACACTTATTTTTCACGGAGCTGATGAGTAGGGATGAAATGAGGAGTGAGCCATTTGGCTTCCCTCTCATCTCTGTTGAGAGTTGCACATGCGCAGTACCGATCGGGCACTCGCGAGAAAATGGCGGCGGGTAAAGACAAAGTTTATTAGCCGAAGCGCAAGTTAGCATTTCAATTATCCTGGAAACAGGAGTTCAGTTGGGTGGCGTTGGAGGATGTGGGCGAAACTCCAACTATGTATTGCGCAGTTTGCCGCAAGTTTGAGGGCAAGGCGGAAGAAATGAATGAAGATTAAACATGACAATTAACTTTAGTCTTTGTTATTTGATAACCGCCTATAAAAAACAATCTGTATAGGGGCAAGCTGAAGACCTGATTTGACTCGTTGCCACATAACCACTATGTGATGTCACACATCAGACGAGCTTGATGTTTAGTCTGCAGCTTCCTTCACCAAGTGCTCAATAATGTCTGTCAACAATTCCCTAATAACATATATTGGTACATTTTTAACATTTTTTCCACCTGGTTGCTGAGCAAGTTGTGTCACTCTTTAACTAGCCACTCAGTCTCGTTCCGGTAAACGTCACAAGAAAAATACCCGTTAGAGATGCTGTGGCTTAAGGACAGTAGCCTATATAAATGAACCCATTCAGGTCACTCTGTACTTTGAGTCGGTCTACTTGGAAGAGTGAGTTACTAAACAACTCAGCATGACCTCTGGTAAGTAACAGCTTTCTTTAATTCATCTGCTTGTAAATTATCATGTTCCTTATTTTACATACATGTAGCTTTACTTTACATTTGGCAAATCCTTGTTAAAACACTCTCATACTTTATTATCTTATTTTTATTATTTTGTAATCATTTTACTACCTTCCTCACTGCAGTGTTAAAAAAAAAATCTCATCTTCCCTCCAGATAACATGGAAGTGAAAACATCCCAAAAAAGAGTGTACATCAGTCTTCCAAAGAAATACATGGCTGCTTTAGCTGAAAATTATGAACTGGTAAACAACTTATGTCATTCCTATATTTACAGGGAACATCATTTAATTTGATCTTTTTGATCTAAGCTACAATACGCCATGGAGCTCATGCTTTTCTATCATTTAACAGGACCATGGGTTGGTTGTAAAAGAGCTGAACCCCTATGTAAATGAAGGATATGTACGAGCTTACTTTAGAGAATGGGGCACCGTCACAGCGTGCAAGGTAAACACTGAAAAAAATACTGCTTTATTAGTACCTTTTTTAATATATATTTTGAATAAGATCTATGAGGTTTTGTCGCTTATGTATACAAATTCCCTCTATCTGCTGAATTGGATTCCAGGTTAAGAAGAGCCCCAACTCGGAGGAAAATAAGTCAGTGGCCTATGTGAGGTTTTCTGAAGAGGATGAAGCAGACAGAGCAGAATGGGCCGGTCCTCACTACATTGGAGGCGACGTGGAAGTAAAACGAGTTGTTAGTCCAAAGGTGAGTTGTGACTTCTGTTGGAGCAGAGCGGGTTTTATGCCTGTTCTCATAACGGACATAAAAATAGAAAACTTGTAGAAAGAAATGTTGATTATTCGATTTTAAAATAAAAATCTGTCTTTCAGATGGAGGAGGATTCAGATGAGGAGGTCACCGCAGCCGCTGCTGTGCCCCGACGGCGTTCAATGGGCTTGGGCTACATACTGGAGGATGCTCAGTGGTTGGATGATGAGTTGAACGAGTAAACGAATACTGTGCCACTTTTTCTCTAAGTTTAAAATCATAAATGAAAGATATGTGTACATTAATTTAGGGATTGTAAACTAACGTGGCTGCAGTGAAATATATTAATAATATATTCTTTTTTATTTATTTCTGTTTGGTTATCCTCAACTCTATCTAACAGTTAGGCCTAACAAAACTGAAAGAGTTCCTTGATAACATGGTCTGTAATGAGTACTTTGATAATAGGACAAGATAGTACAAATGTACTCACAGGAGCATAACGTCACATGGTACCAAAGATGGAGGTTTTATTATTATTTATTTTATTTCTATAGTCTTTACTATTAAAAACAAACAACAAAAAATGTTATAAGAACACATATCCTATTTGTTTGCTGTGACACATATTTTATTGTGCTGATTGTATGTTGTATCTTATTTGTTAATTGTCTACCTTGGGTGAATAATAAAATTGTATTCTATTCTATGTGTTGTTTAATGTTCGTCAAGGACATAGGGGTGAAAAAAATATAAATTAGATGTCAACTCACGTTGTGCAGCCACTGTTGGTGAATGCAACATGATTTGTAGTAAATAAATAAATTATATAACACTCTGTAAAACGCTGTGAAAATAGCCTAAATGCTTGCCTCACATTATTGCTCTTAAGTTAATGGTTTGGACAACTTCAGTTTTGCTTTCCTTCGTCTTACACAAACATTAACGACATAGGTCAATGGAAAATATTAAAATATAGTGTGTTTGTAAACTGCAAAATTAGGTATTCACAAATGTAATAATTTGTTAATATAATGTAAATACATTTATTAGAAATAAATATATAAAAAACATTTATAATTGCCTAAAGTGATGTAACTATAACAAGATCTAAACAATTATAATTTTAGAATTAAAGTACTTGTGTAGTTTTGGTTTAGTTTAATTTTAAATAATAAAAAAATAAAAAAAATGATAATACAAATTGTAATTTTTAGTTTTAAATACTTGTTTACGTCTACGCAGGGCGGTGCGTATGACGTCAGAGATGAATGACCAATCCTTACGCAGAGCGCCAAGTTCCTCTCACAGCGTAGAAAACATGGCGGAGAAAGACGCAGAAATTGGATTCAAAAAGGTAAAAAGAATATCGCTGCTTTGATTATGGTTGTTTACACTTACTCGGTTTTGCCCGTGGTTAAATAAAAACGAATATTGCTTCTTTATTGTCACTGAATTGCTTTTATTTACCTCCATTATTGAGCATTCACGCCGACAATGTTCACAGAGGGCATAAATAAACTTCCTTATTTGTCGGTCAGGCGACTAAACTTTAGACCTCGCTAAGATATTATGAAGTGAATTAACAATATATGTATGCCGAATGGAAGAGCGGTTCATAATGATGAAAAGAAAGTGCTGTCTGGTCACTCTTTCGGGATAACACTAGCGTTAGGGACTGTCGCCCATTAAATTGACGTTTTTCCAAAGGCAGTTTGGTATGAGGAAGCTAGATAGATAGATAGATAGATAGATAGATAGATAGTAACTTTATTGATCCCGAGGGAAATTCAAGTTTCCAGCATCACAGTTCCATAGTGCAAACATATTAGTAAAAACGTCACAGGTAAGTAGTACACATGTTAGTAAAACGACACAAGTAGTAACAAGACACATGTAAGTAATACAGAGTATAAAACAAAATATGCAATGTGCAGAAGAACTGTTAAAGATGAATATAGTGCAGGGTAAACAACTGAGATACAGGAATATTTAAAAAAAAGTGAATGTAGTGCAGAAAGTGATATAGTGCTGGGTGATTAAGTATAGGAGATAGATATTAAGAAATGTCTAAAGGTAGGAGAACGCATCAGCAAGTTACAAGATAAAAGCTGTGATATGTACTTCTTCTCACTCCTTTTCGAATATGTAAACCAAGGCAAGTGTTTGACAATTTCTTTTGCTTATGATTTTCATTGTATGTGGATACTGCTTTTTTTCTGGCAGTCCACTTGTATGATGATTCTCTTTTTTTTTTTTATTATTATTATTTTACATGTGAGAAATACATTTTGAAATTAAATGAATCTGGAAAACTAAGTGACGGCTTTTGCAAATGTAGTAAAGGAGATAAGTATTTTTTTTTTTTAACCTGTTTAGTGTTAGTGTCTACACAAAAACTGTGCACTCTTCACTAAAGGTGTAAACATTGTCATAGGTCATACACTTTACATTATACGGTTCTCTTCATTTACAGGACACAGTAAGCAAACTGTTGTCAAGTTTCTTCAAGGAGGACAAAACCAGACGTGAGTTGGATAAATAATTGTCTTGATATAAGTAACATCTCCAAAACTGTTTTATTTGACTCTGCAGCTCATCAAATCTCACTCTGTTTCAGTAAGTGGTGATGCTACACTGCTCATGGCAGAGATGCTAAAAATATTTGTCCAAGGTAAGGGCTTCTGTTGGGAACAGCTGTACACACAGATTGCTTGATGGTGAAACCTTTAATCTGTTATCTCTCATTTCCAGAGGCTGCTGTGAGATCACAGAAACAAGCTGAGACTGAAGACTGCGACCAAGTAGACATCGAGCACTTTGAAAAGATCCTGCCTCAGCTGGTGAGTAGCTAAAAAAAATAGGGGTATGAATGTGTCATTCAAGAGCCATAAATTATAATGATAAAGCTGCTCCACTGTCCTGTGTAATCTAGATTTGTTGCTTAGACGGATGGTATTTTTCTTGTTTGGCTCCTGATTTCTGGATTGTTTCTGTGATGCACACTCGGCCTGGGTCTTTCAGATTATACTGTTTTATTATGTGTGCAACTGACATGCACTTTATACATTATTTCATCTGCTGCCTGTATTACAGCTAATCATAAGAGCAAGTATAAGGCCTTCCATGTGACCAAGTATTGATTTTCAAACTTCGTCTTGTATTTTAGTTAGTGTTCTTTATATTGTTGATTAAGGCAGCAACTAACGATTATTTTCATTGTCGATTAATCCGTCGATTATTTTCTCGATTAATTGATTAGTTGTTTGGGCTATAAAATGTCAGAAAATGGTGAAAAATGTCGATCGATGTTTCCCAAAGCCCAAGACGACGTCCTGAAATGTCTTGTTTTGTCCACAACTCAAAGATATTCAGTTTATTGTCATAGAGGAGTAAAGAAACCAGAAAATATTCACATTTAAGGAGCTGGAATCAGAAAATTTTGACTTTTCTTCCCTCAAAAATTCCTCAAACTGATTAATCGATTATTAGAATAGTTGGCAATTAATCTAATAGTTGACAACTAATTGATTGATCGATAGATTAATAGTTGCAGCTCTATTGTTGATAGTTTTGTTGATTTTAGTGTTTTAATCACTGTACAAATTCTACAATGTTAGCCATAACTCTTGTTATTGGTGGATGTGGCTCAGCGCCTACAGGTGTAGCTTTAATAAGTTAATTCAAATCCATTTCCTGAAATCCCAGGCTGGACCGGCTCAAACTGCTAGTAGTTTGTTTGTTATATTAAATGCTGGTTGAACATATTGATATATTGATCATTTCCAATATAAATCTCACAGTCTTTCTCTCTCTTCCAATGCAGCTGCTGGACTTCTAGCACCGTGACGCCACAAGATGGAGCCAGAGTGTTTCCTGCCTGCGTGTTCCTGCTTAAATCCTTCCACTTCAATTCCAACATGTTTATTTTTTCTGCATAAATGCAATTTTCATAATCACTCAAGTCTGAGATTAAATTAAGATTCTCATTCTGTATGTATTTGAGTCGTGTGATTTTAAGTAGAAAGCAGCAGCGCCGTCCAAACGCCTCCATGCCACCACCAATAGAGCCCACCTGTGCTCCTCTGTGCAACAACAGGTGCTTCCAGCATGCTCCATGGTGCCCTTCATCAAAGCCTCCTGGAGCAGTTGGAAGCAATTAGAGTAATAAGGGGAGCAGCCAGTCCCTTAGATGATGACAAGTGCCAGGAAAAAAGGAGTACCCCCTCCGGCCACTTTGAAGTTCCCTTTTGCTGTCCTGCGATGTTTAGTTAGAGGTGGGGGGAAGGGCAAAGGGGACCTCTGGCACAGGGGGGAAAGTTGAATGGGAGTGTGCGTGCACGAACGTGTGCACGTGTTAGCCAAACACGGCCAGAGACCACACGCATAGATATTCTGTTTGAAAGGAAACATAACAAAACACATTGGAACATGGTCCAAGAGGAGCAGGGTGTAATTCTGAAGGTAAATAAACGAAAAGAGGCGAGTAGTAGAGGTGCTTTCTCTCCTTTCACCACAGCAGAGGGGGGAAGTCGGGCCTACAAGGGAGAGGGTAATGTGGGGTTTTCTAACCCTCAGTGCCTCAGATGGTTTTCCACCAGTGGTGTATTTGACCAACATGTCTTCGCTCTGAGTCAGCATAGCTGTGCAACACCTCACACTATTTATTTGTGTGGCTCTCGAGTGACTCACTACGCTTACAAACGCTGCTCACATGCAGCTGGAAGCAACTTAAAGTCAGTCAGATAGGTGCTCGAGGACGCAGCACCTGGAATTTGACCCAGAACCTTTTTTTAGTAGGGCCCAGACTGGATTTGTGTTTCCCAGGAGAAACTTCCACAGCAGGCCTTCAGGAGAAGGTGTGTTTGGTTGAGTGAAGTTAATTTTAATGATGCCATGAGGACCGGGTTAATAATAACAGTCACTCACAGCAAGCCAGTCCTGCCCTCTAGTTTTGAGTAGTACAGTAAACTGCAGATCCACCGCTTTGACAGCAAGATGAAATTATTTTATTACCAGACATGACGCCAAATAATCTTGCTGCAAAAGTACAATACATCCTCACTCATTTCCACGATAAGAAACACATTTGTAAAAGGTGCCTTTCTGGAGATTTATTACAGATGAAATGGATCTCCAGCTTGCAGTTTAGATCAAAATAATTACTCATGTCTCTCTTCTTTTCCACAATATTGGAAGGTCCCTGTCCCGGTGAAGTAGTGCACTACTGTACAACTTTTCTCCTCATGCATCTTAGTGGAACAAATTACATCTGAAGGCAGTATTATTAAACATACGAAAGCAGTTAGGACAAGAATGGGGAGGGGCGTCGAAGAGAGTAATGAGTTAAAGCTTTTCTTGATCATACATTAAAGGCAAGGGAGTGTCGACAGCCAGTCCAGACGCTTTGAAGAAGCTCTGGAGTGAGAAGCGTTTCCCTGGAGAAACAGACTGATCTGTCTCCAGCCTTCTGGCTGGTCTTTTGGACAGCGCTGCTGCACATGGGACAAGCTGCCCTCATCACTTGAAGATATCGGCCTGATTGTAGCCATCAATATCAATACTGATTTTATAGAAGCACCAGAGACTGCCAGGATTATTCTTCATGACAAAATAAAAATAAAGGCATTCATAAATTCTGAGAATACCTGTCTTCTGTGGGTTTACTATACTTTTTTTTATATAAATACAAATGGAGTGTGCCCGAGTCTTATAGTGCTGTGTGGTAACAGTAATCGTGATGCTTGTCTGGGGTGGAGTCGTCTGCATCGGTCTTGAGAGTCCCTGTTTGGATTATGTCAGATTTCACTCCTTAATTCCCGACTCACTAGTCTGTGGTTGTTTTCTTTTTCTGTTAGAATGACACAGCTTCTCGCATCTCACCAACTTTCTGTCATCCCAAAGCTCCTTTCTTCTCGGGCCCAAACTAGAGTCCCGTCTATGACAAGTCATCATAATACACCCATTTCCCTGACTGTTGGATTTTCTGAGATGGCTGCAACAACATGCAAGCAGCAGCAAAATCTGAAGTGTACGAGCTACGTCAAAGTTTAAAGGCTTACGTGGCACATAAAACATTCACTTTGACTGTGAATGTGTACATAAAGAACATTTATTGTACCACATACATCAAGTGTTTGCTCTTTTTATCTGACAGACCAGCGGTGGATGAAGTGCCTGAAAGCCACACTTGAGTAAAAGTACCGATATTTTACCAGAAAATGACTTAATTAGAAGTTAAAATCACCTGTTAGAATATTACTTGAGTCTTAAAGTGTCTAATATTTACTGTACTTAAGTATCAAAAGTAATTTTCTGATATTAAATGTACTAAAGTATTGAAAGTAAAAGTTCATGTAAATGCTGTTAATAAAAAAGCAAGCAAGTCAGAATTTTGAGGTTTGTACACCACCTTAAAAATAAAGGCTACATTACACTTGAAGAAAAATGAGGTCTTCACCACTTAAAGGATTAAAAGAACAAAATCCAGTTTTTCCTTCCCTCATAGTCGCAAGTACGAGAGGGGGGAAGTAGTGCCTGGACTTGAGCGGAAAACAAAACTTAACTATGGCTCTGAGAGCACTTTTTTTGCACTTTCCTATCACGTGAATGATGTAACTTGCAAGCTAGGACCACTGATTCGCCAAACCCGCTTGCTTGCAATAATAACGAGTAACAAAGATGCTTAGGGGAAATGTATCGGGGTAAAAGTACACATTTTATTCAGGAAATGTAGTGGAGTAAAAGTGAAAGTTGACAGAAATATAAAAACTCACCCAAAAACTGTAGGTGTACTGTAACAAAGTATATTTACTTAGTTACATTACACCACAGTGACAGACCTTGTATTTTTTTTTTTAATCTGGTTAAAACATTTGGTTGATAGTATTAAGTCCTGGAAAGACAAATAAAATCTTCTGTCATGTAAGCAAATTTATAGATCTAGAGGAGACGACAGGAAGTCTTAATCCACAAAGAAGCTACAGGTGATATCCGCCATTAGTGCCATTTTTACCTCCAACATTTCCATTACACGTGTTTTATATAATTAATATGTGATGGCATGGCATCTGTTCTCGGATGTTTGTGTGCATGTATGTGCTCGCATGCATCTTGTGCTTGATCTGGGGCTGTGATGCATTAGTGCCGAGGAGACAAGAGGCCCTTGTGGCCCCCTCATGGGCACGGAGCTGTCTAACCATGGAGGAATGCTGCAGCGAGTGCATTCCTCTTAGATGTTCCACACGCAACACATGAAAAGATACAAACATTTACAGCGCTGTCAAAAAAAAAAAAAACACAAACAAAACATGGGCGCCGGTCGTTTGGTGCGCATGCGTTTGACGGAACGCTCGCGTGTGTGGAGAGAATGCAAATACAGATGCAGCATCTCTGTGGACTGTGTGTGCTGCTGTGACATGCGGAGTTTCCTGGAGGCCCCGGGCCTCTCTGAGGGGCCTGAGGTCCTAAGGCTAAGCTTTGTTAAGGAGCCACAGGGCCCACGCCGGGGATGATTAGAACATACCTGGCAGTTTGAGCCACTTGGGCGCTCCGCTGGGATCACTCCTAACTGGTTGTGGCGCTTGGCTGTTAGTCTGAGGCTGGAGATGGTCTGCTGCTGTGCTCCGTGTATCGGCCGGGGCTTTGGTAGCCGCAGGGGGCGGAAAGGATTCTTCCGGAACCAGTGAGGTGGATGATAAGGTCAAAGACCTTGGCATGCAGCTGAAGAGGGGAAAAGGGAGCAAGAGAGATGTACAATTAGGCCCGCAGCTGGGTTATTTCTGGAGCCCTGTACTACTACCTTAACTACATTACCCTCCTCTTCCACCCCGAGTACTCTACGTCTCCACCTCCCTCCTCTGTGTGGTGGCCTACATGGTCCGGGCATAGGCAATAACAACAGAGTAATCCCCTTACATAACACCGCACAAACTCAACGAAACAAGACCATTCAATTAATTTTGGGAGCGTCTAAAAATAAAGAAGCAGTTCGGCCAAGGTGACGTCAAAAGGGGTGTGTGTGCCGGGGGGGAGGTGGGTCTCAAATGAGTCGCCGAGATCCGACTGGACCGGAGGTCAGCGGAGCACTCTATTTTTAGGCCCCATCAAAAGCAGAGGTATAAAATTAGTCCAGCATTGACCCTCACAAGATCTGTCAGTCACGCTTAGAGAAGCCGTGAACTTGAAGGTCACGCACTCGCAATGATGAAAGGGCCGATGTTTGATGATATTTAAAAAGGAGCAAGTAATGACCGAAATCTCTTTAGCTGGTGGCAGGTGGCACAGTGTGAGGTTGGCCTTTGTTAGACTTGTTAAAGGACTTCATCAGCAGACATGTGAAGCCCTCGGCGACGGGCTAATATTAACTGCAATAACACCGTTTGGACAAAAGTGGTGAACGGAGCCTGACTTTGATGTCAAATTTGAGCGATGTTGGAGAACAGACCATCACGCTTAGCATCAGATTGTCTCTCTCAGTGTATGTAGATTAAAAAAAATGTCAAGCCTGAAGGAGGCCAGTGTAAACAAGAGTTAAGGGTACTGGGTCAAAACGAGTCCATCTTCCAAATTCCCTCCACAAGTCCAGAGCCCAGCGTGTTGACTGTCTGTCCTCACAGTGGTCGGGGGCACCGGAACTCTAAATTAGCCCTGGTGAGTCAACAGGACAGCTTTCATGTAGACAAGGGCTCATGTCAGATTGCAGGAGAGGTCAGGATGTAAGGGTCAGAGGTCAGGATGCAGTGTTGGTCCTCGTCTTTAATAGCTTCCTGTCTGCTGTGTTGTGCAAACCTGAGCGGTAATCCCTTGTGATACTGGTTCATATCAAAGGGATTGCCTCGCTCTCTGGTACAGGTATGGGACTCATCACTCCGCTCGGTCCACCACTTTGATCCAGACTGAAATATCTCACCAGCTAACGGATGGATTGACGTGACATTTGGTACAAATATTCATGTTGCTGAGAGGATGAATCCTACCAACTTTGGTGACACCCCATCTCGTGCCATCACCTGGTCAAATATGTTATTTGTCCAATATTTTGGTTTATGACTAAATACCATAAACTGTATATAAGAAGTGGACGTAGTCACCGTGACGTCACCCATTGGTTTGTGGACTGCCGTTTTGAAGCCTATAGTTCAGTATTTTGGCCGTCGCCATCTTGTTTTTTTGCAACCAGAAGTGACACGAGAAGGTGGAGCTAAGTACAATTGAACGCTGAATAATTTTTAATAATAATTTTTGGGCGACCAAAAATATTACAATTAACTTTCATGAACTGAAAACACACTGAGAAAGGGTTAAAGTTGTAAGACAAAAACACGGACAACTCCCAGACCGGACAACACCGTGGTAGCGACCTGTCAATCACGAGGTAGCCCCGCCCTAAAGCATCCCCTGCTTTATGGTCTATTTGACTCTAAATGGGACCATTATTTACTAAATGAACATTATGCTGTATTGAAGAAGACTTGAAACTAGCGATTGAGACCATAAACTCATGTTTACAATGATTACTGAGGTAATAAATCAAGTGAGAAGTAGGCTCATTTTCTCACAGACTTCTATACAATCTGACTTCTTTTTGGAACCAGAGGAGTCGCCCCCTGCTGGCTATTAGAAAGAATGCAAGTTTAAGGCACTTCCACATTGGCTTCACTTTTCAGACCCGGAGGTTGCTGCCTGCTAAATACGTGCAAAACTAATGACAATCCCATCAGCCTCAGCTGTGGGTATGTGTTTAGTACTAATTAGCTAATGTTGGCATGCTAACATACTAATCTAAGATGGTGAACATGGTAAACACTATACCTGCTGAACATCAGCATGGCAAAATTTGCCATGCTAGCATTAGCATTAAGCTCAAAGCACCGCTGTGTCAATGTACCACCTCCTGCTAGCGTCGCTGTATCACTATTAAGCCAAACCTGATCCAGTGGCTTTAATAATGTAATACAGGAAGACACGATTGATCAGATCAGGTAATCTTTCTTGTCATAATCTAAAAAAGATCAGCTTGAAATATGTAAGATCTGTAGCAGCAAAGTTCACTATCACAATTTATTTGGCAGCGATTTACTTCAAACAAACCCTGAACCACAACATGAGATTTCGAGGTCTGCCCTTAATAATTTATTTGATCTTTGACTTGAATGTTTCATTTCAAAATCTATTACAAGTTGCACCGATGCTCCTGATTCAGACTTTGAAGGCGCACCTGTTTCTGCACACATGTAGTTCTGTATTGCCGGAGGAAAGGTGAAACGTCAGGGTCAATAGGAGACACAGTGGGGCGCTCCGCTGCAAGGTGTCTCTTTTTCTGGAAGAGCCAATTCGGGCTCTTTTTGTTTCTCTGGCATGAAAACGGGGCGACCAGGAGAGGTGATTTACCAGCCTGACTTGACATCAGACTTGGAAATAAACCAGAGCTGCTGGAAGCATGCTGGCCTGGAGGAGCAAGAAGGGGACGGAGTTAATGCAGTTTCACATCACACAAGTGGAGCTTGGATGATGTATGGTTACTGCTGCAGGGGACAGTTGGCTCTGAAATACGTCTGCAGATCACATGGCTTGATTTTTCCTCTTTCTAATAATCAAATACAGAAGAACAGGGTGCTGACACGAGATGATCTCTAACCTTTGAGGACACGTACATTGCACAAACTCTCTCCCTTCAATGTGCTGCCTTCATCCGACGGAGAGGAGATGGCAATACTCGTTTCCAGACTTACAATGTAAACCCCTCTCCAAAAACAGCAAAGGAGCAGATCCACTCACAATGAGCTGTAATTTAAAAAACGCCTCTCCTGGAAAAACAACAATAAATTTGAAGGGGCTTCAAAGGGGCCGCTGGCGCTCTTACTTTTCTGTACATAAAACAAAGCGCCGGTATGTTCTTAAACCACTCAATCGCTCACCCTGCGATGAAACACACTGAGACAGAGGCTGAGAGAGAGATGTAGCAGGCAAAGAAAAGAGAGACTCCTTTTGACTTAATGTGGGATTTTATGGAGTCTGACTAAGGGACTGTTGGCTAAACAGTTAATCTCCTTTCTCTTTCACCTTCTTTTTCTTCGACTCTAGAGGTTTTCAGTCAGTCTTAATATGGTGATATTATCCAACAAAAGAGCAAAGTTTTCAACAGAGCTCCATGTTTCTCAGCATGGTCCTCTTGGGGTGCTAAATGCCCCCAGGGTGTAAGGTGACTAATTTGGGCTGCAAGCTAATCTTCTGTCATATATAAGAGCATCAGAATAACTCCCAGAGAGGAAGCAGGACCGTCTACTGCGACCAGATATCCTGTTGGATGTTGCATTGATACACTACACGGGCTGAGGAGCTTCATCAGTGGGAGGGCAATATCCTGCATCCTGATTTTGTCAAGAGGCAAAGCCGTGACATGTGTGAGCGCCCAAAGAGAAAAGGCCAGGTGTCCCCCTGGTTAAATTCCCCCCCATCCAGCACTGATCCTGCTAACTAATAGCACCGGGGAGCTACCATCCCTGGCACCGAAACCAGGAGCACTGAGCTGTGGAGCTGCGTGGGAGTGATTGCTGCCTGACAGGAGACACAAATTTAGAAGAAAACAAGCAATTTAGTGTGGTATTTCAGTGCATGAGGTGTCCCAGATTACCAACGCTGATTATATCAACACTGTGTAGATCTAACCACATAACTACACAGTATAATCCACTGTCCCCTCCCGTTTGGCACCTGAATAAAAACAGAAAAATGCATAGCAGCGGCAGGAGTGACAATTCTACTGAAAATGTGCTTTCCATTAAGATCTCTAAAGTGAGCTGCTGGTTTCTATTTTCCGGGCTGGATGAAGACCTTTCCAAAAGAGAAAAAAAATCAACTCAACAGAGACATGGTTCAGAGTGATGATATGAAATGTATCAACTACAAAAGAAACGATCCACCGAGGAAAGATTGATAGAAAAATATGCCTTTACTCAATCATCTGTGGAACGCACGTTTGTCAGAAACACTAGGGCTGCTAGTTGTTATTGACCGATGTATTGATTATTTTTTCAATGAATCAAATTAATATTTTAGTCACCATAATTGCAGAGAAGCACATCACATGCTGACCCAAATCACTCATCAAAAAATTATTAAAACTGTATAACAAAACCAGAACGTATAAAAATTAGCATATACCACATATAAATTAACCCCCTGAGACCCACGACCGTCTTTACTGTCTATCAGAGGCTGTAGCAGGTTCAGTTTTAGAGCTAGAGTGAAGGTACAGATATCATATGAAACCTTAGGAATCCATTGGTACCAATCATGTCATGCTAGCTTGTCGGGAAGAAACGGCTAAGTAACGCTCCAAAGTTAGGAAAAACTGGCATGGCAATTTTCACAGAGGTCCCTTGACCTCAGACCTCAAAATATGTGAATGAAAATGTATTCTTTGGGTACCCACAAGTCTCCCTTTTACAGACATGCCCACTTTATGATAATCACATGAAGTTTTTTTTAATGCAGTATAAATGTGTTATTTATATTTAAAAATGGTGTATTTGAATATTTCTGCATACTGGGGTCCCTAAACAGTCTTGGAATTGCATAAATTGGTTATCACTGTAAAGCAGAGACTCTTGTGGATCCAATGAGCCCAACTGTATTCATGTGTGATGATGTTAGTCTCCATAGTAGCCATTTCATTGCAGCATTTTAAATTAATCTCCAGGTTCCCAGCTTTCAGATGATGTACACCAATTCTATGTGACATCTACTGCTGACCTGCTATCTCCCCCTAAAGACCCCCTGTACCCCCCTAAAAAAAAAAAAAAAACTGGACTATTGTGGGTCTCAGAGGGTGAATTAATTCTTTCTAATTATTAGCAATATTTAAAGTGTGTATTGTCTTGTGGGGCACAGATAAATGAAATACTAATTCAGTGTCAAATAGAGGTGTTTCAGGCCCAATAGTAGATACGTATCCACCCCACTGAGGTCATGGGAAAAGTTTACACACAGGCGTTTTTATGAATGGGTGTCCCAGGGTGTTGAGCTGCTGACCCAGGTGGAGAAAGCACAGAAAGGACAGAACGTAACATGCACTGTGCTTTTTGAGGTTATGAAACCTTGTATTTGCTGACGGCGGCCCTATCTCCTTCCTTCATCTTTCTTAGTTGAAGAAATATTGTCACAACAATACGAAAAGGAAGGTCAGATGCTCGGCAACAATGTAAAAACACCAGCCATCGGAGCAATTTTATTCTTCGCTGCATCTCTGACGCTGGGAGGGGAAGCGGAGCTTGTTCATCCACAGCTGAGTAAACTACTTAAGTCCATCTTATATGGCTGCAGACATGATTTTTTGAAATTCAAAAACCTCAAAATGTGGTAATGATAGCGATAGACAAACATAGCCATGTTCGAGTGCCAGACTTCCTTTTGTTATTTCACTGTGCGTTTGAAGTCTTGAGAGAGTGAGTGAAATCTTAGCGAACTCACTTTTCTGCACTTTCTCTGAATCAAAAAAAACTGGCGATAAAATCTGTTGGACAGGATTCACAGAGGAGTACGCTTTCACAACACACACTATGCGGCTACCAAATACTGCACAGTCTTTCCTTGAAATCTCTCATATTGTCCTCTCAAAGCAGCTGTGTTAAACCTGTCCGCAATAAGATAAGCTGTGGGTCTGTTTCCTGTGCTGCCTGTAAATATGGCCTAATCACTCTCCAGTGGAGCTGGTGGGACAGATGTTACAGTTGCATCCCTCCACCACCACCACCACCACGATGAAGTACATATTGATGGTTCACAGACTGTTTACACTGTCTTCATTCATCTGTGCTATGACCATTCCCAATTGGATCCATTTGCCAACCAGAGTCTGGTGGTTTACATAGCGGAGCCCCTCCGGCATGTGGAGCCCATGCTCTTTACCCTCTGCTTGTTTCGTGACTGCACACAAGCAAATAAATAAAAAAAAAGTGAAGATCTATGTCCACAAGTAATCCACAGCGGAGCGAGGCCTGGCGGGTACGGGATCTAAACAGACTCTGATGACTGTATATATGGAGTGAGTTCAACAAGTGACACAGAACGTTATGCTTTGATCTGCTAATTATAGTGGAAAACAACCTGGCAACGAAACAGTTTGACTGCATTACCTGAATTTTCCACCTTGCAAACAACTAAAACTGTCCAAGACGTAAATGTGGAGGTCCAGCAGGTGAAGCTCTTTGTTCTAGCTGATTTTTCAATTAAAGCGTTTATAGAATCACAAACAAAACCTCCTGAAAAACATCCCTTGATAAGCTCAAGACTTTAAAACTGCAATAACTTTTTTTGGCCACTTGGGGGCAACAGAAACAAGTTGTGTTTCCAATTTTTCTTTGCATTTGTATCGCATTAGAAAAGCTGTATGGAAACGGCAAAAATCGCTAAAACTTCGTCAATTGCGAAATAAAAGTTTTTACGCTTGCTCAAGGAGGTTTTTGCCGCTATTGAAAAAGATTTGATGCGCTATATGGATAATGGAAACACTTTTGCCGAATAAATTCTGACTGTAGCGAAAATTTAACTCACAAGACTGATCAGCTTTTTCTGCTGTCAGCGTCTTCTCCAATAACGTGTGCTTGTCTTCGTCTCCGGACAACATGAAACATGGCCAATACTAGCTGACTTAAAAGAACAATTAAAACAAATTCCTGAAGACATCTCTTCATGTTTCTATCGTAGATGGGTTAGTTAAACGGCCAAGCCGACATGTGTTTCGATGATCAGCGAGGTGAAATGACTGTTGTCTGACTGGTGGCTTTGAGGTGAGCATATTAATTGTATGTTTTGTACGTTAATAAATTATAATAATTGTGCAAATCCCTATTGATTTTATTTATTATATATTCACTTCACCGCGTGTCACATAACATTGCACCGGAAAAGGGGCGAAAATAAGCATGTCCACTCGGGTGTCATGTTTCCATCACTGCAGAGTCATTTGTCCCGGGAATGAATGCCGATTGTAACCTTTCCCACTAAAGACGAAAGCCAGATGTTAGTGGGTATTAGTGGGTTTTTTGCCCAATGGGAAAGGGGCTTTATTGTAGAAATATCAATTATAGACGCTTCAAACACTTATTTTTGCGCGTTCAAATGCTGAATAAAGGTTACACAGGGTGACCTAGCTTACACAAAGTGTATCTTTCCTCCAACGGCAAAGAAAACGTTCAATTACTGTTTAGCTGTCATTTTTATCTTACAAAGCCTTTGTGCTCCTCAAAGGCATTAATACCTGCACCTTGGTGATGCCTTTAATTGCCATTTAGCATTAAGCTGGCTGAACAATAAAGCCCAGGCTGAGGGGATGTTGTCAGGTTTAATGAGGCCCTCGGTGAAAGAGGGCTGCTGTGTCGGCACCACCAAAGGCTGCTCCCTGAATTCACCTCCAGTGGACCAGAGTGGTCCTGCGGGGATTTGATGGGCTGAGGGAGCACAGACTGTCTCTCCCCCACTGTGGGGGTGTGTGGGGGGGCTGCAGTAGCATCCCTCGCTGTGCATGGCTAGGCGGGCAGAAAGCACAGAGGTTATAACCGCGGTGCCACGGAGCGAGGTGCCGCAGAACAACGTGGCGTTGTGACACTGAAAAGGCCAGGCAGCGGTGATCAGAAGAAACGTTTAGTTGGTGGTTGTTCACATCACCTGACTGCAAACGGTAAAATGAAGAATGAGAACATACAGTGCCAATAAAGGCACGAACAAGCACGGCCACAAACAGACATATGGAGACAATAACATGTGGCACAAAGGGGAACAGGGCCGAAAAATAAAAGCAATGACAACTGTGAACTCCTGGCCCATATTTAAGAGGGGTACATGGTTCACAGTTTCACATGGAGTCCTCCGCCTCCAAAACCCATTCCAGTTACTTTGATTCTTTATTCATCCACCCCCAACCCCCTCCTAACCCCCACCAGCACCACCCCATCCTTAAATCCAGCTGATGGAGGCTCTTTTGTCCACCAGCACCCAGGCAACAACATCAAAGGGCTGCTGGGTGTAAATGCAGAGTGCCTGAAAAACAAAACAAAACTGAAAAATAAAGAAGTCCCAGAGGGGACGGGAGATATTCACGACAACAGCACCCCGGAGAGGGAAGGAAAAAGAGCTGCTATGTACAGCAGGAAATAAAGACACAGGGAGAAAGAAAGAAAGAAACACACCCTAACTTGTCGTTCATCATCATTTACTGAATACACAAAGGTGTGGGTTGGGTCATTCTCGAGTTTAAGACAACAATAAACAAATGAAAATAATGACTTTGCATGAGACCATTATGACACTTTCTTTGTGCTGGATCATCAAAGCCCATTAGGGGACAGTGAAAGGCCTTTCCACTGCCGCTCATGACCACTTCCTCATTCTCTGACAGCTGAATTGGAGGCTTGATGGATTGTTGCGCAAGACAATGTCATGCTTTTGGACTGAAAGCTTTGCTTTGATCTCGCTGGATGCCCTTGAAGCTTCAACAGCGGCTGATATGTTAACAACCGGTCTGGTTATTCTAGCTCTATCCTCCACCTACTGCCCTGCCGGTCGGAGCCGTGCGAGGGAAAAGGGGGACGGTGGGGAAGGGGAGATAAAAGCCTTTTGTCTCTGCCCCCATGTGGGACTCCTGTAGAGTCACGCTTGGCGTGGCGGCATGCCTCGTCTCGTACCCACAAAGTACCCGCCAGTGACACGCTGACTCCAGAGCCTGGCACCAGGTCTCCAGCCAGCCAGCGCAGAGCAAACCCTCTATTCAGCAGAATGTAGGAAACACAACTACATCGGGCCCAAAGCTTATAATTAAAAGTCCTCAGCCTCAAAGAGCACAGCATCTCCATCTTAATGGTAGGCTTCCATCTGAGGCATCGGTTTAATACTTACTCTGCGTCCCATCAGATAGTGATGTGGACAGAGGAGGAAGAGAGACATTAGAACTACAAAGAACACATGTGTCCCATCCAGGATTAGAGGTTCACTCTTCCCTCAGTAGCCTAATTGCTGGATTGGCCAGATCAAAATCACTTCATTGAGATCAAGGCCGCTGTCTTCCGTCTTGTCTCACTACTCTGTTGCACAATAACTCAACAAAAGCAGCGACAAAGCAGGGGGGAGAAAGAAAGAAAAAGAGTCCAGAAGTCGCGGAGCGAAGATGACTGTAGTTCATGTTTAGAGAGCATGTTGTGTGATTAAGGGAAGGCCACATCAAACATTGTGGCTTAAGAAAACCACCAGTTGAAAAACAAGATACTTCTTCTGTGCAGAGCGGCGCAGACTGGAGATGCTGTTGTTCAGAAGGCGGGCCAGCCCAAACTAACCCGCCTGTCTGTCTCTGGAGACAAACAGGGAAACAAGAGACATCATAGAAGGAACTTGGAAGTCATTATGAGTAAGAGAGCAGGATGAGCTACAGACTTTAATTCAGAGTAGCAAAACACAACAGGTTATAACGATGTAAACATGCAGGGAATTTGAAGGATTTCATTCTACAATCTCAGAGTTTACTCTTAAAGGGATAGTTCGGGTGTTTTGAAGTGGGGTTGTATGTATCCATAGTCAGTGTATTACCTATAGTAGATGACGGTCGGCACGCCACCCGCTTGGAGAAACAGACAGGAGTTACCGCACAGAAGCAAAGTAATGTACTGCTGTGGACGGGGCCGGCAGCAAAACGTATTTTAGCCACCTAAAAGAAAGGCTCACCTAAAAAAATCACTATCAGTTTCAGTGTACGTTATGTTTAGAATATTTTCCTTTTCCGACGGGAAACTGAGGCCGCTGTATCCATCTATGCTCTCGCCAAAGCCACCAGATCCATTGAAATCATCTGTAATTTTTCTAACCAAAGTCACACAATAACACAAACTCATGGTACGTGTCCACAGGGGCGTTTTTTTATCGCGAGGGATCGCCTCGCTTCCCAGCATTGGACGCTTGATGGGCTGCCACTAGACAAAAGGCACCTGATTGGACAAATCTTTCCTCGTGGGCTGCTGCTCCCAGCTTTCAAACTGGAACCAACATGGCGGCTCGTTTGGAAACTTTCTTCTGCTGTATCACGAAAGTTGTTCATCAAAATGTGTTTACTGAAAACATTTTATGCGAGAAATAATCCATGCAGCTGCTGAATCTGTCTTTATTTTGGATCGACAACACTTGGTTTAAAAGTTTCTAGGGATTTTTCAGTGGCGTCGAGTCGTATCGGACGCCTGTGATTTGCATAAAGTAGCCTAGACCTCAACTTTATGCAAATGATGAGCGGGCGACGTGACGGTCCGTCTCTCGAATCGCGCCTCCACGCTACCAGAATGCATTGCACGGCTGCTTACATAGACAATAAATGGGAAGTGTGGAAAGGACGGAGGCTGACCAGCAACTTTAACCATCACCCACTTCTTCTGCTTTTAGAAAAGGGACATGTATTGATAAGAAAATGCTACTAGAAAAGGTTGAAAAGACATTATTTTGCATAAAATAGGTGTATGAATGTGAGACATTTTAACAGAGATGTTTTTCAGTCATTTGTTTGGCAGAGCGTTTCTATACATTTGGACAAAACCTCAAGGCTCTCGAGGGGTTCTGTCATGTATCAGGGAAATGCTGACTGAAAAGGATGGATGGATAACACCCCCCTTTTCCCAGAGAGAACTTCTCTGGACACAAGAACAGCAATATTGTGGCCACATGTGTGAGCTTGTTTACTTACGCTTGGCTTTTAACTGCAGGAATGTCATGATTTAAACCACAACATAACAGACTAAATTATTAGCATGTTACCACACTACACACTTTTTTCTCCCCCTTTGATTGGAACAGGAGAAAGTGTGCATGTGTCGACCAACATCAATGTGGTAGATTAACACACGGACGCAGCGAGGCGTCTCTCTCCTGCTGTCTCAAACACACAGGAACACACAGGGATCAGCAATCTCTGAGGTAAAGAGATGGAAAGTTTATTTCTAAAACCCTAATCATGGAAATCTCCCCTTTAAACAATAAACGTTCAACTTTATTTCATCTCCCCTCCTTGCCAGTACCACATCAAACAAATCCTGAGGTCAACAAGGGTCAGCGAAAGGATTTGGATAATGATGAGGCTCAAAGAAAAAGATTGAGGGTGGTGAAAGAGAGATGGTAAAAGGAGGGGAGGGGAGCTGATGGGAACAGAAGAAAGGATGGGGCTGGCGGGGAGAAAGAAGGTGCAAAAGGCTAGGGCTTGTAACGACAGACCCCCTGATTACACTGTTGCACAAATAAACAGGCCCTCTGCAGGCTCCCTGGAGTCCAGCTGCGGCGCAGGAGAGGAAAGCTTTCATTTCAGGGGGCCGAGGGTCGAGCAAGTGGCGGGATGGGGCCTGGCTGTCTACCCGCCGCACCGCTTCCTAGCATCTCCGTCAGCAAGTCAATGAAGAGGGGAACGGGGCGACATCTCTTTTGAGAAGCTCGTTGATTACGTGCCCCTTCCTGCGCTAGAAAAGCACGTCAGCGCGTGGATTAATAACTGTCAATCTCAGAGAGCGACAGAGAGGAGGTTGAAAAGAGAAAGGATGCTGTGCTTTTTGATGATGATGATGATGATGACGATGATGAGGGGCCATCTGTACGGGGTCAGATAAGTGTTGGAGGAAAGAGAGACAAGGTTCAAGATGCCCCGGAGCCACATCTGTAATCGTCTTTCCTTCACCTCCGACCATTACGGGGTCCTGGTCCTCTCTTGTCTCTGTGTCCTGCAGCTATCACGGCCCACATCAATGCATGCCCCTGCCAAATGTATGCCCCCCATTAAGGGGCCATCATCAGATAAACAAGATAAACAAGTCCAATTCCTGGCAGGACTGATCAAAGGACTCAATGTTAACCCCATGGCCAATTTCAAGTAGGCAGAAAAATCAAACACAGATGAGGTCACATGGAAACGGGGGAGGCTAATCCATTGTCCCTTTATGGGCACAGAAAGCAAAAGGGACAGTGAGGAGGGTGGAGGGACGAATGGAAATAGTTTAAAAACAGGGGAGGGGGGCATGAAGATACTTTCTCAATTGCACCCTTGCATGTTGACATCCCCTAGGGATTGCAGCCTTATCCTCGCAGTAAAAACTAAATTCCTGCCAGACATTGTACGGACAGGTGCACCTGTTCACCACCACACATCGAGAAAACACGTATAGCAACAGAGAGTGAAGCTCTCAGATATGTCTCGGACGTAATACAGAGGGCAGCACTCCAAGTTGTAAAAGTCATCTTGGCTACTGATCTTGGGTGCAGCGACTTGGCTCTACAAGAATGATACATCCACTTTATTTTCCTCCCTGAATTTCCTCGGTAGATGATTGCGTCATCCGCACCAAACACTTGCGCGTATTTCATTAATCTTTTTCCAAAGCTCCGGTGTCGTCTTTCCTTTGTAAATCACCTCTTCCTTGAATGTCCAAACTCTCCCCAGACGCTACACGTCAAATGGAATGAACAGTTGAAAGACAAAATCTTGCCAAGTATGCATACATGGATACACTTTCTCATATATTTTCATCTTTTCTTCTCCCAGACATTTGAGAAGTATTATCAAATACAAAAGATTTTGGGGTAGATCCACTGAAGATGTGAAGCTAAAACTGGTAAATTAACCAGGGCTAAAAGTAACGATTATTTTCATTGTTGATTAATCCGTCGACTATTTTCTCGATTGGGGCTGGGCAATATGACAAGATATTTATCGTCAAAACAATATAAAAAATATCACAATATCACAAAATATCACAAATATCAATCACATAACACAAATTCGTTTTAACGCCACTTGCGATTTTTACGTTGTAGCAGGCAGTTTTAAAGCTAGAGTGAAGACACTGGTATCAAATGAAACTAAAAAACCTGAGGAATCCATTGGTACCAACCATGTCATATCAGCTCATCTCGATGGAGGCTAAATAACGCTCCAAACTTACATTAAACTTTGGCGAGGAACTGGGCGAAAACTGGCATGGTCATTTTCAAAGGGGTCCCTTGACCTCTGACCTCAAGATATGTGAATGAAAATGGGTTCAATGGGTACCCACGAGTCTCCCCTTTACAGACATGCCCACTTTATGATAATCACATGCAGTTTTGAGCAAGTCATAGTCAAGTCAGCACGCTGACAGCTGTTGTTGCCTGTTGGGCTGCAGATTGCCATGTTGTGATTTGAGCATATTTTTTATGCTAAATGCAGTACCTGTGAGGGTTTCTGGACAATATTTGTCATTGTTTTGTGTTGTTAATTGATTTCCAATAATAAATATATACATATATTTGCATAAAGCAGCATATTTGCCCACTCCCATGTTGATAAGAGTATTAAATACATGACAAATCTCCCTTTAAGGTACATTTTGAACAGATAAAAATGTGCAATTAATTTGCAATTAATCACGATCAACTATGGACAATCATGCGATAAATCACGATTAAATATTTTAATCAATTGACAGCCTGAGTATATTTTGCAAGTACTTAAAATGAGAAAATACTCAGTACTTTTCATTTGTCTAGTATTTAATTCAAACTTGAGTATGCAAAAATATGCTTTACCATGTGGTTATTTCATATAGACTATCTATTTATTGAATTACCAGAAAACATGCTATATCGTGATATATATCGTTGTCCAGATATGAAATTATCTATATCGGGATAGAAGATTTTGTCCATATCACCCAGCCCTATTCTCGAATAATCGATTGATTGTTTTGTCAATAAAAATGGTGAGAAATGCCGATCAGTGTTTCCCAAAGTCCAAGATGACGTCCTCAAATGTTTTGTTTCGTCCACAGCTCAAAGATATTCAGTTTAACAAAGCGAATGCCGAACTCTTCTTGACTTCAAGGTAGGACGGAGAGAAGATGCCTGCTTTTGCTCACGTAATCAGTTCATTCACATTCACACAGGAGAGAAAAAGGAAATTCCATTGGTTCCCTCTCCCTCTCAAGAGGGCCATATTGAATTGTAATCAAAAGATTATCCCAGAATAATCAAACAGCCCCCCCATGGGACCACCCACAGAGAGTAGAGAGAAACATGAGACATGGCCACATGCTCTGTTTTTCACCAAGACCTCCATGGCACGGCCAATACGGGAAGGAGCGTGAAGAAGTACAGAGGGTTTTTTTGTCCCGACACTTTTGAATGATGTTGCCCTTTTCTTGTGAATGGCATCGTCTCGTATTGGTTGACTGATGAACGTCAGCACTTTTTAGTCCCATCAGTCTGAATTCATCATTTCAAAGCACATCAGACATATTTAATTCATGCTCCCACAATATGTCATTGTTTGGGTGCTGGCTTATCACATAATGGGAGCAGCTTTACTCTCAAATGATCCTGATAATAGGCCCGGTCTATATTTAGCTCCTGTCTCTCTGACAGACCTCTTGACTGCCGTAGCTGGAAGGGAGAGCCGTAAACAAAGCTGGCAGAGCTTAGACAAGCATGTGACGGCTGCACCGCGCCGCCTGAGGTACTACGAGCCGTGGGGTCCAGAGACAGGGAGGGGTGGAGGGATACGTGAATGAAGTTTACAGACACAACCACCACAGACTCTGGCTGAGGCTTGTGGTTCATCTCAGGGGCTTTGACTGACAGAAAAGTCCTGCGAAAGACGCGGGGGGAGCCTCCGCCAGTAGCCTTCGGGATGGCGGTGAGGATTGTTGGTGATGTTTTTCATCAGAGGCCAACCAATATGGCTGTCTGAATGAGGAGATATTTTCCAAGAGGGAAAATCACCATCAAGGGATGACTTCAAGCTCATGTTTTTGGGGTCAGATGAGAAGAAAATGTTTGTGCATCAAGAATAAATTTCCTTCTTAGTCTCGGGTGTTGGGTGGAGGTGCCTGTGGTAGGTGGTGGGTACATGGTAGACAGACAGACCCCACCCAATTTCTTCAATCCTGCCTAATTAAAGGACCACAAGTCATCCATAGAGATTTCATGGGTTCAAAGAGGACTGGGTGTCCTCTGCTGTAATTTCAAATTACTGATTTCCTTTGAAGAATGCTATCCTTCATCAGGAAGACATAATGTCTGGCACAGAAAAAAAAAAAGATTTAAGAAAGCAAAGCAGCTTCAATTCATTGGCTCCGATGAATCAGAGCTTCCAGGAAAATCAGCAGCGTCTTATTGTATCATTATTATTTTTCTTTTTAAGCAAAACACCCGCGTTTGACGTCAGGGAATCATTGTCATTTCGAGAGTAGTCTTGGAAGCAGAGCTGGGGTTGTGATTGAACTCTGAGAGCTGCCCCGGAGCTGTACTTTGAGGAAGAAACCACGGAACCACAGATAATGCTTTACAGTCCACTGGTCTCAACTACTGTCATCAGATTTTCACTTTTTAAGACACTTGAAAAAGATTGTCGTTCCAGTTTCCTCCAGAGCAAAGGGCACTGCACTGATGTCCAACTTGAGACAATCGAAGTCGCTGATGATAGAATAAATCGAAGAAACCGAAACGGATTGGGAAGGACTTTGGAAGGTCCGTAAGTGTCCATTCTCTCATCAAAAGGAGACACTTCTGACTTTGTCCTTACTGTTGGAATCATCTGGACAGAGTTTATGGACAAAACAAAAGCATCACAGTGTCAGGCACACAATAAAAATGAAACCACCTCTGTTGACTGGTTGAAGACGAGGACGGCACGAGAGACGCAAGTTCAAACGCTGCAGAGTGTCCTCCTCGTCTACTTTCCACTGGTGTAAAGACTTTTCAGGAGACAGGGGAAGGCATCTCCCTTTCATCCTTCACCACAGACAAACATAGACATATAAAAACATCCATGTCGAAGAGTGGCAATAGTCCTTTTAATTCCAGACAAACCCAATGTGAAGAACTTAATTACAGAACGGGGGCAACCCAGCCCTTTTTGAAAATTACACTTACAGTAAGACCTTTGAAGCAAATACTTCCTTTATCCTATTTTTTCTTTTGTTCAATGTTTTGTCTCTTGTAAAGCATGCCATTGACTACTGTGGTTTCCAGTGGGTCTCTGTCTTTTCTCGTCTGTCTCCATCTCTGTCAGGCATTTCGCTCATCAAAGGCCTCTATCTTTTGGACACACATTGGAGGGCAAAAATATTTAAAACCCCAGTTAAAGCCTTTAAGGCCTTTACAGGCATTTTTTTTTTCCCGTGTGATTAATTCGCACGTCAATATATTTTTTTTCAAACTGTTGTTTTTGTCATGAGTACTTTCACACGGAACGCGAATATTATGCGGCGAAAAAGCAACACGTTCTGATCCCAACTCGTCACATACCGCCGCTTTATTACGCACTTTATTTTTATTTGGCTGCTGTCAAAAAAATCATTTTGCTTCTATACTCTTTGGTTTTGATTAGTTTTTGAAAATTTGAAATACACTCCTGCGAATATTTCTCATTTTCGTGTCATTTATTCGTCACGCCCCCGGTGTGTAAAGGCCTTTAGTGTGTTGATTTTAGGCACAGTTTTACATAATCAAACACCAATCCCAGATTCAGATTTAAGAATATTACAAAAAATAATCAAACAAACTCACAGCTGTTGCTTTTGTAGCATATTAAAGCAACCCGCTATCAAACAAATACGTTAATCCTAAATGGTACAATCTAGCTGTCCAGTATGGCAACACAGTATAGTTGCCTTTCCTTGTGACCTTGACACTGACTCAGCCATTGATGGTTATGTGTCAGACTGTGCTCAGAGGGGAAGTATTAGGATTAGGAAACAGCATTTGGTGTGAATGAAGGTTTTATTGCCTTTTGTTGACTTATATTACCAAGATGCACTCAATCAGCTACAACTGGCGCTGAGAATTAGCCAGGTGCTTCTTTACAAACCGCTCCAAGTTTCAACATGATCAACTATTTAATCAACACAAACATGTGGTAAATAAACCCACCACGCTCAGGTGAAACAACTTCAAGTGGAGTGTGATCCCATGACATAATGCCCAGAAATGAAAAACAGACGTTTCCATTTTGTTTGACAAGAATTCTGCTAATTCCTTTCTGTTGAGCGTGGATGTCTCATACAAGTTAAAGATTTCCTCTGCATTAGCTCATTAGTTCAACCCAGTAGAGGTGAAGCTTTGTGGTTGAACAGGACCAGGAGGCCTGGCACCAAACCTCCACCTGAAGCCATCGCAGTAAACCGCGGGAAAGTGTGAGAGGCGTGCTGTTTCACTCATCTTTCTCTGAGGCGGGCGTAGGTGATGCTCTGCCAGGTCTGAGCTACGGTGTTGGGTTCTGCAGTAAATCAGCTTGCTCTCCGATGATCAAACGCTTGTCGTTATTTCCCGCGCTTTCATGTAATCTCATAAAAAGGCCGACCGCTCTGATGGACTGAGCCTGCCTGCCAAGCCATCCGGGCCTCCCATGCTGGCATCTCAGTGTGTGTGGCTCTGCTGGTTTGTTCCTGAAAATCAGAGCTCGAAGGAAAACAACACAAGGCTGAACAACGGCATGAAGAGCATCCCTGTGAGGATTCACTGAAAGCACACTAGGGTCACTTCCTTTACTCATTATGCACAGAAGGGGGCTGATCCATTAACAAGGGTAGGCTACAACACAATATTAGGTGGATGTAAGCAGATTCTTTTAAAAGGGACTGTATGTAACTTTTTACATGTATAAATCGTTTTTTATTGGCAATATGTGAACAGGTTGTAATCTAACCTAAAAAATTAGACCTTCCGTGACTTTCTGGATTTCCTCTATCAGTCTGTAGCTTACTTTTAATGTGAAGAACCCGTTTTCCCAGGAAAATCCAACAGATGTGACATCATCTGCGCTCATGAATGCCGTTCGGTTAGAAATGGAGTCCGCGAACGCCAACAAATGACCAGCCCCCACCACAACTCAGAATCCAAACCAAACTCCACAGATGCACCAAAAAAACAAAATTATATCTGGTGAAGCCCGTCTTGCAAAGCAGGAATGTGACCGACGTCGGGCGAAAACTAGTGTTGTGGGAGAATAGCAGAGCCAGTACGAAGAGTGTGTGGGAAGTGAGTGGTAAAGCAAGAGAGAGAGAGCGGCGGCGAATGTGTGAGAAAACAAACGAGCAGCGGAGCAGAGGAGAGTTAGTTAAGCTTTGAGAATATCAAGGGAATGTACTGTAGAATTTGCAGAAATATGTCTTGTTTCCCTGCTGCTGAGTGGAGTGACGGCGGGGATTATCTCCGGAGTGAGTAACGTTATCGACTCCGACCCAGGAGACCAAAACTACGGTGTCTCCTCTTTGTCCTCTGACCATAGTCGGGAGGCTGAAGCAGGAAAAGTTAGGATCAACATCGGCCGGGCCTTCAATTCATGGAGGGACCTTCGTTTGGTAAGCTAACATTACTGCCAAGTATGTGAAATACAGTATATAGTGATATTGTGGCTTTAGCTGGCTAATGTTGCTTACGTTAATCAACATGATGCCTGTCAGTCACGTTCAGTCTCGTGTGGGTCTGTAGTGCGGGCAAAAGCGCGACCGTTAGCAACAGGAGAATCCCTTTAAGGTAATGGTATTGATCCTTTCTATGAAATAGTTCACCAAAACATGTTTATGGACAAAGGAAGCTTTCATCTGAGAGTTTTGCATTGAGCACAACTTATAGGAAGCCATTTTGTTCCAGTAAAAACTAAAATTTGCGTGTGAAAAATAGGTGGCAGGAAGACGAGATGGAGCGTCTTTGTGGAAGACTAATAAAATGTCTGAAACCACCGCGACTCTAACGAAAAGAGACAAACATCAAAGTCAATAGACTGGCTGTTTGATCTCCCCAAGTTTTTCCTCTCTTTTTAAACATCACTCTGGCCCGTTTACACTCTGGTCTACATTATCCTCCTCTGCCCTTAAAAATCATTTAAAATCTATCAGGGTCTGACATGAGAAGGGAGAACGTTTCAGCTAGAATAAGAGAGAGCTGTGCAGTGACCACTCCGATACACAACATTTACCAGCAAATATCACTTCATCTCCTACCAACTTCTGTGGTATCTCGCGTCGCTTTGAACGAAACGGTTGGTAGTTGTAATGAATGTTCTCCTCTCAACCTCCAGGGAGGTTTATGGCTCGCTTTTTGACAAATGGGACAAAAGGGAGATAAAACGCTAACGCACGCACACAAACACCCACTCCCTCCTCAAATAAAATAAATCAATAACCATAAAAAGGCAGCGATTAAAGCGTTGGATAGCTACACGTTAGAAATAAAACTAGGATTTTTGGCTGATGTGTAAAGGCTTTCAAAGACGGTGCAGGCCGCACACATCACTGATAGATGGATGGTGGGTGCTGGTGTGGTTGGGATGTATCAAACATGTGCTGGTAAGCCAATAAAGCCCAAAAAATGCTGGCAGCTGCAGGACAACTCATTCACAGCTTTGGGCAGGATAGAGGAAACATCGATGTTTCAGGTCCTCCGTTGAAACATTTTCCGTGGCATTAAAGGGATAGTTCAGGTGTTTTGACGTGGGGTTGTATGAGGTACTTATCCATAGTCAGAGTATTACCTACAGTAGATGAAAGTTGGTACGCCCCCAGTTTGGAGAAGCAGACAGGAGTTACCACACAGAAGCAAATCAATGTACTGTGGACGGAGCAAAACAAATTTTATTTACGCTATTTTTAGAATATTTTGCCGGTTTACCTTGCCGTGAGACAGCTATACAGTCTATGCTTCCGACAGGGAACCGAAGCTGTTATCTATGCTCTCGCCAAAGAAACAAGACTTTGGTGAATCTGAACTAACCAAAGTCACACAATAGGACAAACAAACTAACCGATCGAGGCAGCGGTAGACCAGCAACCCCAGTGTTCTGCGAGGTAAAATTACAGTTTTTTTCCAATGGAGTCTGGTGGCTTTGGATAGCTACACGTTAGGAATAAAACTAGTAATTTGGCTGATGTGTAAAGGCTTTCAAATACGGTGCAGGCTGCACACATCACTGAGAGATGGATGGTGGGTGCTGTGTTGGTGAATCCGAACTAACCAAAGTCACACAATGAGACAAACAAACTAACCGATTGAGGCAGCGGTAGACCAGCAACCTCTAAATTCTGCGAGGTAAAATTACAGTTTTTTTCCGATGGAGTCTGGTGGCTTTGGCGAGAGCATAGATGGATACAACGGCGTCAGTTCCCCGTCGGAAAGGGCTATCTGAGTGAAAATATTTTAAATATATGGCCTTTCTTTTAGGAGGCTAAAATACGATTGCTGCCGGCCCCGTCTACAGCAGTACATTGCTTTGCTTTCGTTTGGTAACTCCTGTCTGCTTCTCCAAGCTTGGGACGTGCCTACCATCATCATCTACTGCAGGTAATACACTGACTAAAGATAAGTACCTCATACAACCCCACTTCAAAACACCCAAACTATCCCTTTAAGTGTTCCTAAACACTTGTCAGGGTATGAGTGGTTATAACTGAATGTGCTTTATGTTTGCATATCAGTGTCATTTTGTGTTTTTATGTTGTAGTACGTCGGCACATGTGCGTGTGTACGGAGCCTCAAAGAGACAAGGCCACTTGTGCCCATGGCGTCTGGTAGAGCTCGTGACTGTGCCTGTTTAACTCCACTAACAGAGCACCGTTCCACAAAGCCCATCACGCAACCCACAGATGTCCCACAGGACAGACAGGACTGCGCCGCAACCAACAAGAAGCAGTAATAACCCCCCCAGCCCACACACCCATGCACACACACACACACACAACAAAACGAACACATACACTGACACAGAGGATCTAGTGCTGTAGACTGCACTGAATCTTCTTCAGAACATTAAATGTGGCTCCAAACTTGGAAAAAAAACACATTTTCTCATGTGACTCTCCGTGCAGATATTTGGGGTTTTTAGATGTCCTTGCAAACATTTTTTTCCAGACACAGTGTCCCTGTGTTTTCTTAGGGACTATTTCTTTGGTCAAAAGTTGTTTCAAACTCACTGGTAAATGATGAAGTCATTAACTAATTAGAATTAAATGCAATAAAAGTCAGAATGGAGAAAATAATTCATTGTCTGGTCAAAAAATAATGTTTAACCATTTACTTTACACAGACATAAAAAAATAAGGATTTATTTTTCACTCAACAATCCCTGTTTCTGTTTAAAAATAAAAGCCTTCAAGAGTTTTTTTTTCTGTGGACAGAATTCCTTCATTTGTTGACATGTTGTTTGTTTATTCTGAAATATTTACTGGACAGTGTCGTAGAAAATGCAGTGATTTGCACGGCTCCATGAATGAATAAAGTACTTGTAATTGTGGATTATTACTATTATTTACAAATTACCACACGCTTCTTAACCTTTTTCTGTCTAAAATAAATATAAATGACATTTATAATGAAATGAAATGGCCATTATGAAAGGCAAACTCTATGTAGAAAGAAAGGGCTGGCAGCAGCAGCCCAGCAGCGGCAGAAACGCTGCCAGCGTGGACGCCACACGCGTGAGAAACGCATCAGTTCAGCGAGGCAGCTGCCACATGCTGCTGACGTGCCCAGTCTGTTCTGGACGTAAGGGTAAGTACAAAAAATAAGCAGGTCTAATGCTGTGTTCACACTACGAGCGACAAAAGCAACAAAACGGCCAAGCATGGCCTGCTACATTGTTGCCGAGTCGCCGTTGAAGTGTTGCTCAAGCGCTCGTTGACTTACTATGTCGTTAAATTGCTCTTGGAACTGGCTAACGGCATGATTGGTTGACGCTTCGTTGCATCATTGGAGCACTGAAAAAAGTTGAAACCAGCTCAACTTTATTTCTTGTGCATCGCATCCGTCAGGCAGTGACAAGTGTAACTCTGGTTGAGTGTAAGTTTCATAGTGAATCCTCTTTTTCTCTTGATATGGGAAAATTGTTCATAAATTCTCTACATCATTAAAAACGTGAAAAGTGATGCTATAAAAACTATTTGCTGTTGATTTGGCCTCGAGGGTATTTGGAGCAGTGTCGACAACATTTAAATGAAAATTGACAAATTTCTGGCTCGAATGTAGGAAAAAGTTTTAGTAAAATCTGTGAAGTCCTCGGAGGCAGAGGTGAAATCAAGCTCTCTTTTTTTGGTGTCTTTACATTCACAGTTACTTTCCAGAGTTGCCTGGGGCTGACATGCAACGTGGGCTCCGACTTCAAAGCCTCCAAAGAAAATATATAAATACAAAACCATTAGCCAGCTTGTTTTCTTTAGTTAACATTTCAAACACACTGCGGACTGGATCGTGTTTTCAGTCCCCCTCTCTGTAACGTGAATGTTGTTTTTCTGATGGTCCCGAGGCAAACTGCAGTGCCACAGCTGGAAAGTCCTCGGCACCCTTTAAAAAATGGCTGCACAAACACACCCGAGACAGGCAGAACACAACCTCCTTTGGCCGGCTCGGACTTCCCTGCCAGCTGCCCACTAGGATACAATTTGCATTTGGCCCTCAGCACAGCAGAGCCGCAAGCATAGGTTTCAATGTCAGGGTTGAACATATACAAACCCAGAGGTAGTGGCATCACAGAGGAGAAAGAACAGTCGACGCCGCTGGAATACATCATTATATCGCACATACTATTCTCAAGCATGGAGGGGGGGACTAACAGCCATTTTATTAGAGACACTAAGAAGTTTATAAACAGAGCCACTTGACACAGTGAACTTAAGATTCAAGGGTGATCCTCTGTGTAGACAGATTACCACTTCATTAAACAAACCAAGACCTCAAAGAGTAACAAGCCCTTGGACAGGCATACCACAGAGAGAGAGAGCAACCCGGATCCTCAAGCCACATGAGACGCTAACATGCTGTCTGTCCCAGAGGTTATTACAATTCCAAACATTTATTGGAAGGAAATCAAAAAATGCGTGTCTTTTTTGTCTTCCCTTCCCACAAAATTACATTCGAGCAATAAAAATGTTTATATGTTAGGTATATAAGTGCTTGGGAATAGCACTTTGAGACTATTTCTGAACCCGCTCGGAGCTGAAATAACATCATAAAAGACACATGAATCAGTAAAAATAATGCTCAGAAGGAAAATAAAACCTTCCTCCGTTTCAAGTAGCTATTATAAAAAGGCACAGACAGCTGTCAGGAGAACAATTCGATGTGTGTGACCGCAGCGCGAGTTTGACCGGAATAGGCCGTAAAAGCATAATGAAGCACTGGCTTCAGCAGCATGAAGGCATGCATGACAAAATCTGTAAAAAGTGGAAAAAAGAGGAAAGATATTACGATCATGGTCTGGTCAGCTAACTTTGAAGAGGGGGCATTTTTGTCAGTGAAGACATCAATCCTGCCAATCATAGTCCAATCATCCACTGAAGCCTTTAACAGAAACAGTACTATATAAACAGTCATATTAAGAGGATTAATTCAACATTTTGTAAATACACTTATTTGCTTACTTGCTGGGAGTTAGATGAGAAGATTGATACCACTCTCATGTCTGTGTGTGTAGCCAGCAGCTGGCTATCTTAGCTTAGCTTAGCATAAAGACTGGAAACAGGGGGAAAGAGCTAGCCTGGCTTTATCCAAAGATAACACAATTTGCCAACCAGCATCTCTTTAGCTCAGTGGTTCCCAAAGTGGTCAGGGAACCCCCTGGGGTCCTTGAGGAGGTTCCAGGGGATCCCCAGCAAAATGGGGAATAATATATTTTCACTATAATTCCCGCAAGTAAGTACCACAATGACAGATTGTATGACTATTTTGGAAATGGGTTTACTTTCTTTCATTTAAAGGTGCTAAATTCGAAATTCAGAGCATGTCTATTGCCTCCGCACGGCTCTCAACATGGCGACGGCTGAGCCGGCGACTCGCAGCTAACAGCGCTAACAACAGCAACAGTGCTGACAGAGCTAACAGTGTGGGGGGACCGGAGAGTGGGCATTACACTTCTGTGACAACGCCGTAACCACTGTATGAGCGCAGTGCAGAGCGGCGGCTGTGAACTAGCTAGTGGGGCACGCTTACATGCACTAAAAAGCACGCATGACTGGCCCGGCTATGTCAACAAAGCACAGAGAAGCTTGGATTCATTCTCTGCTCAGGTAGACATTACTCCTCTATATCTTTACATTACAAATAGGTGTTTGATGCTATATTAAAGGATATTTTATAGAGAACCTGTAAAACTGAGTCTTCTTAGGTTAACATGTACTGTATAGCAACAACAGAGTGTCAAACAATCTTCATGTCACCAGATTTGTTAAGACACCTGCTCGACTTAATTGCATTTGCAGAGTGTAATTCATCGCTCTATGTTGGAGCCAGTTTGAGTTCAGTCTGACCAGTGAAACAATGGACATAGAAAAAGGATTTCATCTGATCCAATCAGAGACAAGAAACAGATGAGCAGTGACATGGTGACACCACTGCAGAAGAAAAACAGACCTGTTCTCACTTCAAAGAGTCAGGGGGATGCTTTTAAAAATCGCACCGGCAATAAACCACAACAGAAGTTCATCGCTTTTCCACGACATGAAAGGGATTTTCAAAGTTACTTCTCCTCAAGTGGTTTCCCTCTCTCACTCTAGCCCTAAACAAAGTTCATATCAGTGGAGGGCTGGTGCACGGCGCTGAGGCTGTTTACATGGGAGGTGTTACCATGGGAGCGGTCAAATTATTTACATTTCAAAGAGAGAGGACAACACGCTGCTGTTTAAAGGAAGAAGGACAAGGCCGCCGCCACTCACAAATCACTGTAACAACTTTATTTGATTTCCATTAATGAAGGGCTAACTGTTTGATGTCTTTTATCCTGTTACTCCTTGATTGAAGCAACAGGAATTAAAATGATAAATATACAGAAGACACTTGTTACCAGTGGTATGAAAGAGCAAATATCATCTCAGAGACAGCAGCTGAAACCCTCCTCCCTCGCATGATTAATTGAAGTAATTACAGAAGGACATGAAAGAGGTGTCCTGTCCTGTCAACTAAAAAAGTGCATTATATGAACTCTTCACTTTCTCCAAAAGCATAAATATGAAAACAAAGACAACACCGACATAATGTCTAACTCTCCTGTCATGAAAGGACACAGCAGGCGGATCACAGGAAGCCTACTGACAGGACAAAAGAGAGACAAGGAGACCTGAAATGCTGCCAGACTGCTAGCATTTTACTTGTCTCTTACTTTACAAGCAAAGCCGCTGCTTACACTGCAGGTCGAGAAGGTGACAGGTGACAGAGCCTACAGTCGATGGCTGTGACTGAAATTAGAGCAGAATCCTGAGCAGTTGCAGCTCCCTCCTGAGGTCGCTGTTTGAAACAACATAAGCTCCTTGACACATCCAATATTTTCTAATTCATTTAAGACTCAGGATTGGGAAATTACCAAGGCCTGTTGATAAGGAACTTGCAGTAAAGACAGTTATGATATATTATGATGTGGAGGGCTGCAGGATTTTGTTCCACATCAGATTTGCATTTATCTGACACCAAGGCTTCGTCCAAAATCGCATACTATGCACTACATACCCAATATGTGTACTATCGTTCAACATTTGTTTGAATAAACAATAGTATGTATCTTTTTGGACGCACTGAGCAGTGATTTACGTCATCACTTCCTGAGAGCATCCTTGCCGGTTGGTGACGTGTAACCATGGTAACCCGTGCCAATGACCAAAACGACGGTTTGTGAGAATCAGTCTGAACAAATTTTTTAATTATATTACGTCTAGCAAAGTGAAATCTTATACTTACACTTAAATAGAAGCGTTATTGATGTTACAGAGCTGTCCGTCAATGTCTGTTATGAACGTTTTCATCACTACCTCATTGCATTGTGGAATATTTATTCCGTCGTAGTGTCCAGCGTTAAGTACTGTAATAATTCACTGGAAATAGTATGCCATTCGCGTACTATTGGTTTCATACAAACTAAAATATATCTCACATTTCGGACGCAACCCAAGTGTAGACCTTTCCAAAGCCATTCTGTTGCTAAGGTAACAGCTTTGGTCCAAGTTTACTTCATGTCAGCTACTGCATTAACAAACACTGCAACAGGAAATACAAAGGGGCCCATTTAGATTGTTTATGTTGTCAAGTTTGAAAAGGTCTATAGATTAATACTCATCAGGACAAATGTTTATGTACATTCATGTTGCAGAAATGTGCCTCGGAGTACTGACTACATGCAGACGAAAAAAGTGATTTAACTGATTGTTGTTATTCTGATATACTCAATAGTCTGTCTCTATGTGTCAGCCCTGTGATAGTCTGGCGACCTGTCCAGGGTGTAACCGGCCTTCGCCCAATGTCAGCTGGGATTGGCTCCAGCCCCCCCGCGACCCTGAACAGGATAAGTGGTTACAGATAATGGATGGATGGATGATATACTCAATAATATATTTTTAAACCAGAGGGAAGGAAACCACCTGTTGTAGGGACAAGTTGGACTGAAAACACTTTGCTCCGTGGCACATTTACTCTGTGTCCCACGTGTGAATCAGTAATAGATAATAAGTTTACATGGTGGTATTTTAATGCCACAATGCAAACTTTCCTTTTAACAATTGTGTGTTTTACACATATACTGTAAATAAAGATGGACGACATGACAGCTCCCCAAAAGTGAAGCCAAAACATCTTGATCGCCCCCTGGTGGCTGGTTGCAGTATAGGTCATAAATCCCGCCTCCTCCATGTTAGCGGATGGGACATCGGCCAAAATAAAAAGTCAAAGTACACGTCAAATACATTTTTCCCAAATATGGTTTCTGTCATTTTATGTAGTTCTTATCACGCTGATGTATGTTCAAGTTTTAATTTTTCTGATAAGTTTGGTTTTAATTAGTTATTTGATGCTATAAAAAGGGGGTGAGACGTCATGATAGACAGCTGCTCTGAGTGAAGTAGGAGGCTCGGGAATTGTACGAGATAGGAGATGTAACTTTAACTTTCCATAACCGTCACGAGTCTGTGTAATAGAACATGTGTTAATCTGATCATACATGTAGTTGTAGAGATATTATGGTTAGTTGTTGTGTATTTCTATCCAAACAGCTACCGTGGTGCTAACGTAGCAGCTAGGTGGCTCACGCTAACAAGCTGCGGCCGTGCTCGTTCAATGATGTGAACTGAAAAATCATTTGGGTGTGAAATGAATAGCAATGACAGATGTAGTAAGACCAGCAGTCGGAGCAACCGTCATTCATTCCTGTGTTCATTTTTACCCTTGACGCATTCCACGGCTTCCTTTGATTCCCGCTCTCCTCATATGTGGCGGTCACTCTGTGCTGAAAGAGAAATTAGAGGTGAAGATGACAAAAGCATTCTGCAAATTACAAGGCTTTGTGTTTACTATTCTGAGCTCAAACATGACATTCAGTCCAGCAGCATACTAGACTTTTGGCTTTTTCTTTTGCTTCAGAAAAAAAACAACAAGAAAATACCACAGACGACTGGAAGTACAGAGTGAAAAAAGAAAGGCCATAATTATAGCAGAGGATGGAGAGAGAGAGAGAGAGTGAGTCCCCATCAGGAACTCTCATCTGCTCATCTTCATTTGTCCCTCACATGAGAGCGCGGTCGACTCTGGTCTTGTTTAGCGGAACATGTCAACAGTCATTCCAGTAATGACTATATATGCCTATGTCAGAGTGTTGGGCGCTTGATGGTGTTCCTCTGAAGACTTAAACCCATTCGCTCAGGCTGATTTAAACAAAACGTGATTATAATAGCTTTGTATCACCATTCTCAAAGAGTTAATCAGCTATGACAGCGGGTTTGGCTCATGAGCCAACTGCAGCCTTGAATATTTACAATTGTTTACGTTTTCATGCATGTGAGAATGGATATTATCCGTGCATTTTTTGTTGGATGTGATTTTTAAGTCTGCCATCTGGACGCAGATGAAAACGGACTGTCACGTTGACTAAATACTTATTTCAAAGATAAAAGAATATCCGCAGGAAAAATGGCACCCGCAAGAACAAAAAAAAAAAATAACAAAACAGACTCTTTGTGCTATCCCATCACTGATGCATGTGTTAAATGATGAGTGCTAACTTTCTGCTCTTCTTTGATTCACTCCACACTTTTTTCTAATAGACGGCTCCTGGTAGAAAAGTAGTAATCTCAACAGACTTTTTGTCTCCATGTCTCTGTCTCTTCATCACATTGAACTTGGACTGATTTACAGCCTTCACTCAGGCAAAAGGTCTGAGTGAATGAAAGCAGATAACACTAGTGTCCAGATGCAAACAGATGCTGCTATTGATGTGAGATTTAAAGGAGAAATTGATATAAAAGGGAAATGCAAAAAGAATCTCCTTATCAAGGGAAAAGGACATCATATCCGTACGGTAGAAATGAAGCTGCAGCCAGCAGCCATTTAGTTTAGCTTAGCACAAAGACTGGAAACAGGGGGAAACTGCTAGCATGGATCTGTCCAAAGGTAACAAAATTCACCTATCGATACCTCTACAGCTCATCAATTAACACGTTGTCTCTGTATCTCACAAAACCTAAGGTGTAAAAATTACAATTTGCTGTTATGTACCAGACCATTTCTTGGCTCTGGGCAGTTCCTAGGCAACCAGCAGAGACTACAAAAAGTTTCTGTTCCCAGCCAAGAAATAGTCTGGCACATAACCCCTCCATACTACCACAACATGGTGTTTTTAGAGATAATTATTGAGCTTTAGAAGTATTGTTAGGTGGATTTTGTTACGGCAGAGCCAGGCTAGCTGTTTCCCCCTGTTTCCAGTGCTAAGCTAAGCTAACTAGCTAGGAAAACGTGAGGCGCTTTGTGGTATCTTTTGAAATTGTTGCTAGGCAACCACCGAATGAGTGCTAACGTTAGCGTAACACAAACCATGAACTGTAGCCTATCTAATAGTGAATAGTACAGTTTAAATTAATGAAAACAAGTTGACCGAAATCTCAAGTACCGCACCAATTTGCCTCCTGCTATTTTGTGTTCAGATCATGGTAACTACGGTGGGTAAAGTCATATAGCTACGGGTATCCAGCAAAAGTCGCCACAGTGAGATAAAACGCTAATGACGTCGGCCGCTTTTCTCCTCTGAGTTTAATTATTTTTTAAATCGAGGCGTTCAGGGACCTCCTACAAAAACGCGAGGTGCTCAGCAATGCAAAAGCAGTGTACAAAACGTTTCACTCTCATTGAAAACAATTACAAAAAGACGCCCCAAGCTGCTAAAACGTGCTCTGTCTAATCAGGGCCCAACTCTCCGCCGGAAAACCACTGAGCGTATTTCCCAAAATGACGAACTATTCCTTTAACTATTTGAGTTATGTTTTCTTGAGTCACCCCAAAAGCTTGACACCAAAAGGAAGATTTAATGGGAAGATTTCATTAGCGGCCCTCCACAAATCTTCTCTGATTTTGGGATCTGAGAGGTTCAAGTATCACTGTGTCGCGGCTTTGATCAGGAAGTCATACCCATGTTTCCTTGACCTCTGCCATATGGTGCCTTGTCTGTCTATCTGTGCGTGAGCGTGTGCGCGCACATGCTAAGATGCCTGACCATCATTGTATTTCCCTTCAGGGCTCAACCTCCCGCTCTCAAGCGGATATCAAAGGCCTGCATTTACAGTTATCTCTGCTTGGCTGCGCCACGGAAGTAATCACTGCAGGTCAAGGGTCAGTGCTCTGGCCCAAGACAGAAACACAACTGACTGACATCCACTTCAAAGGAAAGTGATCCTCTGACAGACTGTTGTTTTAGCCGGGAACTCTGGATATCATAATCAGGAGGGTGGAAAGGGACAGTAAGAGGAGAGACCGATGGGTGGGGGGGGGGGGGGGGGGCTTGTGTCTCAGAAGAGAAGTGGAAGAGAGAAAGACTACCTCTGAATAATTAGAGCCAACGACATCAAAGAAGCGGCTCAAGTTTGGTCTGCTTAACCTCTGTAACACAGAAACGGAGCAACAACAACAAAAAAAGCGACATTTTATTCCGTCCTGTTGTTATTCCTCTGGTTGGCGAAACCCAAAACCATGTCAAACATAATGGAAAATATTTGAGGTCTTCTTTTATTAACCAAGAACAGCTTTGATGTTTGACGTCTTTATTTGTTTTAGAAGAAGAAAGGGAAGGGGCAATATGGCATGCGAGCGATCTTCTTTTGGAGAGAGCACACACAAAAAAAGGGGAGGAATGAATGATACAAGAGCACACCATGCTTGTTCATTCTACATAATCAATTAAACATCATTATCGGCCCTTTCAAGAGTGCCGAGATCAAAGACCAGTAGGAAATGATCAAAGTGACAGCACTTTGTTTGAGCGCCAACCCCTTCCTGCTACCGTGTCCCGCTCTCCAGCGAGTTCTCTGCTTCGCGAGAGATCCGATGATGTTACAAAAAGTCTCGCTTTGCTGCGGTGTGTATTTCACTGTTTGCGTCGATGCTGCAGAGAAGATAAATTGATTCAAACTTCCTGTCATATTTGCATGTAATCTGTGTTTTGTTATTTCTTGGCGTTGTAAAAACTGAAAAGCCTGGGGAATCTTGGGAATTGCAGATTGCAGAAATCTGGCAAAGCGAGTCAACCGACTGTCTTCAATGTTAGTGGCTCTCAGGGGGAACATAAAGCAGCTCTGTTATTGTAGAGTAGGAATTATCCACACCAGTTGTGACACACTACTGATATACTGTGGAGCAGAGTAGGTGGCTGCTGCTTTCATCACCTCAATTTGAGTTGCAATTAAGCAAAACTGGGTGAATCACAGCAGGTTAAGTGGAAACAAATTGGATGAGATGCACAAAGCCACTCTTATTCCGACATGTCTGTAAAGCTGGAAAATAAATTGGCTTAGGGTTTGGTGGTGCATTTTGACCCGTAGCTGCGTAAGAAAGTCCAAAACAGCATTCCAGCTATCAAAGGCACAAACCACAGACCGTCTTGAGGCGTATGTGCTCAGCAACTGCACACTTCAAATGCATAGCAAACGGCATGAAAAGGAGCCTCTTCAGCTTGCTGGGTGTGAAAACAGGTGGAGGGAGGGCGAGAGGGAGTCTTTTCATGGACATCCTGTCAAGAGGGAAGGGTGCGCGCGGGGTGGAGCAGCATCACAGCGGGCGTAAGAAAAGTCAGCGTTTCAGGGTGGTCAGCTGGAGGGTGCAGGAGGTCAGTGGAACAGTGTGTGAACTATTCTACACCGGGCCACGCCATCCAGGTCTTATCACTGCATCCTTGTTGGCTTCGAGTTTCCTAGCTGATGGGGGACTATTGATCTAAAACACTTTCAACTTACAGACACCTTTTATTGACTGCATTCTGTGCTGGAAGATGTGAAAGGGAAAATATACTGTATAACGTCTTTTTAAAGAGCTCCAAGTGAACAAAATGGTGCAATGTGGACCGGTTGTAGCATGCCTTATCTGCATTTACAGATGCTTAAGCCTTTGTTTTTGTCAGGTTAAATCATAGACTGTATATAAGAAGTGGAGGTAGTCACCGTGACGTCAGCCATTGGTTTGTGGACTGCCGTTTTGAAGCTTCGAGTTCGGTATTTGGGCCTTCGCCATCTAGGTTTTTGGCTGTCGCCATCTTTTTTTTTTGCAACCAGAAGTGCCTCGAAAGAATGGAGCTAAGTACAAATGACAAAAAATGTTTTAATTAACTTTGATGAACTGGAAACACACTGTGACAGGGTTAAAGCTCTGCAGACAATTCCCACCCTGGACAAAACTTTGGTAACGACTTGTCAATCACAAGGTAGCTCCGCCCTAAAGCATCCCCTGCTTTATGGTCTATTTGACTCTAAATGGGACCATAATTTACTAAATGAACATCATGCTGTATTGAAGAAGACTTGAAACTAGTGATTGAGACCATAAACTCATGTTTACAATGTTTACTGAGGTAATAAATCAAATGAAAAGTTAATGCACTTCCGCATTGGCTTCACTTTTCAGACCCAGAGGTTGCCCACTGGTTTATATTAGATTATTCTTTAAAAAATACCCTTAGTTATCCGCTCAGAGGCTTGTATGTACTAAAAATATCCACAATTATCAACATGTGAAGGTATTTGTTGCATTGCAAATGGCAAATTTAAAAAATGTGGCCTCCTACAAATTATAATCTTGGAAAGTAATATATACAGCAAAGACCAGGAATGCTTTATGGGAGCCAATAACATGACAAGAAAGAAAATCAGGTCAGATCATCTGCTGTGTAAACCTGTCAGAATGACATTGGTTGTACAAGACTCTGGTGTTGACTTAGTGTATAAGCTCTGACGCAGTGCATTATAGGAGCACAAGAGGGAAGACATTTGATCTAAAGCCCACGTGGGGGTCTGTTTTGTCTGTACCATTTCACACACATAGGGATACTGCTGAATCATGCCAAAAAGGCTATTTGATCAGCGTCAGACCCGGCAGAGGTGACGTCCCATCCGACGGGATTCACACGCTCCCCGCTCTCCAGCACAAAAGGGCAGAACAACAATATTATGGTGTCCACTGAGTGCCTACCCCCCAGTAAAAACATTTCTGTGAGAGTGGGCTTGACCTACCTCTTCTCTCGTATAAAAACACAAAGCCGAGTGTATCCCGACAGCTGCTGCCCGGGTGCCCCGTGGAGAACAGAAGGAGAGCTTTGAAGATCTTGACCTTCTGGAACAATAAAACGCAATCATCAAACGCTCTCCTGAGACAGACTGCTGACCCACGGATCCAAGTGTCTGCTTGAGATCATTCATATTAAACTGTAGGGATCACTGTGCCTGTGTATGTATGCCTCTGCATGCGTGTTTGATGCATGCAGGGGCACAGATCGTGTAGATCTGGAGCTTTACGATGCTCCTGACTGACAACACGTGGAGCACAGTTTACTACTGCTATCTGAATATGAATCATACCACCTTCATTTACATGTTCACATATTCTCTACTTCAATGTAATTTCAGCATCAAAGTATCCATTTGTCCAAGAAATGTGTCTACACGTGTTTAGCATTACTCAGCCATTGGAAAGGATGTTTCAATTCTTTGTCACCCAGAATCAAAAGCTCACAATGACTCTAACAAACAAAAATAACCCGGCGAAGCATCACCATCAGGATGTGTTGTAAGGATACCACTCATCAATGAAAAGAGACATTTACTCCTCCTTTATAATGTGGACTTTGTATTTCATCACCTTGAGTAAAGGGTGATGAAGGATAAAGGAAATGAAAGGAACGGTTTTGAATTTTGGGAAATATGCTTATTCGCTGTCTTGCAAGAGAGAGTTAGGTGAGAGGATTGATACCTTGGCTGTATGGTAGGTAACATAACTAACTCAGTTTAGCCAAAAGACTGGAAACGGCGGAACAGCTAGCCTGTCTCTGTTGAAACGTAACAAAATCCACCACCCAGAACCTCTAAAGCTCACTAATTAACACCCTATCTTGTTTGTTTAATCTGTACAAAAGCTGAAAAATGCACCCGATTCGACTGTTTTCAGGACATTAAATAGATGTTATCGGTCACTATAAGCACCATAGATGTGGGTCATTTGGGGCCTACTACACCTACTACTATTGGGTGTAGTAAGCCCCTATTGACCCACATCTATGGTGCTTATAGCGTCTGATAACGCCTATTTAATATAGTCTGAAAGTCTAATCGGCTGAACAGTGACAATTCATAGTTTTATGGGACTCTAATGTGCTGAACTATTTATTGGCCAGAGCCAGTTGCTAGGCAACCAGTAGGGACTCCAGGAAGTTACTGGTCCTGGTCCAAGAAATAGTCTGGTACATAACCTCCGGTAAAATGGTGAATCAACGTTGTACAGATTAAACAAACAAGATATAACGTGCTAATTAGTGTTTCAAATTCAGTTCTTTATGTTAAGCTACGTTAGCCAGCTACTGGCGGTAGCTTGATACTTACATAAGAGTGGCATCAAATGTCAAACTTATCCTTTAAAGTCCTGCTAATAAACCAGAATTGATCACAGATGGAAACCATGGCGGTATCAGATTGATGACTTTCTACACATGATGCTACACAGGGTCCCTGTAGTATCTGTACTGGGAGAGAGATCAGAGGGGTTGGGGGGTAAAGTGGCTCCAAGGTCAAGGCAAGACCTCCGTCTCTTTGATGGCAAAAAGGAGGAAGTGCTGCCATTTACCACCCCGAGAAATACGCCAGGTGGCAGTTTTTAGCCCAAAGTGAAACAGAGGCTCAAAACATTAAAGCCGAGCAGAAACAAACCTGCTGATGGCGACGGACGTTAAGAAACACCTTTCTGATCTCCAGCTCCTGCATTCTTACAGTATCCACAAACTAATGTTGCAGTTTCACAAGACCTCAGTAAAAAATAGATAAAAAAACAAGCCTTTGATCTTATATAACCTTACATTAGCATAACTGGCAAAAGATGTAGCAGGGCAGAGATGCCAGCTGGGTCCTTTTGCTCATCGCGCAGGGGTCCGAAGGCCCCCTGTCTCTGTCCACATGTTAATCTTTACAGGGCACTCAAGGAAGTGGCGTTGACAGCCTAGATTTGAGGTCATGAGGGGGCCAGGGGTCAAGCACTTCCTGCTGACATGAAAGCACATCCAAGCACACCTTGCTCTTGGTATCTGTCGTCCGCCCCCCTGACCATCTGTACCTACATAATCTGGGGCTCATCGGGCCCAAACAAAAGCCATGTGTTAATTACCTTTGAAGGTGTAATGACTTCAGGGCCGCAGCCGAAGTTCATCTGGTTTCAAAGCGAGGGCCGGAGAACAGGTTACGCTTCAGACACGTTACAGTTGTCCTCTCCTCTACCTGCCCGCCGCGCTTTCATTTTTAGAGGTATGACCATGTGCCTTTTGGTTTGTCCCGTATCAAATCCAGAGGTACACAAAACCGCTTCACTCTTGCTTTTGTGGACTCTTAAATAAGTAAATTAAGGAGAAAGTTCTGACACATGTGAATTAGGCCGACACCTGTCGTCCAGATGTGAGGGTATTCACTTTGATGGAATTTCATTTTATTCTCCTGGCTTAATTGTTTTGTAGTCCTATTACTTGATGGTAGTAGTACAAAGTATTTAGTTTTTCTTTATTTACATCCAGAATTTTCTCATCTTACAGACCTACAGTGAAGAGAAAAATGTGGAATTACTCATAGATTGGCTAATAGTCTATATATAGTTCACATTTATTGCCTTCCCCGCTCCAAAAGGAGCCCCCTTCCTGTGAGTCCAGTGATGTGAATTATTAACAGATCAAAACCAGATAGACATAGCGAAAGGTGCTGGTAGCAATCTGCTCATTAGTCATCACAAAAACAAGATGATGAGTCCTGGGTGACGGCTCTCCTTGTACCCTTTGTGAGTAAAGCCTGAGTAACACTTTCTTCTTCCCACAAATGACCACCTTCTCCCCGCCGCAGGAGAAAGGGAAGTGGGTGCCGTATATTCCCAAACAGATCAATACCTTGCTTTGAGTAAATGTTTCCACTGGCTGACCACAGGTGACCTCATGAGCAAAGATGATATGGGAAGACACCCAGATTTCAATGGCTTAGGTGGTGCTTAAGTAGCTCGGTTACTTCAATGTATCTCAGTCAGTGTTTCTAATTAGATCATAATTATAGCTAATGGTGTTTGTAAGAGGATATGTGCCGTACGCATCAAAGAGCAGCGCAGCCACATGAGTTATGTACCGTCATTCTCTACATCCTTTCTGCTGAGAATAAACAAACACACTCTCTAATCCTTTGAATCCTTTTTCTTTTGAAAATCCTAAACTCTAGTTTCCAGTCAGAGGACGGCCGGTCCGGGGCCTACGCAGACACCTCTTGATCCTCGGGGCATCTACGGGAGAGTCTGTATGATGTGGGGAGGAGCGGCAGTCTGCTCCTCCTGACCTAACAGGTGAAGACAGAAAGCGGTCCTGTGAAGCCGACGCTGCATTGGGCAGAGAGTGGCAAAGCTGCAAGCCAGAGACGTTGGATATAAATATCCACCTCACATCACGGCAGTTTCCTCCAAAAACAAACACTTCAGATTCTACCTTGTAATTTATCACTTCTCTCTCTCCCCCGCGGAGGGAAAATCACAGGAGGGGAAATGTTGAGTTGAAAGATTGCAGTGTTGTTTTTGTTTTCCATGTTTCATTTTGTCTCTTCGTGTTGCCTATTAATATTTATTGAGCTCCATCTGGTTTCGCTAGCATCACTCTGTATTAAAGAAACTTCAAAAAAAGCAAACTTGTCTTTGCGGACCAAGGTCTGACAAGGAAAATACCTCACACTACTAAGAGTTAGTGTACTGTTAGCTTTGAATATAAATACTGTATGCCACACAAGCTTATGCGTGTCTCAGATGTGTGCTTCTTTTATTTTCAGACTAAGGGTGTAAAGGCGTGGGATGATGATTTCAGATTCCTGGGAGAAAATTCCCAGGCCTGGAAGAGCCTGTGGAAAGTAATCAAGTAGCGGAGTGATGTCATTCTGATGAAAGGCAGCCTGTCAGACAGTTGGCGACTATGGGTGCTCTTTGGCATGGGCCGCAGCCTCGCTATACACCAAAATATGACATCAAAGCAGGTACCAGGCCAGGCCAAAGAGGCTGGCACTGATCATTGTCTTCTTTGATTACAGTAGCCTCGTCTTCTTGCTGAGAGGATAAAAGAAAACGGCTGCTTGGTGTTAAGAGAGTGTCAAAAATAATGAGGCACATACCATGCGCTAATAGTGTCCCAGTGGCTCGCTGGATGGAAGCGCATACCGTGTACTCACAACATTGTGGGCCCAGTTCCCGGACAGGGATTAAGTCTAGTCCAAGACTACGTGCTTTTTCAGTGGATGTTTCCAGTGAATTTCGCCTTCAGTCGAGAACTAGTCTTAATCCCCTGCTGAAAAACTGGCACCAAACGTTTTGACCGAACGTCAGATTTACGTTGCATGTCAACAACTCTTCAACAATTCTTCATAAAACAGAAATATTTTAAAAATAACTCCTTCCCACGTAGATTCTTTAAGGTCTACAGTCTGTCTCAAAAAACAGCTCTCGCATAATTGAATAATGACCATGTTTTACAGCAGGGTGTGGACTTCAAAAGAATTTCCCCATAGCAGGTTAAATGAATCATGTGTTGTGACTCTACTGTCATGACCTGTAATAAGGGCTTCTCCATGTCCTTTGGCGAATCGGTGGCATAAATAAACATTTCCGAGACAAAAGGGCCTGATTCTCCTTCTGTCTCGGTGGAGATGGGAATAAGCGCAGGGGAAGAAGGAGGTTCTGCCGCCTCTCTGATGATAATAATAGCAGGTCTCGAATGGTAATTGGTCTCTGCTCCCTCCTCTGTCGCTACCTGGCAGAGGGCATTGCAAAAGGGTGATTCAGGCTCGAGGCATGAATGGAAAACTCCTCTGGAGGAAGGCCGCCGGTACCTCCATCCTCCATCCTCCTGTACGACAACATGTTCCTATGCACACAAACATCCATCTTGCTTAGTACGAACGACGGGACAGAGCTGTTTACAGGCGACGGCAGCGATTCTGTGACCATCATCCACATGAAAGATCAACAACAAACAGCTGACCTGAACTATTTGATTACCCCTCGGTGCCAGAGAGACCCCTAATGCAAGCTGTCCTATCTTGAAAGAGTTCATTTTTATCAAACAGGGCATCATCTGCAACCAATAGACGGCCTCCTCTTACGAAATGAGAGCCTGCTCGACAGATGTCTCCTCCTGCCTCTCTTACTCTCTCTCGCTCCCCATTTACATCCACGTCTTAGATGGCACCTCTTGACTTAAGTCAGGATCAAGGTTGTTTACCGATTCTCTGGGTAATGTCAGGAACATGTGGTGGTGGTGGTGGCGGGGGGGAACATGAAAGGATCTCTACAGTGTGTTAACACCCAAAAACCTCTGTACATGTTTGTTTTGGGTTTCAAACAATAGTTTCAACATGAAATTAAGGGGACCTGCTTCCGGAGGTTTGCCTCAAGGTGACACAGAACAGGAGCTGAAGTGTTTTCACAGGAGCGGATAGGCTGAAACGTCAAAGCTCTCTAACGTTACAGTCAGAGCAACTTGTTAATGAAGCTGTCATTTCAAATAATGCACAACAAAAATCTATACAAAGGAAGGGAAAAGTAGGTTCTGTAGTGTTTATTTATAGCTTCAGAGACGATTGGTAGAGAGTGCACTCAAGATGAAATACTTTCTGAGTTTTCGTCTTAAAAAATTAAAATCTCCACCAGTAGACTTATTATTATTATTATTATTATTATTATTATTATTATTATTATTCTTCAGTAGGTTTTATTTTCCATCTCACGTTATGCATTTTATGTGTTTTTTTAATCGTATTTTTTATTTTATTTAATCTTTTATAATGTGCTATATAAATAAGCCTTGCCTTGACTTGACTTACATTTGCGTGAATAATACCAACAATATTTAGTTTTCTTTTTTAAGTGCAGTATAGTGGTTCTATTCTTACCTAGCTATGACTAGCAATAAACAAAATGTCAAAGTCTGGTATTTTTTGGGGGGGAAAAACGGCAGGGAAATGTTGGTCACAGGAGAAATTACTACAATATACACAAAACCTCTGAAGATTTCAACAACTTTTCAACTAATTTGTAACACCTGAGCTGTATTCCATACATTTCCACTTCCCCTTTTCGTCCCGGTTTTAGCAGATTTCCACACTTAAACACTTTGCGGCGTAATACCACTAAGTCTCCGGCTTTGCTGTTGTGACTTTCACGGGATTTAGGGCTGCGGTTGAGTCCCATAACCTGATATCATATGTTTTATGCTGGTGCAGACTAGTGCTAGCGCGCTCTGCATAGGAGAGGGTGGCAATTTAAAGAAACTCTTCTATGAAATATAAAAGTTTTATAGATGGTGATCTCTCCTTTGTTCTTCCAATGAGGACCTCCACCTGTTTCTGATGATGTGAGCCAGAGCCTGTCCCTTTCAAGAGGCTGATCCCTCCTGATCTCTTTGATGTAACCTGACCTAACAGTTCCAACTAGCAGGATTTGATGATCACGGATGGACCCTCGACAACAGCATGTGCAAATCAAAACTAACAGGGACAGGGAGACGGACGATGGGGGACGCGTGAGCGGACGGCGCAGACAGAAAGAGAAAGAGAGAGAGAGAGAGAGAGAGAGAGAGAGAGAGAGAGAGAGAGAGAGAGAGAGAGAGAGAGAGCGCTCGCGGAGCTATGATGTGTCCAGGCAGGCAACGGGTCACATGATCAATGCTGCCAGCCCAGACTTAAGCAGTAAAACCTGTGGATCTGTGAGGGCACATGCAACTGATCGGAGATGAAAGACAGGCTTTGACTTTCACAGGAGGCCTGGAGTCAGGGTGGGGGCTACGGGGGCACTTCTGAGGGACTGCCATCAGAACAGCTGGGTCATTTTCAAATGACCTAATTCTAGGATTAATCCATTCGGACTTGCATGGTTAAATTTTGTGTCCACGCTACACACAGACGATGGGAGGCAAAGAAAAAAGGGAGAGAGAGAATTACCAGTGAAAGCCAGAAAGGCTTAGCACTTTGGAGTTCAAACAAGGTGCACAGTAGAGAAGAAACCACCGTGCACCAACAGTAGCGAAGCTAACCAGCGTTTCTGTCTCCGGCCTCACGCTGTTCGGTGAACGTAACACAGAACCTGCACGTTCGGATCAGTCGGAGCGCGAGCATCTGCGGCTCACACGTGGGTCAGAGGACGTTTCGACACCGCCGGGGCATCTCTTCGTGGTAGCGTGGCGTGTCAGAGGCCAGCGTCCATCTGCGAGTGATTTAAGGGTTACATTTTTGGGGATGACGTGTGATAAAACAGAGAGGTATGGGTCAAAGTGACTAGACTCAATCTGTGACAGAGCCTCTCTCCTCCTGGGCCCTACCACATGTTCTAATCTATACAAGCATCTGTTTGAAGTTCCCAATGAATACCATCAGTCCGGCTGGTGGTGACTTCATATCCATCTTACCTGGCTCAGAACACTTCGACACCCTTTAGGCACACCGATTAACCACGGGAGAGGATGCGAAGCAGTTTTGAAGAGGACCATTTATGCCATTTATGTTGTCAGTATTATGCAAATGTGTTACTTGGTGACATCACCACGTTACTGAAGAAAAGGCGGGACTTCAAGCAAGGCGTTTCAGGCATTTCAGGAGCAGAGTTTTTGTGGGGGAGAGGAACTCCCTTTGGTGTGGACTTTGGGACTTTGCAGACCTTTTACATGCACAAAAAACTATTTAACATACTAAAGGACAGGGAAAAAGCACAAAAGCATAATAGGTCCCCTTTAACATGTTGTTGTGCTCGGGTCGTACATTAGCAACTTCTGAAAAACGCCCAAATTTGTTCTTTCTGGCTGAGTTTCTATCAACATTTTCATAACTTTTTACAGACTGTCACAGTGCCTAAAGAGTAAGGTGTCAAACTGAACTCGGACTCCTAATTTCTATTACAATGAAGGTGCTATTCATTAGTTCTCACAGAAACTACATCTGATATCCGAAGAAACAGCGCCTCAATATGAGCTCTCTCCAATCTCACTGCCGAAGCTGATATTGCATCAAAAACACATTATCAATACGCTACCTGAGTCTGTGTTTCACTGTTGTAGACATGACAACAAGCTGAGAATAACCCCCTTAAGCTGCTCTAGAGTCAGCAGCTTGTTACTCTCATATATGTACAGGTAGACTACTTAAAACTCAACTGAATAACAATGTCAGTCTGTCTCACGTGGGAAGAATGAGCTAAATCAAATACAAAAGTCACCATGAAGTGTCACCTCGATGAATAATCACTGTTATTCTTATGTAATCACTGCGGGCTGCGCTTTAACTTAAATGTGTCCTCAAAATGAGAGGTTGTTCGAGGGAAGCCTACCTCGACCGTAACGAGGCATTCCTGCGTTAAAAAGCTGGCGTCCCATCAGGATGCTCTGCTCGACTTAAAATATACAGTAGACCAGGAAAGTTTGGAAGAGACTGAAGTGGGAGGGAGGGAGGGAGGAGGCGAGACGAGGGGGGAGAAAGAGTGATGGTTGCTTTGATCTCTGGAGGCCCTGTCTGGATTAAAAAAAAAACAAAAAAAAAACAAGTGTCCAAGTCCCTTTTTCTAAACCTTAAGAAAACATGAGAAGCTCAACTAGTCAGAACTGGAAGTGATTCTTAAAAAGAGGTATGTGAGGTTTTTTTTTGTGGGGTGGAGGATGATACTCTCTAAACAACATTATATGTTTATTTGCCTTAAAAAAAAGATTAACTATAATTTCCTCTTATTTAACCAGGTAAAGTCTGACATCAAAATGTATTTTCCTGACCAAATATTGTTGGAGCTCTGCACGAATTTTGTTTTTTTTCCCCACTTGATTTTCAGGCAAGTGTGTAACAAGATGCGTATTCTCACTTCATAAATTTGTGGTGGAATGGGAAATGGGCATTTCAAGGCCAATAAAAGCCACCACATCAAATAAAACATCGCGGATCAAAAGAACCAACGCATGGACATTTTTTTCCCCTCTATAAATTAAAAAGGGGGGTAGTCTGCCACGCTTGATCATGCCCTGAGTCCTGCCCCGCTCCTGCTGATTGGCTGGACGGACACACAAGGGGGGAAAGTTTGAATAAAATACAAGAGCATGGCACGAGTGTTGTCGTTCAAGCTTGTGCGCTTGGTCCAGATAGGTGGGCAGACAGTTGTAGGGCGCACTCTTCGAAAGTTTGAAATCTCTCCAGAGAGTTCAGCGGGTGACTGTGATTGATCCGAAAAGACTTTTAATTTAGTTCACGTTCAATTTAAGCGTTTCTCGGAGCGGGTGGCGCGCGTTGTGGTGTCTTTTAAACCGTGCGTAATTGTCGTTTCTCTCTCAGCTCCATCAGTAACAGTTTTTGAGACGTTGCATTTTGGAGGAAGGACATCTAAACGCCGGGATAAGATGACAGCGATCAGAATGGTTTCATCAGTGCTGGTGCTGGTCCTGATGCAGTCCGGAGCTCTTTGCGCACGGAGGTTCCGGGGTGGCCGCAACCCACAACCGCGACGCTCGTCGCCTCCTCCCACGTACCGGGCGGATCGGGGTGACACCACGGAGAGCTTCCCTCTGGATTTCACCGCCGTGGAGGAGAACATGGATAACTTCATGACACAAGTGAAGAACCTCGCGCAGTCCCTCTACCCGTGCTCGGCGCAGAAGCTCGACTACGACATGAAGCTGAACTTTTTGGAGAATACGACAGTCACCTGCAACGATGGGAGTCCGGCGGGGTATGTACCAAGAGAATACACATGTACAGTGTGATAGATCATGATGGGTCAGTTGTGCAGCAGGTCACTAGTAGGAATAGTTATGTTGCTCCAGCAGGGCGCAGCCCGTCCTGCTGGTCATCCTGCTACCCGAAGTAACCCGCATGGATCTGGCCCGAGGACAACTCGTCTCGGTGAGCGTAAAAGACACAAGCTCTCCTTATTGGGGCTGGTTTATTGCAAATGTTCAAATTTGGTTTTCGATTCCTAAAACATTTAAAGGCTGAACAAAAAACTAAAAGAAAACTAAATTAAAAAGAATAAACAAAATAATTGTGGGGATTTTCAAAAGAGAGCGATGCCCTGGGGCAGAATAACGGGAGGAGATAAACAGCTGCTTTGCGTCAGCGAAGCGTGAAATTTGCGGATAGCCACATGGCCTATGCTTCATTTCCTTTGCTTCAAATTAGAATGCAGGATTTGTTCTGCAGAAAAAAAGTTTAGATTTAACTTTTCAGACCCCTGCCCATCTCTCTCTCTCTCTCTATCTCTCTGCCCGTCTCTCTCTGTGCGCGCACTTCTGGATTATGATTTTACAGCCGATAAACAGTATGTGTTTTTTTCCCTTGGCTACTGTAAAACGTGCTCTCAATGGCTCCTAGAAGTTTTTGGTGAAAATATTTTCAGTCTGTGGTCCATGAGGTAAACAATGGATTTGTTTGCCATGATACCCACTGTTGTTGTTGTTAAGCAGAAATCCATTTGGCAGTAAGAAAGCCTGCATGATTTCTCTAAAGCAGGATAAGCCATGGCACTAAAAGCATATTAATATCAGACAGATCCACTGCCTCTTATACTGTAAAATACACAAACAATGCTCAGTCATATACACTCTCTTTTATGCTCCATTTACAGGGAGTCAAATTGAGTCATGGCAGGTGGGGATGGATCAAATAAAAGTCAGTTGTAAAAGGTGTAATTTTTCAAATTCTACACATGATAATTGTCTTTAAAAGCCACGACCCGAGGACAGTGGTTTTCACTTTTGTCTCAAACTGTCAACATATTATCTGCATCACAAGAATGGCGTTTTCAAATATCATACCACAATGAAAGTATTTAAATTGCATGCCCCTAAAGTACTAGCAGGCCTTATATAGCAAAAATATGTTGCCAGTATTATATAAAAGCTTTACTGTTAATGTTGTCCTGTTCCATATCAGGAGGCTTTGGTGACAGTCTGTGCATAAGAACTTATCTGGGACCAGTTCAGTGATGTTTTTTTTCTATACATGTCTCTTCATGGATTTACTATAATTCCTGTAAAAGCCCAAAGTGCCCGCTGGTGGTAGAGAGCTGTCTGTTAGCGTGGTAAAGCTCTTTAGAGACGCCGGGGACAGTTACTGGCAGATGGCCGTCTCATTCACTACAGTTGTCAGTTGAGATGCTAATCCATCAGCTACTAACAGTATGTTCCAGAGAGGTATATCGTTACAGTTACAGATAAACAAGGACGCACAACGAGTAAAAACCATTCACTGGAACTGTGTGATTCATCCTCTGGAGTTGCACTTGTTGGAGTGAGTGGGTTGTGCAGCTATTGCCAAGCCCGCCTTCACTTTGTTGTTTGGAAGTAGTAGACTAAGTCGAGTGCACCGTCCTCGGCCAACATCATTGACTGTGGCTCGCAAAATAATAGCACAAGACTTTAACTGCAGCCAAAGTGTGATTCAGAGTCTGAGCAAACGGCTCAGAGCTGCAGCCAAGTCTGTTTTCTTTAAAGTCACTGAAGTGTTTTTGGCAATCGCTTCAGTTTAGTCATCGGTAACATCGGGCGGATACTGATTAAATAAAAAAAATCTCTCAGCATCACAGAAGCACATTTGGAGCATCATGATTCTGTGGCTAAAGATACTTCACACACCATAAAGTTCTGTGATTTTTTTTTTCTGGTATCGATATTAAATAAAAATCCTGTTTAAAAAAAAAGAATGATGTTGCGTCTGACATGAGAGCATTGGAGAATCATGATAGTATTGCCCTCTTCTGGGCTGACAACATACAGCACACAGCTTATATTCTTAAAATCTTATCCTGGCACACAAAAAAAACACTTTATATTACCCAGGGTGCATTTAAGGGGCATTATCTTGGACATATGGGGGTCCTAAATGAAAAAGACAGACTGTGTGTTGCCATCTACACACGTCACCATATCTCTTTATCATATCATTCCTATGAGCCTTGATTTTATCCATGTCATGTATAAATAATGAGCTCAGAGTGATGAGACTATGATGGTACATTACCTACTCTTGCTACGTTAAACAACATCTACTGGCATCTACACTACAAACAGGATAGGGGACAGTTTATCTCCTGTTTTGATCACTATATCAGTTTCCTAAGTGCAAACTGTACACACGACCTCATTGTTCTCGCCTGGGGAATTTCATTTTTGCTGTTGTCCGTCACCTTTCAGCGATAGGAATCAACAAGCTAACAGGACATCCTTGTTTAGATTAAGGTGATGATGTCGTATGTGTTTATATTTCATGCTTGGATACCGTCGCCGACGGTAGAAACATTGCGGGTATTACTTTTCAGCGTTTATCTCATCTTTCTGAAGAAAGATGTGGAATGTGGTTAGTATCTATCTGTTGTTTAGATATACTGCTATGCAGATGGTGTAAAATAAAACTTGAGAAATTAAAAATCACATATACTGAAGCACTATTGGCACGTCTGCTATGATGTGTTGATTCGATATTCTTTGGTCTCTTGTAGGTACTACCTGAAAGAATCTCGAGGCAGCAGACGGTGGTTGATATTCTTAGAGGGTCAGTATTAATTCATCTCATTTCTTTATGTTTCATTATGTTGAATAATTGTAGACAATGTGTGTGATAAAGTCTCAATGTTTTGTTTGTTTTGTGCATCTATGACCAGGTGGCTGGTACTGCTTCAACAAGGAGAACTGTGACAGCCGATACGAGACCATGAGGAGACTGATGAGCTCGTCCATGTGGCCCCAAACTAAAACAGGTCAGCTAGTCTGCATAGTGCACTACGCTCCCATAAGCACCGCTGTTACTCCACATGTGGCCTGTAGCAAATCCTGACCCCCTAACATGGTGGAAAAAGTAGCCAGATCCCACTGTAATGTCTCAGTAATTAAAAGGATCGGATGTATCTGTCACCCCGTCATAATGTAGCTGCGGCGCAGGGCTACCTGGCGCCCGCTGCTGTAGGAGCGGAGACGCTTCCCTCTCTCATTGCAGCGTAATAACTGTAATCCATGTGGTAATGATGATGAGGAAGTGGAGGATTTGTCTGGGAGTGCCAGGATGGCTAATGATACATGCTGATCTGTCTCTCCGCAGGCACGGGGATCCTGTCTCCGCTGCCTGAGGAAAACCCTCACTGGTGGAACGCCAACATGGTGTAAGTTGACTCATGTTTGTGTTTATTTATTGAAGCTCAATTTCTAATCATAGCTGGCAACTTTTAACTTTACGTCGGTTGTGCAGATTCCTCCCGTACTGCTCCAGCGATGTGTGGAGCGGCGCTACGGCCAAAACAGAGCAGAGTGAGACATTACCGAATCATCAAAACAAACATGAATCTCATTAAGAAAAGTGTTATTCTACAGTGCTACTCTCTTTGTGTTGTGTGCAGGTGGCTACGCCTTCATGGGCTCGCTGATTATTCAGGAGGTTGTGAAGGACCTGCTGAACAAAGGTCTGGACAACGCAAAAGTCCTCCTGTTAGCAGGAAGCAGGTATGTTCATGTGTTGCTTGCGATTTGGAATTCAAAATCTTCGACGTATCATTCATATTCCTGTATAGATATTAATATGTTTTTGCGTGCAGTGCGGGTGGCACTGGGGTCCTACTGAACGTGGACCACGTGGCGGAGCTGCTGGAGGGACTGGGGCACACTGGGATACAAGTGCGAGGCCTGTCCGATTCTGGCTGGTTCCTGGACAACAAGCAGTACCACTGCACGGACTGCGTGGACGCCGTCAGCTGCGCCCCCACTGAGACCATCAAGAGAGGCATCAAGTATGGGAGCCAGTGAATATTATCATAAAAAAAACAAGTTTTTGTGACTTATTTAAGTACGGTGACAAGATCCAGCTGATTAGACTGTTATCAGGTCATTAAATGGGCGTTATCAGTGGTTATAAGGCTCATAGACGTGGGTCAGTAGGGCCCTGCTACGCCCATTAGTAGGTTTTGACAACTATACACATGGTTGATCAATGAAAGAAGGTAGTAATCATGACAGGAGCAAAAGCAGTGTATATCGACAGCGTGAAACTCCATATGTTGTGGAGGACAGGTGCGATGGATGGGATTCAAATTATAGGGCTTTCACCCAGGAGACCGGGGTCTGCATCCCATATGAAACCAACAACATGTAGTTGTCTTTGTGTTCACAAGTGTTAAGTTTCACTTTCACTTTTGAAACATGGTTATTGGAAGCCCCAAAACAATGTTTTTCCCTAAACTAAAGTGGTTTAGTTGCTTAAAGGTAAAGAAGTTGTAGTTTAGTTGTCTAAACCTAAAGAAGTTTTGTTTGTGTTTTAAAACGTAACGTTTAATTCAGTTTTGCGTGTTAGAACGTGTTGCTTTTCAATTTTGCTTTCACTTTTACAACGTAGTTGGCCCCTACTGCCCCACAAATGATCCTTACAGCGACCGATAACACACATTTAATTGCCTGATAACAGTCGAATCAGGAGCAAGATCATCAGGTCGCTAACCTAGACATCGTGTAACCTATCTGTCCTTTTCACCTGCCTCATCAGGTACTGGGGAGGAGTGGTACCAGAGAGGTGCAGGAAAACCCATGAGGGAGAAGAGTGGAACTGTTTCTTTGGATATAGAGTCTTCCCATCAATAAAAAGTGAGTTTGGGGTCTCAAAATGCACCTACTGTACATGCAGGCCCCAAATTATGTCACACACATGTCTGAGTAGACATGTACTATACTATATATATGCACTATGATCTTATATTAATCTTCTGCTTCCATTCCCCCTGTGCAGGCCCTGTGTTTGTCGTCCAGTGGCTGTTTGATGAGGCCCAGCTGACAGTGGACAACATCCAGCTAACAGGCCAGCCTGTGCAGGAAGGCCAGTGGCGCTACATCCAAAACCTGGGCATTGAGCTGAGGAACACACTCAAAGATGTCCCGTAAGTTCACCTCTCTACATTTTAGGAAGAGAATTGAATTATTGCATGGATTCAGATTGGTTTATGTTGTTTTTTTTATATCTATTTTTAGGGCTATGTTTGCTCCAGCGTGTCTATCACATGAAGTTATCACCAGAAAGTGAGTATGATATAATTTTTCCCGTTTCCAGTGTGTCATTATCAGAGGACACTGTTGTGTTCGAGACTTTGCCACCCGTGAGCTGACAGCGCCCTCTTGTGTTGTGTCCTAGTTACTGGATTGACGTGCAGGTTAAAGGCACCTCCTTGCCCCGAGCGCTGCACTGCTGGGACCGCAGCCTCAACGACAACAGGAACAACAAGGCTCCGCCCAAAGGCTGCCCCATGCATCTGATCGACAGCTGCCCGTGGCCTCACTGCAACCCCACCTGCCCCACCATCCGAGACCAGTTCACGGGACAGGAGATGAACGTCATTCAGTTCCTCATGCACATGGGCTTCGATGTGCAGAAGATGGCCCAGCAGCAGGGCATGGACCCCAGCAAGCTACTGGGCATGCTCAGCAGCGGCAGCTAAAAGGGACCCACATGCACACACAGTATCTCCAAGCTAAGCCAGAGCAGGGGCTGACTGGTCTCTCTGGCCGGTCTCTCCCATGCCTGATACCTCCAACTCCAACCTTCACAACCCATTCTACCTATAGTCAACTCCCCTCTGACCTCCTGTTTACTTTAGTCTGAGCTTCAGTCAAACACAGGGGCTTCGATTTGTCCCACAATCCTTTTCCTCACAACTGGCGACAAGCACAGGGGCAACACGACAAGGCACAACTCTCTGCTACTCTCCATTTAAATTATCTTTTGCTTTGTAAAAGAAAAAAATATCACGAATGTAATCCAGTTTTAAGGATGCTCATTGATGTTTTTTTTATATTATTTTCATCCTTCCATATAGATTATATTTAGTCATTGTTTAAAAAAAGAAAAGAAAACACCACAATGACGTAAGGATGCTGTCTTTAAGTAGTCACTATAGAGTATATAAGGGTATCATTTTGTTCAAACTGTTTTTTCATCACACAAAAACCAACATTAAGGCAGAAACAGGGACAAGGTGAGAAAGGCACTGGATCAGAAAGGAAATTTTGTATTTATCCCTAAAATAATTGCAAGAACGATAGAGACAACTGACACCAATACTCCTCTAATCCACTGGTTCCCAACTTCCCAACCAACTCCCACTAGGGGTCGCCAAAGCTTCACGGAGAGTCGCAAGACCTTCTTCATTTTAAGGGGTGTAAGACAATTTTTAAAAAATATATAAAGTTGGCCTTTACCTCAGCAATTTCATTAATTTCTGTGTAGAAAATTAGATGATTTTTTTTATTTTTAAAGTTTGGATTATTATTTAAGATATAAACAGAATAACGGCATGGTGAAGACCTCAACACAAGTTATATTCACAGAGCAGTTATTGTCTTCACTATTTGGGTTAATTGTACAGTTTATCAGCTGTTCTGTACTGTTATTGTTATGCATTGATGAAATATCCATAAAATGTGTCACTTCGTCAGTTTATTCAATGATAGAACAGGGGTCCCTTAAGAAAAAAGGTTGGGAACCAGTACAGCTCGTGGTATAAGACCAGGTTGGATTAACACACTCTCATAGTTAAGCTACTGAAAATAAAAGCTGCAAACAGACAAATATCAGATGTTATGTAAGGGATAATGTGCAGTGAGGTGGTCATTATTGTGAAATAAACCCCGACAGGGAAATGCGGCACCCCGACGCGAAGTGTGAAACCAGAAGGGGTTTATTTGACAACAATGACTTAGCTGTCCCTAGCTGTACATTATCCCGCTTATTACACGGCTACTTACTTAAGAAATCAATAATTTGACATAAAAACGGTCCACTAGAGTGCGACATCAGAACTGCGTCCATAGCAACGGTCTACTATACAGAAATAACAGACCGTAGAACGCCATGATTGAACAATCAGAATTGAGTATTCAACAAAGCCGTGTAATAATCCTTGGTAATGTAAGTAGCCAAAAAGAATTAGTCAAGAAGAACAAAAGAAAGACGATGCTCCACACTTTATATTACTGTTGTGATTATCATGGGTGAAGAGAAAAGATTAAGGTAACTCATACCTGACAGTGTTGAAATCTAAGTGGCATATTTCCAGTTTGGACAGCTGTGTGAAGATGCCACGATTTAGTCGTTTGCTGAAGCTGATTGTGGTGCTAAAGTGGACCTAGAAACATTTCAACTGTCTAGCAGTAGCTGTACATACACCACAGTGCCATTACATCTGGTCTATACCTCGACATCATCACAAGACGACTGTTCAAACCCGAATCACAGGGTTCACATTCATGTTAGGTCAGTAATCCTCAGATCAATGCAATGAACATTTAAAGGGAGACAAATATCGTGTATTGTATATTTTTTTTGAGTATTTGTATAGGTTCTTTCAAGTGTTCCCTATTGTAACTCCCTTCTTATATTTCATAATAGAGATCACTTTTTAATATAATGACAATGCTGTATGTAATGATGTCTTTATAAATGATGTTTTTTTAAAGGACCTCTATTTCGCATCACACCAGAGAAGGAAAGGTATTATTACTAATTGTAATTTTATTCTGTAACATATTTTTTAAACAGAAAAAAACTCAAGCTACATTGGTAATTTACATATTTATTTTGTTATGTAAATCATATTTATAAGTGCTATTTTCACAGAGAAGTGATTCTTTGTAAATTGTAAATACATTGCTGTTTTTTCTCTTTTGTGTTGATTGCATGTCTTTGTATCAGACCTAAAAGAAAAGACACATTACATATACTACAAGGTTAATATTGCTGTGCAGTCTTGTTGTTATTATTATTACTACTATTAATAGTAGTAGAATAGGTATCAGTAGCATTTGCACAATTCTCTAGGGCTGTCCTCAACCAAAGAAATTACTAGTCGAGTAACACTCATAGAATTTTTTCGACTAATTGATTACTTGATTTAGTTGAAACTGAGTTTCTCCACAAAGAATCACACAAAAGCACCACTTTAAATCTTGTGTTTACCAGAGATGTGCTTATAAGTTTCTTGGATATAAGTCATTCAGCATGAAAAAGCATAAAAAAGCATAAAAAACGACTAATAGACTAAAGAAATCTTAGTCGAGTAAGACCAAAACAACCGATTAGTCGACTAATCGACTAAAAGGGGGGCAGCCCTACAATTTTCATTCCCATTTTTCACTCATAGCACTAAAACCTTTAGCAGTAGGTAAGGTCAACAGCTCCCTCAGGCTGCCAACACAGTTTGTCACCATTTTGACATATCTGATAATAGATATGAGGCTTAGTGTACACAACACTGTCAGTCTAAGATTTTTCAACACCTTATATTTTAGCAGCTTTTGTTAAATCTCAACAAATGTGGTCAATCTCCAAAAATAGGAAAATATTTCAGAGTACGTAAAGTGAAAGTGAGAAATGTTGGTGTTTTTATTTTATTAAAAATGACCCATAACTAATAGGAAATGACCTGACGACTGATTTTGTTTGGTGTAAATGGACTGCAGTTATTTATCCAATGTGCTTTACAATTTGCCTTTCAATAAACTATTCACAAATACACTCACACGTCGATGCAAGGCACTGGCCTAACCGTCGGGAGGTTCGGTTTCTTGCTCAAGGACGTTTCGACAAGTGGTCAGGAGGAGCCGCTAAACCCTGCGATTAGTGCTCGACCCGCTCTACCAGCTGAGCCACCACAGCCGTCTTTACACAACCTCTGATTTTGTTGCAGATCTAAGTATGTCACATTCTTAGTTTGGGCTACTTCAATGTGCCAAACACAGGGCTAAAAGGTCATTTTCCACTAGAGGACACTGACTGATTTGTAGCCTCTAACAGTGCAAACAGATTAACGTTTTGACAATACTGTGTCTTTCTTCAAAATGGACAAAGACATAAAGCAAGCACATAGTCAATCTAGAGCAGATGTACAATGATGATCAAATCTTTTGGATAATGGATCCATGTCCAAGTGCCACTCTTTATGCACTATAATCACATCACAAACAAAAGAACACAGATATATGTTTAAATTACAAAGATAGAAGTACAAAAAGAATCCCGACGGCCGGTCGGGAGGAGTTAATCGGTCCTCGGTCCCCCCTGTACGCTGCAGAGCAAACAACGCCAGACAAAGCTGAAATTCAGTCCGACTCTAAAATGAGCCGTGCGGCTCAAAATTCGGGCCAGAAACGGGCTAAAATTGTACAGTGTATGCCCAGCTTAAGTTAGGGCTGTCATAGAAGAGATGCATCATATGAAACTACACAACCTAAGGAATCCATTGGTACCAACTATGTCGTACTAGCTTGTCGAGAAGGAGGCTAAATGACGCTCCAAACTTATGTAAATTTTGATGAGGAAAAACTGGCATGGCCATTTTCAAAAGGGTCCCTTGACCTCTGACCTCTAGATATGTGAATAAAAATGGGTTCTATGGGTACCCACGAGTCTCCCATTTACAGACATGACCAATTTATGATAATCACATGCAGTTTGGGGCAAGTCATAATCAAGTCAGCACACCGACACACTGACAGCTGTTGTTGCCTGTTGGGAGTTGAAGTTTAGTTTAATATAGTTTAAGTGTTAAGTCTTGGAAGCAAATAAGTGTTTCATGCTGTTCCATAGTGAAAGAGAGATAGTTAGCAGTAGCAGTCAGTTTTCCTACCTCTCAATATGACCATGATATCATAAATGTATCTTTTCCACAAAGCAATCTTGGACAAAAACGTGTTGTGTGTGCTTATTAATGGATTTTGTAGTTTGGGCAGGCCATAAAACACATGACATGCAGAGCTCTGAACAAGTAGGAAGTATTTTTCTTTTTTCTGTTATCCAGCCCCTTTAAAAGGCAGAGTCAACATACTCATCAATTTGGTTTTTGAAACTGTCATCTTCCCTCATCCAATCTGAATCCCACCGTACTCACATACAGCAAATTAGTGGAAAAGGATTTAGCAGAAATATACCACGCTTCACATGCTGTAAAAAAAAAAAAGTTCACCTTGCACACTGTAACTCAAAATCACAGCGTATTAATATCACAGGTTAAAGTATTTTAGGTAACTACTAATTTATTTCCACTTCCCTCTAACATGCATCACTCACTCGTGCATAATCATGCCTCTGGACCTGTATGCAATTTCTGCCTCTAATGGGAGTCTTAGCCTTCCTCCCTGTCATTACACTGCGTATAAATGCCAGTTTCTGACTGAGGGTGCTCTGACTCAGCCTCTCTGGGTGCTCCCTAGAAATACGACTCCCAAACTGCCTGCCACATCCAGCCTCCCACCCCACTGTGGAATATAGACCCCCTATTTATAGAGCTGGCGAGGCCTGTAAGCCTGGGCTCGGCACAAACTTTCATTTAAACAACCAACCCCTTGAAATCCACTGAGTGCACACACACACACACACAGGAGGGAGAGGGTGTGTGTTTGTGTGAGCGAGAACGAGTGGGACACCAAATCCAAGAAGCAAAAGGAGACAGAAACAGCAGGACAAAGAGCGAGAGACAGAGCCAACGGTTTGAGTGATTTTGACGGGCAGTGAAGGGCCTACAGTGAAGGAATTACAAGGACCGAGTCGCTGAGTAATGGAACTTGACTGACGGGACAACAAACTAGTCCACCTGTTCGGCACTGGGGCCTATTGTTGGAAGATTGATCACTGGATGTGAATTTTAGAGGACCTTACTCCACTTTGAACTTTTGATACACTGGACAACTTGGTGATTGAAGACAGCAAGCAAGAGAAAAGCAAGATTTCTGTGGACATACACTACAGCTTTGAGTAAGACGAGGATCAACTTCTTAAACTCTAAAACATTTTCAAAACACTATAAAAAGTACGGATACCAGTGTTACATGATTTACATAAATGATACTCTGTCTTCATAGTTTAAAGACTTGTGGAGCCAAGTAGAGACATTACTTTAAACAAAGAATCTACAAAGAATCTAATTAAATATCCTTTACTATTAAAAGCTACTGTAACTTCTACATAACAGTGTATAAATGTGACTTGATCTTAAGCGCACTACTGTAATTACAAAGCAAGCTCAGGGAAGAATTACAGACATTTGTAATTAAGGACCGGCTATAAAAAGGCAACCAAGGGAAGGGTGAGGTCTGTGAGTCGGCCACAAGGACACCGAGACAGAGAACAGGACGTCACCAAGAAAAACAGCTGCTCCTGGGAGACAACCCGCACCATGGATTCTCATGGAGGACACTACCTCAACAAAGACGCTGTGCTGTCGCCTTTAGGTGCTGCCCGAATGTGCCAGCTGCTACTCGGCTGCACCATAATGGCCATCGTGTCCCACGGCGCGGGCTACAGCGCCACCTACGGGATCTTCTGCATGTTTGTGTGGTGCTTCTGCTTCGCGGTCACGCTGGTTGTGTTCACCTTGGACATCACGCGGCTCCACACGTGCATGCCCATTTCCTGGGATAACTTCACCGTGGCCTTTGCCATGCTGGCAACGCTCATGTACATCACCGCCTCCGTGGTCTACCCGGTTTACTTCCTCCAGACAGAGTGCCCCGATGAGGACTGTGAAGTCCAAATCTACCAAATCGCTGTCACCGTCTGCTCCAGCGTCTGCTGCTTCCCCTACGGCGCCGAGGTGTTCCTAACTCGAGCCAAGCCGGGGGCCGTGGTGGGCTACATGGCCACTGTGTCCGGTCTACTCAAGGTGGTCCAGGGTTTTGTGGCCTGCATTATTTTCGGGGCCCTGGCCAATGACAGCGAGTACACCCTCTACATTGCCACCCAGTACTGCGTGGTGGTGTACAGCCTGTGCTTCTCCGTCACCGTGATAGTGGTCGTACTGACAGTTTCCGGAAGGACCTCTGCCCTGCGGTTCCCCTTCGATCGCTTCGTAGTCGTCTACACCTTCTTCGCTGTGATCCTCTACCTCAGTACCGCACTGATCTGGCCCATCTTCAGCTTCGACAGAAAGTACGGCACCACTACTCGTCCCGACGACTGCCCACGCGGAGAATGTCCCTGGGACAGCAAGCTAGTGGTAGCGGTGTTCACCAACGTCAACATGATCCTATATTTCGTAGACCTCGTTTACTCCCAGAGGATTCGCTTTGTCTCCAGCTCTGCTGTCTGAAAACACCTCCTTCCCTAAAGACTGTTTGTTCAGACTCAAAGACAAATAAAGAAACTTTGAGGCCACATCATGCTCTCCACAGTCAGGTCTCTATGTAGGACTCTTTCCCTTGGATCCATAGATTCACGATGTCATATCTATGTGTGGCATTTTTTTGTGACAGACAGTATTACCCCATTCTAAAAGGCTTTAGTTCTGCAGTGACCTACCAGGGAGAGACCGCCAGGTGCGCCGGTGAGCTGATCTCAGCAACTTTGCCACAGAGGACCCTGGGAAGTACGTCCACCTCAGCACCGAATACATCCCTCTGCTCCAGATTCCTTTGGTGGTCGCATACAGGAGGGACCTATGGGAGTGTGGGATTTAGAATAGCAGAACAGTGTTATGTCAGTCAGCGTACAGAGGCTGAACACTTTATTTATGAATTAATATATGTATTAAAATGTATATAAACACTAAAATGGATGATGTATCTCATAGAGATGAATAGCATATGTTAAGTCTACAGTATGCACTGAACATAGCTTTTGGTATCGGCTTTCTGGCCATTTTGCTGTATTTTTTTTCTCTCCAGATTTTGTCCTGATATGTAATGCCAAAAGTTGAAGTTCATTAGGCTTTTCTTGTCATCCACTGAATGTTAAATGTATCTGATACATGAATTTTTGAAGGCAAACAGTACAAATTGTATTTTTTTTTTGGGATAAGCACAATTATATAGCGTAATAGCTCTTCTTTTGCTATATTTCTGATATGTTCAATAAAATATCAAATTGTTGGTCTTTTTGATTTCTGTATCCTTTACTTTGTATGGAGTAAGGTTAGGTCTTAATTGATATGTGAACTTCACTCTCAACTTTCAGAAGACAGCAGACTCACACAGTGACATCATAAATCTCATTTGTATATTGGCAAAGGTTCAAATCAAAATTGAAATTGGTGGTTATGTTGATTGCTAAAGTACATTTGATTCATAGCCTGATTAAATCAAATTAACATATTTCAATATTTGATAGTGCACTACAGTCATTTATAAATCTGATAAATTACATGTTGTCTGTACAGTGCTAGAAAACAGTTTCCTGAAAAGAATATTTGTTGGAATCCCGAGCTTCCACATCAAACTGGTGAGAAATATAGCAGCTTACTTATCAATGTCAAGCATTCCTTCTGCTTCATACCCTATTTAAATGTTCTTCGTAATATGTTTTATGATGACCCTGATGAAGGCCACAAGCCAAAATACATTGGTCTAATCCAGTGATTTTCAAAGTGGGGTCCCGGGTCCCCCTTTGGTGCCGCCAAGGGGGCTCTGCGTCTGCCACAAAGCTGCTCTGCTCCTAAAATGTAGCTAGTGCTAACTCACATGTGTATTTACATGTGTATTCCATTACTTGAAAGATAAAACGTTTGGCTTAATTTGGATTCCCCTCTGTGGGCCTCTACATGTGGAAAGCAAAAAAACACTGCTACATATATTAAAATAAGTCAAAATGTTAGCCAACATCATTACAACAGGCACACATTATGCTAAATTGTCTCATAAATATGTTAGAATCTGTGTACTTCAGACAATGGTGTCACTAATAGCAAAGGTTACATAAATAAGTGCACACAATACAGTGTGCACACAGTACACACAAACACACAGACATGTTGTTGTTGAATGTTGTTAAACTAAACTGACAAACAATACTTCTAATGGAAAATAGAAATATTGAATCTAATGGAATTATTAAAGATTTGAAAAACAAATGTAATTTTTATTGCATTAGTAAAAGTAAGGCAATGTATTCAGAAGTTTTATTTTATTTTAGGGCTGTCAAAGTTAACACGATAATAACGTGTTAACACACATTCATTTTAACGCCACTAATTTCTTTAACACATTACAGCAAGTTGCGATTTTACCTCTTCAGACCCTCAGACGATTCAAACTTGTTTCCCTTCTCCATGCACCTGGATGGTGAAGTTGTGCTGGGAATCCCTACGTTGTTTCTACAGGTGTATTTGGTTGACATAAATGAACAACATAAACGGATATTAAATGCAGCTGCTCATTCTCAATGGAGATACTGAAGATTAAAAAGCCTAAATACATGAGGCCTACTTACTCCAGGATGTTAACTAGGGTGCAGTTTGGCTTTCTGGGTCAGGCTAACTTGTCTCCGTTCCCAGAAACCGGTCTCCACCATGCCTCTCAAGTTTTCCGCCAGTAGCTGATAGTTGAGCATCCTGCTGTCATTCCTCAAACTTTTCTCCCCCACGGCACAATCTGATGTAACAGCTCTTAACAGAACCCGCCCCCAAAGTTATTACAAAACGCTGTGATTGGTCGAAACGTGTCACGTGTTGCCTAAAACACGCAAGCTCATTGGCTTTCTCGCTTGTCAGTTAAATGTATCTCCTCAGGTACAGTAGAGCGCAAGACAGCCGGACCACGCAGTATTGTAGTTTCAGGTGTTGCATATCGATCGGTGAGTTGGTCAACTTAGGGGCTCTTCCGTTTATTCCAAAGCATTTCCTCTATGAGTGTGTTTACTGTAAAACAATAGGGCGGCTGCCACTGTGTGTTTAGGAATGGTGTTTGCTTCGCTTAATAAGGAAGTAAGAGTTTGTTTACTACTACAGCACAACATACCAGCGCTGTAAAGAGGATACGAAATGCGCACCAGCTGTTAAAGAGTTGTTAGAGAGACAATCATCTGTTTTAGTTGAGATCAAATGGATTTTATCCCTGCTACTAAAGTTTTCAACTCTGTACACACACAGGTAGAATGAGTGTGGGTTTCATAGGTGCAGGCCAGCTGACCCACGCTCTGGTGAGAGGCTTCACAGCTGCAGGTGAGTTTTGAAAAACACTTTACCATGTTTGTATTATTCAGATTTGTGTTGTGTGATTGCAATCAGACACTGAAATGATTTCTGGACATTTTGTCCTCTTCAAGGTGTGATTGCCACCCACAGAATCACAGCCAGTTCCCCAGGCACAGATCTCCCCACAGTACAGGGACTGCGGGTAGGTAGAAGGAGCAATACTGTACTCCATCAGTGATTCTGTTTCATTTTGAATATATTTATGGGTTTCCAAGGTACAAAACAGTCCTTTGCTTGCATTCCTTGAATTCCCATGTCTATTTCTGTCCAACAAAGTACTAAAAGATGTCATTTGTACAGAAATTGGGTGTCAATCATACCACCAGCAACAAAGAGACGGTGAGCAGAAGTGATGTTCTCTTCCTGGCTGTGAAGCCCCACATCATCCCTTTTGTACTGGATGAGATTGGACCAGACATCGAAGACCGTCACCTTATTGTGTCCTGTGCTGCAGGAGTCACCATCAGCTCTATAGAGAAGGCAAGTCATAGCCATCTGTCTTGCCATGCTACTGACTGAACACAGATTGTTAATAGCAGAGCTGGACAATATTGACAAAATTAAATACATTTTTCAACCAATACGTAATCAAACAAATATGCATTAGTGCATATAAACTATTTAACCTAGATGTATATAAAGGTGATATGGTTTGTTTAATCATCTGCAAAAGTCAAATAACTCCAGAAAATGGTTCACTTAACTTTAAAGCTGCCTTTAAGACTAGGGAAATGCATTGAAAAGCTCTAGATGATGGCTGATGCTTGTGAAATTCTGGCTTTATTGTTTATTTTAATATGAGGCTCTCGCTGTATTTCTGCGCTCACTCCCTGCAGACCCTTAGGCTGAACAGTCACATGTTGTAACATGACATCAGTTGGCTGCTTGAACTTGAAACACCCATGCATTTCCATTTAATAAAGTCTTTAAAAATGTATATTACATGGCAGTAAAGCAAATGAAATGCCAACTATTCTATCGACTAGTGCATAAACTTTGATCCATCTTAGTTTTGTTAAAGTTAAAAACTATAACTACATAATTTCAGGACAATTTATTCAGTGCATTGCTACATTCCCCTTACAGAAGCTGCAGCAGTATCGCCCTAATCCAAAGGTGATGCGGTGCATGACAAACACTCCGGTGGTGGTGCGCGAGGGGGCCACTGTATACGCCACGGGCACCCATGCAGCAGTGGAGGATGGAAAGCTTCTGGAGCAGCTGATGGCCAGCGTGGGATACTGCACCGAGGTGGAAGAGGACCTGATTGATGCCGTCACCGGCCTCAGCGGCAGCGGTCCTGCTTACGTGAGTCATTTAAATAACGTTGAGTGGGTTTTACAATTTTTCCTTACCTGTAGCAATTGTGGAAAATTAGTCTTGTGGATTGTTTTCCCTCATTCAGTCATCCTAACAATTATGATTGTGGCCTTGCAGGCGTTTACAGCTGTAGAAGCTCTTGCTGACGGTGGAGTGAAAATGGGCCTGCCCAGGAGACTGGCTATACATCTCGGAGCCCAAGCCATGCTGGTATAACCTTTATTTTCTTAAAAACATTTATACGTGTGTGTGTGTGTGTGCTATTGGATGTTTTTGGTTCCTATTTTATTATGTTACTTTTGGTTTAGGTGGTTTTGATTAAGTTTTTCAAGCTTTGCTGTGATGGATGAATATGAAAATTAGTCTTTCTAACATATATTGTCCCTGTAAAATCTATAAATCCAGATACAATCTTGCCAGATGTTTGTTGCAGTTTGTCTTGCTTGGTTCTAGACACAGTCTGAATATACTAGGGCTGTCCTCGACCAAAGAAATTCTTAGTCGACTAGAGCTGACCCGAATGCTTCGAAGCTTCGACCGTTGCCATGGTAATCAACCTCCAAATCAGTATTCGAATGCCTCCTTTTATTATTTTTCTTATATATATATAATAGTAAAGTATAGATTCCAAAATAGCCCATGAAATAAGGAATAATCCCACAACATTATTCATATTCAACATTAATTATTAGTTATTCTCAAACGGATATCGCTGCTTGTTATGTTTAGAGGTGGGTATGTGTTCAGTAGTGTGGCAGTGGCACTGTCCCGAAGCTTTGATTATCTTCGAATATTTCTCACTGAAGCTTCGAAGCCTAAAAAATGGTATTCGGGACAGCCCCTATTGTCGACTAACTCATACGATTTTGTTGACTTATCGATTAGTTGATCTAATCGATAGATCATTAAAACTGAGTTTCTCTATAAAGAATCACACAAAAGCACCACTTTAAATCTTGTGTTTACCAGAGATGTGCTCATACAGTAAGTTTCTTGGAAATAAGTCATTCAGCATGAAAAAGCATAAAAAACGACTAATCGACTGAAGAAATCCTAACCGACTTAGACCAAAACGACCGATTCGACTAAGGGGGGGCAGCCCTACAATACACAGTATCTCGATAAAAGGTACAAGTTGGATATGACATCATACTGTGTTAATCTAGTGTGGATCTCCCTTTGTGTTTCTTTAAAAGGGGGCTGCTAAAATGCTGCTGGACTCAGAGCAACACCCTGGGCAGCTCAAGGACAACGTGTGTTCACCAGGGGGCGCCACCATCCACGCCCTGCATGTCATGGAGAGCGGTGGCTTCCGCAGCCTCCTCATCAATGCTGTAGAGGCCTCCTGTATCAGGACTAGGTAAGTTGATAAGAAAAAGAAAGTGTGAGACAAACAAACTAACAAATCATATTTCCTGTCACAGGGATAAACAAGAAATGCTTTTAAGTTAATTGTCATATTCAAATGGCCAAGGGGTGATATATTTCTTTTGAAGTTTATAATTCAGACAGTAGATGGAGCTATATGCAAATAATGTTGCAATGAGAGTTTTGTCCTTCTCAGGTTACCAAGTGATGAGATTATTATCACACTACTGTAATATGTTGTGCTAGATATGTATGTTTCATACTATGCTGTAAATGTCTCTTGTGTCCCTGCCCTTCTCTAAAAAGGGAACTTCAGTTTTTGGCCGACCAGGAGAAAATCTCCCCAGCTGCCATAAAGAAGACGACTCTGAACAAAGTGTTGCAGCAGCCGGGAGTGACTGCGGAGGCTGTTGGAGTCAGACCTCGTGGGATCAGTATGTTCAGCAGCAGTAACCCCAGGATCAGGAAGAAGTGATCTTTTTTTTTTTTGCCATGCTTAGAAATAGCACATTTTAATGTCTGTCACATCAGTGGAGATGCAGTATATGCTGTGAATGAAACCACTACTGGCAGATGATTGCTGGAACATAAGCTAACCTGGTGGATTACTTTATAGGGGAAAAAAAAGTTTGGAATGATGCTGTAAAAACTGTATGTAGGGGTCTAACGATACATTGATCTGGATCGATATATCGATTCAAGGATCAGCGATCCAATATCATCGATGCAAAGTGAAAACATCAATAGATATCTTCATCTTTAAGATATGCCTTTATTTTGAAATTCCCATTGCACGTCTGTGTCACCAATTTCAGTCCAAAAGCACCGCCTTCCTACAGAGCCCAGTAATAAAATTGTCAAATCATATTTTAGTTGCTTTTTATGAGTTGATATAAGTGTAACTGAATGTGTTAAATGGGCATATGATATCGTCACATATTGATCGCTGGCCCCTGAATTGAATAGAATCAAAATTGTATTGTGGAAGACTTTTTGATATCAGCAAGAATCGTATCGCCGTCCAAAGAATCGATATAATATTGTATGGTGAGGAAACTTGTGATTTACTACCTAACTGTATGAGCCATATTTCTTTTTGTAATGAAATGCCTTTCCTTTGTCAGGCTAGACTAGACTAGAATAATAATTTCAATATCTGTGGTGGGATACGGCTTTCTAAATCTTATTTCAGTCAGTCCTTTTTGATGGTAGTTGGCAAAGTAAGGTTTTCTAAGTGGTATTACAGTTTAACTTGTATTTATTAGGGGTGTAAATCACAAGTTTCATCACGATACGATATTATATCGATTCTTTGGACAGCGATACGATATTTGCTGATATCACAAAGTCTTCCACGACACGATTTAGATTTGATTCAATTCAGGGGCCTGCAATCAATATGAGATTATATCATATCCCTATTCAACACAACCAGTTACTTTAGATTTGAATCAACTCACGAAAAGCAACAAAATAAGATTTGACAATTTTATTACTGGGTTCTGTAGGAAGGAGGTGCTCTTAGACTGAAATTGGTGACATGGATATTTCAAAATAAAGGCGTGTTTTAAAGATGAAGGTATGTATCGATATTTTCATTTTGCATCGATGATATTGGATCGTTGATCATTGAATCGCTATATCGATCCAGATCGAAGTAGGCCTATCATTACTAGGGATGCACCGATACTGATACTGGATCAGATATCGGGCCGATACCGACTCAATTAGCTGGATCGGGTATCGATCTATAAAATTAAATTCTATGTTTATATACTATATACATTATATACTGGAATTTTAATTCCTGTTTAAGTTTTGACCAATTTGTTGCTGCAATAAAAAGGTTTACACTTACATTTTTATTCCTGTTAATTTTGAAGATGTTTTACCAAGCTGCTGGTGTACGATTAATTATTTTAATAATAAAGAACAATTAAATACATTTATATCTATGTATTTATTGGTCACATTTTGTTTTACAAAGTTAGGAAAACAATGTTTAAGTCAAGCCTGATGTTGTCCGACTCATAACAGAATAATCCCAGTCACTTCCACACAGTGAGGCACTTAATTTAATTAATTAATTAATTAAACACTGGTATTGGATCAGTACTCGGTATCGACCGATACCCAAAGCCCAGGTGTCGCTATCGGTATTGGGACTGAAAAAGTTGGACCCCACTAGTATTTATGCAGTCTCAAAATTATGTTGCTAAACTTTCCTTATAAAGTATGCTTCATGGAATAATTTATGATGCAATGAAACTGTGATGTTTTCAAAACATATTGTGGATGTGATTTATTTGTGTGAATATTCAGTAAATGCCAGCAGTACTGTTTTCCAGTCACCTAACACTTGTTGGCAGCGTCTGTTGTTATTGTAACAATAGGTGTTTTATTTTTTAGTTAAAATGTTTTTTTTCTTGTGAGGTAAGAAGATCCTTCATGAATGAAGGCACGTGACCAAACACGATGACGTCAGGCTTCGATACAAGAGAAAGGAATCAACAAGGAGAGCACGAGCTGGCATTTGGAAGCGCTGCCGCTTCTTGTCAGTGAAACCGATTATTTAACTGTGCCGCTAATGTTCGGTGACGGCGTGAGACGAGGACCTTGACGGCAACAACTCCAGAGAGCGTCATTTTGAAGTCAGGTGGGTGTGTAAACCAAACAGAGTCGGTGTTGTTATGCTGAGTGTGCATGCCTTCGCCTCGCCGCTGACAAGCTGGCCGCGGCTAGCTTCACGGGTTAGCATTCCTAGCTTCTCATATCTATGGTCGTCAAGGTAACCGGATTCACACCAGATTTTGTATTTCAAAATAAGAGTTTCCGCATCACTCAAGCGGTTAGCACACATACGTTCTCACAAGTATTGGTTTTATTTTGAAAAGCTATTACCGGAAATGCTTGTGTAGCCGTTGGGGAAGTGACAACGGTTTACTCTTACTATGCTGAGATGGCAGCTAAGCTTTTTGTACACACTCATGAGCAGCGATTAAAACATGTCATTCAAGATTTTTTTTTTTTTTAATGTGACACAACTTGGCAGCCGCGTTTCGCGCGTAAACGGGTGATTTCCCCCCCGGTTGAGGGATCGCTCGTAGTGCCGTATTGCTCCGGTTATAGTAGGACGGGCTGAGCACGGGGATTTCCTCGCCTGCTTGTTGTAGGCGGGGAGTTGTTTTGCCCACTTTCACAAGCACCGCGTTGAGAGGTTGGAGGCAAGAGTCGCGGAATGTCAGAATAACTAGGTTGCTTTTTTTGATAAAAAACAGTTTTGCAAAAGGTCGGCGTCCAACTGTGCCACAGCGCTTCTTGGTGGTTTGTCAACTCATGCGCTTCTTCTTGCTGTTCAAACCTGCTGCTTCATCACCTCGTTGTGAGAAAAAGGAGCAAGAGGAGCGAGCCGAGGCAGCGGGTTTAGCGAGATCAGGTTGGTTTTTCAATATTTCCCTTCATGACATTTCTGTCAAACATGAATCTGAGCGTGTTGTGCAGCTTTTAAATGCATGCATGGGTTTAAATCTGATAGGAAATGCTTCCAAAAAAACCATCATTTCGGGGTTGAATTGGATCACCTGAAGTGACAATTCATTTAAACCACTGGTTACATTGTAACAATGGCAGTGCCAAACCCCGCCGTCCTTGGCTTTATAACACCACATCCAGGCAGTTTATTGTTTTATCATCAGAGCCAACAAACAAGCAGCGGTGTTTTTTTATTATTATTATCGTGCTGAATCATCACAATGATGTATTTTAGACGTTCTCCGAATCCACCCCGAAATATGGTACCACCGGACAAAGGTCTGCTCGGTGGATAAGGGTCGATGTTTATCAGCGTAGCCGCCGTTATTATTAAAGGAGATGGATCGAAATGGTGCTGATCTGTCGTGCACGTCAGTCATCAAGCCACGACCATCAAGTGATGACCATTTATCAATAGCCTCATCTACATTCAGCTGAGAATGTGCGATTTTATTGCAGCGCTGTCATGATGCACATCAACAAACCAGGGTGTGAGTACATTTAGACTAAGTGCTCAGATGTCAACTGCGATGTCAAATCCATTTAAAAAATGCATGATAAGCAATATATTATGCCTGTGTTGTTATAATGGAGTCCTGCAACGAGTGGCTGTTTAAATTGGGTCATGTGTAATTATGGGATGTATGGGAAGTTGAAAACAACACCTTATGTAGGTAGTATTTGAAAGAAAAAATGCTGGTTTGGTGTGCTGTAAACACCTTTTGTTTTTGGATGCTATTGTACCAGCTTGCTTGTGATATTATTTAACGCAGTATAACGCTTCATTTCTTTTATTTTGGGCTGGCAGATGCTCTTGTTTCCCTGTGTGTGACATGATGAAATTTGCTGCCTATTAGAGTGCACGCTTATGGAGGGCAGGTAATGAATTATCCATGGAGAATCTCTGTGCAATTTGAAAAGTCACCTTGGAAACTGTTGAGCATATATAGGCAGGGCTAAACAGACAGAAGTTGCCCATTCTTGCTCAGATATCCAACTTGTTTCATCATCTCTGTTCATGCGAGCAGGGCATTGAAGTGTGTTTAGCAGACAGGCCGGCCCCACATCAGAAGCTCGGCTTCGCAATAAAGCGTAATGCCCATCTCTGCCTTTTCTCTGCAGGTAACAAGAACAGATGAGGGCCCATATAAGAGCCCGATGGGGCTGGCAATGGTGTCTGGATGGAGGCAGGGAGTGGTGGAGATCAGCTCTGAGATTTATCACCTCTTGCATCGAGGTAGCGAAGATAAAATAAGGCTGGGTACCACAGAGGTGAAGCGAGTGCACAACTCACACCCAGTGGCGTTGCTCAGGCTGGGCAGGCGGCAGAGGATATTTGAGGTTGATGAAACACGAGGCAAGACTTTACACAGAATACTGGCCACCAACACCTCTGTATGGCCAACACAGCTGTGCCTTGGGAATAGTTACGCCTATTCAGGACAATTAATAGCCTCCAGAAAGGAACACAAATGTGGGATTTGTCCACAAAAGTGCTGCTTAAGCTGCGCGGGGAAAATGGGAATGCCTGGAAGGAAGGGAGAAAAAGATCAATATAGTTTTCCCCCCCCCACTTTTTTTTTTTTTTTTGCAATAGGGGAGGGAATGTTGGTGATGAAACCTCTTGCAAGTGTAGTGCGGATTATGATTGCTTAGCATTGCGATATGCCCGCTCCACTTCTCAAAGTAATACTTTCATCCAGACAGAGTAGCAAGGGTGTTTGATGATTTTCTGTTTGGAAGTCGAGTTAGACTTGGCATGTTCATTACTGCTCTCTGTGTGTTCATAATTTAGATAAGCCAACATCGGACAGAACATGGAGAGCATAAGCGAGGAGCCGTGCACTGGCTGCTGTTTTTCATGTAACCTACTTTTATGTTGGCTGATTAATGTTTGAGACATATCAGTGGTGAACTGACATTAAAAACAAGTGATTTAACTGTACCCATATTTGTGTAAGAGGCTATGAAACTAGCGATTGAGGCATTTTCCATGCATTGTTGAGAGTTTTGAGAGACTATATTCTCAGCTGGATGTGTATAAAATGTTCTAAGGAGGTTAAAGATAGCGAGACCTTGTTCTAAGATAAGCAGTGTATAACCCACATTGGAAAGAAGCTCAGGCTGATCATTAGACTACCATTAGTACTGTCTCTATTGGTTCTTGATAAAATTAACAGATTCTTCGTGTGTTTCCCGAATAAATGCCTACTATATTTGTACTCTACCTGATTAAATTATGTTATGCATGCAACAGGATCCAGCATTCATATTTTTTATTACTTGCTGTCCAGCCAATATCTTTTTACTGGCACCAGTAGACAAATTGACAATAATCTAATTTTATAAATGTGAGGAAATACCAAAGCAAAAAATAAAATCAATAAAACTGTCCCTGGCCTGCGATCTCTATTGCTAAATACAACATTGAGTTATTTATTTGATATTTATTTAGTTGTTTATTAGCTGAAGCTCCTGTGGTACACAGAGTGAGCAGTTTCTTGCTCAAGAATTGCTGTTTAAGCTCATCTGTTGATGGATACACTGCTTTGGGGATCAAACTTGATTTGATTTGATTTTTATTTGATAGGTACGATGCAATTTAACTTTTTTCCAGTACAGGGCATGAAACTGATGAGCTGCACAGAGAGTTTATAGCTATTGCTAATTTTCAACTCTTGTCCTTAGTTTGGCTTTTACGTGTACAGTGCAATTAAAATATACAACTTTCTGTATGATAAAACCACAATACACTACAAATATGGAAATACAATAAAATACACATCACACAATACACCGTGGTAATTTACAATACAATTTGCTAAAGATGGATACAGCTCTGGTTTGCTTTTAGCCAGCACTTAACCTTTGTTGTAAAGGACTTTATATCTGTAATTAATTTGATTTCAGTTGGTAATGTGTTCCAGTCTTGTGACTCTAATGTTTTTATAACCTTTAAAGCCTTTAATCATCTTTTTTTCCTCTTCTACCGTCTTTGATATGTGATTGAATTAGTCATTTTGAAGCTTTAATTCAGGCTAAACTATGTTAGGAACAATGAGGGTTACATTGAGAGACCCGAGTTAAAATTCTTTGTACTGAACGCGTTATTATTAATTCAGACTGCATTCTGGAGTGACGTAATTGTAATTTTTTTAATTCAATTTTTTTTTTTGGACAACCACATCAAGTGCGAGGCTCCATCAAATATCCTGCAGGCAGACATCATCAATCACTTGCCATAATTTGAACTGAGCGGTGGCAATGTTATTAATAGAAATTAGCATCTTTGTTGCTTAGTCCAGGTGATAACTCTGGCTAACTGACTGCATTTGAATCAAAGCGCTCCACAGGAAAAATAAGACGATAAATTTGTTTTCTTTGTTTTTTTTAAATTCAGCGATGCCGCTGAGCTCTGTTTGTTTGATGGCCTTATCACAGAGTTGTGTTTTAATTGAAGAGAATCCACCTCAGATCGTAGCTGTGCAGAGTACCAGTCAGAGGCGTGAATTATTTCACTGTTATTTTACTTTAAATAACAAGTGCTGAGCTGCTCTAGTTCAGCTTTTTGTGCTGCAAAGGCTGCCTGTTTGCTGTTAGGTCAATGCAATATGCATTTACTGTAATGTGTATGCAACCAGAGTAGTAAAGCTCCTGGATATTTTGCCAATGTGTGGGTTGCCTGCAACCCTTACTTCCTCTGCCAGTGCGAGGCCGAAGTATCAAGAGCTATTCTCTTCCTGTTTAATCAAGTCCTCCAGGCAGATACTGTGGAAGGCCAATGAAGTCTCTTCTACTGTCATGCTGCTTGTACTAACAGAGCAGCTCCGCGAGTAAACAGCAGCTGCCGAGCTTGGAAATAGATTCTGTATGTATCGAAACATTGGTTAATGCAAACCAGTCCAACCCCGTGTCCCTTTAAATAAGCTTCACATTATCAGTGACTTCAGAAAATACGAAATCCCTCGAGGGCGATGATTCATGTTTTCACTTTAAACCACATGGACTGAATGCAAATTCCACACATAAATGTACCACATGCATGGTGTAACATACCAGCTTCCATATGGGACTTTTTCAGAGCCAGCGTTTATCATAGTACATCATGTTATGGTGTCTATTTACACCTTGTGACAAATAATCAGTGTTCAGTCATGCACGTAAACCATTGTAGAAAAAGATATGATGATTGAATGTGTTCTTTAAAAAATGTGGGATATTGTGCACCAGGAAAATTAGAATATCTACTAGGGCTGACTCAAATGCTTCGACCGTTGCCATGGTAATCAGCCTCCAAATCAGTATTTGAATGCTTCGTTTTTAATTTGTTTTTATATATATATAAGTATGTAATAATGTATAAATACCAAAATAGCCCATGATATGTATGTTATTATTAGTTATTCTCGGATGGAAATCGCTGTTTGTTATATGTAGAGGTGCCTGTGTGTACAGAATTGTGGCAACGGCACTGTCCGAAGCTTTGAATACCTTCGAATATTCCTCACCAAGCTTCGAAGCCCAAAAAATGATATTCGGGACAGCCCTCATATCTACAGATATTGTCTACATGTTACAACCACAAATACTTTATACTTTATGATATCAAATAGAGCAATATTGATAAATATCTCTTGGAGGTTTACCAAAATTCTGACAAGGAGGTTGGAGGTTGATTACCGTGGCAACGGTCGAAGCTTCGAAGCCCTAGTTTTCAGTTGTAATTTACATACGTTATAACATAAGACTGAACATTTACCCTGCTGTTAGTTACAATGCAAACCTTTGTAAAATTAGAAACATGAAGGCTTTTAAAGCTACTGTTCCAGCCAGGTTTAGGTGCTAATGATGTGCACCCATGCAATTTTTCTCTGGTTTTATTATGCAGTAATCTTCATTTACAGTATGTGGGAAAAGGGCACTTCTTCACACTAAATCCTTTCGTTTTAGAGTGCACTTTTTTCTTCGCTGATCTGTTGATTATAGCATTTTTTGATTAAATATCATCAGCATCTGTCTATTCATCTAGCATAACTAACATCTAGCATTCATATGCAGGTGAGAACAATATCAGGACAAACCGTTTAACCCTTCTATTATAGTTGTACTCTATTTATTCTCTAGGGTCAGTCCTTCCAAAAGGCAGGCATAAGATTTTTTTGAACTGCTATTATAGCACTGCCCCGATCCTCCACTGGTCAAAAGTATTGGCTTAGTATTTCCCCTCCGCTACAAGCGTATCACATTTCCCTCTGAAAGCTGCTGAATGATTTCCCCTCTCCCTCTTTTTGTCACTCTTATTTCACGCTCTGAATACTTAGTAGTTAATAGCTTCCCTCCCCTCTTCCCATCGTACCTTTCTCTCACACAGACACACTCGCACACACTGTGTTCTTTTCTCTCCAAGTTTACACCAGTCTTCCAGTAAACTCTTCCAGAGCTATCAGAGGAGTCTGATTTTTAATTTGCGGTTAAATGGCGCCCAACACGTGTAGCTTGCTTGATAATTGACTTCACTCAGCTGAAGGGAGGAATGATTAGATCTGAATATCTAGACGATCTTTTCGACTCCGAATTAGAAGGGAGTAAAAGTAGTGGCTCTGATCAGGCATGAAGTGTTGAGAGTGGCTATTTATGGCGTACGGGGTGAAAATGTTGGCTGCCTGTGTTAAGCATCTCAACCCTGACGGAGCAAAGTGGACAAGAGAACAAATAAATTAATGAGCCAAAGCATGATGGGAAAGTGCTGACATTTCTTTTATTTTTCACACACTTATCTCATCAAGTGCTTTTCAGTATCTTCGTGGTTATCATTCTGTTTCCTGTGGAAAGTCCATGATAATGGAGCGAGAGGCTACAAGTCTCATACATTATTGATCAGGGAAACTGAATAGGTGATCATACTGATTTCACATCCAGCTCTCGTCTTTTGTGTGGTGTTAATCGTCTAAGATGTGCAGGTTTAGCAAAGACAATGAATTGAAAACGGTGCTAAATCCGTCTCATCATCTGAGGCCTAATTTATATTTGGGCCATAGCTCTTGTGTGTCTTCTCGTGGCTTTACAAACCTTCTCAAGTCTGGACTGGTCATAGCAGAGGAAAGAAATTTGAACTAGGCACATTGTGCGTCTGCTTTTTTGGAGTGAAATGCATTGTTTGGTGTGAGATGATATTCAGCTGTTAGTTTCACAGGACTGAGTTGTTGGACGCTTTCCTGAAAACAGTCTTTTCATCAGCATTCACCTCCACTGTCTAGTTTTATTCACTTCATTAGCAAGCCGCCGGTGCCAAGTGCTCGGACGCTTCGTTTCAGGAATTGATCGCGACAAGTTAAATGTATATGCTCGTGGTAAATCTGTCTGGATACATGTGCATGTGATTAGCCGACGTGATATGCAATCCGCCGTCATGTCTCAGTAAAGCCTGCGCCCCGTTAGTCCTCCCCAGCCGTGTTTAGTATTCAGAGAGCAGGCGCTGTTGTAATCTGGATTCTGAGGCAGGTTGCTGGGGTTTTTGTTTGCTCTCATGGCCCTGATAATCTTGTTACACCGCTGTCAAGTGGAGCCGGCTCTCCCTGCAGCCCTGAAACCACCGTGCATGCCACCTCCAGCACCAGAAAATCCAACCCCCTCCCCCCACCCATCGCCGCCCCCACCAGCCTACCGCCATTTTGAGACAGCCGTTGATGGAAGAGCCTTGGATGTATCCTTGAAGAATCACCTCCTGAGCATCTTTATTCAGCCGCCCCCCTGTCTCCCACCCCCACCTTAGGCGGTGCACGACAGCGATAAATATTCATCAGGGGACGCAGTGCGTGGATGCTGTAGCCTCGGTTCCCCCTCAACAAAGGGTCCCCTAGCTAATGGTGTCCATCCTTGGCGGGCCCCCTGGAGAGATCCTGTGGAGGGGATGAGATCATTAAAGCATGACACGGGCTCAAGGCCGGACCTATCATGTCACATCAGCATTTATCCCACCAGAGTCACCGCCTTTGAGTCTCAACCTAAGCCGACCCCACCTTCGCGAGCCGCCCTCTATAGATTTAGATGAACACAGACAGCTTTTGAAGGTTGGCTGGGTTGCTCTCGTCGTGTTAGTTCAACTTCACAACTTCCTAATTGGCACCTTGGTTTTGGTCCTTGCTGAGATCAGTATTTTTTTTTTTTTCCCTCAACCTGTTCTTCTCAAGCTCCTCTAAATGTGTCGAGCGTGCGTTTTTCACAAGGCTGTTTGCTCTCTCTCTCTCTTTCTTTCTTCCTTTCTTCTCACCCTCTCTCTCTCTGTCCGTCTCTCTCACCATCCCCTCCTTCTCTTTCTCTGGGTGACCACACTCAGCGATTTCTATTTCCTGTGGGTGTGATGTCTCTCCTCCACAAGCAATCAGCTCTGATTTGTCAGCGTTCTTCCAGGCGATTCATAAAAATTCAGCAAGCACCTACAAAAGACGTCTGTGTCCCCTGCGCTCGCTCCCTATACCTCTGCTGCCCCTGTGCTCCGAGCTGCAGCCAGACACACACAAAAGACCTGAAATCATTATTAGTAGGAGGTAATGCGTGTGTGCAAGGAAGACATTGGTGTCTAGTAGGGCTGGGGCGATACACCTACATATCTCCTGATTCGATACTATCACAATACTTGGGTGCCGATTTGATATGTATCGCTATTTTTAAGTGTTGCGATTCTACAAGTATTGCGATTCGATATTACAATATATATGAAGCAGATGTATCGATTCTGGCATTCAAAAATCTATTTCAAAATCGTAAAAAGAAATTGTGATGCATAGGTAAATCTATTTTTTTTCCCCCCACCTCTAGTGTCCTTGATTGCGACCGTTAAGAGGGTGAACTTGTCAAATGCAAGGGCATTCTGTTGCAATCCAATCAAGTCTGAAATTTCACGTTTTTTTTTTTGAAAGATTATAGGTGTGTTTTTCCCCCTTTCTTTTCATCTCTGTGTGTTTATGTGAGCACGCCTCTTTGTCTCTGTGAGGTATGACATGCCTGGTAGTGGAAGGGAGCAGCTGTGCATTGGACCTTGTCTGTGTTGTGCTGCCATGCCCTGTCATTGGTAGCCGTCTGTTGGCAGCAGCCTGTGCTGGAGGGTTGCAGCCCGGGCTCAATCATTCCGCAGTGTCATATGGTGAGCTTTCAGCCATGCCAAACCATGCCTACTATGTTACCATACACAGCTGTGTGTGACAGAATACGCCTCTTCAACCTGGACAATGTGCCATCTTTCTGCATTTTTACAAGATTCCAACTGGTATTTTTTTTTAACAATGTTGTGTCTAGGCGGCTGAGGGGGGGGGGGAATGATAGGCTTATATGAAATTTGGAAGAAGTAGGAGTTTTTTTTTTTTTCCTACTCTCATCCCAGCAGCTATTAGTGGAGTACTTTCCTGTCTATTTGTCCATTATCTGTGCATCATCAGGCAGACCATTATCCCATTATGTTTTGCATCTGTGGTCCAAATACTTACTGGAAATGAGTCACCACAAAGGCCAGTGAAAGGTAGGTGTTACTATCAGGCAGCTATTCATAGCCAGCCCAACGGGGATGAAAGTATCACATTTAAAAAGTCCTTCGCAGAACGTGAAAGGCCTTTTTTTTTTTTTTTTTTTAATATATGGGCATCTGCAGCGTAGGGAACCATCGCCCTTTTTTGAGGACTTTTTTTGAAGTGAAGGCATCAAGAATGCGAGTCACAATCTGACCTCATGTTATGTCCCCAGCCTGTGTGATAGTGTCGTATTCAGGTCATTTTTAACAAGCGTCTGTCTCTGCCTGTTTGGCTCAGGTGACCGGTCCACCTGTAGCACCCTTTTGTTGCCATGGAAATATCCTGGCCATCTTAGGAGCTACGACTCATCTCTTCTTTTTTTTTCCCCTCCCTCCCTCGCTGAGCTTCTCTGCACACATCATACATATACATGATGACTATCTTAGTGTGGGCTATAAACACATGCACACACTTGACAGTACTTCTTTTGAGGATTTCTTTCTTTGGGGATTTCTTTGGTTCCTGTTTTGATGCGAAAAAAAGTTGTAAGAGCCCACATGCATTTGTTTATGTGTGCTCAGTGCAAACACACACTGCTGGGGCTGTGTAAATCAGCTTACAGAGGCAATGTGCTGGCTGGGCTCACTGTGGTGGGTGCCTGTGTCGCTGACACAGCATTTACTGTGTGTAGTGTAAAGCACCCAGGGCCACAACCGTGTGTGTGTTTATGTGTGTGTGTGTGTGCGTACTTATCCTGTGGCAGAGCTCACACGGTGGAAGGCACCCAGCCTTCTGTCTGTCTTAACACCAGTAGGTTAGGTTTCTGCACAGCTTCTCTTGGTATTCCCTCAGTATTGACACGACAGAATGAACTGCAGTGCAGCTCTGTTGTTCTGGACGGTATGGCCGAGGCTCTGCGGCAGTTACAGCATATCCCCCTTTTCATTGATTTATGGGTTATATTGTAGGTTGTATTGTAGTCTAGACATGTGTGACTGTCTAGACTGCTCGTACAGTAGATGAAAGCGGTGTCCCTCTGTGATATGTTTTCGCTGAGGTTGTATATACAGGAGAAAGGCTGACGGCTTTGTTTTAGTCCATCCGTGTCCTCTGCTGTTTCTGCTCCGAGAGGCTGCACTTAACAGAAGTGACTTCTCTTTGAGTTTTGTTTTCCAAGAAATTGCTGCCAGCCAACTAAATGTCACCCTCCTTGTGACTCGCCACACTGCCGTTTGAATGCAGTGCAGGATTAAAATGAGAGACCTACTGTATGGCGGAGGGGGAAATGCATACCGCCAAGGTATTTGTTCATAGTGACAGGTGCAGTAATAGTCCAGGCAGGTAGCACTCGCTGAACGGACTTGGCACCGCTTGCAAGGAAGTCCTTGACCCACTTTGTGCCTTGTGTGTTTGAAGGACTTTGTCATGCCGTAGCATCTTTGCCAGAAAATACAGTCTTGTGTATTCCATAGGGCTGTCCCTGACCAAAGAAAGTCTTAATTAACAAACGCTCATATGATTTTGTCGTTTAATTGATTAGTTGATTTAAACATCAGATCTGTGAAACTGAGTCTCTCCACAAAGAATCACACAAAAGCACCACTTTAAATCTTCTCTCTGTTTACCAGAGATGTGCTCATAAGTTTCTTGGAAATAAATCATTCAGCATACAAAAAAGCATAAAATCGACTAATTGAGTAAAGAAATCTTAGTCGACTAAGACCAAAACGATTAATCGACTAAATGGGGGCAGCCCTAGTAATTCACAGAAATGTTCTTCCTCCAAGCCTTGTTTTTTTCTGCTGGTATTGTTCTATATGCTGATGGTGACTTTTCTCACTTACAGATCAACCAGCAGTACAGGTGGACTCGGCTCTCGTGGCATGACTACCACAAACAAGGGAAACAAGGCCTTGAAGGTAATTAGCATGTCTCACACGGAGTTAAATTTGTCAGATTGTGAGTGTTAAATGCTAAGACCGACGCTTCCTAATCCCCGTCCCCATCCCCAGGTGAAGCGGGAGCCGGGGGAAAATGGCACCAGCCTGACCGACGACGAGCTGGTGACCATGTCGGTGCGGGAGCTGAACCAGCATCTACGGGGCCTGACGAAGGACGAGATCCTCCAGCTGAAGCAGCGGCGGCGCACCCTGAAGAACCGGGGCTACGCCGCCAGCTGCCGGGTGAAGCGCGTCACCCAGAAAGAGGAGCTGGAGAAGCAAAAGGCTCAGCTGCAGCAGGAAGTGGACAAGCTGGCCACGGAGAACGCCAGCATGAAGGTGGAGCTGGACGCTCTGCGTTCAAAGTACGAGGCCCTCCAGAGCTTCGCTAGGACTGTGGCCCGCAACCCCGTCAACTCAGCCAGGGGACCTATGGCCTCCGTCATAGGGCCCCTCATCCCTGGTAAAGTAGCCGCCACCAGCGTTATCACCATCGTCAAATCCAAAACGGGGGCTAGGTCGTAGTAGCGGAAAGGGCGGGAGGAAGATTTCCCAAGACTAAACTAGTCAGTGCATTGTAACACGCCGCAGGATCACCTGTGTAAGTTGTCTGTTTTAACCCCTTGGCACTAACACTAACAATACGCTTCATAAATTCACTCTTAAAGTATGACTCAGCAGTCTGTACCCGTCAACAGACACATTGTGCTTTAGGGTGACACAATCGAATTGTAAGATTTAGGATATCACAGTCGGTTGTTGAAGAACGGCTACATATTGGCAATACTGAAACCTTTCATTTCAAAGCAGATTGGGGTTACAAATACTCAAGAAGGCAATACTGGGTGGTAAAAGTACAAAGCGGAATCAAATTCAGACTGTTAATAGCTGTGTGTGATGTGTCTGTTTCCTTAAACTGAACTCTTTCCGTCCTGAGAATTGGCATTTGTAGAGTCTCACAACCAGTAAAATAATACATTTTAGTCCTCCTCGCCCCTGAAGCCCTTTGCTTGTTATTATGCACTGACTTAAATCTGGATAAACAACTAACATCACAAAGTCTTGGTGTGGATGCTACAGATGTCTTCATAACAGCCTGACTAACCCAAAACTAGTAAACGAGTCAAATTTGTGATTTTGTTGGTCGTCTGTCGAGAACATAAGCGTGAAATAATGCTCCCAACACTAGCATTCATTTCTGTTTATCTGTGACAGGCTTTAATGAACTTGTCATTATCAATATGACTGGTAGATGCAATAATATATGTATGCACTGAAAAATACAAAGAGGTCTTGCATATTTATGGTTATAAGTGGACGCGTTAAAAATGATCAGCAGTTCTTAATGATATTGTTCCAGAGCTGAGTGCCATTCCAATATGACAAGATTCTTCTACAATATCTGAATACCTGAATGTTATAACAGTAATATCCTCGTGTTTTGTGGGCGACGGTGAAATCCACAAACATTTTGAAACATAATTTTTGCTCATAGAGAAAATATGTTCAAGTTGTTTTGTTTTAAAAGATATATATTGCATTTTTTTGTAATTACTTGTTGACAGGGCCGTCAGATATTTCCAAAAGAAAAATCTTTACACAAGCTTTACTGTTTGAATTGTTAAGGTGTAGAAAACTTTGTCTAATGTTGAGTTCTTGGTTTTTATTACTAGGTAGATTACCTTCCATTGTTTATAGAAATACAGAAAAAGAAAAGAAACAAAAAAAAAAATCCTGTGACATCTTTTTTGCAATTGTACCGAAAGTGGCTTACTATTGAAGTCTGATAGCTTTTTTCTAGTGACTAGGCGCGTACTGTGGGGTAGCGCGTGACGTGACGTGTAAGTGACAAGTTGGCAGTGTCGTTCACTGTATAGATGTCAATGCTGTGCTATTTAAAACAAATCTGTAGAGCTAAACTAGGTGGTGTAAACAAGGTCAATTGTCTTTGTGCGTATTGGCATCTGTGATATCCTCCGCTTCCTTGGTGTTAGTTACAAATCATATTGTCATGAAGAGTTTACCACGTTGAGCCATGTGAGACAGAATTGGGTGAAATGGCATTAGTGACTTTTACCTGAAGCTTAAAGTGATACTGAATCATGGTTGCACCTGGTGCTGGATGCCCTCTAAATACATCCTCTGTAACCTGAAAGTAAATGACTTCATTGTTGGGAAAATTTCATTATCGTATCCATTCCGGCCATTTAATTGGTTTGAATTAGATCGTAGTAATAGAAATTAATAACCCTTCAAATGCACCCGATTTGACTGTTATGAGGCCTTTAAATAGGCATTATCAGCCTTTATAAGCATCATAGATGTGGGTCAGTAGGGGCCTACTACACCTACTACGTTGTAAAAGTGAAAGTGAAACTTAAAAGCAACATGTTCTTACTAGGGCTGTCAATCCATTAAAATATTTAATCACGATTATTCGCATGATTGTCCATAGTTAATTGCGATAAATCGCAAATTAATCACAGAATTTTTTTATCTGCTCAAAATGTACCTCAAAGGGAGATTTGTAAAGTATTTAATACTCTCATCAACATGGTAGTGGACAAATATGTTTGCTTTATGCAAATATATGTATATATTTATTATTTGAAATCAATTAACAACACAAAACAATGACAAATATTGTCCAGAAACCCTCACAGGTACTGCATTTAGCATAAAAAATATGCTCAAATCATAACATGGCAAACTGCAGCCCAACAGGCAACAACAGCTGTCAGTGTGTCAGTGTGCTGACTTGACTATGACTTGCCCCAAACTGCATGTGATATCATAAAGTGGGCATGTCTGTAAAGGGGAGACTCGTGGGTACCCATAGAACCCATTTACATTCACATATCTAGAGGTCAGAGGTCAAGGGACCCCTTTGAAAATGGGCATTTATTTATTTATATTTATGGGCAATATTTAGCTTAAGTTTGTAGCGTTATTTAACCTCCTTCCCGACAAGCCAGTATGACATGGTTGGTACCAATGGATTCCTTAGGTTTACTAGTTTCATATGATACCAGGATCTTCTCTCTAGCTTTAAAACCTGCTACAACCTCTGAAATATCGTTTGTGTTAATATAGACTAAAGATATTAGTGCCGTTAAAATAAATTTGCGACAGCCCTAGTTCTAACACGTTGTAAAACTGAAAGAAACATTACGTTTTGAACTCAAACAAAACTTTTTCTTTAGATTTAGGCAACAAAACTACTTCTTTAAGTTTAGGTGAAACATTGTGTTTTGGCTTAAAATAACTACGTTTCAAAAGTGAAAGTGAAACTTAATGCTTGTGAACACTAAGACAACACATTGTTAGTTTCACACGGGATGAGAATCCCAGTCTCCTGGGTGAAAACCCTGTGTTTTATGTCCCATCCGCTCGAGACCTCCACCACATATGGAGTTTCATGCTGTCTAATCTCCAGCACCTACGGTCACTGGAGGTCGCTGTCGCGTTCTTTTATTCCTTCTTTTGGTGATCTACTATGTGAATAGATGATAAAACCTCCTAGTGGGTGTAGTAGGCCCCTATTGACCCACATCTATGGTGCTTACAGCGACCGATAACGCCTATTTAATTGCCTGAAAACAGTCTAAGAAATTCGAAGTTAAGTGTTTTTTTCCCTCCAAATGTTGTTGAGAAACTTTCTCAAGACTATAGCGATAAGATTGCATCAATGAACTTAAAAGGGTAACCGCCAAATGGCGCAGCATCACTCGTGTAAATTTACCCACTGGTCTTCAGATTGTCAGATTAAAAGCGGTAGGGTTTCGGCTGAGGGTTTTGTATGCACTAAGCTCCTGCTTGTTTTGCTCAGGACAAAACAGGTCACTCTAAAAATGAACAAACCATTCTAGATGAGAAGCAGGGATGGCAGCTCTGTTCATGTCTTTCTCCTTCTTCTTCTTCTTTTTTTTTAAATAATAAACATGTCATAAAAGGGCTTCAATCCACACTCAGAAAGAGACACAGCAAGACCACGTAGAATTACAATCAACAACTGCTGCCAGCAGCGCTCCTTCTGTGCCAAGTGTCGCATCACTCTCCTAGCTGGTCCTCTAAAAAAAAAAAAAAAAAAAGGAGTTTAACAGTGGAGCAGTTTTACACCTCCAAGGTGAAAGTAATGACATTAACAGAATGCACTTCATCCGGATCTCACTCTCCTGCTGGTCAGAATGTCTTATAGTGTCGGCGAGGTTTTAATCCCAGAAATACGCCTCAGCAACACCTGGGTGCTGGTTATACTGTCTGTGTGCAAGCATCCTGTCCTCAACATGCTTAGCTATCTGCATTGACTGGTTAACTGTGGGAAAAATATAATATATCTGACTCTTGACATAGCCCAGTATCGATGTTGGCGTCCTTATTGCTGTGGCAGTCTTGTGGAGTGAATCTTTTTTCGTGTCAAGTGTCTTTTGAGGTGTTCGAGCGGCACCGTCGACCAATCTCTCAATCTCCGCTAGAGACGATGACTCTCTCTCTCTCTCTCTCTCTCTCACACATACAGGTGTATAGTATGTAGCTACAGTAGGTATTAATGACCATTGTGAAAAAGTGACCCTTAATATGCAACTCAGTGGAAAAGGTGTGAAAGAGTAGATGTAAGAGTAATCAATATTGTCAAAGTGACTATGGTCTGTTATTTCATAATTCTTGCTGTTTTGTAGGTTTTTTTGTAAAAAAATGTGTTTTTTATTTTGAAACCCTGAATGGACGAGCAATTGGCCCTTGTATATAGTAGCTAACATGTTAAAGCTGTACGGTGTTTTAAAGGAATCATGGGACAGTTGCACTCAAGCCTTACTCACTAATTTCTCTGAATTTCCATGAATTTGGACTTGGGATATCTGACTGAAAGATATTGCTATTATATATAAATGTGTTGTGCACTGAGTGAAACGGATGCTACAATAGATTCTGTCACAAGGGCCACTTGCAATATTTTCTTTTCTTTTTAGTATGCGTGTGTGAGTGTGCGTGTGTTTTGTACGTTTGAGGTTCCTCTGCTGCTACACCAGTCATTAATGCTCGTCGTTTGCTGTAGCATCACCCACAGCACTTCTGTTCTCATTATGTGTCGAGTGTGTATTTGAAATTGATCTTAACACTGTAATTTGTTCTGCAGATTTAATTTTTAATTGGTTCTGGCTTTTTTTTTTTTTTTCTTTGTTTTGCTTTTACAAGCAACATGTTAGAGGGGATAAATAACAGCACTTGTGTGGCAGTTGAATTTAATAGCTCTCAAGACATTTTTTTCCATGAAATTATGCTTTGGAAACAGTCGACTGTGCAGGTTTCTCCATGGAGTGGGTCTGTGTTTCAAAGGTTATAAAAATCTGACTAAAGCGAGTAACACACAGTTAATTATCTGTTTTTTTTTTTTCTTTTTTTTCTGTATGGGTTGTAATAAAATATTGCAGTACTTTGTATGAAAACAGACGATAGTTAATTGTAACTATTTATAAATTAAATTATTGTACTTTTTGCAATCTGTAGATAAGTACTATGTATTCATATATACAGTAACAACTGTGGATTTAAACGTGATTCTCTGAGGTGTCTAAGTTATTGATGTATATATTGTATGTTTGTTGATACAGCTTACTTTATTTTCTATAAGACCAATAAAATGTTTTGAAAAAGGATTTTCTGTCTTCGGAGGCTCTTAAACACCGATGAAATGGGGTTTTTGTCATATTCTGTGGCGTCATTGACCCAGTTTGATACTTGTAAAAATAAACTGGCGGGGAAGGCTCTTCGCCGTCCAGGGTGGGTTTTTAGAAGACAGCGATCATTTAGATGGCACGATTTCTTTTTCTGTGATCCAAAAAAAGCCGCTGGGCGACCCACTTTGGCTAACCTCGGTGGACATATTTTTGGCCCGACACGAGTAAAACATTAGAGTCATGAAGGATGTCTAGGTGTGCTTGTCCTAGATTAGGAGGAGTAGTGAGTTAGTCATCTGTGCTCCCTGTGGGCCTCCTAAACCCCCCCTCTGTCTCAGCGCACCTCATCAAACATCACCCTCCTCAGCAGCGTTTCAACCCCAGCACATTCAAAACACATCTCATGAGAGAACACGCGGAGACAAAGAGACAGATGGCTGAAGACGAGCCACATCCTACCACTCCATCCTGCGGGGCAAGTCTAAACCCCAGCGCCTCTGCACCATTGCAGCGTGGTATTGTTCTCTACTTAAATTGAAGAGGCTCCTACAGGTCTGTGTGACCTGTGCCTTAAAACAAGGCTCCTCTCCCTCCTCTTGATGCCTGCCCCAGACAACCGGATGGCCTCTGAAGAGTTGATTAATTTGGCGGGTTGGGTTTAAGGTGAGCTGGTGGGCAATCTAGGACAGCATTCTTCATCTTCACCCACTTCGGCAGCAGGTGCCTGCCCCAGTTCTCAGACCAAAAGCCCCGCTGTACAATTAATGTTGCCATCCCCATCAGCGAGGCCGTTCATTTAGCACGTCTAACCCTGCCAAAGCTTGGCATGGGGCTCCGCTCTGCAAATGTCACCATGGCAGAGGACGGGGCCTGTTTATAGGAGATGCTGCACCGGGCGAGAGGTGTTTTTGAATCACACGAAGCTGTTGTCCTCATATTAAACAGCATGATATTGTTGCCATCCCAGCGCAAAGAAAAAACAGACAAAAGCCGAGTAAAAGACTCCAGACAACTGGAGAGACCAGGATGTTAAACATGACTGCTTGTGAGGAGTTAACCTTGCCTCAGCCTATATGCAATATGTGGGTCTGGGTTTCCCTCTGCTGGCACTTCTGTGTAAAGACTTTGTTTATATGTGTGTGTGGTGTTTCCACAAGATGACGCCACACGCTCCTCACAGAAGGATTTCCCCTCCAGTGCACATCTTTAACAGAAAAGTAATTCATTTCATCCCACTTGTTGAAGTTTGAAACTTGGAAATATTACCCAATGTGACACATTATATTCTTATTATAGTCCAGGGTGTGTCAATAATTCATGCTATAACACTAGAAACACAATCTAACGCAAACTAATGAGAGCGATGCAGTAAATGTTTGTGTTTGTTGACACCGTGTGAGTTGATTCAACTCATGATTTGTGATGTTGTATTGGACGATTACACACACCTTTCCCTTATAATACAACACATAACTAATTATATGGAATGAACACAGTGAACACTGATAAGAGTGTCAACAAAAATTGAACAGTCAAATCTTTACTAAGATAAAGATTTACTGCAGGGCTGTTGGGCTGCACAATGATTGTAGATGTACCTGAAAATAAGTCAGTATAAAGATATTTTCTTCTATATAGAAGAAAATATCTTTCACATATATATTATATACTGTATTTATACATATATATTTCACATATCTTGAGGTCAGAGGTCAAGAGACCGCTTTGAAAATGGCCATGCCGTTTTTTTCTCGCCAACATTTTGCGTAAGTTTGGATCTAGCTTTAAACCTGAGCCTGCTACAACCTAAAAATCACAAGTTTAAAGAAATTAGTGGCGTTAAAACGAATTTGCGTTAACGCGATAATAACGCGTAAGCCCTGATTATTACATGATAACATCAGGGCAGATTTATATTAGAATAGGATAGAAAGCTTTATTGTCATCGTATTAAATACAACGAGATTCGCAGTTGCCACTCCTGGTCAGTGCTTTAAAACAAATACTTGACAAGACAAGGCAGGTAAAACATATGACAGATAAAACACACATAGCTATGAAGCAATAAAAACAGGAATAAAACAGGTGAGGTAGAGTAATAAATAAATAAATAACTATAAATAGAGGTATTGCACTTGGGAAATGGAATAGGTGAAGTTGATTCTATTTCACATTCAGTGTATTAATATTGCACAGGTTTAATGTTTGTTCAGTGTCCGTACGGCCCAGGGAAAGAAACTGTTTGCAAGTCTGGAGGTGCGGGCTTTCATTGACCTGTAGCGCCTGCCAGAGGGCAGCAGGTCAAACAGGTGATGAGCTGGGTGGGATGAGTCCCTGAGAATAGTTCTGGTCCTACTGAGGCAGCGGGAGCTGGAGATCTCTTCCAGAGAGGGCAGAGGGCAGCCAATAATCCTCTGGGCTGTGTCTATGACCCTCTGCAGAGCCCTCCTGTCTGCAGCCGAGCTCCCAGTGTACCAGACCGTGATGCAGTACGTGAGTACGCTCTCGATCGCAGAGCGATAGAAGGACTCCAGCAGCTTCTGTTCCAGTTTGTTCTTCCTGAGAATTCTCAGGAAGTACAGTCGCTGCTGGGCCTTCTTTTTCACCGCCAAGGTGTTTGTGGACCAGGAGAGCTCCTCGGAGATGCGCACTCCCAGGAATTTAAAAGATGACACCCTCTCCACACAGTTCCCGTTGATGTGGGGAGGGGCGTGGGCCACGCTGTTCCTCCTGAAGTCCACGATTATCTCCTTAGTTTTTGTGGTGTTCAGCAGCAGGTTGTTAGCTGAACACCACACAGTCAGTTGCTGGACTTCATCTCTGTAGGCCGTCTCATCCCCCCCTGAGATGAGCCCAACTACAGTGGTGTCGTCCGCGAATTTGATGATGGTGTTGGAGGAGTGGGAGGGGGTGCAGTCATATGTGTAAAGTGCAAACAGTAGTGGACTCAGCACGCAGCCTTTAGGAGAGCCAGTGCTGAGTGTGAGAGAGGAGGAGAGATGGGGGCCAAGTTTCACAGATTGTGGTCTGTTGGTGAGGAAATCCTTAATCCAGGCACAGGTGGAGGGGGGGAGGTGTAAGTCCAGGAGTTTATTGATGAGGATGTCAGGGATGATGGTATTAAAAGCTGAGCTGTAGTCTATGAAGAGCAGTCTTGCATAGTTACCAGGGTGTTCCAGCTGGCTCAGCGTGGAGTGGAGGGCGATGGCGATGGCGATGGCGATGGCGTCCTCGGTGGAGCGGTTTGCTCTGTAGGCAAACTGGTGAGGGTCAAGTGATGAGGGGAGGCAGGCCTTGATGTGCTGTGAAACCAGCCTCTCGAAGCACTTCATCACCACCGACGTGAGAGCTATGGGCCTGAAGTTATTCAGACTGCTGTTGGCTGATGAAAATTCAGTGTCCAACTAAAACAATGCAGTGTTCTCCCTGTTAATAACATAACAGCCAAGACAGACAAGTCTAATGATGCTGAACGCACTGAACAGGTTTCATGGACTGAAAGGGCTCACCTGTAGAGGATCAGGTACTTCTTTGCTCAACAGAACAACATGTTAGACCAACACACTGACTAATGTCTAAATCTCAGTTTTACATGACAAAATGTTAACTAGCTAATAATCACATAGTGACTTGTAAAACAATGGATGTAAATGAAATTTTGTTCGTTGTGCTCCTGGTGTTTAAAAAACTCAGCGTCAACCTGTCTTTCCAGAAACACACACACTCAGAAGTGAAAGTCACAAATTAGTATTATTATTATTTATTTATTTTTAAATAATTGTCTACATAAAAATGTTATCAATAAGACCTTTAATGTTATCGTCATCATCATCATATTAATATATCATTATTATTGACACTTTTCCCAGAAGCACAAAGGAAGAATATCTCCAATGCTGATTATTTTGGTTATTTAGCCGAGCATGTTTAAATACTTTAATGATAAAAGGAAATATAGTAGATGTACCTGAAAATAAAAAAGTATAAAGATATTTTCTTCTTGGTTGTGATCTCGAAAGTCATCAAAAATTTGCAATAATATTTTAATAAATACGTGATATATTTTTATATATGCTAAATCAATACATTCAGATACTATAATGTAACTTTGGCCAGTGATTCTGTAGGCCTATGTGTTACAGTTTGTATTTTTTTAACCTATAACTTATTTTTAAATTTTTAAAATGATTAATTCACAATCATACACACATATATATATTATTGTATTTTTAGGAAAAGCAATACTTTTATTCAGCAGCTTTCTAAAAGCTCTGTGGATGTATTATTATTATTATTATTATTTTTAAATATTTGTGTACATAAAAATGTTATCAATAAGACTTTTAATGTTATTTTCATGATCATATCATTATTATATCATTATATTAATAATTATATACACCTATGTGTTTTATTTTGCTTTTAGGAAAAGCAATACTTTTATTCAGCAGCTTTCTAAAAGCTCTGTGCATGGGTTATTATTTTTATATATATATATATATATATATTTGTCTACATAAAAATGTTATCAGTAAGACCTTTAATGTTATCTTCATCATCGTTTAATTAATTAACATTAATATATCATTATTATTATTACTTTTCCCAGAAGCACAAAGAAAGGATATGTCCAGTACTGATTATTTGGCTTATTTAGCTTATCATGTTTAAATACTTTAATGATAAAAGGAAATATCTTATCTTTGTTATTTTACAGGGACAACTTGAAACGTAATTGAACGTACAGAGCACATCTCTCACGTCATCACAGGCAGGTTTGGCAGATAGCCTGTTATTTCTGTGGGAGTCCAGATATATTGTCACATGACAGTGGAAAACGCCGCGATTATGTAACAACATGTCGGCTGCGCGCACCGGCACCTCATCGTACGATCCAACCTGTGTCAAGTGCGCGTTAATGAACACCCGTCCTCTGGGTTGGGCTCTTCAAAATAAAACCAGTGACCACAAAGACGTGTTGCAGTGAGTTTTATGAGCAGTGCTTCCTTTCCTTCCTGGTTGATCTGCTTTTTTTGTCCGACTTGACGTAGCGCGTCGTGCGTCGTTGCGTCGCCGGTAGAGGAGGCGTTGGCGCAGCGCACTACTGCTGCTGCTGCCGCTGGAGCTCCTGCTGCTGCTGCTGCTGCTGCTCACATACAAACCGGCTGCCCTGCACTGAAACGGGACACACACTTCACTGACACCATCTCACCTGGAGGGAGTCGCTACAGTCGCTACAGTCAAAGCGATCGCTCACCAGCTCCAGACATCATGATCAAGAACGGACATCACCACCACCAAGTGAACACGGCAGCCGGGAAAGACGCAGGGACGACCCCCGGCGCTGCAGCGTGCAGTCCCGACAGGAGGAGGCGAAGGATCCGGGTGTGGTGCGATGGATGGTGAGTAACTTGCCGGATGATTGACGGTGTGATGATGAGGATGCTTCAACGTTGTTCTTGCATCGAGCCCGTTTGAATGAGTGTGTCAGCCTGTCACCTACCATCAGCACCGGGACAGGCCTGCTGCTGCTGCTGCTGCTGCTGCTGCTACTGCTACTGCAGGTTACTCAGCTCTCACAGGACTGCTGCTTCATTCTCCAGAGACATCAGAAGGCCTACTGTATACACTAAACTTTTAATTAAATATTCTCTTGTATATATTCTACTATGAGAGTATCAATAGCCAGACGCATAACCACTGTAATTCCAAGGACATTACTTATCCTCCACATTATTACTGGGGTCCCAGTTTTCCTCCCCAGTAGACGTTATAACATAATAAAATCATATTAATATATCTGTACTGCTGTAATAGCCTATCATACTTTTTGGACTAATATATAAAATAGGGCTGTCAGTCGGTTCAAATATTTAATCGCAAATTAATCACATTTTCTATCTGTTCAAACCTTAAAGGGAGATTTGTCAAGTGTTTAATACTCTTATCAACATGGGAGTGGGCAAGTATGCTGCTTTATGCAAATGTATGTATATATTTATTATTTGAAATCAATTAACAACACAAAACAATGACAAATATTGTCCAGAAACCCTCACAGGTACTGTAGCATAACAAATATGTTCAGATCATAACATGGCAAACTGCAGCCCAACAGGCAACAACAGCTGTCAGTGTGCTGACTTGACTATGACTTTGCCCCAAACTGCATGTGATTATCATAAAGTGGGCATGTCTGTAAAGGGGAGAGTCGTGGGTACCCATAGAACCCATTTTCATTCACATATTTTGAGATCAGAGGTCAAGGGACCCCTTTGAAAATGATCATGCCAGTTTTTCCTCGCCAAAATTCAGCGTAGTTTGGAGCGTTATTTATCCTCCTTCACAACAAACTAGTATGACATGGTTGGTACCCATGGATTCATTAGATTTTCTAGTCTCATATGATACCAATTCCTTCACTCTAGCCCGCTACAACCTAAATATCGCAAGTTGCATTAATACGTTAAAGAAATTAGTGGCATAATTACAAGCTAATAGCCTATCATACTTGTTTGACTAATATATAAAATTAGGGCTGTCAATCGGACAGACAATATCGGAAATATTAGAATATTTAATCGCGATTAATCACACATTTTTTATCTGTTCAAAATGTACCTTAAAGGGAGATTTGTCAAATATTTAATACTCTTATCAACATGGGAGTGGACAAATATGTTTGCTTTATGCAAATGTATGTATATATTTATTATTGGAAATCAATTAACAAGACAAAACAATGACAGATATTGTCCAGAAACCCTCACAGGTACTCATTTAGTATATACAAATATATTCAAATCATAACATAATAAATCAAAACAATGCAGTGTTCTCCCTGTTAATAACATGACAGCCAAACAGCTGTTCTTCATGTGACTGATAAGTCTAATGATGCTGAACACAATGAACAGGTTTCATGGACTGAACTACAGTAAGTGGAGATGAAGGTTTTAGTGTCATCTCAGATACACGTATGGTGCTCTCAGTCAGTGCGCTGATATTTCAGTCACCTCACCTTGACACTTTTAAGAGGGCTCACCTGTAGAGGATCAGGTACTTCTTTGCTCAACAGAACAACATGTTAGACCAACACACTGGCTTATGTCTAAATCTCAGTTTTACATGACTAAATTTGAACTAGCTAATAATTACATAGTGACTTTTAAAGGGTTATTTCACATGAAATAGAAAAAGCAGACAGTATTATTCCATGTAGGCATACTGGTATCTAACCATGCAGAAAGACTTAGACACAAACATAATTTCTATTCTATTGTCACAATTTTAACGTCTCTACCGAAATGTCCTGTGTTGAACAATAAAAATATTATAAATATGTATACAATTATAACTATTTACTTACTTTTTCATTTATTAAACATCTTCCCCAGCTGCTTCCCAGAGGAGCATAAAGTGAGCAATGGACATAAATGGAAGTCAAAAAAATCCAGCACAAAGATTTTGAGAGCAACCTCAAACTTTTTCATGTCAAGGATCTCCAAAATATCTAACAGACCACAGACCATGGATGTATAAGAGGTTGTGTCCTGTTTTGCCCTGCGTGTTATTAAATAACCTACAACTACATTAAATATTCTTTACGTAATGCTACTAGCACTACTAGCTACTGGTCGATAGCCGGTTGTTTGGGAACAGAGACGTTAATACATCCACCGCGGTACAGGCCTACAGCATACAGCCAATGGGTGTATTATGTAAGGGATAATGTACAGTGAGCCGTTCATTGTTGTGAAAGAAACCCCTTCAATGACAATGACCTGCTAGCTGTGCATTATCGTGCTTTTTACACGGCTACTTACTGAAGGAATCAATATTTTGACACAAAAATGGTCCGCCAGTGTCCAACATTGGAACTGCGCCCATAGCAACAGTCTGCTATAAATAGCAAACAGTCTGTTAGACAGAAATTACACACCGCAGAATGCCGTGATTGACCAATCAGAATCGAGTATTCAACACAGCCGTGTAAAAAAAGATAATAAAAGTGATGAATTACAGCTAATATATCCATTATTACAGCCGCACACAGCTAGCAGGAAGCTGGCAGAACCGAATATGTCATATGAGCGTGCAGGGCGGTGCAGTCCCGCGGGTCTGATGCACGTTCATTAAGCCGAGGAAAATAACTCATTCGGCTATCAGTGACCTTTACAACTTTTGGGACATAACGATTTAACTGAGGGCTATTTAAGTGTTTATACTGGGAAGCTGATTTATCTAAAAAAAATGATCCTCTGATTTACAGACGTCTCTTTATACATCCATGGCCACAGACTCGTTGGCGTTTTCAGTCCAAAATGGTGGCAGTGCTACCGCAGCGCTATCTAGCTGCTGTTGTCGAAAAAGCACCATAGTTTCGCCTCTGCTTCTATACTCTTTGCCTTAGTGTGAACAGCTTTCATTAGGAAGTACAATGAAGACAAGAATTAAATGAAAACAAAACATTTTTTCACCCCTAATTTATTTCGGCGAACCGATTGCCTGATTAATCGATCGACAGAAAATGTATTGCCAACTATTTTGACAATTGATTCATCGTTTAAGACATTATTCACTAGTTCCAGCTTCTCAGCTGTGAGGTGTTTAGATGCATTTCGTTGCCATATGTGATATCAAACTGACTATGTTTGGGTTTTGGTTGAGTAAAATAAGTTAGGGCTGTCCTCGACCATAGAAATTCTTAGTGGACTAACACTCATACGATTTTGTCGACTAATCGATTTGTTGATTTAATCGACAGATTTGTAAAACTGAGTTTCACCACAAAGAATCACACAAAAGCACCACTTTAAATCTTGTGTTTACCAGAGATGTGCTCATAAATTTCTGGAACTAAGTCATTCAAAATGAAAAAAAGTACAAAAAACGACTAATCGACCAAAGAAATCTTAGTGGACTAAGACCAAAACGACAGAGTAGTCGACTAATCGACTCAGAGGGGACAGCTCTAAAACAAGCTATTTGAATACCGTTAGCTGTTTGAAATTATAATTTCTTTCATTTATTCACAAAACTATTAATAAATAATGAAAATAATCGTTAGCTGCAGCCCCATTGACCCTTTGAGATGCCTCCTCTGGGAGAAACACCACGCCTCGGTGGACAGAGTCCGGCTCCACGGTGCAGCGGGATAATAAATGTTTTGAATTTCTGTGTATGAAGGCCAGGATTATGGTGGCTTTCTCTAAAATTCCTGCCATTTAGGTGTGGCTGTCTATCCACGGTTTGGTGGAATGTTGCAGAATATTTGGGATGCCAGAATATTAACCGGTGGGCTGAGCATGCAAAGAGAGCCAATGTCAACAGAGCTCATGTCATTAACCCCCTGTAACCCCTCCGGCCCACACCTGCTACGGCCGCTGCAGCCGTGCTCGTCACTGAGCACATTGTTTCCCTGAAGCCCTACTGGACACCGCCGTGCTCTTACTGACATCCAGCGCTGTCAGCCGTATGAGAGGAAGAATTCCAAGGAAAGAGTCACAGTCATTTCATCTGTTGAGACATCTTAGACCCGGCCCCTTCTTCTCTGCACTTATTTGTCACCCTGAAAAGAGGTGGTGGGGGTTAAAGATCAGTTGTCAGTGATGCATCATCAAAGAAGAGTGTAAAGTCCACTTCCGCTGTTTTTATGTTGCAGTTGTGTATCCGTACAGGACTATAAACGTGCTATTTAAGGCCTCAGTGAATTGTATCTTATACATTCCAACCTTATCTGAGACTAACCTGAGAATTATTCAATAAAAAAACACTCATATTAAAATCTTTAATTCAATTGAAACCTCACCAAAATGTAGGGGTGGTGGGGAAAAAAATCGATCCAGCATAGTATCGTGATCGTCAGCATGGTAGCTTGTCGGGAAGAACGCTAAATAACGCTCCAAAGTTACGCTAAATGTTGGCGAGGAAAAACTGGCATGACCCTTTTCAAAGGGGTCTCTTGATCTCTGACCTCAAGATATTTGAATGAAATCTCTAAGATGAGCAGTGAAAGCTGTATCTTATTAGAGAAAACAGATGTTGACTAACTGCATAATTTGCAGTTGAAAAAAGGTAGTAAATCGCAATATATTGGAATTAATTAACCCAAATTAATCGCACATTTTTTATCTGTTCAAAATGTACCTTAAAGGCAGATTTGTCTAGTATTTCATAATCTTATTAACATGGGATGCAAATGTATGTATATAGTTATTATTAGAAATCAATTAACAACACAAAACAATGACAGATATTGTCAAGAAACCCTCACAGGTACTGCATTTAGCATAAAAAATATGCTCAAATCATAACATGGGCAAACTGCAGCCCAACAGGCAACAACAGCTGTCAGTGTGTCAGTGTGCTGACTTGACTATGACTTGACCCCAAACTGCATGTGATTATCATAAAGTGGGCATGTCTGTAAAGGGGAGACTCGTGGGTACCCATAGAACCCATTTTCATTCACATATCTTGAGGTCAGAGGTCAAGGGATCCCTTTGAAAATGTCCATGCAAGTTTTTCCTCGCTAAAATTTAGCTTGAGTTTGGAGCGTTATTTAACCTTATTCGCGAAAAGCTAGTATGACATGGTTGGTACCAATGGATCCATTAGGTTTTTTAGTTTCATGATACCAGTATCTTCACTCTTTAAGCCTGAGCCCTACAACCTAAAAATCGCAAGTTGCATTAATGTGTTAAAGAAATTAGTGGAGTTGTAATGCAATGATCTCCCTGTTAATAACTGAACTAGGGGGAGTTGAAGATTTTAGTGTCATCTCAGATACACGTATGGTGCTCTCAGTCAGTGCGCTGATATTTCAGTCACCTCACCTTGACACTTTTAAGAGGGCTCAGCTTTCACCAAGCTAGTATGACATGGTTGGTACCAACGGATTCCTTGTTTTCTAGTCTCATATGATACCTGAATCTTCACTCTAGCTTTAAAACTGAGTCCGCTACAACCTCTGAAAGATCGATTGCGTTAACGCGTTAAAGACATTAGTGGCGTTTAAACGAATATGCGTTAACGCGTTATTATCGCGATCACTTTGACAGCCCTAATTGCAATATATCTTATTGTAATACTCAGCATATCGCAAAATGTTTAAAATCACAATAAGATCGTATCGTGACTTAAGTATCGTGATAATATCGTATCGTGGGGCTTCTGGTGATTCCCACCTTGACCAAAAATCATAATTTTTGTACTACCTTAACTGGTATTTCCTACACGTGTGTCCCATTGTTCTCTATCACTGTGTCCACACACGTCTGTCTGGTTTTATTCCAGAGAGGTGCTGTTTGGGTGTCCGCTAACAGGCTCCGCTAATTAATATTTCACCACCCCGCGGTCATGATCCATCCCTGTTAAAAAATACAACAGGACTACGGTAACACATGTTGGCCGTCTAGCTAGTGTAACACCCCCCTAGGAGCAGCCTCCATGGTCTTATGCAACGCTGTCTGGGTCTCCGAGTTTTCTTCCCCTATTCACACACCTCCTAATGTACTTAACTACATTCTTCTGGCCATGCACTATCGCCTCAGAGCCTGCACACGTGGATCCCATTTCAAGAGATTGACAGCACAAGACTCAGAAAATCTTGCTTCCTCGACAACAAGCCTCTTTTTTCACATTTAGCTGAAGTACATCTGAATCACACAGTCTGGTAATTTTTGTGTTACAGTATTAACAGGCTGTGTATAGTGACACCGCAGTAGGGCACAGATGCTGTCTTTCATTTGCATAAAGCCCAGGGCTGAGAACAACATGGGATCCTGTTACTGTTGTGGCTGTGTTCATACTGCAGCTCATCTGTTTTCTTATCGATTTTTTGAGGATGCTATTCATAGCGCTGCTTTGCACCTGACCCCTGAGAGAGCTGATGTGTAATTTAATGTACTAAAGAGGACACAGATGCCAATTTTAATGTTTTGTTTTTTTTCCACTACAGCCATCAATTATGTTGTCATTATTGTGATTCTCCAAGTTAATCGCTGTCAAGGAATTGCTGATGGTTACAGGAGCTACTGCAGCTAAATTACTCTGTGATCAGACCCTCGATGCATCTTCAGTGACACCTGCATCAGTCAGAGCCTCTCTGTTTTATGCGTAATATCATGTTCCAAGTGGAGCAGAAAGAGAAATGCTCAGACTGATGTCAGCTGTTGGCAGTAGTAGTAATAGTGATGGAAGGCTAATGCCCATCTGTTCTCTATTACTATGCTAGATTACCATGTTACAATCTCAGTCTCCAATCTGCGTCCAATCTAATTATCTACAGATGGTATCATAGCCTGGGAGGGGGAAGTGGGAGGGGAGAAACACACTGTGCTTTTGACTTTTTTATGTTTAGACTTTGATCAGACATCTAGCATATCACATGATTAGATTGTTGGGCTGATAATATCAGAAACGCTGTAAATATCAAAGGATTATAATGTTAGTTTTTACATCTATTGATCTCTTACCTCCTCCTTCCTTCCTTTATTTCATTTTAATCAACTTTCTTTTTTGTCAAAGTTGCTCCAAGTTGCAAAAACATTTTGTTGGTGGTGCATTCAAGAACACTCAGACATCTGAGTGTTAAAGAGGGGCTGCCCATTTCTAACTTTGAGAACAGTGCAAGCTTCAAAATTACCACACAACTCTAATCCAGTACACCATGCTTTATTCACCAGACGCTTTTGACTATGTTATGGGAATAAAGCACGGTGTACTGGAGAAGAAGGGTTGAGCAACGCGTTTTAAGTTTGATGAAAGAGTGGCTTTAATTAAAAAAATCCTTTGTCCTATGTTTGATTTTCTAACCAAGAGTTTAAAAGGGGACATATGATGTTCTTTTCCAGGTTCATACTTGTATTTTGGGTTTCTATTAGAACTTGTTTACATGCTTTAATTTTCAAAAAAACATTATTTTTCTCGTACTGTCTGTCAAAAATCACCAGTATATGTAAATATTAATGTTCCAAAAATTTCACATTTACAAATAAGTGTAGGAGTAAAGTTAAAAAAAAAAAATGCAGAGAAGCAGGAGTAATTGCAATTTTTACAGTGTGATCAACAGTTTCTAAGAGTGATAATTTTTCCAAATCAAATGTTTTTGTCAGCAGATTATTTCTCTTTTCATACATAGACAATGACACAGAGGAATCCATTAGATGGACGTTTTCATAACGATAAAATAGCTCCACAAAGTTGTTAGAAAACTGATCACGGATGTTTTTATACAAAGAAAGATGAAGATTCTCAGCCTGTCTGGTTGGGTAATTATGGAATTGAGAGTTGTTAACAAAATAATATCTAAAACTATTTGGTAAATCTGCATCCTTATATCTCGCTTTAAAGAAAAATGTACAGGTTTGAAGAATGTTGATGTCAAATATAGTCAACAACTGTAATTAAAAAAAAAAAAAAAGTGATGCACCTGGTATAACAGCATTTGAAAAAGTTGCTAATCTAATAAACTGTTTCTGTAGTAGCAATATTTTATTCAGATAAGTTGGAAAAGTACTTGCCCAAACAATGTTACAGTATGTTAACCCTCTGAGACCTACAGTAGACCCATTTTTGTCTTTTTTTAGGGGGGTCTTTAAGGGGAGATAGCAGGTCAACAGTATAGATGTCACATAGAAGTGGTGTACATCATCTTAAAGCTGAAGATTAATTTTAGATGCAGCTCAGCAGTCATAAATCAGAAATAAACATGTGAAGAACTGCATGTGATTATCATAAAGTGGGCATAAAATTTAGCCCAACTTTGGAGCGTTATTTAGCTTCCTTCCCAACATGGTAGCATGACATGATCGGTACCAATGGATTCCTTAGGTTTTCTAGTTTCATATAATATCGGTGTCTTCACTCTAGCCCTAAAACCTACCTAAACCTACTAGAGCCTCTGAAAGACAGTAAAGTCATAGGGATCGCGGGTCTCTGAGGGTTAAATATGGATAAATTAAACTATAATATAATGTTAACAATCCTTTCCTACAGCTCTTATAATGTAACTTTTGTGTAACTTCTTATGTTCTTATCCTCCCAGCTATGACATGGTCCATTATGGCCACTCCAACCAGCTGCGGCAGGCCAAGGCCATGGGAGATTACCTCATCGTTGGAGTACACACAGATAGTAAGCTCCTTGACTTATTGTCACTCCCACACCTACAGTACATCTACAGTGGAAACCGTCTAGCTCATCTGTACATGACTCTTTTTCATCATCCATTTCTGATACTCCTCCTTCCGTCACCATTAATAATTGAGCCTGGAGCTGCTGGGTCTGGGGAGCCTCTGTTTATCATTACCAGGCAGACACCAGCTGTGCCATATAAACTTTGGAGGGGTTGTTGTGACAGTAGTGCAGCGACTCAGCGATTTTGCCTCACCCTCCTATGGCACACTGGGCTCCTTCTGACATTACGATAACCCAGAATGAAACAGATATCGGCAATCTTCCCCCTCTGCTTAATTGATGCTAAAATATCTCAGTGACGAAGGCGATGCCGCGTTCACTCACTATAAAAACAGTTTATCTGAATGTCACGCAAATGGAGTTTTCTGTCTCTCTGCTCTAGTAATCTCGGTTTATTTGCGTGTTTCAACAGTATCGTTTCATGTTCTGTTTTCAAGGTGAGATTGCGAAGCACAAGGGCCCGCCTGTCTTCACTCAGGCAGAAAGATACAAGATGGTGCGGGCCATAAAGTGGGTGGACGAGGTCGTGGAAGGAGCGCCTTACGTCACCACCCTCCAGACCCTCGACAAGTACAACTGTGACTTCTGTGTGCACGGAGGTACAGTATATAATCACCACCTCGTGTCCTTATCTATACACACAGATGAATTAATAATGTTGATCAGCTCCGAGTATAATGTTATTAGTTGATTTAACAGGGCTGTAGTTGATTTCTGTGAGCAGTATGTCATGTATGCTGCAGGGTTATTACAGTAAACTAAAACTGAAACTAAAATGAAAATAAGCAGTGAAATTTTTTTTAGTAAACTGAAACTAAATAATAACTATATTCTTTAAGAAACTGAAACTATATTTCTAAAATATAATCTAATAACTATACTACTAATAATAAAAAAAAATACAAATAAAATAAAAATGAACGTAAATTCATTTCAGTTTTAGATTTTTTTTTTTTAACTATAATTAGGGCTATCAATCGATTAAAATATTTAATCCGCATGATTGTCCATAGTTAATCCCGTTTAACTGCAAAATAATTCCACATTTTTCCTCATTTTATCATTTGTCAAGTATTTAATACTCTTATCAACATGGGAGTGGACAAATATGCTGCTTTATGTAAATGTATGTATATATTTATTATTGGAAATCAATTAACAACACCAAACAATGACAAATATTGTCCAGAAACCCTCACAGGTACTGCATTTAGCATAAACAAATATGCTCTAATCATAACATGACAAACTGCAGCCCAACAGGCAACAACAGCTGTCAGTGTGTCAGTGTGCTGACTTGACTATGACTTGCCCCAAACTGCATGTGATTATCATAAAGTGGGCATGTCTGTAAAGGGGAGACTGGTGGGTACCCATAGAACCCATTGTCATTCACATGTCATGAGGTCAGAGGTCAAGGGACCCCTTTGAAAATGGCCATGCCAGTTTTTCCTCGCCACAATTTAGCATAAGTTTGGAGCGTTATTTAACCTCCTTCGCAACAAGCTAGTATGATATGGTTGGTACCAATGGATTCATTAGGTTTTATAGTTTCATATGATACCAGTATCTTCACTTAAAGCTGAGCCAGCTACAACCTAAAAATTGCAAGTTGCGTTAAATGCGTTAATAACAAATTAGTGGCCTTAAAACAAATTTGCGTTAACGCATTATTATTGTGTTAACGTTGACAGCCCTACTAAATATATAAAAACTAAAACTAAACCTTTCTTAAAAACCGAAACTAAACTAAAACTAGCAAACAAAAAGTCAAAACTAAACTAAAATGAAAACGTATTGAAAATTCAAAACTATCATAACTTTGGTATGCTGTTGTTTCAGATGATATCACACTAACAGTGGATGGGAAAGACACATATGAAGAGGTGAAGAAGTCAGGGCGTTACAGGTGAGTTAATAGAAGCAGATAATGATAACAGACAGGATGAGATGATGTGTGTGTGTCTCTGAGGTTGTTAAAATGAGTATAATGTTGTTCCAGGGAGTGTAAGAGAACCCAGGGAGTTTCAACCACAGATCTGGTTGGCAGGATGCTACTGATGACCAAAGCACATCACAGCAACATTGTGAGTACAGTTTTATTCTCTCTATAATATTCCCTCAGTACACAGCAGCACTAATCAGGGCCGGCTTAAAGGTCCTGACACACCAAGCCGACGGTCGGCCGTCGGAGAGTTCGGGGCCGTCGGTGAGCGTCTGTTGGCCTATTTTTTTCGGTGTGTCCCGCACCGTCGGCTCTAGTTGGAGTTTTTTCGGCCGATTCAGCATTTTGAATCGGTGGCGGCTACACGGATATTTTCACGACGACATGGCCGTCTGGAATGAAGCTAAGTGGTGAGTGAGAGTGGTGCGAAAATGGTTGGCAAACGCCGTTTTGTTTCATGTACGTATCATAACAGCGGCTTGTATATCCGCCGTACTCGGTCTTTCGGTTTCCCTTTTTAAATGACGAATACAGACTACTACCAGCGCCTGCTGGTGTGGAGAGTTATTTCCTCTCACGCAGGTGCAGAACGTACGTGGTAGTTGGCTGTCAGCTGTAGTCTTTGTGGTGTGTTCAAGCGCAACCTTTTGGCTGAGACAAAGGTGACGTGAGGCGACGCAGCTGGTGGCCTTCGTCGCCGCTAGATCGTTGATGTCGGCTTGGTGTGTCTGGGGCTTAAGACATAGGCCATATAGGCGGTCGCCTTGGGCGCCACCTTCAAGGGGGGGTCTTAAAACCATTGTGATGTCTGATGTATGCTGTGGTTTACGGGGCTAGGGTTAGGGTACTGGGGGTTTGAACCTTAACCCTAACCCTAGAGCGGTGCCGCCAGTGGGCACCAAATCTGAATTTCACCTAGGGCAACCAAAAGAGCAAAAGTAGCCCTGCCCCTAATTCAATCCACTCTTCTCTTTAGGATAGTTCAGACTATCAACAGCACACGGACAACTTCGGAAAGGTAGGTACCTATTTACAGCTTATTTTAGCTCATCACCTGGTAGTCAATATAAAATCCTCAGCTTACTACAAAACTTAATTGGCGGATGTTTTAAACCAAGTTCTTATTGGCTTTTTAGCTTCCTCTTCTTTAACTGTTTTGTCATTCAAGTAGTTAAAAGCTGCTGTGTGGGCCAGATGTCAACCATTATTAAACAAAGGCCTTTACTGTGGACCCACTTTATAATCAAGTTGCAGGCCTCCCCAGTGAAACAGTGAATGCCACTTCTGTTCCTGGACGGGGAGAGTAACTCAGAGTCACCATGCTGGGGATTTAAATAGTGTGAAAGCAGTAGAGGGCCTCTTCACATCTGAACATTGAAGACCGGCAGAGTAATGCTGTGAATTTGGCGAGGGTTGAATAAATGTGCTTTGAGTTAGAAAAGGTGATATCACACCACTAGGTGGCGATGATGCAGCGTTCTGATGCTCCAGTGGTGCTGCTGTATCTATGCTGAAGCACATCTGTCTTACTGCTTCACCGTCTGTGCTCACCGTGCCTGTTTCTGGATTACGGGGGTCACATGGTCAGAAGGGTCACAGTCCCTGGACGGGGGTGTCTCAGTTCCTGCAGACTTCACAGAAGATCATCCAGTTTGCATCGGGCCAGGAGCCTCAACCCGGAGACACTATCATCTATGTGGTGGGAGCCTTTGACCTCTTCCGTATCCTTTTAGAGCCTCACTGAAAAGATGGCTGAAAATGTGTTAATCAGAAAGCATGTACAGTTTCTTTTTTTTTGTGATCAAATTTTATTAGTTTGTAGAAGATTAGGGTCGGGGGACTAGGGATGTTCTGGGGTAGATAAATAGTCAACAGTAGATGTCACATAGAAGTGGTGTACTTCATCTCAAGGCTGAGAACCTGAAGATTAATTTGAGATGCAGCCCAGCACTGTGTGTCAAGTTGTTCGAGTCATTAATAAGAAATAAGAAATAATAATAAATCAATTAAAATAAATTATGAAAGTGTATAAGAGCGTAGAACATGGTGATATGTGTATATGATGGCCATCCCCATGCTCTATTATGTCTCTTAAATTGTTGCGGCAATTTTTGGGTTGACACCATTTGCTACACAGATTTTGTGCTAAATTTAACCATTTTTTACCACTCAAGAATTGATAAAAATGATCAATAATCCCTCCAAAATACCACATTAAGACACCAAGACCTTGAGGAACACCATAGAAAAATATCATGCTGTGATTTGGTATCAAAAACTTTTGACATTTGGAGATTTCTGCAAGTTTTGCATTGCATTTTTCAGTGATTGAAAGGCGAGCACTTCTGTTGTGTAAACTGCTCAGAAACCCCCTTATTGTCAATCTACCTAGGAAAGCCATCCATCCTCCGAATGCTCTAGGTCTCTAGTTTGTGGTTGTAAAGTTTCATGAGGCTGTGATTATCCTAGAGGTCACCACAGGTCATTTTATACAGTGAGGTCAAGTTTAAAAAAATGGTCTCACTACATTAAAATGCCTACTATGGGGACTAACATCATCACACATGAATACAGGTGGGCTCATTGGATCCACAAGAGTCTCAGCTTTACAGTGATACCCAATTTATGTAATTCCAAGACTGTTTAGGGACCCCAGTATGCAGAAATATTAAAATAAACCATTTTAGAATAGGCGTAAATAACACATTTATACTGCATTTATACTGAAATTTGCCATGCCAGTTATTCCTCGCCAAAATTATAAACTGTAACTGCCATTTACTGTCAGAATGGTGTTTAATTATAATTTTCTGAGCTGCTATAAAACAGTCAGCTGTTCTGAAACGCCTTGACTAGTCTCCTGTCAGACATCGGCCATGTGGACTTCCTGGAAGCAGTGCATAAGCTCGCAGAAAAGCCATACATTATAGTGGGGTTGCACTTCGATCAGGTGAGTCTCCTTGTGTTTTTTTCACCTGTGTGAGACATTAACGACCTCCCTCGAAGTGTTGACACTTTGCTTTACATTTCCTCTTTGTTCATATTATTCAGGAGGTGAACCGCTACAAAGGGAAAAACTACCCCATCATGAATGTCCACGAGAGAACACTCAGCGTCCTGGCTTGTCGAGTAGGTTCTTCTTGCTCTTCTTTAGTTTATTTGAGAAGGGACAGTGCAAATGAATAAATACACATGGTATAAAAATGCAAGAATTTGTAGTCCCTGGCCAAGGTGTTACAAAAGTCTTCCGAAAATACATCAAAACAGAAACATAAAACAGGGCATGCAGTTTAAATGTTGTTAAAAGCAGTAGTGACATTTATACATACATAAAACAGCATTGCACACAAGCAGACTTCTTCTACTTCTTCTACTTCTTCTACTTCCACCATCAACACAGTGCATTGCCAGTATATCTTATTTATCTACAATTAATTTTGTGTGTGATTAATTTCTGATTTGTGCTTTTTTTTCACAGTATGTTTCAGAAGTGGTGATTGGTGCACCGTTTGCAGTCACAAAAGATTTGCTGGACCATTTCAAGGTAAGCACAGGCAATACAATAATCTCTCACCACCAGATAATAACGATTAAAAGTGAATAAAGTAGCTCATCTTTTTCGTCCACAGGTGGATCTTGTATGCCATGGAAAAACCGAAATATACCCTGACAAGGATGGATCCGACCCGTATGCTGTAAGACTCTAAACTCTGTCACAAACAGCCTTTTTTTTAAAAACACCTCTCTGAAATTCGGTAATCCAGAATACAGTTAATGAGTGAGACTATAATGTGATTTATATTATATAATCACATTTTAACAGCTTATTTTATTTCTTTTTTTCTTTTCTTTTCGTAATATTTAAGGGGAAAGCTTCCCATAGTCAAATAAAAAATTAAATCTAATGCTATAAAAGAAAACCTCTGGAAGAGCCGGGCTGTAAAATCAAACGTACTGGAAAGTGCGCACAATGCTATGTGAATCTACTTGCAGTAATACTGATACTATGTGAAATGAATGCTTCTCCAAAATGAAAATAAAATTTAAAAAAAGAAATTCGGTAGGAATGATGAATCACATTCATTTGGCAATGTTTTCTTCATATTCAGGAGCCGAGGAGGAAAGGAATCCTGCGTACCATTGACAGCGGGAACAGCCTCACTACGGACGCCATTGTGCAGAGGATAATCAAAAACAGGTAAAAAAAAAAACTTCTAGAGAAATCCACAAAGGCTTTGAGGCAGAAATAGCCAATTTTAGAGTATATCCACTGGACAAAACAGTATTTTCCTAAGTTTAAATACATGGGACATAGTTTGTTTACTGCTTTAAAGAGGACCTATTAAGCTTTTGTGCTTTTTCCCTTTCCTTTAAGCCAAGTTCACACTACACGACTTTCAAAGTCATCAGATTGCTGTACTGTTCACACTACACAACTCGCTGTCTTTTTAATCGGGAGTCTTTAAATGGTGGTTTTCACACTACATGACTGAGTGGCGACAGGGGGTGACACACTACAAGATCTTTCACCGGGAGGAGTCTCCGATGACGTCTCCAAACTACGTTTTGTCACAAAAACACACGCGAGAAATACGGTAAAGGACGTGATACCGTACGTGAGACACATTGCTGATGTTGTTGTTGGCACGTGTGTTTACCAAATAGTCTGTTTCCACACTCATTTTTACTATTTATTCCTCTAGGTGCAACAGCAATTTTGCTCCGTGTTGCAAATGCAGCACATACAGTAAGTTCCTGTTCTTACAGGCAACCCCTTCGCCCCAGGTTTTCCCACAACCCGTGTCTTGCGCTCTCATTGGCTGTAGCACGTAGCAGGTGCCCGACAGGTCCAGATATTTAGCATGCTAGATATCTGGAATGTGTCTGCGAGGCATCGGCGAGCGTCGGTGAGCAGCTTGTGTCTTTGAGCAGCTCACACATGACGCTCAAGCGCTGATGTGCGAGCGGCGAGCCAACGCCGATTTGCCTCTAATCTGGGGCTTTTGTCGGGGAGCGGAGAAAATCAGCGCTAAAGTCGTGTTGTATGAACTAGTCATTAGTGTGTTATATATTTTTTTGTGCATGTAAAAGGTCTGCAAAGTTACAAAGCCCAAAGTCCACGCCAAAGGGAGTTTCTCCCCTCCACAGAAACACTGCTCCCGAACTGCCTGAAACGCCTTGCTTGAAGTCCCGCCTTTTCTTCTGTAACGTGGTGATGTCATCAAGTAACACATTTGCATAATACCTGCCTAGCGGCTAGTTTGACACACCCTCAAACAAAGCTAGTTAGAACGGAGCTGGAGCGGAGTCCGAGGAGTTGGGTTCGGTTAACCAATCACGAGAGAGTGGGCCAGCAGACCAATCAGAGCAGACTTGGCATTTCGGTAGGGGAGGAGCTTAAACAGAGCGTTTCAGACAGAGGGTGAAAAGAGGTGCTGCAGCACAGCCGGTATGAGAAAAATAAAGCGTTTTTTGAACATTAAAGCATGTAAACATGTTCTAGTAGAAACCCTAAATACAAGTATGAACCTGAAAATGAGCACGATAGGTCCTCTTTAATAAGTAATAGACAGGATTGAGACTTTTTCCAATTTCCTTGTTTTGATTCAGGTTGCTATTTGAGGCAAGAAACCAGAAGAAAGAGGCCAAAGAGATTGCTGTGATCCAGGCCATGAAGCGACAAGAGGAGGAAATGACTAAAGAAAGAGCCCAGGCCGTGCTGTAGGAAGGCCCCAAACAAGCACCATTGACCACAGGTCAACATAACACTGACAAGCTCAATTAATCTAAACTCATGTACAGTAAAATCAAACCCTTTTATATGTGTTATGATGACACACGATCCTGGCTAATAGCAGCAGTCCTTACAGCAGCCCGTTTATAGCCAGGGCGGCATAGTCTGCTGTGGGATCATCAGGTATACCGTGTGTGTGTGTGTGTGGGTGTGTGTGTGTGAGGATCTTCTGTGTATTAATATATTCGGCATATGCAAATACATGTTCATGTCAGTCAACAATCAGCCCAGTTTCACTGCAGTTCGTGAAATAGTCACGAAATTTGACGTATTGATTTGTGTATAGACATGAAAGTAAATTTTTTTAAAATCAATTCGTATGTAATCCACATAATTGTGAACCGAGAAGTATAGAGAGCAGCGAATGCCGCGTATGGAGGAGGTCGGGTGGATGGGAAAACAAAGGACTTTTGCCCAGGAGATCGGTGTTCATGTCACGTGTGAAACAACAAGTCAAAGTTGATTTATTTGTCACGTAACTTCAGAACTTAAGTTACAGCACTTCCTGAGTTATTTAAACCCAAACCGCGATGTTTTCCTAAACCTAACTAAGTCGTTTTTGTCACTGAACTTCCGTACTTAAGTTACAGCACTTCGTGTGTTATTTAAACCCAAACCGCGATCTTTTCCTAAACCTAACAAAGTAGTTTTTGTCACGGAACTTCCGTACTTAAGTTACAGCACTTCCGGTGTTATATAAACCCAAACCGCGATCTTTTCCTAAAGCTAACTAAGTCATTTTTGTCACATAACTTCCATACTTAAGTTACAACACTTCCAGAGTTATTTGTACCCAAACCGCGATCTTTTCCTTAAGTTAACTAAGTAGTTTTTGTCACGTAACTTCCATACTTAAGTTACAACACTTCCAGAGTTATTTGTACCCAAACCGCGATCTTTTCCTAAAGTTAACTAAGTAGTTTTTGTCACGTAACTTCCATACTTAAGTTACAACACTTCCAGAGTTATTTGTACCCAAACCGCGATCTTTTCCTAAACCTAACTAAGTAGTTTTTGTCAAGTTACTTCCATATTTAAGTTACAACACTTCCAGAGTTATTTGTATCCAAACCACGATCTTTTCCTAAACCTAACTAAGTAGTTTTTGTCAAGTTACTTCCGTACTTAAGTTGCAGCACTTCCGGAGTTATTTTAACCCAAACTGCAATCTTTTCCTAAACCTAACTAGTAGTTTTATTTTTAAAAGACTGGAGCGGAAATTGACACGTGCGTCACGTGTTGCTGGACAAAAAAGCACGAAACATACGTTGTTGAAAGTCGTGCTGAGCGTCACGAAAAAAAAGGGAAATTCGTGTCTATGTACAAAAATCAATAGATTAAATTTTGTGACTATTTCACAAACTGCCGTGAGACTGTGGACTTTGGAGTTAAAAAAGTTGGAGCAAGGATGATATCACTATGTCTTCAAACGTCTGTTTTATGTCTTCGGATATTTTTAATTCCTCATGTACTTTTATTTTTTTGCCTTCAAAAATATAGAGTTTATAAGTATTATATTATGTGATTTGGACATATGAAGGGCTGAGATGTTGGGCGTCAGGCGTTAAGCTGTAACCAGGAAGTGATTTGTCGTTTCCGTGGGGATGTTGCTGCATTCTGCTCAGCAATGGGTGTCGCCCCACCACTGATCTATCTATGTATATAGTGTATGTACTGTATCTATGTATCATAAAGTGATTACAGGCTCTCTGGAGGATGCTAAAAAACCACTATTTAGGGAAATAGGGGAGAAAATCCCCCTGCTCCTCTGCATCTAACTTTGGCTGTGTGGACGTGAGAAGGTGTTGATGACCTCATGTACATATCAGACCTTTGCTCCAGAAATCATCACAACTGTTTTACTGGTACAGCAGGTTTTTATCTCAAAAGAATGCACACAAACCTGCCTTTTGAGTGCAATTTTTTTAAACCAACACTCCTGAGGTTTATCCTAACATAGAGAACACTACAGAGTTTTAACAGATTGCTATTAGTTTTCTTAGTATAACTATGACAGATGCTCAGTGTTGTTGACTTGATCATGAAATAGACCTCTTACTGTCATTGAGCCCTGAACAGTTTAACCTCTGTCTCTATATCAAATGGGATAAAATAATATATTTTTTGTAGATGTATATTTTACTCACCTCCTCTCCATTAACTACTGTATAGATGGTTTCATATTGTTTTAAAAAAATATATAAATAATATGTCTGTATGTCAAGTTGGAATGTATTCAGTGTAGGCTATAATGTATATGTTATTGACAACTCCCAGTTGATAAATGCTGTAGAAACTGATTGGACTACAGTATACTATTGATGATAATAATAACATTTTAATCTGAAAGGCTACTTGTCATCTTCGCTTCCTTAAAACAGGAAAATTGCAATGTCTAATTTATTTAGTCTTCAGTAATTGAGGTAAATGAGCTGACTGTGCTTTAGTCACATTATGGAAGGTTAAGGTCATGTTTTGGACACAGAAATAATGACCTTTGATCAGGAAAAAAAAAAGATCTGCAACATATGAATGAGTCACACAGAGAGTTCGTTAAATGTTAGGCCATTAAGAGTAGATTATATTAGCAGCAGATTGGTACCCAGTAACAAGATCTGTACGTTTTTTTGTTTAAAAAAAAAAGTAAAGAAAAGTGCATATGCATTGTGACCTAATGTAAAAATATGACTCAAACCGATTAATCGGTTTGAGTCATATTTTAAGAAAAGGAAATATCTAAATTCTCTGATTCCAGCTTCTTAAATGTGAATATTTTGTGGTTTCTTTAGTCCTCTATGACAGTAAACTGAATATCTTTGAGTTCTGGACAAAACCAGACATTTGATCTGTTTGGTCTTTGGGAAACACTGATGGATATTTTTCACCATTTTTTAACATTTTCATTTATGATTGTTGTAGGCTTAAAGTGATTCTTACATTCTCCAATTGTAAAAAAAAATAAAAAAAATATGTAGCCTATATTCACCGAATAAAAAAAATGTTTTATCATTTCAGTCAACTTCAATGTGCGTCATAGTCTATGTATGTCTACAGCCCGGGGCCTTATCCTCTAATTGTAACCGAACCGTAATAGCTCAGTAGGCTAGCTCTGGATTCCAAATCCCATTGATAGTAAAGGTTGCTGACCTGTTGTTGACCCCTGGTCTATGGTCACCACGCTTGTTAAGTGAAATTGTGCTCTTATTTTGAAGGAAAGGCGTTCTTCCTGTCCCTGTTGGTTTTTAAAGACAGGCCGCACACACGTGCCCTTAATTGAGCTAATTAGCTCTTCCGTGTCTCGCTAACTGTGTTTGTTAGCAGAACTTCAGGCTGTTTATCCAACGACACCAGCGTGCAGAACAAAAGCAGAGTGATGTTTTGCTGTCTTAATATACTGCCAGCTCCACTGCAGGTATACGACATTCATTCAACTCATTTAGACTAGGACCACCATGTTTCCTGTAACACTAAAAGCAAAGTGTGAGAGGGTCATCCTCATTACAAGTTTTGGTCACTCGAGTTTTGTCTTTAAATATGCAAGATTTAGTCTTCATACAGTCTAAATTGATTTAAATTCTAAATTTAATGCATTTTGTGGATGTTTATAAGTCATTTTATGTTACAAAATCTAGTAGAATTGAGCTAACTAACCTACCATTATGGGAGAAAAATACTTCTTTTTAATTAGCAAGAATATTAATGAAATGACATTAACATACTTTTATGATATGTTTGAGTGCTTGGGGGGGAAATCTGCTTTACTGTTAAGAGGAATGCCATCTGCAATTTCTGGCCTGTTTAGTATTTTTAAAACATTTAATAAAACTAAATTGTTAATGAAATGTCATTATTAGCCATGTAGGAATAATTAACCATAGTTTTTTTTGCAGTCAATGCTTCACTAATAGTCCTAAAGCATCCATGTGAACACTGTGAACTCTTCCTCAGATGTGCATGGGAATGTGCCTGCGCCTGGACATCACAGAGGAGGGTAAAAGGGCTAAAGTCCAGAGCGCTAGAATAGAGCGAGACCTCTGTGAACATGCCAGGACTGAGATGAATGTGATGAAAATCCTCATGCTCGGTAAGTTAAAGGCATTTACATGACTTTCCGGTTTCACTGAAGTATTTAACATTTTGAATTTCTCTGTCTTGTGTGTGTGTGTGTTTCAGGAGTTGCAGAGAGTGGAAAGAGCACGCTGATCAGACAGATCAAGATAATCCACAGTCACGGCTTCTCCAAACAGGAGCTCATGAGTTTTAAGGTATTGGACAGCTGTGAAGCAAACAGTGCATTTTATTTTAAGCACATCAGTTATGTGACGAAAGGTTGACTCTCATTCCCTCCGCAGCCTGCAGTCCTGGACAACCTCCTGACCTCCATGAAGGTTGTTCTTCAAGGAATGGGCATGCTGAGGATTAACCTTGCCAACAAGAACAACAAGGTGAGGAGAGATAATGCAGTTTAAAATAAAGTTTCAGCTTTGTGATTGCCCACTTTTCATTGCAGCCCCTCTTTGTCACACTAGATGTCAGTCTTCACCTGTTATACGACACGTTGTATTGCAATCCACCACATATTGATCCATTTGGACCTTCAGGCAGTGCATTACTTGTAGTTTCAATGCCTGAATTGGACCAAAAAAGGTGCCGGTACCATAATTCAGCAGTTGCATGACATGATCATCACATGTGTCTTGGATATATTTATATTTATGCATATACTGTATCTTGGTACCACCTTAAATGTATTTTTGTATGCATTTCATTACATATTAGGCCTACATACGACATACATTTCCACAAAAATGTATATTTGGTTAATAAAAACTTTTTATATAGCTATTGATAGGCTACAAAATAAATTGTACACAAATATATTGTATATACGCTACAAAAACCCCCCCAAAAAATATGAAAAAATAATATCTGTTGGCCTACAGATTAATTTGGATAAGGCTAAAAAAAAAGATTACCATTATTATTATTATTATTATTATTATAATTATTTAATTACATTTATTTGTTTTTCATTATTATTGTTATTTTTTTTTAATTCTTGATTATATATTTTTATTTGAAGGTATTTATTTATTAATTTATTTTATTTAGATTTATATAATTTAATTTATCTATTTACCTATTTATTTTTAAATCCCTGTCTTTCATTGTTGTTATTATTTTCAGGGGGGGAGCTTGACAGGCATGGGTGGGGGGTTGTTCTATTGGTTCATTGTGTTTTTGCGTTATTGTTTTTTTTCTTTGTCATCCTTAAATTCCCTTGGTGTTGTGTACCTTTTTTTCCAATATCAATTGTGGTGCCATTTTCACATTATACATGCATCAATAAAAACATTGAAACTAAGAAGTAAGGGTTCTCGTGGACAAAAATCAGAAGTGCCATTTTAGGCAAGAGAAAACATCGCATTTACTCATTTATTTTGAATATAATTATTTATAGTGTCCTGCTCTGATGATACTTTGTCCTGTTTTACTGTAGATGTACGCCCGCTCCATCCTGTCCTGCAGTCAGTGTTTGGGAGACGACCAGGAGCTGCTTCCTTACGTGGCTCACGCCATCTCTGCGCTTTTGGCCGACCAGGGGGTCCAAGCAGCTGCAGCCAGAGGTTACGAGTTTGAGCTGAATGACTCTGCACTCTAGTGAGTAAAACAACCTTAAGAGATGTACATTGCACAACGCCGCCCAATTATGACTGACGGTGGGAGATGTCAAGGGAAATTGCGCAGTAAGAGGCGTGTCGTCACATTTTTTTTTTTTTTTTTTTTTTTAAATCATGCTTTTAAGTGTTTCCTTAAGAAAACTTGCTACAACAACCTAAACTCTAATAAATAAATTAATGTATACATATGATAACAGATAGTAACTGTAATTTGAAAAACAAAGTATTCAAAAAACAAGGGAGGAGAAAAAAATGGTATTAATAATAAAATACATAAATAAAAATAATAACTGTAAATTGAAAAACAAAGTATTCAAAAACAAGGGAGGAGAAAAAAAAATGGTAATAATAATAAAATAAATAAATAGTGATAACTGTAAAACTGAAAAACAAAGTATTCAAGAACAAGGAAGGAGAAAATGGTAATTATAATAAAAAAAATAAAAAATAATGATAAAAAAGTAAAAAATAAATAAGAAATATAAATATATAATAAATAATAATTATGATAATAATAACAATAATGGTAATAAATAAATATAACTAATCAAAACATATATATAGATATTTTTTTTTTTGTAAGGCATTTGTTTACAAAAAATTAAATAAAACATAATATAAAATAAATAAATAATCCAAATATAATTAAATAAAATAAAAAACCAAAATGAATTAAAGGTTGTAGCAAAACTATTCAGGGGACAATTACTATCCCCCCTTCCGTGTCGTCACATCTTATCACTACAGAGCAACCGTAAAGCAAGTGCGAAGATAAACTCGTCTTCAGGAAATGATTCCTGTGACATTTGTGCAAAGGGAGGCTTAATTGGGACCAAATTAAAAAGCACGTTTTGCAGATATCAAGGAAGGTGGGAATTAGGGTGGAGCAGATGAAACAGACTTGATTAAAGAGTCTTAATGAGTAAGAAGTCAAACAGAATCATATGTGAGAGGAAATACTGTAGAGGTTTTGTAGAATCTGTATCTTTTAATTTAAAGCTTTTAATCTAACTGCAAATTATGTCCCAAAAAGAAGTTATTGGATTGCAGCTAGTGTGTTTTTTTTTGTGGGATATTTTTATATTTATGTGGGCAGAGCTGATTTTTCCAGCCGCTGTCCTTCAGCAGTTGTGCCCTTTCAATAGTTCATCAAAACAAAAAAAATCGTCATAAAATCCTAACGCACCACTCTGCATACATCCTGAGTGTGTGTTGCATCATCAGCTGAAGTGTGGATCATTAACTGAAGTGTGGAATACATTTTGCTAAATGGCAATATTAATTATTTATTAAAAGGTATTCCGGTTAGTCAGACTGAGAAAGATGATGTGACAACTTCATTATCGGAACTCGATACATTTTTAGGGGGCTGGAGGATGATGTGAAAACTCAACTGGCTGTCTTGCAGTGTTCTCACTCAGCTGGACCCCACATTGATTTCTCCCTCCAGAAGTATTGGATTAGACCGCGTCGTGACACACTTTGACTTCCCCAGCACCTGAAGGCACCTCAACGTGTAAAATGACTTCTCTGACATTAGCTTTGGCATGAACTGAACTGTTACAGGAAGTTAACTATTGATGAAACCTGTTTTGGAAATCCATACTAATCAGTCTTATGGAGGTCGCTGCTGTTGAGAGATGGAACATTTTGAAATGGAAATCAACAGGTAGAGTTACATAGAAATGCTTTGTCATGCGATCAATTAACTTACATTTCTGCAGACAATATAACTTTTGTGTGCAGAGCCAAAGATTTGTGACTGTAGATAATTAAAACAACAAAATACCCAACTGGACATGTCTCACTTTGACATGGTAAACATTTTCACTTGCCCGTTGTTGTAGAAAATCATTGTTAGAGGGATAGTTTGGGTGTTATGAAGTGGGGTTGTATGAGGTACTTATCCATAGTAGGTGTATTGGCTACAGTAGATGACGGTAGGCACACCCTTAGTTTGGAGAAGCAGACAGGAGTACCGACACCGGAGCAAAGCAATGTACTGCTGTGGACGGTGACGGCAGAAAAATTTATTTTAGCCACCTAAAAGAAAGGCTAGCCTAAAAAAGATCAATATCAGTTTAAGTGTACACTATGTTTAGCATTTTTCTTCACTTTATCTTGCCGTCAGACAGCCGTTTCCTTCTCCTTTCAGACGGAGAACTGAACTGCAAGTGAAACTTAACTATGCTCTCTACAAAGCCAGCAGGCTCAGATGACAAAAACAGTGTAGATACATTTAACTTTCAGTTCAGTTCGCTGTCGGAAAGTGTTCTACTCTTATATTAAAGAGTAATACAAATAAGGAAGAGTTAAAAAAAAAAAAAAGATATTATAAATAGAAAATATGTATTTGATTGTCCTATAAAAACAATAAGATATTGCACAGTTTTATACATACATACGAAGGGTACCCTTGAAATGTAAAAACATAATGTATAGCTTTATAGCGGGAGAGCACCGGGCCCAGGTGCACCTCCATGCAGCCGACCTGCTGCATTAAAGAGACACAAACGCATAATGAGTAAACGCACCAGGAGACCATCACAACCATCACAGCCTCGAGCCGTTTGTCTCAAGCAGAGATAAGGAGTACGCTGTAGATAAGCTCACTTCTCTCTAACTCCACACCTCCAGATTTTTGAAGTCTTCAACCCCAACTGACACTGACCCAAGTGACATCACTCGAGGCAATTTATCAGATTTCAAGCAGCTACTTCTGGAGCCACACAAGGCTTTTTTCCCCCGTATATGCAGTAGTGCTCCCCAAGACCTCTGAGCAGACTTTGTGTAAAATGTTTAAAATTGGTAACTCCCAGTGCTGTCTCCACTCATTCTCTACTTTAACTCAACTGCACCAGAACTTACAGCCTCCAAAATGACCATAAAGTTGAATTGAAACTTGTAAATCAGTCATTTCCAGTAGAGATTTTATTTGGGTCGCCAAATACATTTGCAGAATTTCTTACATAGTCTTTTATTTAACATTTGTATCTGCAGCACACATTTGAGCCACATGAGGGAGCCTGAATGTTCGTATTGTTCTGATACTTGTAGCCTACTTATAACAATGAATCTAATATGAAAGGCTAAAGTACAAACAAGAGCCTGTTAACTCTGCCTAAATGCATTTATTTGGTCTCATTAATACAGTATATATAAAGTATTTAACATGCGTATATGTTTTCTGTAACACATGCATAAAACAAAGTTGTGGTTTATCAAAGATATCTCTTCAAAATAGCTGGTTTACTTTTCAAGATGATATGAGGTGATGTGGAAATGGTCAGGAATGTTCACTTATGCACAAATTTGCTCTTTTCATGATTTATAAATAAGGCCGATTGTGAATCGGGTCGTGATGATTTGTCATTTTTAAAAAGTGGTAAAAGTTTGGGAAACTCTGCTCTAAATCAAAAAAACCCACTAATTCAGTTTCAACTGAACATTATACCCTTTGTTGCAGGGCTGATGTATTTTAATTCATTAGATTTAGCTCTGGGTAATGGCCCGACTGAAACAGAAACTTGGTCATGCCAGTGAGAAATTAAGTTTTTCTGCCATTAAAAATCTAATTTAAAGCCCAAACATTGGCCTGATATTTGAAGAAAATTTGTCTGACAAAAGCAAAAACTGGAGGTGTCTGCCCACAATTGACTTTTTGAAATGTTGGTCTCATCAGTTGGTGATGTTTCTTGTTCTCTTCCTGCTCCCTCTCCAGTTTCTTTGAGAACATGAGTCGAATCATCGCTCCCAAATACGTTCCCACTGAGACGGACGTTCTGAGAGTGAGAGTGAGGACCTGTGGCATCATCGAGACGCAGTTTCAACTTAATGAAATGACATTTCGGTAAGACTTATTATTAGCGTGCGTGCGTGACAGCGCTTCAATTGTGATTTTGCATTTTCGTCTGGAAGTCGAATTTTTTTTTTTAAACTGTGGACAGGATTTTTTATTTTTTTTTTAGAATATGAAAGGAGGAAAAACACACTTAACAAAAATATCCATATCTGTTTGGAGTTAATCAACAATACATGACTTTGGGAAATGGTTGACAATAATGCCAGTAAACTCGATTTCTAATCAATGGGTTAAACAAACAAAACCCTGATGCTGTATATGGTCTTTTCAGGACTTTTGGATTTAGATTTATTTTCCATCCGAGTTCCTGTTTATAAAGTTGTTTTACACTCTGCTGTCCTAGAAAGCAGCTTGTTGATCCTCTGGAGACTCGGTCTCACCACCAACTCTTGAAGGGTCCCTGACTAAAGCTGAACTCTTCTGAGCTGAGGGAGGCAGCGGCCTGGGCATGACTCAGACATGAAATATTGATGGCTCCACACTGCCTGGTTATTCTTGGAATAATAACACAAATATAGAGGAAGATGAAATATTTAAACCCCTCCCTCCTTTCCCCTTTGACCTTTTAGTTTTCAGAGTAAGCATCCATTCATGATTCTCACTGTGAAACAGAATCCATACAGACCAGGACTTCATTAATATTGCATATACTGTAGCTTCTTCATGGTTAGAGCTGCATCAAAATGCTTCACTTTGAGAAATGTTAAAAGAATCTGACAATTTTACATCTTTTTATTTTTTTTAGATAGTTTGTCACCAAGAAATATCTTTCATTAAAGGAAATATAAGTAACTTTCATTAAATTATATTCTAGATCAGGGGTTCAGATTAAGTGCACACATAAAACAAAGTATCTGACGCAGAAGCCGAGTACAGTATTACATGTAAGCTATTGAAATGGACCGAGGTTGATTAAAATATAATTTATTTTATCTCACGTTCAGGGGTTGCACAAAATATTTCTCAGGGGCGTCATTTGCAAGCGTGCAGCACTTTGAGAAACTGTTCTAGATGATCAAAAAGGCATTTGGGGAAAAAAAAGTAGTGGAGATTTTTTGATCATCTTTGCTAATTTTTAAAGATGAACCTGCACATACATATTTGATGCATCATAATCTACCAAGGTAGTTGTAGAATTGTGGTTGGTTACTGTAGTGGTCCTACATCTTTTTTACTTTAGTGTTGAATACAATCACATTTTAAAGGTGGTTTGAGCAAGATTTCCATTCAGATACCACAGAACAACCTAAATGATACAACACAATGTCCTAACATAGTCTGTTTTAATGTTCCCTGCAGTAGTTAATATTTGTGTCTGCTTATATGTAGCATGTATCTGTTTACTTGTTCAGATTACCTGCCCTTGCTCTTCATCTCCATATTATTAAATTATACGCATTAATGTTTTCTGGAAAACTTGGCTAAAACTAAATATCCAAATTCAATAACCTTATTTCCTCAAGTCTTGCTTGAGCTGCGTCAGTTCACAGGTGTGATCTCTCTTCCACCAAGTCTGAAAAACCATAAAAGCCTTCTTGCCGTCATGAGTGACGGTTTTCTTTTCTGCAGCACAGAAACGACTGCTGTCAAACGCGTCCGTTAAGGCTTATTGTCCCCCAGCTTGTTAAAAGTGACTGTTGACCCAGAGGATAAACGCCTCATTGCCTCTGACATGAGTACTGCAATCAGGCACCTGGGGACTGTCTGGCCCAAATGGGAACTCATTACCTGTGTCACCAAGACCCTCGACTTCACGTCACCGCCAGATCGTATTTCGAAATGGATTGCCCCGATATTTGAAATAAGTTTGAAATAATATTATATAAAATCAAGGATATTGCCATATTGCCTCTGAATAGAACTGTTTATCTATAGTATATTTAACAAAAAGGCCTAACTGTTGGTGTAGATTGTAGTGAGACTTTTCCAGAGACTAGTGGCATTAACAAAGCCATTTATGAGGGAATATGTTTTGAATTAACTCGCATATACTCTCTTGTGAGCAGCGGTGGAATGTAACCAAGTACATTTACTTGAGCACTGTAATGGAGTACAATTTAGTATTTCCATTATCTGCTACTTTATACTTCTACTCCTCTACATCTCAGAGGGAAATATTGCACTTTTTACTCCACTACATTTATTTGACATTTTCGCTACTAGTTACTTTTTACAGAAAAAAAAAAAAACATATGATAAACTTTTGTGATATGATGCAATAACGTACTACTAATCTACCCAGTACAGAGTTGCCAAGTCTGCTTATTATAAGCGACTTTGGGCTTGTTTTCCTGAAACGTTGCTTACAAATATTGGTCATTGCAGGTTGCGTTTTTTTGGGCTTGCTTCTAAAGTGTAGTAGCTTATTTGGACTCGCTCCTGTCTCTCTCCTCTATAGGCTACAGGTGTAGTTTGAGCTGTTGCAAGATCCGTACAGAACACAGATCCCTCCGCCTTGGTCACACTGTGAAATGAAATGCAAAAATTAAATGAAATGTTCAATATCTTTTAAGTTTAGTTACCAAGAAAAAATGTAAAGTTACAAGCTAAAAATGTATTCAAAAATGACATGAAACGTTCAACTTCTTTAAGTTTATAACAAGAAAAATGTAAAATTACAAGCTGCAAATGGATGCAAAAATGCAATGAAATGCATGTAATCCAAAATATATTCATACATATATATGAACTGATCAAGTGGCTGCCTCTCTCTCTCATATTGTGGTAGGTAGGTAAGGTCGCTTGTTTTTTTGTGGGGGAGAGTTGCTTCTTTTGGGCTTGTTTCTATTGACCTGGTTGCTTGTTTCTCTCGTGCGATCTGGCAACACTGACCCAGTAGTATCTAAAATAACTCCAAATCGAAGAACTACAACATTAAAATCTCGAAAACACTTTGAAAGAAGCTGTTCTGCATAATGAGTACTTTTACTTTTGATACTTTCTGTACATTTTGCTGATAATACTTCTGTACTTTTACTTATAAGTAACATTCTGAATTCAGGAGTTTTACCTGTAATGGAATATTTTTTTTTTTGTGGCGTTTGTACAGGGTAGATCCTCCAGTGGAAGAACATCATGTCCAGATGTGACCAGTTGGGTGAATGAAGCATGAATTGATGTTGTTTTTGCTTGTTATTGACAGGTTGTATGATGTCGGGGGCCAGCCGAGTGAGAGGGGGAAGTGGCTCAGCTGCTTTGACTGCATTCAGGCCGTGTTGTTTGTCGTGGCCCTCAGCAGCTACGACATAACGCAGGCGGAGGAGTCTTCAGGGGTACGTTATGAAAAACTCATTGCAATCGCATAAATCAAAATGTGATGTTTTTTTTTTTTTTTTTTTCTTACTTGGCAGAATAGACACTGAGTTTAGCTGAATTTGGAACATCATCTTTCTACTTTTCCATATTTTCGTTTTATTAGATTCGGCTGCAGGAAAGTCTTGAACTTTTTAGATCCATCTGCAACAACACAATCTTTAGGAGCACCTCACTGGTAAGTTTATGCACTTTAAAAAAAAATGTGCTTATAATATAATGTATAAGCTTTGTGTTCATTGCCTCTGCTCATGTGCCATGTCTATTTTAAAGCTGAAGTAGGCGAGATTGGAGCAAATATGATTAAAAAAAGTTATTTTTATAAAACGGTCGCTATATCATGACAGTAGTACATGAGACAGGTAACCTAAAAAAAATCATGTGCCTCTGTGTCCTCCGTCGCTCCTAACGGCATCTGCAAGATTTCACAGACTGGAGGAAAACAAGCAGTCAGAGCTGATCTGAGGTCTGCTGTCCAGCTGCCGTCTATGAGCCGGCTGTCAATCACTCGCGAACTCCGACCAAACGGTCAAACTAGGCAGCGCTGATCAAATGTGAATCACTATTATGTTACGTTAATGCCTATTTCTCTCCTCAAATGTTTTCAGAAACATCTTGTAGTGTACTGTTTAGCTGTAAAATGAGAAGTTTGTGACCCAGCAGCCATGTTGGAAATGTCTTTAAGGAACGCCAAGTACCGGTCACATGACCGGAGCACAGCCAATAGGAAGCTCTCTCAACGAAATGACCTTTGATTGGTCAAAGTCTCCCGTCACGGGCTAGATTTTTTTAAAGCGTGAAAATAGAGTCATGATGAGGTGCAGAAGTCTAGTTTTCTCTCAGAACACTTGAATTACAATATGCTGAAAGGTTATTATGGGATTTTTGCCCAATGATGCCAAAAGTATACTGCCTACTGCCACTTTAAAGCTCATCTGAATGTGTGGAGGCGACTAAAGCTGAGTGGGGCTTCTGGTAATCATTCATGTCAAGCAGACGCGGCACAAACTGGCCATGATTGAGTCTGACATACATATTCAGCAATCAAAGTTTAATTGAGATGTAGGGCAGGTGATTTCTGTGTAGTGAGTTGGCTGCGAGCACTCGGTGTAATTACTTTGTTTGATTTCTTTCATATTGTGAGTTTGTGTCGGCTGACTTGTTGGTCAGTTAGTAGCATTTTATATCTGCACTTGTTTGACTCAAAGCATTGAGGGGCAAAGGTTATTTTAGGGCCATTTCCCTCATTTTCAAAATGTTAATTGTGTTTTAAATGCTGGGCAGCCAAATTTTTTTCTATTAGCAGTATGAAGAGATGCTTTAGAGGTAGTATAAAATAGTGGAAGTGCATATTCACTGAAGATGCAAACAAAAAATCTCCCCCTATCATGTGAACCAGCGTCTGATCTTTAATGGAGATGCTGCCATAATGGTGCATTCACGGGCACGTCAAATGTGTTCGGACATGTTACTCAACCAGCAGAGAAGCTGTAATTAATCAATCGCCTACAGAAATGAAAAGGTCAACAGGCTTTTCCTTGTTTTGTTTTTCTGTCACCTGAAGCAGTGCTAGGTGAGAGACTGCACCTTATAAAGACTGCACTTTAAAATAAAGTAATTTTCGATATATTTTGAGGTAAATATTGGGGTAATTTGGCAGTAATTCCAAAGAATTTTCAAATAGGTTACTTGCTAATTATCACCTAATTACCATGAAATTTGTGGACCTGTAAAATGAAGTGTTACCGAAGTAACCACCGTAACAATTTCATATTTTACTAACCCTGTTTTCCGTTTGTGACGTTGAACGTGATACCAGAAAAAAAAAAAAAAAACAGGAAGGCATACTCATCTACTGGCAGTGAGACAGGAGTCTATCACCTATTTTAGCGAGTTTTCTCATTCAAGAGAAACCATACAGTACGTGCTAATTTTGGTAGAAAAAGGGTATATTAGTGTGTTTTGGCTCTGGAGATGTATATTCTTAGCCGATGGCTCACTGTAGAACTGGATACTTGTATGTATCATGTCCCTTGTGAGTTGAGAGATACACACTGTCCTCATTACAGACTAGCGGATGCTCTGTGTCATACAGCAGTATGATGATCATATATTATTCATGAGGCTGATGCTGTCACTTCGATATGTAATGTTTGTGAAGTATTTCACAATGTTATAAAGCAAAAGTTAGATGGAGAATTTTACAGAGTTTTGTGTTTGTACTGATACTTAAATGTAGTGAATGTGACACATTTTTAGATACATGAGTTATGTTGTGAGAAACTGCACCAACTGGAGTGTTATTTGAATATGGTCACTGCCATCTCTCTCTCTCTCCTACAGATCCTGTTTATGAACAAAACGGACCTTTTCCGGGACAAGATCCTAAACTCTGGAAGACACCTGAGATTTTACCTTTCCAGTTACAAAGGTATGTTGGAGAGGATGGATTGATTTGATATATGTTTGTATGACAGCAGGTAGAACTGTCAAATTTCCGTGTGAATTTGAGTATGGCGTAGTTTTATATTATGTTTTGGGGGAGTTGAAGTAGTAAATTAAACGATGATCGATTTAAAATCTATTTAGTTCATCTTTAATAAAAACAAAACATATAGATTCTGAATTTATTTCACTGCTGACGTGGGATACTCCAGTTCTTACTCAACTCTCACTGCTCAAGAGGTGACAACTTGGAGGTATTTTCTACAATCTTAAACTCCTCAAGGAATTGGTTGTATGTGTCTCTTTGTTGTTTTGCTGGATAGGTCACTGCATCCTGCCTGTCCGTTGGGTAATCTGAATTCCTTCTTGCCAGAGATTTCACACACAGTCCTCATGTTTGTGTATATCATTCATTCTGGACAGATCATGGTCATACATATTTCAGACTCGTTCACAGCAACAAGTGTCTTGTTGTATTCGGGGATTTTAGGAGGAAAAATATATGTACAGATTGTAACCGGAAGCCTGTTTCTTGCTTTATCAATATTTAAAAGGCGGGTTTATCTGCGACCTTGTCTGGGGTTTTCAAATGGAAAACAGCCGTTGGCAAAAGCAGTGACGTAGGTTACCAAAGTTGGCTAATCAATAAGATTATGAGTAATGTGACTGCTAGCAGTAGCTGAGTCAAAGTTAGCTGTGATAAGTTTGTAAATAACTGAAAGGGTTAGTTCGGACTATTTGAAGTGGGGTTGTATGTACTGTATACTCCCGCGCTCTGCGAGCTATAATTACTGCTTTTGTCGATGCAGTCTGTTGGCTTTGAAGAGAGCGATATAACTGCTTCAGTTCCCCGTCGGAAAGGCTGTTTGACGGGCAACAGCCACCTAAGAATATCAGTTTATGTGTACGCTATATTTAATTTTCACAGCTTTACCTCGCTATCAGACCGCCCTTTTCGACGGGGAACTGAAGCAGTTATATCGCTCTCTTCGAAGCCACCAGACTCCATTCACAGTAATTTTACCTCGCAGAACATGGGGGTTGCTGGTCTACCGCTGCCTTGATCGATTAGTTTGTTTGTGTTATTGTGAGACTTTCGGATCCAAACTAACGTGGCGTCCACAGCAGTACATTGCTTAGCTTCCGTGCCGGTACTCCTCGGTTTGCTTCTCCAAACTGGGAGCGTGCCGACCGCCATCTAAGTTACTGTATGTACTGTTACTACACTGACTATAAGGCTGTATATACTGTACTGTAATGTAGCAGCGTCATCATGCAGAAACCTACGTCAGGTCACTTGGGAAAAAGTTTTTAGAAGGGATTGGGAAAATAGCATTTTGACGCTAAAACATATATACTTTGACCAAAATTTTAATGTTAGCTACAGAATTATATAAAAACCTGAAAAAATAATAATAATGGACCCGCCCTTTAATGACTGACTCGGTGTAATTAAGACTGTAAGTTAAACCGACTTCTTACTTCACTGAACTGCAGTCGGATTTCTCCAGATTTGACATTTTTCTTCCTTCGTCTCCATCCAGGAGCAGATGGTGACGTGGACGCTGCAGCCCACCACATCACCGCCATGTTCTCCTCATGCAGCAACAGCAGTCGAGACAAACCCATGTACCACCACTTCACCACGGCCACAGACCCCGCTAACGTGCAGCTGGTCTTCCACATGGTCATACAGCAGGTTATGAATGTGAATCTAGCAGCTGTGCAGCTGCTGTGAAAGTCTCCTGTGAAGATTGTGTGTTTTAGTCATTCAGCGCTGGAGTTTTAATGTTATCAGTTTTCCTGTTTTTCACATTTTAAAATAACTTAAGCAGCTAATAAGTTTTAGATAATAAGGCTGCACTTTCCCCAATTTATTTTAACACCTTTTAATAAAATATTTATTTGATATGCCTGTCCCACGCTGTTTATTTATTATATCTCTTCCCTGTTATACTGGATTTTTTCTCCAGTTAGAATAAAACTTCACCATGTTTAACATGCACATTTATCCTTTTATCAGTGAGCTGTTTTTAATACATTCATTTGAACTATAACTTGGAAAAATGCACAATTTTTAGTCAGTTTTCCTGGTTTAAATCACCTAATAAACCAACTGAATGAATTACTAAAATGATTGTGCAAGTTACACGTTCATGACGTTCATTTTGGCAAAAATGCAGGGATTTAGTTATCAGTGTAGATAAGTAAACTCATTCCACCGTTATGTGTTTAGCATTCAGTAATTTCAACAAGGGGTTGCAATATGATTCATTTATTAATGAAAACTCAGATCAAATATGTACATTGATACATTTACAGCTTAAAGTTTTTAGACAGGTTTATCATAAAATCAATAAATACATTGGTGAAATGGTAACTGAAACGTAGCATATCTTCCATCTAGTGCAGCATTAGTGTTAAACTTAGAGAAATGTACAGTTTTTTTTTTTTTTTTTTTTTTTAAATGTCACGCCTTCAAGAAGTAGGCATCTTCGTCATCATCATCATCCAGCCCAGCTGTCAGCTTCACTGCTCTCAGTCTCCTGCACAGTCTGCAGAGTCCAGAGTGAGGAAGACGTCCGCTTTGCACTTAAATGAACCTTTAATTTCCTGGATGAATTCGCAGCTCTGCAGGTTTGGTGTAATGTCTTTGATGCAAACCGGCTGTTTGGAGAGAAACAGACAAATGTTGCTGTTAACATTAGAACAATTTAACCTTTAAATTCTTAAATCAGACAGTGTGATGTTTGATATTCCTGCAGATAATTACACTAATCTATAGAGTTTATATGAACATCTTCTCAATAGTTCCTTATCTCCTGTCAGGTCATAACAGCACAATGACAACTAAGTACATTTACTACCTCAGTGTTTACATTTTATGCAACTTTATACTCCATATTTCAGAGGGAAGTACTGCACTTTGTACTGTATATCTGTGACAGTTGTACTAATTTTGCAGATTATGATTATACATATACAAAATATGAAGTCCAGTTATAAAAATGGGATGCATTTTTACAGATTAAACTGCCCAAAAGTATAATAGGTGAGACACTATAGGTGAATAGGGTGAAAGAATTAACTAATGAAACTTCCCCAGTTGATTACTTATATTAAGACAATTATTTTTTGTATTACAAGTTTTCTGAAATGTTATGTTTAAATATGCAAATGATGCATTATCTAGTGCTAACTTTTGGTGAATTTAGGAGAAATCTACAGTCGCAAATGGAAAAAGTAGTAAAATAAACACCTAAATGTGTATTCGTGATGTTTTCTCTATAAAATAGCAAATCAAAATTGACCAGTGCGTGAAAAACAATATTTTTGCCTGCAGTGTCTCGCCTTATAAAGTAGTTAAAATGAGCTCGACCTCCACCAGCTACAGTAACAGGCTTCACTTATGTCTCAGTAATAATCCATGAATATAATACATAACAATTGAATCTGACAGAGACCGTTCTGCTGCATAATTTGAATACAATATTTGTATTGTTGTGGCTACTTAAGTAAATGATCTGAATACATCTTTATCTTCACATAAATCTGTCTTTCTTTATAATTTATACAGTTTCAGTGGTGCTGACTGGACAGTTCCTCCTGACTGAAGTGACCACGACTCCAGGAAAGAGGATCTGAATTTATACCTTGATACCGACAATACTATTCTACATTCTAAACTCACAATTGAGTACAATATTAGGCAATAATTGCGTAAATTAAAAATCTGAAATGTCCTTAAAGTAATTTCACTTTTTTCCAGCCTGTTATTTCCAAGATAGCTAATAGCTGATGTTTTTTAATTTTAAGGGAAATGCAATATTCAGCTTAAACAAATAAACCGATTTCAAATATGTATAATACACTGTTGCGCTCTTGCGCTGCGCCATGCGTAATGCGTAATGGCGATCCCAGCCAACCCATTAAGCGTTGATAAAATGACTGACCATCGTCTTCAGCACGAAATTCTGCGGAGTGAATTCAGGAAACACGCTGTTGGTCGCCGCCTCTTCGCTGTCTGTCGGGTCCGCCTCGGCTCTCCTGACGTACGGTGACCTCCGGATACCGGACAGCAGGCCGGACGCTCTGCCCACCGAGTAGTAGCTCGGACTGGCCACCTGCTTGTACCATGCCTGCGTCGGACTACAAGCCACCAGCACGGAGACGATCACGATGGGGAGCGCGAGTTTAGCGGGCATCTCCATGTCGAGCACTGAGGCACCTCTGACTGACTGGTCGTCCTCGTTATCACCGCTCACTGCTCCAGTCTTTATAGGGACCCCGTGATCATACTCGAGGGGGTGGGGGGGTGTCGGGGGTGTCCACCTCTGAAATTTCAATGACAACGTTTGAGATAAATGTTGTACTTAAAGGCATCATATTCTCTCTTATTTTTATGACAGAAATTGTGAACTATTCCAATGAAGGTCTGATAAGTCATCATGTCCTGAAATAATTTAAGGCAGGTAAATAGTATGAAATAATAACTCCTGAGACATTTTCATAGAGATTTATAGAATAAACATTGTCAACGTTAAAGAGGACCTATTATGCTTATTTCAGGTTCATACTTGTATTTTGTGTTTCTACTAGAACATGTCTACATGCTTTAATGTTCAACAAATGCTTTATTTTTCTCATACCAGCTGTGCTGCAGCACATCTTTTTCCCCTCTGTCTGAAACGCTCTCTTTGAGCTCCCCCCCCCCTCTCTCTCGAAGAAGAAGAAAAGCCCAGTCTGCTCTGATTGGTCAGCTGGCCCACTCTGTTGTGATTGGTCAACCGAACCAAGCTCTTCGGACTCCGCTCCAGCTCCGCTCTAACTAGCTTTGTTTGAGGGCGTGCCAAACTAGCTGCTAGGTAGGTATTATGTAAATGTGTTACTTGGTGACATCACCACGTTACGGAAGAAAAGGCGGGACTTCAAGCAAGGCGTTTCAGGCAGTTCAGGACAAGGCCTAAGAGGCTGGGTCACGCGTCATCAACGCATCATATCTTTGTGGTACAACACATGCACAGTCAAATTTGGTCTGCACTCGCCGAAATTGAGCCAATCGCAACGCACGACCGCAGCTCCCGTTATACTGCGCATGTGTTATACCCCGTACCCCAAGACCCGTGTCCCAGCCTCCTTCAATAGGCCTTGGTTCAGGAGCAGTGTTTCTGTGGGGGAGAGAAACTCCCTTTGGTGCTGACTTTGTAACTTTGCAGACCTTTTACATGCACAAAAAACTATATAACACACTAAAGGAAATGGGGAAAAAGCACAAAAGCATTATAGGTCCTCTCTAAATTACTCATGTGATTGTGCTCCCAACATGTGTACAGAGGTGACTCATACAGACAATGTTACAGGAAAACGAATAGCATGATAGTAGCTGCATGTTGCGGTGAGAGGAAATCGAGAGGAAATCGCATCAGCGTTTCTTGTGTACATCACTGTTCTGAACTTTTTTTTAAACCAGTCAGCCCAAAGCTAATCCTACATTCACAGTATTTTACATTGTCTTATTGTTTAAACAACAGCTAGTGGACAGGGTAATTTCTTAGCCACCAAACAGAGATGGGGACACTGTGACTTCAGACTTGACTTGGACTTGCAAAAAAATTACTTGTGATTTCTCTGGGTTTGAGAGGCTAGAGGGATGTGTTAAATTACAGTAGATTATCATTAGTTGGAGAACCAGTGTATTTATACAATTCGGTTGTACTCTGTTATTTGAAAACGATTATTGGTTGCATGATAATGTAAGCAATATTATCCTGTTACCTTGAGTAACATATACATTATTAGGAGCAACATATAGTTATTTACTTTAAAAGAAAGTTTTCATTGTGTGTTTTTTATTCATATTGCATTGCAACAGCCTGTTTAAAGTGATCATATAACAAACTAATCAATGGTGGCATGCTAATAGATAAAGGAGTGTTGATTCCGTGCTGTAAGCAGATGCAGCAGATGATAGAACGTTCATTACAACCATAAGAGGCTTGAGACTTGACTTGGACAAAAAATGACTTGTGAGCATTTCTGCCACCATCTATCAAACGTACAAAATGGAAAATAAAAATAAAAAAAACATACAAAACGCTGAAACACTTTTTCACTAATAACGGTAACTGGTAGGTGTGTTGTGTCAGTGTGATAACTTTGATATGTGCTTTGACCACAACAGGACGCGTGTCTTCTCCCTTCATGGGCTGGTTTCACACATTCAAACAGAAAAAGCTGAAGCGGTGCGCTGAGTCTTTGATGCATGTGACCTGCTTTCACAAGCTGAGAACTTTTTTTGGGCAACCTAGACTTTATTTTTTCCATTACAGGAAGTTGGGTTTACAGTATGTAGATCAATAAGAAGCAGATGAAGAAAAGGAAATAGTCATTCACTTTGTATTTTGAGTAGAAGACCATCAACAAAGAGCTCTTTACCAACATTGTAGGTTTGATTTCAACCTTGATGACTTGATTTGTAACTGGAAACATGCAAAATAGAAACTTCACATGGACACTGATGTCTCTGTTTCTGCCTAGTAAGTACAACACTTACATCTCATTATATGTTATATTAAAACAATAAAAATCTTGAATGAATGCATCTCTTTCAGGTGTTCTCTGCAATACATGGAAAGTGGAATATCACCAGCAACGTATCTGTGCAGTGAGCGGCTCGTCTGTCGTCATTCCTTGTTCATTTTACTATCCTGACAACTGCAGAGTGGAGAGAATCATGTGGGCTCATTTAAAGTTTCCTCATCTCAAGGCCCGTTTAATTTTTGACAGGAATTTAAACACAAGATTTCAATATATTGGTGACAGACGACACAATTGTTCTTTAAAAATACACCAAGTGGAGCGTGAAGATGCAGGAAAATATGCCTTCAGGTTTACAACTAACTCCAAAGAGGGCAGATGGACTGGTAGAGATGGCTCAACATTAAAGGTTGTTGGTAAGTTTTCTTTTTTTATTGTGAAACTTCAATCTGTAAAGTTTGAAAGTGAAGCAGTACTTCTCTGCTCGTCTAGATTTGAACGTTTCCGTGACAAAACCAAATGGAAACAGAGCAACGAAGGAAGGCGACTCTGTGAATCTGAGCTGCTCTTACGGCTGTGATGACGATGATGACGGTGACCTTTCATCTGCCTTCACCTGGTTTAAGAATGGAGAACCCATAAATGAAGGACCTGCTCTTTATTTAAACAACGTTTCCTCCTCAAACTCTGGAAACTACTCTTGTTCTCTGAAAACACACACAGGAACAACTTCAGGAGTCATAAATATTGATGTCGAATGTGAGTATCGGACACCAGATCAACACTTTAGATAATGAGAATTAATATATGTTATAGTTATAGTAATAGCTGGCAAACTTGGAACAATTTAGAGTAAAGAAACTTTTCCCTTTTGGAAAATATGCTTTTGTCCTTTGTATTTTAGTTTAGTATTTTTACAGAATTGTTAAAGATCTATTAGTTAATAAAAAAAACAGTTTTTATCACAGAATATTTGTTTGAACTGTTTAAACAAGAGTTATTATCACCGTAGATACTCCGTTAACTAACAGGAAAGTTAGATTTTTATTGCCATTGATTCAATATTGACAAAAATTGTCTATTTCTTTCATTTTTTACTGTAGGTAAACCATAAATTAACAGAAATTTTAATGTTTTGTAATTACAGGACAAAGTCCGGGTAATGAGCTGCCAGTACATTTTATGTTATTTTACCTATTTATTTAACATTTGCCGTTTTTATACTGTAGGTATACTATTAAATAACAGAAAGTGTCCTGTATTTTCACTATAGATACATCATTAAATAATAGAAAATGTCTTGTTTTTTATTATTGGTACACCATTAAATAATAGAAAATATATTTTTTTAATTTTTTTTTTACGATAGATACACAATTAAATAATAGAAAATGTTCTGTTTTTTTTTTTACTATAGATGCACCATTAAATTATAGAGAATGTTCTGTTTTTGTTTTACTATAGATGCACCATTAAATAATTGAATTTTTTTTTTTTTTACTATATATGCACCATTAAATAATAGAAAATGTTCTGTTTTTTTTTTTTTTTTTACTATAGATGCACCGTTAAATAATAGAACATTTTCAGTTTTTTTATACCATTAAATAACAGAAAATATCTTTTTTTTTCACTGTGGGCACACTGTTACTTAATACAACATTTCTGTTCTTTAATTACGGTACAAAGTTCGGGTAATGACCTGCCAATACCTTTCTGTTATTTTACAGATTGTTTGCTTAGAGTGTACCAGTTTGAGAGTTTGCCAGATGGTTTCACTGACAGTTAACAGTTTTCTTTCAGATGGGCCCAAAAACACATCAGTGTCTGTCAGACCATCGATGGAGGTGGAAGCCAACAGCAACGTCACCCTGATCTGCAGCAGCCATGCAAACCCCCCAGTGGAGAATTATACTTGGTTTAAAATACATGATGATGATCATGATATTATGGATGTTGGACACCAGCCTGTGTTCTTCCCTGGTGATGGTGGCCAGTATTTATGCAGCGCCACCAACAAACATGGAAGCCAAAACTCTTCTGTTGTGACTTTAACGATTAAACGTAAGTAATATTGTTTATATTAACAGTTGTTTAGTGACTTTGTGTCCTGAAAAATAATGATAATAATTGCAAAATCAGCCATGTGTTATATAGGATATGCATGAACAGATACGTATCTATTTCTGTCAAAATGTCATTCACAGACTAAGAAATGTACAGTATGTTACAGGGATGTTACTTATGTTTGAGGCGAATTAGAACCCAGAGAGGTCGACCTCTTATAAAAAAAGTTTTATAAAACAGGACCCCAAACAGAACATTGGGGTTAATTGAATTAATCATATTTGTTAATTATGTTGTGTATTAAAGCAGTTCTTAACACTCTGCCTTTTTTTCACAGCATATTGGGCAACATTCACCAGAGATGTACTCATCATTGCTGCTGCTGCTGTGCTTCTGATTGTGATCACGGTTATCGGCGTCAGAAGGTAAGCTATATTTAAAGCCTGTTCCAGACATGTAGCCTACCCCTCCAATGGCAGAAGTACAAGTAAAAGTCCTGCATTCACATTGAAAATAAGTAAGACTGTGTAAGTATTATCAGGAAAAACATTATTTTAAGCATCAACAGTAAAAGTACTCATTATGCAGAATGGACCCTGTCAGGGTATTAGACTATACATTACTGATTTGAACTTCAGATAGATTTAAAGGTCCCATATTGTAAAAAGTGAGATTTTCATGTCTTTTTAATTATATAAGCAGGTTTAAGTGCTATATAAATTCTGTGAAATCGAAATACACGCAGCCCATATTTAGAAACTGAAACAAGCCGTCAGGATTTCTGTAATTTTGTGATGTCACAAATCTACAGTATTTAGTCCATTTCACAGTTTTAAATGTAAACATTCTAAATGTGTCCCAGTTTATTTCCTGTCACAGTGTATGTGAATGACATCAGCTGACAGGAAGTAAACATGGACCCAAGCTGTTGCCTAGCAACGCAATTCTGTTGAAATGCGCTAAAACGGAACATTTCAGAAAGAGGGTAAATACAGGCACATTATATTAGACAATAAGAGGAAAATAAAGTTGTTGTTTTTTTACATTAATGCATGTAAACATGTTCTAGTAGAAACACAAAATACAAGTATGAACCTGAAAATGAGCAGAATATGGGACCTTTAAGTATAAGTAACTTTTAAATGTTGTAACTGGTCGAGATGGAGGAAGAGCTAATTACTTATTATACTGTTTGGTAGTTTAATCACTGGTAATGCATCATATTCATAGAGGTATCATATACTTTGTACAGTATGTAAAGTGTTAACAGCCTTGCACACCTGTACTGTAGTCCAACCACACAGGTGCTTTCACTTATGTTGCCTAATTAGTGCACCATTGCTCCACCTAATGTACACCTGCCTAGAGGTCAAGTCAGCCAGAGTCATTGAAAATAGCTGTGTGGGTGTGCAGAGCCTTTAAGTTGCAAAGCAATTAGTAGCCTAACTCTCAAATACATGTAGTGGAGGCTACAATATTGCCCTCTGAAATGTGGTGGAGTAGAACCCGCTCTCGGCTCCTCGCTCCCTCTTGCGCGCCAGTTGTCAAATATCGCGCAAGCATGCTGCTCATACTGTAATTGTTCTTGTTACTGTATGTCTGAATAAAGCTGTGAGTAACATTCACATAAGCATCACCTATGGCTGACTGAAAAAAAGGCCATCACTTTAACAGATGGGTGAAAAAATCAATTTCATAAATATAAACATATGCATGCAAATACAGACGTTGATATTAAATGAAGTAAGTAATGAGTTCCACCCATTGCCCTCAGATTAACTGAGGTCTCGTCAGCAAAAGACACCGTGGATCGAAAGCATCTTCTGGCTTTTGTTAAACATGGCCTGATGTGGCAGAATTTATGATCACAAATAAGATCCTTGCAACGTGTTATCCATTGCTCAGGGGTCCTCTGTTGTATATCATGATTATGTCTTAATCATAGCAATGTCGTGATTCTGTTTATCTGTTTCAGACTCCACAAAAAAAGGACGTGGACACCAAACAGTGACAGTGAGGAGGACATACAGGTGACCTTTTCGTGTCCTACATCCTACACAGTACACTCCAGTCTATATTACAATTAGAGCAGTTGGTTTCACAGATTGTCTGCGACTGAAGCAGGTGAAAGACAAGTCAAACCCACATCACAGTCTCTGCTAGATGACAGATACCATGATGAGCGTCAGATAAGAGAGGTTGTTGCTGACGTGTGGGTGAAACAGGAGCTCATAACAGAAACATAAAAGCAGATTTTTATGTGAGAGGAGGCCATTGCTCTACACTAATCGATCTGTATATCTTTATGCTTGTATGCAGAATCCAGACTACGTCAACTGGCTCGCCTGTGACAATAACCAATCACAAGAGAGGAATCAGTGCGAGGGAGGAAGAGAAGAGGTTATCTACACATCTGTATACTTTAACAACAGGAAGTCAAACAAGTGAGATGTTTTTGCACTTAATTTGATCCATTTTTCCCCACATTTGTTGCATTTGGAGGCACTTTGAATCGACTGTCTCACCTGCAGGAAGCAGCAGATGGACTCCCACACTGATGATGAAGGTGTGATTTACATCACAGTATGTGCAGGTAAGACTCAGGAAATACTTACAGATTTAATGAATGATTATTTGCAAAGCGCAGCTAAAATTTTTGTTCTTCTTTTTCAGGAAACAACTGTTGAACCCTTCATATATTGAGCTGCCCTAATTTGACAACACACACATGGTATTTGCAGTAATAAGTGTGACACAGTGTTTTGAGGGTATTTGGTTGATTTTAACAAATCCGGAAGATGTACACATGCATTGCAGTAAAGATTAATATTATAATCCAAACAAGAAAACGGGAAAATATCAAAAGCAACACGTTTGAACACATCTTCCTCAATAACTCAAAAGAAAAGACTCCATAAAGAGTCATCAACCAAAACAGAGTTTTTGTTTTTTGCATATTTTGTGCATATTTGGCGTCTCCATGAAGGTACAAATTAAAGAAAAGCTTTAAGAGATATTAAGAAATTAAGTCAGCCATCAGCCTCCACTCTCATACTGTGTTATGTTGGCTGAGTCTGTAAAACTGATGCACATCTTGGCATCAGAAGGTAATCTAATGGGAAATTAAAGATGCTGTTCAGGGGACTGGTTTGTGCATCATTTCTCAACTGTTGCAATTATTTTGTTGGCTGTGCGTGTATTTATTCATAAGTAGAGTGTGCCATTTAATTGTTCTCCTCTTCTCACAGAAGGGGAAGTCTGATGGCTACCAAAATTAATGTCAAATGATCAAACCTAAAAAACATAATTGTGTTTTTTAATGCATGTTATTGTATTTCTTTCCTCTGGGGCATGGAGGTGCACACACTTTCTGGTGCTGAGTGTTTTACAAATCACATAAACTCCTAATTTGTGCTTTAGGCACTGTGGAAATGAATTTACTTTCGGTAGTCTTTAGTTCCTGAGCATCTCAAGAGTTGTCTAAAATCACGTTCCCATCTGTAAACCTGTGCTGCAGACTCGCCATCAGAAGGTAAGCTGTATGTACACAGTATCACTATTATATCTCACATACAACAATCGTGTGATGATGTTCAAAAGTCTGTTTATGTGTTTCAGACTCAAGAAAAAGGACCAGAGCACCAGAGGCTGAAAGTGAGGAAGACATACAGGTGATTATATAGACTATTTAAAGTTTATTATGGCTCTGTTGTGTTCTCATTTTATAGGTGAACTAGGGCACTACTGTACGTTACAGGTTAAGCTGTTAGTTGCGCCGAGGTTGTCTGCAAACATGTTAACTAGGTTATTAGAAGCAAGTTGAACCCACATCCTGAGGTTGTTTTTGTTGTGTGGGTAGATGGTCACGCAATAGTTTACAGTAGAAACATAAAGGGAGAACTGAATGTTAGAGCAGGATATTGTTCTACACTAATTTGTCATTTGTTATTCAGAACACAGACTACGTCAACCGGCCTGTTTGTGACAATAGCTATAGAGAGAAATCGGTGTGAGGGAGCAACACTAGAACACATCTGTGCAACTGTTGAATTTCACTCAGAGAGAAAGTCAAACGTGAGATATTTATTTCCTCTTACAGATTTTTCAAATAATAAATAAATAAATAGGTGTGATTTACAGCATTTGTTTCCTTCTTTCTTTTTCAGGGCGATTAGATGGCGAGCACTTCTGTTGTGTAAACTGCTCAGAAACCCCCTTATTGTCAATCTACCTAGGAAAGCCATCCATCTTCTGAATGCTCTAGGTCTGTAGTTTGTGGCTGTGAAGTTTCATGATGCTATGATTATCCTAGAGGTTACCACAGGTCATTTTATGCAATGAGGTCAAGTTTAAAAAAAAAAAAATGGTCTCACTACAATTAAATGTCTACTATGGGGACTAACATCATCACACATGAATACAGTTGGACTCATTGGATCCACAAGAGTCTCAGCTTTACAGTGATACCCAATTTATGTAATTCCAAGACTGTTTAGGGACCCCAGTATGCAGAAATATTCCTGTGGGTGTCAGAGGGTTAATGAGTTGTGAGTCACATTCACTTTTAGTACAGTTTTCCCCTGAAAAAAAAAGTCTTTTTACTGTTTTGCTGTGCAATATTTTAGTTTTTATCTAATTTGTTTATTATATGTACATCAATTTACTTAACATATTTCCATCCGTTTACGGCCTGTTGAACCTGTTGCAATTCCTTTATATCATCTATTTTAATAAGCTACTCTTGAGAACCTCAGGAACTAAAGATTACAGAAAACAAATTAACTGTCATGGTGCCAAAACCACAAAACAAGAGCATCTTTAATTTGTAAAACACAGAGCAGCAGAATGCAACTTAACAGCCAGTTGGTGCATGCACATCCACACACATTTGACCCAGAGGCATGGTGAAAGAAGTACGATAACATGCATTAAAAATATAAATCTTAACTTGTGTTTTTTTTTTTCTCTTTGATGAAACCTTTAGATATGTTTAAACAATAAATATGCTCCTCTTACTCATATTTCAATGGTATCCTCTTGTGCTGTTTTATTTCTAACTTTACTCGTGCATGCAGGTGTTTTCGGTACCTGTTTTATATAATAATTTTTTGCAATAGGACCACAGCACTCTCTATTTTTTTGCATTTGAAGACAAGTTTCAATACCTAGTTTGGATCTGACAGCCTGAATGTAACACACTCTGAACCCTGGGAGTGCAGTCCGAGTAACCATGGTAACGCAGCAGTACAAAATGAACCTGAAACGCACAAGATGGGTGTTTCAGCAAGATGACTTAGGTGACTAATTTTCTTTTAGAGCACAGCGTACACGTGTGAATTCCTTTGGTGGGTGCAGACGTCTGGTTGAAATAATAATAAAAAACTTGCATAGTCCCTGCACTCTATCGCACATTCTTACCCAAAACTTCAAGATTAGTCTGCCCTCTGCTGACACTTTAAGAGAATAGCATCCTAAAACAGATTAAAAATAAAAAAATACAGTCGACCAACACACAACCTTCCTCAATAGAGAAGTGGGAGTCATGTGAGAGCTGTAGAGAGGCACAGCTCATAACAGTATGAAAGGTCATCCCACATCACAGGACGCTCAGTGTGTAACAATAAACATCTGCAGGTTGAGCATGTTTCCCCTTTACTGAGAATTTACAGCAAAAGGATAGTGTGGATCTCCTTTCTCACGGAAAACAACACAGCACACAGTAGCCTGTATATTTTTTGGTTGTGCATTTCTTGGTAATACACAAGCTTTTCTAAGGAGAGCACATACTGACTTGGAAATATATATATATATATATGACCCTTTAGTGTTTTAAGTAGGACTGTCAAAGTTAACGTGATAATAGCTCAAATTCATTCTAACGCCATTCATTTCTTTAACGCATTAACGCAACTTGCAATTTTAGGTTGTAGGGGGCTCAAATAATGCTCCAAAGTTACGCTAAATTTTGTCGAGGAAAAACTGGCATGGCCTTTTTCAAAGGGGTCCCTTGACCTCTGACCTCAAGATATGTGAATGAAAATGGGTTCTATGGGTACCTACGAGTCTCCCCTTTACAGACATGCCCACTTTATGATAATCACATGCAGTTTTGGGACAAGTCATAGTCAAGTCAGCACACTGACACACTGACAGCTGTTGTTGCCTGTTGGGCTGCAGTTTGCCATGTTGTGATTTGTACATATTTTTTATGCTAAATGCAGTACCTGTGAGGGTTTCTGGACAATATTTGTCATTATTTTGTGTAGTGAATTTATTTCCAATAATAAATATATACATACGTTTACATAAAGCAAGCATACTTGTCCACTCCCATGTTGATAATCAATCATGTTGATAATCAATAACAATCAAAATCAAATATATATATACAAGCAAGTTTTCACTTCTTAATTTTTTATCTTATTTTTTAAAAATAAAATAAAAATATATTTTATTAATAATAATAATAATAATAATAATAATAATAATAATAATACAAATAATAATAATAATAATAATAATAATAATAATAATGATAAAGATAAAATAAAATAAATTAATATAAAAAATAAATAAAATATATACACATAATTATTGATTAGTGTCAAAGAAGATGTTATTAATTATACAGTAATGAGAGTCCCAATTAGTTAGTACTTCCCCACACACGTGCATGAAAACCCCCCAGTCCAGAAAACACCAGTATGAGTCACTTAGAAAGTTAACTTTATTAGTTGACGCCCATTTCTCACAAATCGAAACTTTACAGGACACACGGAAATGAAATGACAGCAGCGGGTCTGTGTAATGTGACTCTCTGTGAGAGCCAGCCGGTGCATCAGTAGGTTCCAGCAGCAGATATGACTTCTGCTCTTCTCCTTTTGCTAAACCCGAACCAAAGGTCACGACTCAGTCAGCTCAGGTAAGCTAGGACTGCTCACACGTTTTGTTACTGCTGTGCTGAAAGCTGGAGGTGATAACAGACCTTCACGTTATGACAAATTAGCAATAAACAAATCCTATTAGCTGGAGCAGCTATCGGACCTCGCTGTCATGGGTGCACTTCTGAGTAAGTCTGGCTCAAACGGGGTTTAAATACCATGTCATTTTGTTGACACCTGCACATTATATTGTGGAAAGTGAGTCAGGGGAGCTAACGTTAGCTAACCGAGCTAACTGTTACGCAGCTCAATAGACTGGCTGTTAGTAAGCTAGTCAGCTAACAACACGTAGCAAGGACACGTGCTTAGTGAGCTGTTAGTGCAGTTAATACATGTGTTGGTAATACTGCAATAATAATGGTAGTACTACTGTGTGTTTGTGTAGTTAGTATTCTCAGTTTTTGCTGTTGTCGAAGACGTTATAGCATGATGGGTAATAGCATGTGACGAACCAGGAAGAGACATACGGAATTTTAGGAAGCAAACATGTGATTGGCTGAACTGTGGAGCCAAAGATCTTTTCTTTAAAAAGAGGTATCACTCGACGCTTGCAAAACATGGTCCAACCTTCTAGTTTGTAAATATGTAAATACTCGCCTGCAAATTTTTATTTTGCAATTTTCCCTGCACACTAATATAACCACAAATAATACATTATGCTTCTTTAATAAAGTTATCACATAAGTGTTTAGTTTTGGAGCACAAATACACAGTGATTTTGTATAACTAAGTACAAGTCTTATCCCCTGCAATTCTCTTTGCATTTTTCCTGCATATAAATATTACCACATTAATGATTTGCTGACATGAAAATTACTTTACGCATTTTCATATAAAATAATCACAGAAATTCACAGTGAGAGACAAAGCTGTGAGTCACAAAATTTGATCATATAAAATATGAAAAGAAATTAAATGTGTCTGTCCCCTTTTTTGCCCTGATGTTGATTGTTTATTTTCTACGCATGTCAGAAAATCTTGAGAAAATTATGTGCCTAACTCTGACCTGAATGGACCTGTTACCTCACACGTAGATTCATAAAAAACATGTTTAGACAAAGTGCGAATAACTAAGTCACAGCCATAGAAATTAAATAATATATTCAGTTTCTATGGTCACAGCACTGGTGTCTGTGGGTTTAAACATTCAAGCTAATTGCTGCCTCAGGGTGTAGCCAGAAGTCCCAAGGCTTTCAACAAAGAGAGGGCAGAGCAGTGATTACCAAATGAATTGTCCTAACACAGGAAATGAAGCATACATCCAGCGGTAGACCACTGCAAGTGTCACTGAATCCCTTTCCCTAATTTTATCTAGTGATTTTCAACAAATAACATAATAATCTGTGATATATTTTAGACTCTTTATCCATAACATCAAAACCAATCACCTACAAAAAGAATTCTGTGGTTATAGAAAATGTTTAATATGACATTTTTTAGGGCAAAGATGATTTATGGTATGTTGCTTTTATAATATTGTTTTACAAGTGTTTCAGCTTTTTAACAGTATCTGCAGGCTTAAGAGTGTCTACCATCTACTGTATATTAACAAGTAGCAAAGATAAGAAGGCATCCTGTCTTATTAAATGCACTACCTGGCTTTTTTTTCTACAGAATAGTATTTGGATTTTTTCTTCTTTTAACTAGTTTTGATCAGCGTTATCTAGAGCCTCAGGGTAGTGTCATATTTTTGAGGAACTTGGTGTATTCTAGTGTGCAGTGAGACCTCTCTCAGTGTTTCTCATCTTTGGCTGAAGTGAGTTTGTTATTGGATGCTGGTTAGCGGGACTGAAGGTGGGCGTGCAGTGCAGAGGTTCACTGTCACTGCTGCACAGTTATTCCCATTTCCATCTCTTAACGAAATGTTTACAGGTCAGTGTGTTGGGTAAGACTGCTCAAAGTCCATGTCAATGAAAGAAACAACTTTGTTCCGGGCGCTTGTTTTGCACAGCTGTGACACACTGTGACTCATGAGGCCTCAAGTGGCAGAATTGAAAGTGAAAGGAATCTGCTACAGGGTGGGACCTCAAGGTACATTGCAGTTAAACGTTGCTTCTTCCTTTGCAGAGATCACTGAAGTCTGAAGATGAAGTGCCCACATTGTACCCATAATGTTGTGGAGAAGACAGCCAAGTTCTGCAGTGAGTGTGGAATGAAGCTATCTGTCCAACCTGCAAACACACAGGGTAAGTAGAAATGTGGATTAATATTATATATTTACCTGCATGGTTTCATTAATGAGGTCCATACAGCATCCAGTATATAATTTGGAGGACTGGGCTGACTGAGTGTATGTTTCGAATTTTTATTTTTTTTGTTGTATCATTTTTATAATTTGATTAATATATATTTTATGAGTGACTATCCTATCAATGCCTTAAAAAAGGCACAATCTTTGGTTTGAACATAAAACATAATTAAATCACTTTCACATTTTCAAGTCACTTTCATCCTAAATGATAAATGCAACAACTTGTATGTAAAGTAAGAAAGAATGATGAAAAGTGGGTTCAACTGTTGAAAACCTTTTATTCTGTATATTGTCATGACATTAGCCTACATTACATCACTTATATAGCACTTATAAAAGCAAAAATTAGAAAGTGCTTGACATAAAAATAACTCAATAAGCGGCAGTCAAGTGTTATCATTGTTATTATCTTACCTCAAGATGGCAGCATCTCTGCATTATCTGTACACATATTTGCAGACAGCAGGACAGGTTGGGATTAAATAAACGGCATGTTCACACACTTAGTAAGATTATAGGTGTCATTAATGTGACCTACTTTATAAAAAGCAAGTAAAAATAGTAATATAGTATATAATAGTAAGTAAAAAAAACAAAAACTGCAGTAAAAAAGCAAACTTGAGCCATGTGACATAATGATCAAGCTTGCATGTTTTGTTTGTAACTGATAATTAAAACAGTAGTAAAACCAAAAGTAAAAATGTGATTTGGATTTGTCTGGAATGCAAATTAGCCTTCGGCAATACGCTACTGTTGATAATCCCCAGAGCATACAGCGCTTTGTAGTTATCATTCATTTTTATAGTCACAGTGTTTTTCACACGTCTTTGGATGCAGTCTGATTTTTGATTTGTATTTATCTTGTAACTTGTCTCTTAAACTTGTCACTACCTCGTAAGTTTGTATTTAATTTCTCTTGTTCATTCTTGTATAGTTTCTACTCTTATACTAGTTGTATATTCGTTTTTATTTGATTTTTTTCTCCTAATTTTTATTTTTACTTCTCTATTAATTTGTTATTATTCTGTCTTTGTGCTGCTGTAACACCTGAATTTCCCTTTACGATCTTTAATCCAGATACAGGAGATCAGCCCAAATCCTTGGTAGCAGACTCGGAAAGTACCGCTGACAAATCTGTGTCTCAAAACAACGACCCACCTGTGGACAGCCAAGAGCCCATCAGATCCCCCAAACGGCCGAATGATGAGGCCACCCCCAACCCAAAGAAAAAGGTGAGCGTAACTGTCACTGTGTTGCCTCGCTTTACAATTTTCTCTCTCTTCACGTGAGTCAGATTAAAAATGTACATAAAAAAATATGATCTGCAGTTACTTTTGGTCTTCAGCGATTAAGGTAACTTTAAACTTAACTTAAGTTTGCAATAAGTTATTCGACAAGGCCGAAGAGTTAAGTCAGAATGCCATCATCCCTTTCTTTTACTTCCTATAAATAGTTATCTCAAGGTTTGTTCTACCTTTAGATAACATTATTAAGGAATGATTAGCCAATCCGATCACGCCCTGTCCAGTGAATTCACTTTAATGCCCTCAGGCCTGTGAATTTGTGTATGGTCTGGGTAGATTGTAAAACTGAATTGCCCTTCTGGGATAAATAAAGTTCTCTGAATCTGAATGAATCTGAACATGTTCAGGGAGATTCAGTAGAATCAAGTTTACTATGACTTCAGTTGAAAGCTTTTCATTGAAAACGAAAGTCAAAAAGACATGCTTCATGTTAACCATTCTCATAATAATATGCATATCAAATGACTTCAGTTGAAAGCTTTTCATTGAAAACGAAAGTCAAAAAGACATGCTTCATGTTAACCATTCTCATAATAATATGCTAATTATTATCGTGTATTAGCATCATTTGTAATAGCAGTTAGAAGTAGTTTAGTTTAGAAATCTAAAATGGTTTTCTGTCAGTAATACTAAGAATATGTAGACTTTGGTTTCACGTCAACAATAAAACTGATCTTCTACCTTCTGGTCTTCATAGAAAAAAAACAGGAAGAGGAAAAAAAAGAAGAAAGAGTGCAGCTTGTCATCAGGCCTGTCCCAGGTCTCGCTGGGAGACGATCAGGGGAAGAGGACGCAGAGCGGAAGAGACTCCTCTGACAGTGAAAGCTCAGAAAATGCGATGGATGAAACGCCAGACTCACTCCAAGATGGGCCCTCCTCACCAGAGAACCAGCCCAGTTCCTTAGCAGCTAACGTCCCTGCTGCACCATCTGAAAACACACAAGTCGCTCAGCGTGAAGCGGCTGCTGCCACAGTGGAGGCAGGAACTGCGAAGCAGCCTGAGGAAGCTCCAGGTAACCCCGATGAGGGAGAGAGCAACGCACCGACATCAACTCAGGATCAAACACTGAAGACGCCACCAGCTGACTCTCCGACTCCCGTCTCAGAGAACAGCAAGAGTGCAACTGCTCAGTCAGGTGCAGGCAAAGGGACGAAGGCCACTAACCCTAAAGATCAAAAGACTGAAAAGAAAAACTCAAAGAACAAGAAAGACACAGCCGCCACTAAACAGCCTCCGCTGGACCAGAATGCCAACATGGAGCAAAATGCGAAGCAGAGCGGACAAAACAAACAGAAGGGAAAGAGTCAGCCGGACCAGAAACAGAAGCAGACTGCGGCAGCTGAACAGGAGATGGTTTTTGGTCCTCAAAAACCATCAAAGGTAATGCTGATGAAAATGTATCAACAACTTTATTTACACACAAAGGCCTACATTTTATTCTTATAGTGGAAAAAAGTAAACCAAACTAACCGATAGATGCAGCGGTAGACCAGCAACTCCCGTGTTCTGTGAGATAAAATGACTGTTTTTTTTAATGGAGTCTGGTCTGTAGCTTTGAAGACAGCGATATAGCTTCAGTTCCCTGTCGGAAAGGGCTGTCTGATGGTGAGGTAAAGCTGTGAAAATATTCTAAATATAGCGGAAACTTAAACTGATGTTGATTTTTTTTTTTTTTTTTTTATTTTTTTTAGGTGGCAAAAATGTTTTTGTGCAGCTCCCGTCCACAGCCGCTTTACCTCGCCGTCAAACAGACCCTTCTCACACAGAACTAAAGCTGTTACATCGCTCTCTTCAAAGCCACCAGACTCCATTCACAAAAGCAGTAATTTTACTATGCAGAACACAGGAGTATACATACAACCCCTCTTCAAAAAAATCTGAAATAACCCTTTCAGTTACTTCCAAACTTAGCACAGCTAACTTTGACACAGCATTCACATTATTCATAACCTTATCGATTAGCTTCGATTAGCTTACTTTGGTAACCTACGTCACTACATTTTGCAACGGCTGAGTGGGCGTTTCCATTTGTTAAAAACAGAATGCAGATGGACCCGCCCTTTAACATGCACGTTTGATGCTACTTGTACAGGCTGACAGCAAAGGCTCCAGCGTGGACCCGGAGGTGACAGTAGAGCACATGACGGTTCAGCAGTCTGCCAGCGAGCAGGACTCGACTGTGGCACAAACCTCAGAAGCTGACAAGGGAAGTAAAGACGGCAGTAAGGAGTCCAGCACCCCGCCTGGCCCGCCACCCAAAAGGTGATGAAACTCTCAGATGGTTATACACATTCGCTGCCAGTTTTGTGTGTGTGCTACATTAGCTCTATCTGTAATTATTTGTTTCTGCTTTTTAGGCCGACCAGGAGCAAGAACATTGCTGCATGCGACAGACTCACAATTTACTTCCATGCAGTTCTCTCGAAGGATTTCAAATTTGATCCAGACCAAGATCGTATCTTCATCAGGGCTGGTTCCCATATTGGAAAATGGGACGAAAATATAGTTGAGCTGTTTGTGACCAAGTACGTGTCCTTAATGAATTGTCAGTTAAGCTCAGATGGCGGTTTAATGTATGGGCGCATCAAACAATGATGCATCCAAAACATAATCCTCCAAAAGTCTTAAATTTTCTTTGATGATTTCTAAAACATAGACTTTCTCCACTTTGACTTTATTTTCTTTTCCACGCAGGGATCTCGGAGAACACGGTTTCCTGGTCGAGGGCAATCTGCAGACAGCCAAAATTGAAGCTGAGTCTGTGTCGATACCGTACAAATACATCGTCTATAACAAGAAAAAGGACAAATACGAGTATGAGTACATATACAAACTGGATTCCACATACCAAACTACCAACAGATGTTTGTTCGTGAAACCCCTCCTCATCAACGAAGATGGTAAATGTAACCCTCACAGCTGTAATTATATTCATCTGCATGCAAATGGCATCTGATTATTATGTTACGATGCAGAGGTGTGGACTCGGGTCACATGACTTGGACTCGAGTCATCAGATTTGGTCCCACCTCTGTTATGATGTATCTGCGTTACACACATTAAATTTCTGTTGTATCTTTTTTGTGTAAAGGGGACTGGCATCAGTATGATGACATCATCTGCGCCGAGCCGTCAAAGAGCGTGCTCAAACGCATCAAAGAAACGATCTGGCCCGAACAAAGGAAGAATCTGATTCAAGGCAGAGAGATCGCGGGGAATATAATGCTGGATTCCATTTTTGATCTTCTCAGGAGCTGGACTGATACCAATTTGAGAAGTTTTCTGATCCAGCTGAATCAGTTCTGTCAGGTTTACGGGGAGCCGTATGTGTATGAAGAAAGAGAAAAGAGATGGAACTCCTTAAGCTACGGGGTAGAAGATGTAAGTTCATAATCGTTGTGTACAAAGTCTAGATGCACTCAGGTGGAGTATGGCCAACCCAATTTACTCTCTCTGTGCCTCTGATATAATTTCCTAGGTGAAGAAGATGCTAAAGGAATTCATGCTGACAAAAGTGATCCCTCAGTTGCTGAAGGACGGAGACGGGAAGAAGCTCTACATTCAGGATCCCATGAGAGCGGCTGTGATAATGCTCTGTGTGTGGAGACAGCATCAGCTCAAGCTGGATAACGGTGAGCTGTATAAGCTCTGCAGTACGCTCTGTTTACCCAAACTAGAGAAAGACGAGTTCCTCCAGTACTGGACAGAGTTTTCTAAGGATGTCGCTATTCTCAAAAAGTAAGTATCCTGTAGTCCTGTATATATTAGGGCTGTCAATCGATTAAAATATTTAATCGCGATTAATCACACGATTGTCCATAGTTAATGGTGTGATTAATTACAAATTAATCGCACATTGTTTATCTGTTCAAAATGTACCTTAAAGGGAGATTTGTCAAGAATTTAATGCTCTTATCAACATGGGAGTGGGCAAATATGCTGCTTTATGCAAATGCATGTATATATTTATTACTGGAAATCAATTAACAACACAAAACAATTACAAATATTTCCAGAAACCCTCACAGGTACTGCATTTAGCATAAAAAATATGCTCAAATCATAACATGGCAAACTTAAGCCTTTGAAAAAGGCCATGCCAGTTTTTCCTCGCCAAAATTTAGCGTAAGTTTGGAGCGTTATTTATCCTAACAGGTTTTTATCGCGTTAACTTTGACAGCCCTAATCAATCATGATCTGACTACAGAGTAGAGGTCGACCGATATGGGTTTTTTATGGCCGATGCCGATGCCGATTTTTTACAGAATCAGGACAGCCGATGGCCGATATATGATGCCGATTTTTTTTTTTTGCCGATATGTTTGGCTGGTGTTCTTTTTTTCCTCCATCTGATAAAATATAACAGCTTAATAATAACAAATAATACACAAAATGTCTAACAGCTTAATAATAACAAATAATACACAAAATGTCTTAACTTAAGTAAACATTTATTGAACAACACTTATGGTCTGTCTCTCCAATTTGCACTTTGTGTCTGCACTGCAGTGCATATTTTATTTTGTGCATGATGGTTAATAGTAGTAATAGTACAGGGCTCAAAACCTTTTAAGCACCTTTCCAAAACTGTCCTAAAGCAGGTTTTTTATTTATGTTTGTTGACAGACACTGTTACAATCTATATGGCCATAATCTAAGTAATCAAAACATAATAATAACTTTGTTCACTCGTATTACACAGCCTGCTGCTCACATCTGCTGCGGACTACACAGGCCAGTGACGTCATAGAGGCTGTGAAGGACCCATAGACCGTAGAGACGTTTAATGAGGAAGTGAACTTTTTGCTAAATGTTTCGACAAATTGCTCATGTCCTCACACGCAAACTTGCACTTATGACAAGCACTGTCAGCATCAACTCTAGTAAAGTGTAATCACGCTTTATAAGTTTAGATTCTCCGCCATAGTTACTAAGAGCAGAAGCTTCTGTGTGTGTGCGCTGCAGCAGCGTGCATGTGAAAGCTGCTCCGCCCCGCACACAGCGCTGCGTTACCGACGGACAGAAATTCTCCGTTACCAAAAACAGAATTGATAACGTCGGAGCATTTCATATCTAACCAATTAAATATATAGGGCTTTGAAAGAGACGAATTTAAGCCTACCGGTTTCTCCCGGCAGAATGCCAATTTGATTGACACACAAGGGGCGGTGTCACACGTGTTCCACAGCAACAACAACACTGGGCTGCCCGCAGATGTGCCTGCTTGATAATCGGCCTAATATGCTCAGGCATCGGCCGATGCCGATTATGAAAAAATGTCAAATAATCGGCCCGATTAATCGGCCGACCGATAAATCGGTCGACCTCTACTACAGAGCAGCCCTTTTCTCAGATGCTCATAAAATGATCTTTGTTGTAGTCTGCCAGAAATGTTGGTGGGTCTGATAAACGCTGTGAGAACAGTGGGAATGCAGCGATGGATTCTGGTGCTCCCGCTCCTCCACCTCCTCAAAGGCACCACGAAGCCCTTTGAAGTAGCAGCTTCTGGAAACTTGAAGTACGGTGTATCCTGGGCAGGTTTACAAGGCCTGGGAAATACTACCTTAGCATACATGAACAGTCAAGACAGGAAGTAAGTGCCTCTGTCAAAGTACAGCTCATCTTCCAGTGCATTTATTTTGAAATAGATAGATATATTTCTGTACATCTGTTTACTTACTCTTCTGTCTTCAGGGCGCTGGTGAATCTGATGAACAGTCACAGTCACTTGATGGAAGTGGATCCACTTTTAGTGCGATCCTGCTTGTTCTTGATGCCATTCGATAATCTAATGGAGTGCGTCGTCAACATAAACACAGAGCTTTTGGACATGCTTCATGTGTTCACCAACAAGGCTCAGGATATTTCCTTCAGTACCTTTGAGGTGAAGTGGAAACCCTTATTGAAAATGATACATTTCAGGGTTATAGTGCAGTTTCATTAATGTTCTTGGATTTCTGCTTTACAGGCAGTGTCTGAAATTCTCTCACATATCCAAGGACACCTGATTGAGGAGAAATACAGGTGATTTGCTCTTCCAGATTTAGCAGATTTTCAGTTGAATGCTTATCAAATTCATGCTTTAATCTCCTATTCTTGTTTTGTTCGTAGTCATTTTACCGATGCTTATAGGAGAGAGTGCCTAGCAACAGCAGTGAAACTGTTGGAGAAGCTCTGCAAAGGAGTCAGACCGGCATCATACACCCAGAACTGCTTTGATATTCCTGTAGCTTGCATGAATCTGGTTGCATCAGTGGCAGACTTTGTTCACTGTAACACACAACAGGTATGTGAAGTGAATCTTGTCAGGCAAGCTGTTAGCATTTCACACAGAATTAAGTCTCAAATATTCTATTATTAATTCTCATTTAGGAGACTCAAGAAGGTGAAAAAGAGCAGCGATATGCAAAAGGCTTGGTGATCTCTCAGGCGATGGACATTATGAGAGGCTGGATCAAGCCGGTGCTTCATACAGAGGTTGCTCAACAGTGGTTTGTCATCCCTGTATTTACGAGTTGAGGCCACAGCAGAGATTGAAGTGAGCAGCTTTGTTGTATTTTGTAAATAAAAATAAACAAAATATACATGTGGACGCTCACAGCCCATCATTGGTAGACAAAGCTGGACAATGGTTCTTTTGTTGGTTTTGTCTGCAGATGTGGAACAACATAATCTCCATCCACTTCAAAGATGAAGATTGCACAAAAGAATGGAAACAAACATTCACAAGGGATTTTGAGGGCAAGTACAAACAGGTATGTGACAAATCTTTTGCAGATCCCTGTTATTATTATTATTATTATTATTATTATTATTATTATTATTATTATTATTTTGGTTGAACGATACATGTTTAATGTGTGTGTCTGATTTTAGGAGTCTCCTGTGGATCAAATTGAATTCTACTGCACAAAGATAGAGGAACTCAGTGAATCCCACCCACACGTTGCTGCTAGTGTTGAGAGGTGTGCTCTTGAGGCTGTGACATCGTTGTGCCAGGTATGACGACTTCTCATCCACTTTTAATGTGTACATGTATTAACTTTAGAACTTCTTCTCCCCCCTTCCACCTTGAATCGTCACACACCTACCCCAACCACTGAACATATTATGTATTCATACTACTGTGTACATATCAAATCTAGCGTATACACTGTAGTCATATCATACCTCCAGCTGTTATCCTGTATATAATGTCTACTGTTGGTATTACTTATCTAATCTAATATATTAATGGCATAGTTTATAACAGCCCTGGTGTTTTGAAGTGGGGTTGTATGAGGTACTTATCCATAGTAAGTGTATTACCTACAGTAGATGACGGTCGACACGCCCCCATTTTTGAGCAGCAGACAGGAGTTACCACGGGCTCACCTAAAAAAAACAATATCAGTTTAAGTGTACACTATATTTAGAATATTTCCACTGACTACGGATAAATACCTCATACAACCCCACTTCAAAACACCCAAACTATTCGTTTAAGAACAATAACCTAATTCTATAGACAAAAATTACAAATTAAATCTTCTAAAAGCACAGTCAGGGACTGCATGAGTAACAGATTCACTTCAACAGTTAAAAGATGCACAGTAATGTTCATGGCTGTTTTACCTCATATGCAGACCAAGTCTGAGGGAAAGCTGTTTGAGAAGTTCAAGGTGAACTGGAAGTTTGGGAAACTCATCTCAGCCATTATCCAGAAATCCTGGCCAAAGGACCGCCAAGGAAATTGTCAGGAAGATGAAGAATTGGTCCTTCAGCACCTCCTCTCCTGGACTGCCGCCAAAGACTATTTCAAACTACACGGTATGAACCATTAAAACATGCACATGGCAAGTAGAAAAATTCAAAAGCAGAGTGCCATGTATCTCTAATTTATAAGAACCTGGCTTCAGTTTATGACTTCAGGGCAGAAGTTAAGCATTGTAATCATGTAATTTCTGTCATTGCAGGCGCAGACGAAAAGCTGATTGAGAAGCTCTCTCAAGATGCCAGGGACAGAATTGCCATAGCCATATCATCATTCACAGCCATCAACAATCAACTGGTCCATGGAGACATTAAGACCAGCCTGCTCCGTATCATTTTGGAGAGGAGAAACGCCTTCTTAGATCTGCTGAAGATCGGTAATAACAGTCTTTCAACAGTCTTTTCTCAAGAACCCCAGGACATGCTTATGATAGAAATATTGAGATATGTGTGTGTGATTTGATATGAACAGATTGCCTCTCTGAGAATGAACAATACAAGGATAATGCCAAAATGAGGAGGCTGTTGCAGTGCAGACAGGATGAACTGAACGCTGTGTACCATGAGAAGGAGCTTGTGGATGTCTTCTTAACAATGAGCAACATACTTGGGGAACATATCACAGGTACGGTGGAGAATCTGTCAGTTTGGGTTGTTCACGCAGTTGCAGCAAATTTAACGTGTGCTTATTTAATTTCCATGACAGTTGATCTTGCCGACATGCAAAAGAGACAGCAGGTGAACATCGAGATCATGCCCCTGAACCATTTCATGGAGGTTCATCCATTTGACCAGCTGCCCTCTGACATGGCGGGCGTTGTCACCTACTTCAATTTGGATGAAGACATCAGAAACATGGCAGAGGTCCTGTCCACCTTTAAAAACAGCCATATATTCAATGTGTGTTGGGAGAAACAAGCTAAACTCGTAGCCGCTGAAGAAATGGAAGACGACTACCATGATGTAGATGAAGAAATGGACGTTGTGGAAACACGAGAAAGGATACTTGAGGACATTTTCAAGCCTTGCTTCGATGATTACAAAGACATCTACGCTCGTCTGAAGGACGGCAGCATAAGGCTCGAGGAGGTGAACCAGCTCTTCGGAGATTACAAGGGCAAGTACGAAGAGCTTGCACAGGACCTGGACATCATGTGCAGAGTGGATAAATCCACCGACAAACAGTGGATCCACAGCAGGGTTCAGCAGATCGAGCAGTATCACGAGCTTCATCTGGCTGTGGCCTCGGCTCAAATTATCATGAAGGTCAAAGAGACGCTTTGTCTTCGAGGGGACTTCAGGGTTCTGGAGACACTCACGGAAGTCGTAAGTGGCCATGTTTTTTAACTATTGCACCCAAAAAATATCACACATATGAAAATTACCTCCCTCTGCATACCACATGTGCATTAAGGGTGCTCTATACGATATCCAGAGCATTAATATAGCAGCAAACAACAATTTGCTATGTAAAGATATAGAGGAATAATGTCTACCTGAGCAGAGAATGAAGTCGCTCTCCCTCTGTGTGTGTTGTAGTCCGAGCTTCTCCGTGCTTTGTTGACGTATCTGAGCCAGCCGTGCATGTGAGCGTGCTCCACTGGCTAGCTCACGGCCGCCGATCTGCACTGCTGTCATATGGCGGTTACAGCTGATAAAGTTGTCCCAACCCACGGCGCCGTTGCGGAAGTTGCGCTAGCTGCGTTAGCTGCGTTAGCTGCGTTAGCTGCTCGCCGCTGGCTCAACCGTCGCCATGTTGACAGCCGTGCGGAGGCAATAGAAATGCTCCCAATCTCGCATTTACGACCTTCAAGTTACTGTATTGTCTTTAATATCAATTTAATATTGTCTTTTTACTCTCTTCTCCCGTCAGAGTCATGCTGACTTTCAGACAGAGCAACTCAATCGGATTGACAATGACTTGATGCAGGCAAAGCTGGTTCTGGTGGACATCACCGAGTCCCGCAGACTGTGCCTACATGAGCTGGGACTCAGAGGACACTTTGTAAAATGGGTAAAAGATGCACTTGAAGGTAAGAATAGTTATTATCCGCTGAAGTCACAACACCAATTTATTTTAATGTTCATTCAGGTCAATTTACTAAAAAAAATATTTTATTTATTTTCAGATATCAATGAATTGAAGGTGTTCGTTGACCTGGCTTCCATCTCTGCGGGAGAGAACGACATGGACGTGGATCGCGTCGCTTGCTTCCACGATGCCATCCTCGGCTATTCTTCAATGCTATATGAGCTCAAACCAGACTCTGGTTTTCAAGTCTTCAAAGAGGTGCAGAAGAAGCTCTGGAGAGCTTTGGAGAATGACAGCAACCTACCAAAAAAACTGGTAAGAGGACACCTTGCTATTACTACTAACTAACTTTACTTAACTTTAACTAAATTTAAACTAGAGAAGGCTCCAGACATTGTCATTGTTTTGCTGTCATTCATGCAGAATTTATTAATGCCTTGCTGGTTAAGATTTTGCTGAAGGGAACACATCTGTGAAAAACAAAAAGTAAATGCTACAAACACTCATGTGAATATTATTGTCATGTTTTCAGGGTTAACACTAACTTTATGAAACAGAAAATGAATATGAAACAGAACAATTAACAATGTTATCATCTTTTGTAGAGGGACAGTGCACGCCATTTGGAATGGCTGAAGACTGTGAAGGACAGCCATGGGTCAGTGGAGCTGTCATCTCTATCTTTGGCATCAGCCATCAACAGCAAGGGTATCTACCTGATCAGTGCACAAGGTGTAAAAAAGGTAACTAACAAAAGCAGAGATGATCATGGCATCGTTCTGTCCATGCAGCACAGCACAGAAGTTGTCTCTGAGAACAAAGTTCCTACAAAATTACGTACTGTATGAGAGTTTATTTCTGTTCTCCAATCTAGTTGAGTCTCGACACCGCCTTGAAGCTGCAGATTCCAGAGGAGCTTGATGAGGGTCAGCAGATGCGCTCGTATTCTCTCGAGGACCTGCGTGAGCTACAGAACAAACTCATGCTCATGTCTGGGAAAGGGGATCAAGGGCAGAATGAAGTTGATCACTTTGCAGAGGTATATTGAAAATATTCCCTTTTTATTTAATGAACATATGTCACTTTATTTAGCATAGAAGCTGAAATGCTACTACTGATACTACCAATGCTTCTACTACTTCTATACGTACTACTGATAATAATTATTATAACCATAAGCAATGCTCTATCTTTGAAGATGCATCAAATTGTTTAAAACATTAACCAAAACCAAAGTGATGACAATAATTAAAATAACCAAAAAAATACTGAAATAAAAGGAATAATAAATTATGTTGTTGTAGCATTATCCGGCAAAAAATAGGGTGCGTCCCCTGGATGCGTTGTTTTTTCTATCGTCCCGGGATGACGGGACACCGTTAGTGTCAAGCTTTAGGGTTCACAGTTGCATCTGACTGTAAGTTTTATTTATTTTACAGGTTTTTGACAGTGTTCAAAGACTAGCTGAGGCATTCATTGCCCTCTACACTGCTGGGAATCCTCTATTCAGACACTGGGAAGCACAAATCAACTGCAGCTTAAGCAGCGAGGAACCCAGCATTGTGATGGACTTCAACCTGGGCAGTGTTCTCAGTGTTGTCATTGTGGAGGGCAGAGTTGAAGAGCAGCTTCCTGAGTTTTGCAGGAAAATGGAGAAGTGCCTGCACTATTGGAGGGATTTTGTGGACAAACAGAGGTCCCAGCATTACTATCTGAACTACTATACAGCCGAACAGATCGTCTACCTCTGCAGCAAGCTGACCCAGCAAAACGTGACCAATATGGACGACCAAGTTCTCATGATGCTCTCCTTCGTCAAGCCAAATTGCACAGCCTCAGACTTGAGGCAGGTCTGGCATGCACTCCAGTATGAGATTCTCACCACACCACAAGAGCAAAATGAAGACATTGAGTTCCAGACTTTTGTTATGGTGCCAACAAGTGAGCTGGGAGACCCAGACTTCACCAGTGAGTTGGATCCTCTGCTAAGTCTTGTGGAACAAGCAACCGGGTCGCAGAAATTTGATCTGATATGGAATGCTTATATGAAAGATATGAAGAATTATCTTCCGCACATTCTTGATGTAAAAAGTCTAGGAAAGCTGTTGGAAATACTGGCCAACAAAGAAGATGAGAGTGAAGAAGACATTTCTGATAACATCGGGGATTTCACACAGAGGCAGCTACCTAAAGGCCTGGCCACTGGAAATCCAAACCTCATTGTTTGCCCGCACGATGAGGTCTTGACATCTTGCATCTCCGTTTACATGAGCAGCGGGGATGAGACGCTTCCCACCTACGATGAAGTTCTCCTGTGCAACTCCTCAACGCCATATGAACAGGTGGAGCTATTCCTCAGACGCTGTCTCAGCACTGGCTACAAGGGACAGAAGATATACTCTCTGCTGTATGGAGATCTGCTCACTTATGATGTGAGCTCTAAAGTTGAGAACTTTTTTCAGCGAATGAAAATGCAGAGTAGGAAAGACTACAGACTTGTCATCATCTGCAGCTCTGAAAAAGAGCACGCCTATCTCCCTTCAGCCTTCAGCCAGTACAGATTGCACATGGTTCCCCAGGAGCCATTGGCCAGGATCCAGAGGTACCTCCACAAACACTACGTTGTGCCAGAAGATCAATGCAGTGCTGCAGCTGCATTCAAAGACAGACTGTGCGTTGGTGTCGTCTCATCCAAAAGGGCTGGTGTTGGTATGTACATTACTTGGCTATTTCAAACTCATGATGGTGAACATTTCACCCCTAAGATTATTGATACCTATGATAATTACCTTTTGTTAAATTGCAGGTAAATCACTCTACGTCAAGAGGCTATATGAGAAACTGCAGCGCTCAACCAAAAAGCCGTCAATGATGAAATGCATTCGCTTGATTGAACCGAATGTTGATGAGAATGTCATCCTTCAATCTCTGCTGAACACCCCCAGGAGGAAAGAGCTCACGATGTTCCATTTAGACATCACATCATCGGTAATAAAGAGTCTCAATCATGGATGTTAGTAAGACCTGGATCCTGGATGCAGTGCAGCTACTCAGCCTTGCTTCCAATTTTTTCCAGTGGCCACTCACAGTATTGCAGTGAAAAATCCCCCTGTGGCCCAAAACTGTTGACAGGACATCTCAAACTGCAAACAAGTTGATTATGACTCTTTCTATTATGAATTTTTGATTCGTGGAGGTTTTATATTTGTAAAACTTTCCCTGAGCGGAGAAAAGCGATTTCAAAACCATCTTGGGGTCCGGTATCCAGTTCTTATTATACATCCAAGGTCTCAAGTTATTGCTTAGCTTAATGTAATGCAGTCTTATTAATAGGACATGTCTCGACAGCTAACATATGGTGTTAATGGGCTGTGTTTTATGTGATTGAAAAGGTGCAGAAAGGTCTCCATGAGTTTCTTTTCAAATTGCTGATCCTGCGCTATTTGATGGACTCTGAGGGAAAAACGTGGAAGTGCAGCGACAAGCAGCTGTATGTCATAGAGATTTTGGAGCCGACTGTCATGTCAACCAGAAATGCTTCACGGCAGGTAAAAGTTTTTACAAGTTTGGCACCATCGCTAATCATTTGTCATCTGATTTTAAACCGTTGATTACCCTGTGTTTTTCTGCATAGGCTCAAACAGTGAACAGCACATTCACGGATGTGTTTCCAATGATTTTCTGCCGACCACCCAAAGAGGTGCTAATGCTAGAGATAAGGAAGCAAGAAGATCCTACCATTGTAAGCACCGACGACCCACTGATGGATGATGGAGAATTCAGGAGTGCAGCCTTTCAGCGGCCATACCAGTATCTGACACGGTTTCATAACCACATTGATCTTGATGCGTTCAAATATCAGGATGTCGAAGGGTCACATGTGGAATGCCTTCAGATGCTTCTCATGTACTGTGGAGTTATGGATCCATCCTGGGCAGAACTGAGAAATTTTGCGTGGTTCCTTAACCTTCAGCTGAAAGACTCTGAGACATCCGTTTTTTGTGATTCGACTATCACCGGAGAGACGCTGGCTGGATTCAAAACTTTTGTGGTGGACTTCATGATTCTGATGGCAAAGGACTTTGCCACTCCATCACTCAGCATCTCTGACCAGAGTCCTGGCAAGCTGCAGATGGACCTGACTGGTGTCCGAGATGAAGACCTGGCACCTTTTCTGATCAGAAAGAGATGGGAAACGGAACCACATCCATACATCTTCTTTAACGATGACCATGTGTCCATGACCTTCATTGGTTTCCATCTTCAGCCCAATGCACAGAACTCTGTTGATGCCATTGAGCCCACCTCTGGAAAGGTGATAAAGAAGAATGTCATGACGAAGGCGTTGTATGAAGGTCTGAAGCTTCAGAGAGTCCCTTTCAACATCAACTTTGATAGCCTTCCAAGAGGGGAGAAAATAGAGAGAATCTGCAACGTTCTTGGCATCCAGTGGCCTCTTGATCCTGATGAAACATATGAGCTTACGACCGACAACATACTGAAGATGCTGGCAATCCATATGCGGTTCAGGTGTGGCATCCCTGTCATCATCATGGGAGAGACAGGGTGTGGCAAGACAAGGCTCATCAAATTCCTTTGTGAGTTGCGAAGGAGCGGAGTGGCCACTGAGAACATGAAACTGGTCAAGGTGCATGGAGGGACAACGTCGGAGATGATTTACACCAAAGTCAGAGAAGCAGAAGACATTGCTTCTATTAACAAGCAAAACTATGAATTTGACTCTGTTCTCTTCTTCGATGAGGCCAACACTACCGAGGCCATCAGCAGCATCAAGGAGGTTCTCTGTGACAAGACAGTCAAGGGAAAAAGTTTGACACCCAACTGTGGGTTGCAGATTATTGCCGCATGCAACCCTTACAGAAAGCACACAGATGAGATGATTCAGAGGTTAGAATCTGCCGGCCTTGGATACAGAGTTCGAGCTGAAGAGACAGATGAAAAGCTTGGGTCTATCCCTCTCCGCCAGTTAGTCTACAGAGTTCAAGCGTTACCGCCAAGCATGATCCCTCTGGTTTGGGACTTTGGACAGTTAAACGATCACACAGAGACAATTTACATCCAGCAGATTGTGCAAAGAGTGATTGAAAACAAAGCGATCAATCAAAGTTACATCAGGTGGATCACCGATGTCCTTTCAGCTTCACAGAGGTACATGCGGAAAAGAAAGGATGAATGCAGCTTTGTCAGCCTGAGAGATGTTGAGCGCTGCATGCAGACTTTTGTTTGGTTCTACGACAACCACGTCATGTTGTTTGCCGAGCTTGACAAATTTGAGAGGAATCAAAAAGCTGAGAAGAATGAAAGGCATTACAGACCGCCTGATGCCAGAGACCCTGTGCTCTGGTCTCTAGTCATGGCCATAGGAGTGTGCTACCATGCCTGCCTAGAATACAAGGATAAATACAGACAGAAAATCAGCAAAAGCCTACCACCAGCATACATCCCAGCAAAGATAATGCAGGATATCTCACTCATGCAGGATTTACTCCTGAGCGGTGTGCCAATGGGAGATAATATTGCAAGAAACAGTGCCCTCAAAGAGAACGTCTTCATGATGGTTCTCTGCATTGAGCTAAGAATCCCTCTCTTCTTAGTTGGAAAGCCTGGAAGTTCAAAATCTCTGTCTAAAACTCTGGTTGCAGATGCAATGCAGGGCCAAGCTGCTCATTCTGACCTCTACAAAAAGCTCAAACAGATCCATTTGGTGTCCTTCCAGTGTAGCCCTCACTCAACACCAGAAGGCATCATTAATACGTTCAAGCAATGCGGACGCTTTCAGGAGGGAAAGAACCTGGACGAGTACATTTCAGTTGTGGTTCTTGATGAGATCGGGCTGGCTGAGGACTCTCCAAAGATGCCGCTGAAAACCCTTCATCCGCTGCTAGAAGAGGGGTGCATTGATGATGAGCCGCTACCACACAAAAAGGTTGGATTCATTGGCATCTCCAACTGGGCTTTAGACCCTGCAAAGATGAACAGAGGCATTTTTGTCTCCCGCGGTGACCCTGATGAGAAAGAACTCATCGAGAGTGCTAAAGGCATATGCACATCTGATGCAATGGTTTTGGAGAAGGTCAGGGATTTCTTCAAGCCCTTTGCAAGATCCTACTTGCACATCTGCCACAAACAAGGCAAAGGCTTTTTTGGCCTACGTGACTATTACAGCTTAATTAAGATGGTTTTTGCGGTGGCCAAGGCTTCTCAAAGGAAGCCCACTTCTGAGGAAACTGTGAAGGCGGTGTTGAGAAATTTCAGTGGCAGGGATGATGTGGATGCAGTTGCCGTCTTCACCAAAAGACTGCACATTGCACCTAACATGGAAAACATCAGTGCCATTGAGTTTGTGAGAGAAAACATTCAGGCAGTCGGACAAGAAGAAGAATGTCGGTACCTGCTGGTGCTAACAAAAAACTACGCAGCCCTACAGATCCTGCAGCAAACCTTCTTTTCAGAAAGTGGTCAGCCGGAAATAATCTTTGGATCCAGTTTCCCGAAAGACCAAGAGTATACCCAAATCTGCCGCAACATCAACAGAGTAAAGATCTGCATGGAGACAGGTCAAACAGTTGTGCTCCTGAACTTGCAGAACCTCTATGAAAGTCTCTACGATGCCCTAAACCAATACTATGTCTGCTTGGGAGGACAGAAATATGTGGACCTCGGACTGGGAACCCACCGTGTGAAATGCCGGGTGCACAAAGACTTCCGGCTGATTGTCATCGAGGAAAGAGAGGTGGTCTACAAACAGTTCCCAATACCTCTCATCAATAGGCTGGAGAAGCACTACCTGGACATCCACACTGTCCTCAAAGCTGAGCAGAAGAGGACGGTGGACGAATTGGAGAAATGGTTGAGACTTTTTGTGTCCCTCAGCAGTCAACACGCAGCAGTCGCTCAGACTTACAAGTACCAACCGCCAGACGTCTTCATCGGCTACCACTCGGACACATGCGCTTCTGTGGTACTTCAAGTAATAGAGAAGCAGAAGGACAACGGGGAGGTCTCAGACCCTGAGAGGAGAATACTGGACGAAGCAAAACTCATACTGCTCAGATGCGCCACACCAGACTCAGTTGTGCGGCTGGGCTGCACAGGCCTCCCCAAAGTGGAGAGTGAAAATCTGGCCAGGGTCTACTTTGAAGAGCAGAACAACAGCTGTTTAGCTGACTTCATTCTTGCTCACACAAGGCAGGAAGTCCATTGCTACTCCTCCTTCACAGAGGTAACCTTAAAGCTGTCATACTAGTTTCAAATATATCCTGAAGCTGTATATATTGAGGCCTTAATTGTAATTTTAAACCATAGGTGACAACATTCTCCAGACTTCTGACAGCACCTGACCTGGAACCACTAGAGCAGGTGTTGCATAGCGTTGAGCTTCTCTCACTTCAGCAGTTTGACACCGAGCACTCCTTCCTGAAAAAGATCAGGTTTGTTGAAGAATTTTTAGCAAGTATATACTTGACTATACTTAAAGAGGACCTATTATGCAAATTTTCAGGTGCATACTTGGATTTTGGGTTTCTACTAGAACATGTTTACATGCTTTAATGTAAAAAAAAAAAATGCTTTATTTTCTCATACCGACTGTGCTGCAGCACCTCTTTTCACCCTCTGTCTGAAATGCTCTGTTTGAGCTCCTCCCCCTCTCGAAAAACCCAGTCTGCCCTGATTGGTCAGCCGGCCAACTCTGTTGTGATTGGTCAACCGAACCAAGCTCCTCGGACTCCGCTCCAGCTCCGCTCTAACTAGCTTTGTTTGAGGGCATGCCAAACTAGCCACTAGGCAGGTAGTATACAAATGTGTTACTTGGTGACATCACCACGTTACGGAAGAAAAGGCTGGACTTCAAGCAAGGCGTTTCAGGCAGTTCGGGAGCAGTGTTTCTGTGAAGGAGAGTAACTCCCTTTGTCCTGGACTTTGGGATTTGTAATTTTGCAGACCTTTTCATGCAAAAAAAACTATATAACACACTAAAGGAAAGGGAAAAAGCACAAAAGCATAATAGGTCCCCTTTAAATCTTTTGGTATGATCTCAGTCTAAAGATCAATTCTCTGTTTTTTTGTAGGAACTTCCTCACAGCTGAAAGTGGAAGCAGTAACACTGGTCCCTGCAACAAGATCCTCCTCATTCAGTGTGATTTTGACGAAGCCTCTCACAGTGCCAATCTCATTGCATCTGCAAAGTAGGTCCAATTTTTCCCCTCTGTTGGCCCTGCACCACCAGTGTGTGGTTTTTCCATATTGAGTTTTGCTGTTCATTTTCAGGTATTCATCCATCAATGAAATCAACAAGTTAACTCAGGAGAGCACGGGAAGCAGGGTGTTTGTCTACTTCATCACCAGACTGCCAAGAATGGAAGGAGGGACCCCCTACATTGGCTTTCAGGGAGGTAAGACTACCACGACTTGTGATTATTAAAAAAAAATGTTATCTCATTGTTTGAAGAATAATCTGAGACATGTTAATGTCTACAGGTCCCTGGAGATCAGTTCACATCGATGACCTCAGACGGTCAAAAGACATTGTTTCAGACATCAAAGCCTTGCAAAACATGACAATCAGTCAACTGTTTGAAACAAAGATGAATCGGTCCGAAGGTAACTGATTGATAAATAATTGATAGCAAATTATAATTTCCTCTACGTAACATTTTTGTGGCATTAAATTACAAAATTCTTTTCTACAGCCATGGAGGTGGATGACATGTACACCGAGAATGAGCAGGAGGAAGCAGAGTCGGAGGAAAATGTGAGTGCAGACAACATTTATTTCAAACATTTGCTGCTGTTGGAAAACCACACCTACACTTATAACCTTGGACATATGTACATCAATTTTAGAAAAAAGTGTTCCCTCCGCACACTGTTGTCTGACAACAATGACATTTCATTTTATTCTGGGTTTCTTGTGACACTAGTCTTTAACCAGCGTATCCTCCCGCTGCAGGGCTGGGGTAACGTTGTGGACACTACAGCACTGGTACGGAGCTGTGTGCAGAGTGCTGTTGGCGTGCTGAGGGACCAGGTGGAAAGTGGCCAGCGCAATACTCGGAGAGTCGAGATCCTGCTGACGCTCCTCAGTGACAATGACGGAGTAAAAGGTACTGAATACAACTTTTTTTTTTCAGTGTTTTTGTGTTTTGTTACAGCGGTTGCAGTGCTCATCGTGTTATCTAACTCTTGTCAGGTAAATTTCTGCAAACTGTGAAGAGGCATCTTCACTCATTGCTGGTGACTCATGAAGGCAACACCTTCTCATCCATCAAGAGCAACTGGGTCATTAAGGAGGCCTCAAACATCGATGCCTTGCAAGAAGGAGGCACATTCAGGTGAGTGCTTTAGCCGCAGAATACAACATTTCTGTTTGCCCATATATTCCTATTTCTTTTAACAGCACTGTTAACTTTTTTGGGGTCATGACAGGCACACCTTATGGAAGCGTGTTCAGGCTGTGGTCGTCCCCCTCTTGGCGCAACTGCTTTCAGTCATTGACCGCGACAAAAACTTGGACATCCTGCTAGATGAAAAGTGTGGTGAATTTGTCAAGAGGCTGTGGTTAGATATCTTTGGCAATGATAAGCTGCTGGAAATCCCACACCTAACACTGGACCACAAGTAAGTGGTGGATAAAAGGACAAAGGATACCAAATCCTGTAACTGATACGATTTACTTTATATATTTAAACCTTTTGTTATTTTCTCTTTTCGAAGCTCTGAGACCAGAACAATCCTCGTACAGAACTACATTGCCCAAGACAGGAACATGAGCTGCAGCATGCCCTTCAGCTGGAGGATAAAGGACTACCTGGAGGAACTCTGGGTTCATGCGTTTCAGCATGAAGGTAATGGCCTGTTATCAGGTGCTCTCAGTAACTGTCATGTCACTACCACGATGTTGTTGTGCAACTTAAATGTATACGTCTGTTAGGCCACACTCAACAAGAGTTTGAGGACTTCTTTTGGAAGACACCGCTTGGACGATACATTGAGAAAGCAGACCGAGAGATGCAGACCGAGTTTTTCCAACGCTACCTTCAGGATTTCATCTCCATGACGATGAACGTGACTTCTCGGGAAGACTTGCAGGTTGTTTTTGTGTACATACTTGAATTGTAAGGCTACTTGTTCATGTTCTGTATATACTAATACAAATTATTGTGCTTTTCTAGCTCCTGTGTGGTGCCCTGAACTGTTGCGTCAATGAGCTGCGATTGCGGCTCAATACCACGGACACAGCAACGTCTCTCCCATGGGTCCATGCTGCTTATCATGAGTTCAAGAACCGGCTGCAGAACCTCTCCAGAATGATCTGCATTGAGCCCCAGGTGACCCAGCACCTCTTGAAGAATCATCATACCAGAGACGGAGTTGAACTGGTGAGCCTCTAAAGACTATTTAAGTATTTTAAATAATACTTTTCTTTTTCCACTTTGTTCAAGGTTTTTGAATTTGGCATGCATGATATTGACTTTAAAGGGATAGTTTGGGTGTTTTGAAGTGGGGTTGTATGGGGTACTACAGTCAGTGTATTACCAACAGTAGATGACGGTCGGCAAGCCCCCAGCTTGGAGAAACAGACAGGAGTTACCGCACGGAAAGCAAAGCAATGTACGGTAAAATAAGCGGTGAACATTTTCTAAATATAGCGTACAGTTAAACTGATATTGATTTTTTTAGGTGGGCCTTTCTTTTAGGTGACTAAATTGCTTTGGTTCAGTGCTGTAACTCCTGTCTGCTTCTCCAAGCTGGGGGAGTGCCAACCGTCATCTATTGTAAATAATACACTGACTATGGATAAGTTCCTCATACAACCCCACTTCAAAACACCCGATCTATCCCTTCAAGATCAAATTATGTTTGGTAATTTAATATTATTTACGTTGGCTTTTGCCGTTGCCATGTTGTGATCATATTCCGCCTGTCTCCAAGGTACTCGACGTGTATGCTGCTTTTGCATGTGTGGAGTTCCTGGAGCCTACACTCCTGGACACAGACGCCCAAAGACAAGCCTGGCTCAGGCAGGTCAAAAAACTCCAGGTTCCCATTGAGTTGATCTGCTCAGAGGACAGTGTGAGACGCTATGGAGAGAGGAGCAAGGCGATCGTCCGTAGAGTCCAGTAAGTTAGATATTTTCAGATGGTCCAAGTGGGACAGTTAGCAGCAGGTAACTGCTTCAGCTGCACTGAGGTGGATGGTTATTTGTTTGTGTTTCTTTGTTCTTAGAGCTGGATGGAATCGGATATTCTCTCTCTCTCTGTTTGTGGAGCACATGTTGTTGGGCATCGAGCAGGTAGAGAAGAAGCTGGCACCTTTAGTTTTGAGGCACACAAGACGGCTTTGCCAGGTTGGTCTGGGTTCTTTGTGCTAATTATATTTACAATAACCACAATAATTCCTCCGTCCATAATCAAATGAATTACGTCTGCTCTCTCATAGATACTGGAAAAAAATTCAGACCTCAAAACTCAGCAGTCATTTGAGGCAGTAATCAATTTGCTCAAAGCCTGCAAAGATGGAGTCATCGAATGCATCTTCAGGTACAAATTCAGTTTTCTATCATTTGAATCTCCCGTACTGTACTTTGCCTCCTCCCTGTGTCTTCACCCGTTTGTCTTTTCCAGGTTTGGTCTTCCACTGTGCCCAGTGTGTATGGGAGACCCCCAAGATCCCCTCTGCCTGCCATGTGAACACATCTACTGTGTAGTCTGTATCAAACAGTGGCTGGGCCCTGGTCAGATGTACTGTCCCCTCTGCATGCAGCCGGTTAACGACGACTTCCCCATGGTTCCTTCAGATCCCATAAGGTTGGTAACTGCATGTGGATTAGAACAAACAGGACCTGAAAAGACACATATAGCGTGCTTCTTTCTACACACACAAAATCCGTTGATGCACCCTGTGCTGTTATTAGTTCCTTCGTAGGATCGAGGTAGCTGTGTGAATCTGGCACGTCATGACTTTTAACAATAAGCTGTTTGTGTCTCTTGTTTTTTTTGTAGGATTCTAGTCAACCAACATGCTCAGTTCAGGAAGCAGTGCAACGCTTTCTTCATTGACCTGGTGTCCACTGTGTGCTTCAAGGACAACTCTCCGCCCTGTCCACCTGTCATTCTCCATCTGCTGTCCTTTCTCATGGTGGAGACCAACACTGTTCCCATTCTCAGAGGTGGGACGCTGCTCTAACCCTGCTCACTTGTGTGTGTGCACATCCACAAGTTTTTTCAGCTCTGACTATCCTATTCCTATTTTTGTTTGTTTTTTTCCAGTTAATCGAAAAATTCTGACGAAGGTGCTCTCTCCGTTTGATGACTCTGTGGATAAAAATCCAGTGGTCCGGTCGGTAGTGCTCAAACTCCTTCTGAAGTACAGGTGAGCTGCTATGGTTACACATTGGATAAAGCCTACTTATGTACAATTTAAACAATTTTTAGCTGCGTTTCTCATTTTTGTATGAATTGTTTCTGAAGCTTCGATGGAGTTAAAGGTTACCTGCAGCAGCATCTGGTGGCCGTTGAGCAGAGCAACATCTTGGAGGAGACGGACAAAACTGAACTCTACTTGTTGTACATCAACTGCCTGGAGGTACACATGAATAGTGACTCTGCTGTATATTTGAAATAAAGCCTTTCCTTTGTTCAGCAGCACTAGTTAATATCAATTAAATGCAAATCTGCTAATCACACATGTAGGCTTGCCACGGTAGTCGATGTTACCGGTGTTCCACGGTGTGTTCGGGCATACACTGATTACATTACTTGTCCACCGCTTTTTTGCTTTATTTTAATTGACCATTTAGTTCATTTTCGTGTATCAGCGCTGTTCATCAAATACAAAAACCTCTTAATTTGTAAAATACTAAGCCTGTTATCAGTACATAGTCGGATGATAGACGCTTCAATTATAAACTGAAAGTGAAAGCATCTGCTCGTACGGAGCTTCAGCACAGAGTAGCAGGAGATTTCACACACACACGGGACGAGAGAGAGAGTTGACAGACAAGACGATGGTATAGCTACTATTTTGATTTAAATCCAATGCTAATAGGGAACCTGATAATGTTAATGAGGCACTCCGTAAACTTTTGGTATGAAGCTGTGTGGAGGGTTAGTACTCTGCATATATTGACCGTCATCTTTTCCTGTCAGTAACATCAGTCAGTGTCACGAGTTTATTAACCGATGGGAAAATGTCCTCTCCGTGGCATCCCTACACACACGTGGATTGTAGTATCTTGCGTTGTGACACAACTTTCATAGGATATATTCACTTTTCATTTCTCTAGGATTCCATGTTTGAAAGGTTGCAGTTCAGGTCCATTGCAGACCAGCGGGTGTGTCTGCAGGATGAAAGTGCCTTCCTGACTGACTACCTGCAGTCACATGGTCAGTCTGCTGAAACAGCCACTGTGGAGTATCTGCAGCAGGTGGCCAGAGTGCGTATGGATCTGGACATGGCTGTAAGGCTCATCGTGGAAAAACTCAGAGCCACAGGTGCGTCATTTTAATGAAATATCGGATTATTTTTTCACATACTACAATATGTCTGGCACTCTTCATTTTACCAAAATATCATTCTTCTGTCTCTTTTTAACCCCAGCAGAGGCTCAGGAGACTGGTCAGAGTGGGACCTTCCTGACCAGTGCGGTGAACTTGTGTCAGCGCAGTGGAAACGACTGGTATCGCGTCTACTTGATCCGTAAGATCTGCAGCCAACACGGCGTGGAGTTTGTCCTGAAGCTCCTCAAAGTGGACGAAATGCGCTGGCTCTTCCCTGAAGAAGTGCTGCAAAAGGTTCACATTGTGATTTTCAGCGTTCAGTGCCCCAAATAAATTCTAAATGTAATGCTAGCAGTAACTAAATAGTGTGGTTAAATCTTCATCACACCCAGAGTGAAGAAGCCACCCCAATAGACCAGTATCTGGTGTGTGGGGAAGACTACAAGACCATCAGAAATGCTGTCGCAAAGGGAGTTATGGAGGGCAAAGTGGACGGACTGGACGAGACCTGTGAGGTAACGCTACGTCACTTTCTTATTGGTAACTGAGCATCAGGTCAGGCCTCTGCTTTTGTATGCAGGTTTACATGGGTATCTTGTTGCTCTTTTCCTTCGTAGGGGTGCAGATGCTTACCACAGAGCACAACAGTTTATCTCCTGTTGGCGCTGTACAGAGAAGTCACCACTCTCTACAGAGAAGCCAATGCTAGCTTCCATCCCAAGCCTGAGGTACATCCTTACATTCATGAGCTGCTCTGATATAATCTGTTATATTTGTTTACACCCTTTTTATGCAAATGACCTCAAAGAAACTGTTCATCTAACTTGTTTTCAAGTCGTATTTTGCTTGCAATTGGGGAATGGGAACCAAACCCCAAAAATGCAGTTCTTTACTGGGCATTTTTCTGTCTGTAGCCGTGTTTCAATTCATATATTTTTATTCGCATTTTGAAGTATCGCATTAGAAAAGCTGTATGGAAACGGCAAAATTCAATAAAACAGTCTCAAAAGTTTTTACGCTCGCTTGAGGTGGTTTTTGCCTTTATTGAAAAAGAGTTGATGCGCTAAATGTGATATGGAAACACCTTTGCCGAATAAGTTCTAACAGCGAATATTTAACTCCTATGACTGATCAGCTGTTTCCGCTGTCGGCGTCTTCCCAGATATTTCCATAGTGTGTGAATGCTTGTCTTCGTCTCCGGACAGGATGAAACCTGGCCAATAGTAGCTGACATGAAAGAACAATTAAAAAAACAAATTCCTGAAGACCTCTCTCCATTTTTCTCTCGTAGATGGTTAAATTTCTCGTTTTGTTTCCACTTCACAACATCTTCTTCTTCTAATTTACTGTCGAATTACAGCCATGCGTAGCCTACAGCGCCAACTTCTGATCAAACTACACTGTAGCCGACTTTATTCGCTCCAAACCAGTTGATGGAAACACGCCTACTTTCTTTTTTTGGACCATTTCAAAAGTTTGCTTCAAATTCGCTTGACAATTGAATGGAAACGCGGCTTGTGTCAGTAAACTACATATCTATATATTTATGTATCTTTGAATCTACAGCAATTGGAAGCCCTGATGAGCTACATCCAGAAGTCCAAATTCCTTGCCAGCCCACAGGTGAAGGCCTTCGCCAAGGCTCTGGTGACCAACCAACTCGGCCCGTTGGTTGTTCGTCCCGGGGCCTCTGGTGCACAGCCCGTGCTCGTGGACTTAACCATCCACCTGGCTGCTGTGTTGCTCTGCGGGAACCAGGGGATCTTAGCTCCCCTGCAGCAGCTGGCAATGGCACCTGCCAACATGCAGGTATGTGTAATGTCCGCTGCTTTCGGTGTTTGCGACTAGGCCTCCTCCTCTTCTTTCAAGTGAACCTAATGTTTTTATCTGTTGGTGCAGGCGGCCTTCTTGCCTACCATGCCAGAGGACATGTTAGTAGTGGCCCAACAAGCTATGGGACAGTTGCAGTGGTACCGTAAGTAAACAAAATTGTACTTTAAAATTCGAAATATCATTGAAAATTAAGTAATTTTTGTTTTACTCTTACCATAGATTGTCCAAATGGTCACCCCTGCACCATTGGAGAGGTATGTTACAATCGGTCTGTTTAATAATATGTTTTTTTAGTATGCTTTTCATACTCTGAAGCATTCATTTTATTGTGTTTCTTTTTCACCAGTGCGGCCAGCCCATGCAAAAAAGTCACTGTTTGGACTGTGGTGTTGAAATTGGAGGAGAAAACCACCTGCCTGTGACGGGATTTAAAGTTGTTCAGCTGCAGTAAGTGGTCTATGAGTTAATTCGGGGAGACACTGGAATACAAAAGAGAGTTAATTAGTGTGTATTTTTTTTAAATTTGTATCTATTTATTAATTATCTCCTCACAGGGGTGACCGCACTCAGACAGGCCACATCCTCGGTGACCCCAGTCGCAGGGACAATCCAGACATGCTGGACACAAAGAGCATGTCCCCCGTTCCCTTCACCATGGTCCGCATGCTCACTCACATGGCCATGCTGCTGGGGGTCTGCAGCCACCCACAGGTAGCTGAAATAATGAGTACAGTTCTCATGGAGATCCTTTCCCTACGCAATATATTCTTGAGCGTTTAGAGTAGGGGTGGGCCATATATCGAATATACTCAATGTATCGCAGCTTGTTCTATATGGGATGTAGTAAATGACTATATCACGAAAATCGAGTTTAAATATTAGGCTAATTGTCACGTCCTATTTTAAGCCGCCAGCATGAGACTCGCTTTGGAGTTTTGCTTATATACTAGGCATTACGGTAAGAGCGTGTAAGAACTGGCTTCAAAATAAAAGCGACCAAGAACTGACGTCAAAATAAAAGTGATCTTTCGGGGATGTGATTTCAGTTTCACTTAAATTCAATTCAGTCAGTCAATAATAAATTAAGAAATAAAACAAAATTAATAAATATTAAATTACACATAAAATGAATGATAATTTAAAAAAACTACTTTCTGTGTGTGTGAATAATTAGTCCAAATGAATAAGAATACATTTCCAAAGACCAATCTGACTTCAATATGACAGTTCACTCAGTGTTCAGATTAGTTTGCTAGAATGATCACGCTGGTATGATCATACGCATCAAAGGGTTAAATCAAACAGTATGTTATTTTAGAGAAAATACGAAAATATGATGATATGAAGATATATATTGTAATTCACGATATAGCCTAAAAATATTGAGATATTATTTATAAGCCATATCACCAGCCCTAGTTTAGAGTTGCGGCAAAAAAAACGATACAAACCCCATCATTCTAGTGTTATAACCGGTTTGCGTTAAAGAGTTGAGTCGGGTCAGTCATGCACTTTATTTGTGTTTCTAGCCTATCTCCGCCATCATCAAGCCTCCGGTCCCTGACCTCGGTGCATTTCTGCGTGCTCACCTGCGAAAGGACTTGAAGCATCTGATCAGATCTCTGGGTAAAGGGACAGACGACACAGTCAGCACTGTTCACCTGCTCATCAGCAGCCTCCTGGAACCCAAACAGCAACAAACATGTAAGCAACAACAAACCTACTGTAAAACTATTATGTGCTGTGTCAGTATTTGGAGTAACATAGTGATACCAAAAATAAAGTTACCGTAGTCTGAATACTAACCTGTGTCTACTAATGTGGAATAGAATAGAATTCCTTTATTGTCATTGCACAAAGTACAGTAGCAATCCTGACGGTGCATTCACACATCAAACAGTATAAAAATATATATATTTTGAATAGAATATATGTATTTGCTTTGACCTATAAAAACAGTAAGATATTGCTTTTCTGGATATTGCATGTTTGCTGAGTTGTATTGGCTCTATGTATAAGTAATAAATAAATGCGGGAATAAATTTGTACAAAGGGATAAACTAAGGTGCAGTTGGAATGTAAAAAGTAAAACTAGTGCAGTTGAGTTACTGTTTTCACCTCTATATCTAAAGGTAATGACAGCATGTTTCTAAAGTTTGTTGCTCCTGAACCTTCTTCTACTGTGTTACTGTAAATTTGTAGGCTGCAGGACAGCGACAGAAAGTAGGAAAGAGAGGAAAGGGGTGCCCTCTAGTGGTCAGAAATTGTGTGGTGTTCTTCACCACAGCACTGTACACATCAGACAATAATACATACACCAGCACAACAGTAACAACATAACAGACAGCAGTACACACTCGGGTCTAGGGCTGCCAGAACAACCGATTAATTGACTAAGAGGAGGCAGCCCTACTCAGGTCTATTCAGCGAGACCTGTTGTTTAAGGCATCAGGCTTTTCCCAAAACGAGCCTTTCTGCTCCTCAGTGCTCTGTACCTGCGGCCGGAGGGCAGTAGGGTGAGGTGGTGGTGAAGTGGATATGCGATGTCCTATTTCTATTAAGGTTGCAATGCGTGCAATGGCTTTATTGTTTGAGTACAGTCTGTGCTGTTGCAGCAGAGTGTTCACCATCTTACCAGCCAAGTTTTATGTAAATGTAAATGCAATTTATGTACACACAAGGGATGTTGTAAAGGTGTTCCGTTATATGGAGTCATTTTAAATCACTAAGTCAACAAATGCAGGATTTGCGGGTCAGGATTGCCCTTTGCAATGCTGCTTCTAGCTTTCCATATGATCCAGGATCATAAGGTGATGTGATTACAGTGATAAGTTATTATAGTAACTTCAGACAGCTGTAAATTAAGTGCAACATTTTGATTTGTTTTGAGACCGGCCTACCTAGGTTACATTTTAGGCCCTCCAAAAATGAAACACTAGATTCACTGGATTACCTTCTACTATTAAACACAGCTGCTCTTTCCTTTCAGGGCCGGTTCCTTATGACAACGTGCTCTCCACCAAAGAGGCCAGAAATGGATGGGAGATGGAAGTGAGCAACGCCATCATCACACATCAGCTGAAGGTAGGAATACTTTTTGATAATTTGTTCTAAAAGGGAACAATTGATCTAATTTCAGCAAATAATTCTGCCTGTTTGTAAAATATGTGCTTATTAGACGTTTTCTTCTGTCATTTTCTCCTCCACAGAACTTGGATAGACAGCTAAAGGAAGTGAACACGTTCATCCGGGCTGACTCTCGCATCTCCGCCAATCCCATCATGAAGCTCATGTTTGGTGATCCTCGCCTCTTCTTGGCCTCGCTTCCCCAGAATTCTCTGATCCACGGTTCTGCCGTGTGGAGCTGCAGGGAGAAAGTGTCTCTGCTGAGCCTCACCCACATTGTGGAGCAGAATGATGGCAAAGACACCCTGCCGGTGCTCTGGAGGTTTCTGCACAGGGTAAGTTTTGTCTTTTTTATGGGGGTACAGGGGGTGTTTAGGGGGAGATAGCAGGTCAACAGTAGATGTCACATAGAAGTGGTGTACATCATCTGAAAGCTGAAATAAAAATGAATGAATGAATGAATTTAATTTACCTGGGACCCCAGTATGCAGAAATACTCAATCACACCATTTTTAGAATAGGCAAAAATTACACATTTTTACTGCATTCAAAAAACTGCATGTTTTTTGTCAGAAACTGCACGTGAATATCATAAAGTGGGCGTGTGTGTGTGTGTGTGTGTGTGTGTGTGTGTGTAGTGGGTGTGTGTATTGTGTGTGTGTGTTTGAGACAGAGAGAGACAATGACAGAGAGAGGAAGAGAAGGTGTAAGGGTACAAAAATAAAGAGATTTTGGTAAAGTTTTTATGTTTTTAAACTATATTTTAGTCTTGTCTTTTTCGTCAACGATATTGCATGTTTGATATCGGCACTGTTAGTATTTAACGACGTCGGTGCCGTCTCGTCATCGTCTCCTCTTAGTCATGGAAAAAAAGGTCATTGACAAACATATTTCGTCATAGTTTTTGTTAACGAAATTAACGTGGGAACACACCACCTTTTTATTTTTCAGGAAGCAGAGCTCCGGCTGGTGAAGCACCTTCCTGATATCCTCATGCTCCAGAGAGATCTGGTCAAGAAGTTTCAAAACATCACTGAGCTGACTTGTGGCACCATCGGCGAATTCCTCCACAGTCAGAAAGCAGGTACTGAAACTGACTCCCTACGCCAGCGGTTCTCAACTTTTTACACTGCATGACTCACTTTACACAAGAGATACAAAGTTCCACGCAGTTTCATATTACCTCTTTCTTGGAAGTGTCACGGTAAAAGCGCTGGCGACGTACAGTTTAGAAACCTGCCTGCCAAGGAACGAGTTGTTTTAACCTGGAGGGAGACAATGATTCTTAAAAGAGCTTAATCTCTTCCACACGTGAGACGTCTTATTATGTTATAGTCAGTCTATTTAATTTACTGGAAGTCGTGTCTCTAGTTGACGTGTGTATACTTGGGATGCCATTTTTTGTTTTCTTCATGTGTGCAGGGCTGAAAGCCTGGTATGATAAATACATCAAGATCTTCCTGACGAGCTGGAATCAGCTCAGAGTGTCTTTGGCCACTAACGGTAAATAAAAACACACTTTGTTACACCAACACTGGCCTGTTCCGACACCAACACGTGACTTTAATTGAAATGTTGTCGTTCAGGTGAGATCAAGATCCCCGCTGAGTTCTGCCAGAAGGACCTGGACCTCAACAGTGACCTCAAGGTGCTGTTGCCACGGCGACAAGGCCCAGGCCTGTGCTCCACGGCCCTCGTCAGCTACCTCATCGCCCTGCACAATGACCTGGTCTACTGTGTGGACAAGCACACTGGAGAGGAGACCAGGTGGGGGCGCTCATGCCACATTTTTCTCACTTGTGCATATTTGACTGCAGTGTGTGAACTTCTACTCCAAATATATACCACATTTATGTATTGGTTTTACTGAGAGGTTGTTACAAGAATAGATATATTTTTAATTACCAGGTCAAAAAGGGGGAAAACAGGAAAAAAATGCTAAAAAAACAAACATAAACTCCGGCTGACTGGTCTGTTTATCCCTCCCCCAGCTACAAAGTGAGCCCGGCGGATCTGACCGACCTGCATGTGATTCGGTACGAGCTGGAGCGGGACCTGATGCCACTGGTTCTGTCCAACACCCAGTACAGCATCGAGAGAGGCCAGGAGACTCTTCACGAGTACGACTTGCCCAAGATCCAGCAGCAGATCGTCTCCCGCTTCTTACTGGGCAAACCTCTCATCACTCTCAATGTGAGCAAATGGAAAGCACAGAAATGGCTCCTGTTTGTTTGGAAAATTGTTAAAATCCCACATTCCTCTGTCTCTTCTCCACAGGGCATCCCAACACTGGTGAACAGACATGACCGCAACTATGAGATTATCCTGAAGGATGTAAAAGAAAAAGTCCAGCAAGTAAGTTGCGATATACAGCACAGTAATGAAACTACCGTTCATTTACCACATATAGTCAGTGGTGGAAAAGTACATTTACTCAAATACTTCACTTAAGTACAATTTTGAGGTACTTCCATTTGCTGTTACTTCATACTTCTTCTCCACTACGTTTTAGAGGGAAATATTGTACTTTTTACTGTACTACATTTATTTGACACTGGAGCTACTAGTTACTTTTTTACGTAACAGACATATGACCTCGCGGTAAAGACAGCTCAACTTTGGAGCAATATTTAGCCACTTTCCCAGTAAGCTAGTATGACATGTTTGGTATCAATGGATTCATCGCAATCTCTAGATTCATATAATACCACTGTATATCCAGAATCTTAAAAACTGAAACCCGCGACGGCCTTCAAAAGTCAGTAATGTTAAAGCCAGTCAGATAATCCACAATTATTTTCAGAGGGTTAAAAGTAGGCCAAGTAAACCAAGAACTGAGGAGGAGAATAATTCCAATTGTAAGATCATGGTACAGATAGAGACAGCCAGAGTCTAATTAAAATAGAACCTATGGTTCTATTTTTCACTTTTAGATGGTTTAATTATGTTAGAAATAGGCCTACAGTTTAATTTTTGGCCTATTCAAACAAGACACTAATGTGACTGGTGCATTCTGGTCAGATTTAATTATTTTTATGTCTCATAATCAAGGTCAATATGGTAGCTATATTATAAGCAGGTTAAGAGGCCATGTCAATCCTGTATGCACAAAAATAACACTGTTTAAGAACCTCCCGGCAGGGCGCGCTTTGCGAGCGCACATAAAAAAAGAGGTGGAGGGGCACCAGCTAAAATCTGACTGTGGTATTTGTACACTTACTTAAGTAAAAGATCTAAATACTTCTTCCACCACTGCATATAGTATATTAAACATGTTGCTGTAGATAATCCCCTCATGAGACGATACGACCCGTGTCTGTTTTCCAACAGGAGCCTCTTCAGACTCTCACCCTGTTCGCCGTGGCCGGGGAGCTTCACTCCTACAGCGAGGTGTGTGAGGCCTTGTCCACGCTGGAAGTGGCCCTCGGTTTCCTCGCCATGACCGGGGGAGAGCCTCACATGCAGCTGTCCTGCTACCTGGAGGAGGTGCTGCAGATGGGAAACCAGATGGCTCCGCATATCCTCAAGGTCGGCCTATCTTGAGACACCGGTTATTTTATCCTGTTGCACGTTCTCTCGCTTCCACATTCAGTTTTGTTACTTTGTTTCCAAACAATTCGCCAAATCTGCACCCAAAGAGCAACTCTTTGTTGTATGACTTTTAGTGCTATCATACTATTCTTTTACAAACATGGTTTTAATTGTTTTTTTTAGGTGCTAGACATGAGATAAAACTTAATGTTCTTGCTGTTTTGCTCACAGGCCCTGAGCATGTGCTGTCTAAAGCATTGTGTGGCTCTGTGGCAGCTGCTGGCCTCACTCAAATCAGAAAACATGCTGCGGCTCAAAAGGGTAAGGCATCAGTATACAGAGGTGGATATTGTATTATTATTATTATTCATATCCGTATTTTGCTTAGTGAATACTGTATAAAATTGCAGTATTATTATTGTTTTTTTGCCTATTCCATGCATTCTCTGTGTTCTTCAGGATCCGTTTGTGGAAGTGTCAGAGAAGTACAAACAGGCCCTGAGCGAAGACGAGCACAGGCTGCTGACTGGCTTCTTTTCTAAGTGCAGCGCCGACACTTTCCTGCTGGAGATGCACGAGTTCCTGGTGCTGGTCCTTAAAAAGCCCAATGCACCTGAAACCTATAGGCCTGACTGGAGGTAAAGCTAAATGTTTTTTTTTTTTATGAAATTATTTGTGATTTGCTAACGTCTATACATTCTTAAAATCATGTCTAAAATCAGGGCTTGATTTTTCAGAATGAAAGAGAGAGAAATGAGGGAAAATCCCATTGCGTGCCGTGTTTTGGAGTCTTAGTTAAAACAAAGTCAATGTTGTTCCATTCCCACTTTGAGCCACCGTGGCTGATTTAGCGTGCTGCACGCAAACAAACCTGAGACTAACTTTGGTCAGAGTTGGCTCTCTATTATTATAGTTGGTTGTCCTGGAAAAACCAGAGACAAAAGATTATTTTGCACATATTGTACAAATTTATTTTATTTGATTGGGCTTGGGTACAGAGAAAATTTCTATCCCAATGAACCCATGAAGTTGAAACACTATGCCGCGGTAAATACTGTGCTATTAAGTAACGTGGCCATTAACTTAGCATTATATCTGTATCACTGGTTCCCAAACCTATTTATGTGAAGAAATCTAAATTAAATTGTTATTTTTAAAAGTTTGGATTATTATTTTAAAATATAAATTTAAAAATTAGAAAAGTATGCAAACAGCCAAAGAGCTAATGGCACAATGGCCAAGTGTCAGGGAGAAGAAAAGGAAAAAAAGAATTATGTATGATTGTTCAAAATAAAAAAAAAACTACATAATACAGACTGAGATTTAAATTAATTAAATTAAACATGACAGGAAAACTCATCTCTGATGCGGATTATTCACAGGAAATAACCTGCTCAAAATTCCTCCAAATCGCTCGTTTTATATAAACTTCCTGCAGTTATTGCGTTCACTATTTGGGTTAATTGTAGAGTTTATCAGCTGTTCTGTACTGTTATTGTTATGCATTGAATATAATATGAAATATCCATAAAATATGTCACTTGGTCAGTTTATTCAATGATAGAAAAGGGGTCCCTTAAGAAAAAAAGGATGGGAACCACTGGTCTGTATCAATAACTCTTCATACTGTATCTCTAGTCCTCAGCTTCAATGACGTGTGCCAGGTATTCTAGCTACATATGTGAATTTTATGTACTTAAAACAAAGAATAAAATATGTATATTTGTGTGATGTCAGGTCACATGTATAAAGTAATATGTTTTGTCTCTTAAAAGCCTGAAAGTCACCCTGGTGTCTTACATGGAGCGCAAAGACCTGGACACCCCCCCTGACGTGGAGGAGCTCTTCCCAGTGGAGATCTGCCTCTCCCAGTATGTCGAAGCCTGGAAGTTCATCGTGGCCTTCAAGCAGGATCGCGGCCAGAGACAATGAAGACGTCACGTAATCAAGTCCCTCAGATGATGTTTACAATCATGATGAATCGGCAGTATTGAAGCGGTGTGGATGTGTTCTGAAAAAGTTCTGTATTTTACACATATTTATGCAGAGACGTGCCTTTTTTAAGAGCACTAATGTTAAGCATCATAGTGCCACAAACGAAGTGTGCAGTTCATATATGAAGAGGATTATCTGCTCTTGTTTTGTGTTATTTTCTATTTTCCTGACCACCAACATGTACAGAGTTTTTTCCGTACGGTTGAACGTCTTCTATCTCGCACTTTACTTGTAATGTGAATTTGTCTCGAAGACGCAGAAAAACAATCTGACTTCTACTCAGGTACATAATGTGGAATAACTCGGGGGGGGGATCTGAAAACCACACTGACCTAAGTCACTTTATCAAGTATAACGTGTCTTTTCACCTTCCTCAAAAGCTAATTTCAAAAGCCATTTCCATCCCTTTTTTGTATCGCGGTTTATTCATGTTGTGTTGATGTGTCTTAATTATGTAAAAGTTGCACTTGCCTTTCTTCCACTTTTTAAATTCACTGTCTTAAAAAACTATATACGTGTATAAAAAAAGTTTCCTTAAAGTAAATTTCCTTTCTTTTACATTCCAGTTTTTCATTTAATTTTCTTTCATCTAATGTTCAGCATATTTACATTAATACAATATACTGTTATTGACTTACTTATTGTTATTTTTTATGTATGCGTGGTAATACATACTGCTTCCAATAAAGCATAAATGTCACCTTTTGTGTATTATGAGATAATAATGCATAACAATACATGTATCAAATGTGGCATCTTATTGACCTCATGCTGGTGAGGCTCAGTGCTGCTCCCTCCTCTTCCTGGCTATTCATGGAGTAATATTTACGTAATGTGTCTAATTATTTGTCAGTACGTTACGGTAGTATTGTAAATGTTTCCATCTGCTATTGTAGACTAACTGGATTATTTCCTCAGTCAGCTCTGAGTGGGAATCTGAGTAGTCTTAAATCCTGTAGTCATAGTGGAGTGTGACAGTAGAATATTTTGCTCAGCGGGGGGTTTGGCAACAAGCGGTAATGAAATGTGGATGTCGTGCTTGGATTCACCTCCTGTGAGACTAACATCATTTATGGGCAGATTCCATTGTGTCTTTTGTCATTGTTGTTTTCTTGTGTTCCTTTTGTTTCTCTCACTTATCTCTCGCTCAATCTGCCTATTTTTGGTTGCCAGATTTTGAGATATCCATCTCTGACTCTATTTCTGCTCCCTTATAATTCCCTTTATGTGTGTGTATAGTTGTAAAGAGAGTGTTTTACGGTACAGCATTACTACTGTAGGTCACAAGTAAATTGCTCCTTATTTGCATGTTGCATCACTGCCAAAAGGCCAACAGAGGCCGTCTATGATGGAGTGCTCAGGAAATGGCTGCCTGCCGAAGGTTACGTGACTTTCTGACCCTCTGTTGGTGGGAGCTCAATGTGTTTCTGATCAGGCTGATGGAGATGATAAGGACAAGACTGTTGCTTGGACGGCTCCTTAATTCAATTTCCTCTATACCAAAGCAGTGTTTAGCATAACAATGACAAATGGAAGCATGCGTCTGTGAAAGTAAACCATGCCAGCGACCACCCTCTAGCAGTCTGCAGTCAGTAAACATGATATCCAGAAGAGGAGTCATAGACTTGTCGGGTCTCCAGATTTCAATTTATTTTTTAACTTAATCTCAGTGGCATCATGATGCATCAATCTAATCTATAAATCATGATGAAATAGAGCTGCCATCCCAACAGGCTAAGGTGATGCTGACATGTGCTATGTCCCCCCTGCTCATTAGCAAACCCCAAAATGTGGATGTACTGTACATTGGGTTAATAAACACACCCACAAATGGGTCATGAGGCGTGATTTGCGCAACTCAGTCCTGCACAACAAGCCTCACTGAGCAAGTTCAATCACTTTCACTTCCACTTCTGTAGGCTTCAAAGCCACCATGCCAACGGTACAAAGGGAAGGACACAAAGAGGCCAAATTCTTCTTTCCCCTGCTCTCCTGTTTGTTTTTTTGCCTTTGTTCTCTTGATGAGGAGGAATTAGGGGCGAAATTACTGTGCATCGTGGCTCACATTTAATGATATTCATGGTTGATGGACAGTTGGGATCAGGTCACAAGCATGAGGGTTTTTATGAAAGCTGGATAATGATGTGCAGAAATTACGTCTGTTGGTTTGCAGCTACAGCATGTTGGAGGAGTTTGCTGCCGTGGCTGAATTATGGGCATTTTGTCTCCAAATAAGCAGCTCTGCTGGGTCAGGACTTCAGAGTTATCCATTTTTTTAAACTTTGGTTAAATGAGCAATGAAACTAACTGGAAACCAGTATTAAAGACTATATGGGAAATCTGACCCCTCTATTTAAAATGATCAGGTTTTGTTTTAAACCACATTTAAAACAAAATGAGTTTTCCTAGTGGCAGGTTGGTTGAAAACATGACTGCCAAGATGGTCTGACAGACTGTTTTGGTTTTTATAAAGCAAATTGGCTAACTCTGTTTAAATAGAAACTACAAGCCTTTCAGCCCTGCACGACTTTTACTAAATGTGTGTTTTTGATGTTGTCTGAAACCTAGAAGGTACTATATAATAATATTATTATATAAATATAATATTATTATATAATATAATAATATAATAATAAATAAATAAAATAAAACTTTATTTCTTTCACTGCCAGCTGCCATGTTATACATTATTACCATATAAGGTATTTTTTTTAATATCATGTTATTCCATCAAAGAACAACATTGACAAGAAGTGAAAGCGAAGTGTTCGTTCCATAGCAACATCAGCGCCCAGCAGCGAAGCTACGCTTCCGCCATTTTTAATTGAAAACGACTACCGGACGCAGGTACAACGACCGCTGTACAAATGTAAAACACAATTATTTCTATTCTACTGTCATGTTGTACCGAAATGGCCTGCTATGAACAATAAAATATAAATATAATTGAATAAATAAAGTTTTCAGTTCAAAATTTCGTCAGCGGCTGTTGTCAACCGGAGTTTCGTCTCTTTGCTTCTATACTCTTTGATTCCTCTGATAGCCTGTGATTGGTCGACACGTCGGGAACACAGCCTCTGATTGGTCGACAGACTTAACCCCAGGGCATCAGGAAGTGCTAGTGGACGGCTAACAACAAAACACTGTTTTCAACATGGAAAAAAATTGATAAATAACCACAGAAAACAATCAGTGTTGGATTTATCGTTATGGGCGTATTTTTACAGAGTCTTCGAAAATACACCGTAGTTCAAGGCCGGATTAAAAAGCTTCTGAAACGGATACGATCGCACCGGAGCCTCCATCGAAACAGAACGACGGTTAGCTTCAAGGCTAAAAGTAAGTCTCTAACTTGCAGCTTCTTAGAGATACTAAGTATGTCATATGCGACATACTTCGACCTGAAACCTACAGTATAGTAGGCTAAAAAATATATATTAGTGTAGTTGTATTTTAGCATTGTATAGCAAATTGGTCCTTTTGGACTGGAGAGGTGCAGCAGCAGTAAATGCCATAAATCAATGCGCATTATAAAAATATAGGCCCTAATCATTGTTAATTGGCAGGAGACATGACAAGGTTGCAGATCTTGCTCTATGCTCTGATATTTTGTTTAATCCCCATCATTTCTTGTAACTTCATTAAACAAATGCATTATTGATGTGCTTGAACACAAACAAGACTGTTCTGTAGGGGGTAATCAAATCCTGGCCTTTTTCTCCACATGCTTTCTCTTCTGTGCACGGTTAAAGGAAAGGTAAATAATGTCACAAAATAATATTTAAAAATCCAGCCATGCTAAATCTAGGTCAGCAATCTTAATCAACACTCCCCTTTATACTTGCCTTGGGTTACTCTTATGTATCTATTAACCCTTCAGAGAGAGAGATGCCCTATGAACTTCACAATCCAGTTAAAATAATATCACCTTCAGCTTTGAATCGTCACTGTGCCTTGATCTGTGGAGGAGCTTCAAACTTAACCCTTTGCAAAACAGCCTCAGATATTCATCAACTTTACACCTTGGGGATCCAATGTCATTCGCAGGCGCCGTCGCCAGCCAGGCGCTATCGGCCAAAAGGGAGCTAAGATTTTAATGATTGTGGTATGAAATCAGCACCCCCGAGACCTCAGAAAGCACACCAACAGGCTACTGTATTTTCTGTGGGGCATTACATATGCTTTACTGGCGGTCTGGGAAAATGTTTTCTTTAAATTAGCCCTTCAGGGTGCTGCTGTTATTGCATTATTATCAAATTAGTGTATTTTAATTACTACGTCATCTGAAATGTATGTGCCAGTAGGTCACAGTGGGGTGAGAGCGTGTCCAGACTCTCAGGTTGCTCAGCCTGCTGTGTGTAATGCTGAGAGAGAGAGAGAGAGAGAGAGAGAGAGAGAGAGAGAGAGAGAGAGAGAGAGAGAGAGAGAGAGAGAGAGAGTGAGAGAATGAGAGTGAGAATGAGAGAGAGAGCACATCTGTGAATTATATTAGCTAATTGTGTGGACTTCTCCTTTGCACTCAACACTTGGGTTGTCCTCCAAGCACAAGGAAGAAATTAAGAGCGCTGCTGCCATGTTGTTCTATTAAATACTGAAGAGAAAATACAATTACTAGTTAAGTGGGAACATACCACATGGGATTATGAGAGGCACAACATTTCAGCATTTCAGAGCCATGCCCATGAACAGGTTTCCCAGCAACACCGTTGTAAGACGTACATGCAAACAGAGGGCAGAAAACAGACAACGTTATTCCCCCTCTAACTCCTATCTGTCTAATGTTCGCAGTAAGCAGTTACCTACAAAATGATGGGCTTTTCTCAATGGAAAATGGCTGTTATAGCATAATACTGAGTCCCAAGTCCAGGTGGAGCCTGCCGCAAAACTCACCTTGGGCAGAGAAATCTTAACTCTACCCGATTCATAGCTACAGCTTGAATTTCAATACCAAACTGTCTGCTGCAGGCAGACAGCTCAGCCTTTGCGTTCCATAACAATAAAACCACATGTCGAATCCGATTGTTAAGGTAAGATGAGAGCGTGTTTGAGAAGCCCAGAAATATGTCTAGCATTTCCCAAATAATAATAAGAAGAAGCAAAGGCAAGACAGGGTTTATGTGTCAGGTACTGAGTTACATTTACATTGTGAGAAGCTCCCTGCTGCTCTCACTGACTTGTGTTTTTGGGGGAAAAAGGCGCCATGAAAAAGGTTGGTATTGGTATCGACTACTACATTTCTGGTGGCATCCCTAACTTGAACATCCAAAAGGGTACATCCACGTCTAACCTGAACACCTGTCACCCACCACCCTGCAACATGGACTCTGCTAAGCAAGGCTGGCACTCAGGCAGATGCTAATCATTCTGCTACTCTTCAGCAGATCCTAGGATCAGTACTTCGCCTCATCTGCCTGATCTGAGTCTCTGCACCAGACACCACACAGAGGAAAGGATTATAGGTGGTGCTTAGAGCCACCCAACTTTCTGGCCTTTGGCAAGCATGTCTAAATTTGACTGAGGACTAAGCAGACCTGTCAGGTTCCCACCCAGGTTTCTGCCTCTCCACTCTGAGTGTGTGTCCCTGAAAGCCCTGAACCTGTTTCTCTTTTCTGCCAAGTGATGGATGGCTGTTCTTTAAAAATGCCGTGTGCTTGCCATCTATATACTTTTAAGGTTTTAGTCATAAATGTCACTAAATTGTTGTTATGTAAGATTTCCAGAAATTTGACAGTGTAGCTTTTTCATTCTTGGGAGGGGTTTGGATTTTGTAACATAAATCAAACACCAGACTATCAGTTTACATCAAGGCTGAGAAATGCCTGGAGCTTTTACAACACAAAACTCTCCTTTTGAAAGAGAGAAAACAGTTGCTGCTTGGCACACAGCAAAGAGTGTTATATAATACAATTAAATACTGTTCTCTCTCTCTCCTCTTTGTCCCCTTGTCTTTTTCCCCCATTTTGCTTTCTCTCACACTCTTCTTTTCTTACTTTCTCTCTAGCTTTCTTGCATCTCCCTTCATTCATTCTCTTCTCCCTGATGTGCTTTGTTATCTGACGGCCTTTGGCTGTGAATAGATAATGACTGTGCGAGAGGTTTTGTTTACCATGGATACCAAAGGATTACAGTGATTACTACTGGTGCCAGTGTCGTAACAAGCCGGGGAATCCTTCCACAGTGTATGGAGGTGCTGACAGTTATCCTGTACAAGATTAGAGGACTTGGATTATGGGATGTTTTTCTCCACCTGGTGATGAGAGACTAGGAGAAAAGGCTGAACGTCACAATGCCAAGACCCAGAGGAACAAGGCTGTCCTGGGTGAAAGTAAACCTCCATATTTGTTCTGAACATTGTCTTGTTCGTTCTTCAGAGTTTTGTTAGCTGTTAGCCAACGATACGCAGTCTTATTGGCGGAAATGACGTCACGTTTTACCTTGACCTTTCACCTTGGCGGTCCACAGAGGAAGATGGTTCCTCTGCCTCCAACTAAGCTCTCCTGTGGTCAGGGCCCAAGCCGGTGTTCAGTTTCACAGCGCCTCTCCTCTTGGCCCCAGCACAAATACACAACACCCTCTCCGATTGCACTTGATAATATTTATCCTCAATTATAATTCCACAGATATGGATTCTTGAGTGGAGTACAGTGGCAGTAGACAAAGCAGAGCGGCCTTGAGCCTCCGACTAGGCCTTGCTGAAGTGGGTTCCCGCATGAACTCCCAGACAATTCATGTTCTCTTCAGCAGCGGGGCAAAATAAGCAATGTAGCCATTAAGAGCTCCGATGCATTGGAGAAACACTCGGCTGTATATTTGTCCTTGTGTTGAGTGCATGCTTTGCTATAGTGAAACGTGAAACCAGCTAGAATACACACTAAGTGTCACACGCTTAGGGGGGGTGGTCACAGTTTAAATAAATGAATCCAGCTTCTCATGAGCCGCATCTGCATTAACCCCCACAACGAGGCAATGTCAAAGATAAGTGTATTAATGATTTCAGAGAAACAGAACGCCATAAACCACGAAGTCGTAAATCGGTCAAACACACATAAGGTATGAGAAACATGCATGAAGGTAGAGACTCTCCTCAGTCTCAGCCATAACAAGATGATTAATAATAACCAGATGATTCATCATTTCCAGAAAGGAAACAACAACTGTAAGATTGTTGGTTTTGTGTGCAGATGAGTGTTGGAAGGAGTTGGAGGGCAGAAGAGAATCTCAAAGTTGTGAAAATTAAACATTTGTGTTAAAGTGAAGAGGGGTTTAAGTTGAGCACACATCACTAGTTTCCCAAGATTATCTGGCCAAGATGTCTAAATAGTAAAATTTTAAACCTGCAAGAACGTTATTTTTGGCCACTTGGGGGTCAATGGAAACCAGCTGTGGATTCAACATACTGTTTATTATCACCTTTGAAGTTTAAATCATAGACTGTATATATAGATGTGAAGCCAAAATATCCCGGATATGGGAGCTGCCATCTTGAGATTTTGACGTCATTTGAGTCTGCGCAGTAGTGATCGGGGGGTGGAGCCGCAGTATCGAGGTCATCGGCCCGAACCAATCGCGAGCCGAGCACGGCTGTAGCTTGTCAGCGAGAGAGACTCACAGCTGCCAATCATGATGTTTCACCCCCTTTTTATAGCATCAAATAACTAATTAAAACCAAACTGATCAGAAAAATGAACACTTGAGTCAGTCTATGTCTATGGTTTAAATAGGGAACATGTTAGGAAACAATTTACACATAATCAAGTGTTCTTGTGGAGTTGTGCCCAATGTTCACTCTCTTTTAGCTCCGTTTTTGGTCTCTCAACTCATCAGGGAAATATCTGGCTCTTTAGCTGCTGAATACTCCACTATGTTCATTAGCTAATCACTAACTTGTTTGTCTACCATTTGGTGCTGTTTTTCTTTCTTCCCAAAAACAGCTGTCTGCTGCCGCCGAACACCCAATATGAGAGCAGTGAGAGTCAACCAAAAAGAGTAAAGCTGCGGGCTGGAAAACCAAAACGATGTGCTGAAAGACGCTACAGCGCTCCGTACCTGAGGGGAACTTCAGAGTCAGGTGAACATTCTTTGTGGGTTTGTGTGACTCCTTTCACATACAAGTTTGATCCAGTGTTAAATGAACAGTGTGTAACATTTCGGGGGATCTATTGGCAGAAATGGAATATAATCTTCATAGCTATGTTTTCATTAGTGTATAATCACCTGAAACGAAGAACCGTTGTGTTTTCGTTAGCTTAGAATGAGCCCTTCAAATCTACATAGGGAGCTGGTCCTCTTCACGGAGTCCGCCATGTTGCTCTGCCATGTTTCTACGGTAGCCCAGAACAGACAAACCAAACACTGGCTCTAGAGAGAGACTTTCGCTTTTTTAACATTACCTGAAGGCCACCGTAGTTCTCCGCCATACTTGTGAAACTGCTGTAATGTGAGCCTCTGAGCAAGGAGAATGGCGTTACCACGGTTTTGGACTCAGCAGCTCACCTTACCGCAGTCTTGGAAAGGGAGGAGTGAGCGGAGGGGTACTCGGTTGGTTGCAATCTGCAACCACACAACTAGATGTCACCAAATCCTACACACTGTCCCTTTAATATAAAACTTTAAATTGTAGCTGATACAAGGTTTAATATTTTTAAATAGTGATGAATGTGTCGAGTAAAAAAAGTGTGCTAAATGTGCTACATTAAACTCTGTGACCCAAAATATGATGCTAGCTAGCAGCTATTTACTACGTGACGTCAGGCTAACCTGTGACTGTGAAGGAGACTCATAACATTGCATGCATTTTGGGTAAAAATCCAATCTCTGTTAGTACATAATGAGCACTATTTAACTTGGCCAGTCAGAGAGCATATACATCCCATTACCTATGGGCCTTATTGCCTCAAACTTAGGCACCCCAAACGTCTTGAGACCATCCTTCTCATTTCTGGTCTAAGCTGGAGCTCTTATTGAGGATCAGCCTGTGATTTGTTGGTTGTCTTGGCTATTAGAGATGGCATCGGAGGATTGAGGATTTTCGAGCAGGGGAAGTAGATGGAAATAATGAGGGGAAGGAACGGCTGCCAGCCCCTGCTTTTTTAACCTGCGCACACATAGAGAGATCTGTGTGTAATATTGTTGTTACTGGCAGGGCCTATTTTGGGCAAGTCAGCACAACCCTGTGATGCCCAGGAACGACATGCATGTCATTTCCTGCCAGGGCCAGTCATTTGGTTATTACTGCTGCTCACTGGCAGCCCGCTCATGTTCTGTCTCTGATTTCCAAAATGAAACATGTATATTTTTCTTTTGTCGACAGCAGCGATATTTCCAGGCAAATCAAGATCGAGAAGGTTCAGGGTTTTTTAGAAAACTTCAGTTTATAATGAAACGTATGAAATGTCTGACTCGGACCATTTATAAATACGCTCCTGAAGCGCTCGTGGCTTTGAAAAATAGCCTGTTTACTCTACCTTGTAAAGCCCCGTAGGTTGGATTTCCAAACTGTATACACAAAGCTTGCACAAACAATACAGACTAATTACAATATATCTTGAGTTACATGATATTTAGCTGGTGATAACAGGAAGGTCACATGCAATTAAATGTTATTAATGAGCATACTGACTAAAATGAATGTTGTTTGAATGTTCGGTATCTAAAGTAAATCAGCTCCACTTTTCTTTCCGAATGTGATTTGGCCTGATGGGGCCACTGTCTGCTTACATTACATTCAAACATTCGAGAGACAGAAATATGGTTTATATGAAGTCTGAGGCTCATTCTCAGTGAGATCAATTCCTAACACACAGGGACAAATCCTGTGATTGGAAATTTAGCTGTAAACAATTTGATGATGGTGTGAATTTAATGATTTTCGTCCAAAATCGCATACTGTGCACTACATACTCAATATGTGTTTTGTGTGAATAAACAGTAGTATATATCTTTTTGGACGCACTGAGCAGTAATTTACGTCGTCACTTCCCGAGAGCCTCCTTGCCGGTTGGAGACGTGTAACCATGGTAACCCGAGCCAACCTCATGTGACCAAAATGACGGATTGTGAGAATCAAAGTCTGAACTAGTTTAAAACTATATTACGCCTAGCTAAGTGAAATCTTTTAGTTAAATTGAAGCGTTATTATGTTACAGAGCTGTCCGTCAACGTCTGTTATGAACGTTGTCGTCACTACCCAATTGCATTGTGGGATATTAATGTCGCCGCAGTGTCCAGCGTTGCGCACTGTAATATTTCAACTGAAATAGTATGCAATTTGCGCACAATTGGTTTCATACTAAGGTTTCGGACATACTAAAATATCTTGCATACTAAATAACATGTTAGTATGGAATTTCAGACGCAACCCTAATTCCAAATTCAGTAATAAAGCGTTTTATCAGCCACGACACAACACAGTAATTGAAAAAGATCAAACGCAGAGTTTGAAATCCACTGATGGACTCATTCCACCTACTCTACTGGCAATTTATTTCCCTTTGGTCTCCCATTATTAAGGAAAATAAGCAAAACAAAGGGGACTGGCACAAAAAAAAAAAAGCAGCTTGAAGTTTTTAAGAGGCGAGAGTTCACCCTCACAGGGCCCCACAGCTGAGCATCAGTATTCCACAGCCATCAGATAGTTGGCTCGGTTGATAGCACAGCCGGTGATGCGGGCTGTTAGCCAACAAAGGACTAATGGCTGAATTACTGGCCACAAGCAGCTGGGCCCATCAACCAACAGACACAATGAGGGTATATGTGTTTGCACTCTATGCACTTTAAAAATCATGATGATGGAAGAAGTGAATTGGTGCGAGTAGCGGTGGTGCCACTCTCTGTGCTGTAACATTACGTGGTGTGATAGGAGACACTCTGTGATAGAGCAGCAACAGCCCCGAGATGTCACAATACACTCACACTGTTCAGAAAGGGGAGGAAGGATCACGCTAGCCTCTTGAACAACGGGTCTCCGGCTCAGCTGAGAGCTTCTGCAGTGGGATGAGCTCATGAAAACAGATGATACCATACATGAAGTTTCAGTGCATATCATGAAGCCTCATACAACAGGGGGGGGGGTTTCAAGTGAAATAAAAAGACATGAATTCTGCAACTTCTGCAAGTTACACTCCTCTCGATTTTCCAGTTTTTTATTGGTTGCTAATGCAACTAGGCACTGTGTATTTGACTGACTAAACTAGCAACACACCAGGGTTATTATAGTAAACTAAAAAGAAAATAAGCAGTGAGAAATATTTTTAGTAAACTGAAACTAAATGAAAAAAATAGATCCTTTGAGAAAAATTCAAACTAAACTGAAAAGATATTGCCTGGGTAAGAAACTAATAAAAAGAAAATAAAAATAATTAATTTAAGTTGAATTTTTTTTAGCTATAATATATCTCTACCTAAAAAAGGAGAAAGCATGAATTTCCGTCTACTCTCGTGACATTGAACCACAGAAATTGAATGGACATTCCAGGAAATGGTGCTATGCCGCAACTGCTTCGCTAAAGTAGCGGGAAGATTAAATATTAAACATTATAGGCATTCCTACACAGTTCTCCAACCATATACTTTGTATGTATATAGAGCTACATACATCTGAGACATTATAGCTGGCCCTAACAAAAACAAACTAAAACGACTGTAAAACTAAATATATAATAACTAAAAGTAAACCTTTCTGAATAACTGAAACTAAACTAAAACTAGCAAACACACTCTGAAAACTAACTAAAACTGAAATGAAATCGAAAGTCAAAACTGAAATAACATAAAAACTAATTGAAAATTCAAAACTATAACTTTGCAACACATCCAATTACACATTGGACACACACGTCAGAGCTGTGAATTATTATCTCGAAGCAGACGGAAACGCGGGTCATATTGTAGTTTGTGTCTTCACCTCCCCTGACTAATTGAATGGATTTTTTATCAGTCGTGCCGGGGCTCTGTGCAAACTGTTAAACCTCCTGGAGGCGGAGAGGATGAGCAGCGGTGGAGGAGGCGCAGGTGATAACCTGGGATGGCCTCCAGCCCACGCAGATATCACACAACGGTCTCCTAACTGTGAGATAACCAAGGTCAGCTCAGCTTGTGGAAGACAATTTGATATTGAAGTGCTTGTTTAAGCAAAATGAGCAACTTGGAATGGGTGTTAAATGGGGATTGATTGTTGTGTGGTTCATTCAAGTTCATGCACACAAGTTAAAAACACACTTTTACATCCAAGCGCACCTACGTAGGCGTTTATTTACGCCTTTAAACTTTCACTGAACCAATAAATAAATATGGAATTTCTGGACTTATCATCATAACCAATAATTATTTTCTAGATTATTTAGACTAGGTTAGGTCACATGCAGTTTGGGGCAAGTCATAGTTAAGTCGGCACACTGACACACTGACAGCTGTTGTTGCCTGTTGGGCTTCAGTTTTCCATGTTATGATTTGAGCATATTTTTTATGCTAAATGCAGTACCTGTGAGGGTTTCTGGACAATATCTGTGATTATTTTGTGTTTTTAATTGATTTCCAATAATAAATATACATAAATACATTTGCATAATGCTCCCATGTTGATAAGAATATTAAATACTTGAAAAATCTCCCTTTAAGGTTCATTTTGAACAGACAAAAAATATGCGATTTAATCGCGATTAAATATTTTAATTGACTGACAGCCCTAGTATATATATATTAATCTGACTTCATGCAATGTTTCCAGAGGTACTTAGGGGATAATATGCTGGGAGAAAGGACCGAAAATTCGCAATACAATATCTATACCAGATACTGTAGTTATACCCCAATAAGGTTCCATATTATCCGTTGTAATCATCAGATGAATTTTCAGTTTATCAGTGAATAATAAATTGGTCGTCAGTGTTTCGTGCACCACTTTGAAAACAAGTGTAAGATTCCACAGGGAGGAAGAGACAAGCAGTTTGTCATTATAAGGACATTTAGACACATAGATCCTTTTCAATCCTCTGGGTCAAACTAAGGACTCAGCAGCTCTGAGTCGGGCTTACTGTGTCAGACCTTGACACCGGACCAAAATCTGGTCAGCCGTGTAAATCTCTTGACATACATTATGCAGACAATCTCAAGAATAACATTAATAAATCTGGTAATGGGCAGCATGGAAGGGAAGGGGGCTGCTTGGGGGGAAACAAAGTGAAACAAAAATCAAATAAGTATTTCATTTCCTTTTGAACTTGAAGCGGAGAAGCCTCGGCGTGCGCCTGCTTTACATCACAGTGTGATGACTTTACCACACAGCCTTCGTCCCCCCCCCCTTTGGACTCATCCATCTGCAGGTCTTTAGTGCAGATAAGCAGACAATGAGGGATCGGAGTTCATGCCAGAGAGGTGTTTAACATACTGTCTCCCTCACTGGCAGAGCAAGAGCTGCCATTTAATCACCTGTCACGAGGAGAGGTATAGGAGCCGTGTCATTTATCATGCTTATAGGATTTACGTCCACCGCGGCCCTCGGTGCTGAAAAAGGATATTCTGTTGATCTGTTTCTACCTTGCAAACATGTAAATCTGTCATTTGAGTAAAGAACCACGAGATCTTAATATTTCAACAGAATGTTCCCATTTGGGACGCTCCTCCGAGTTCAGAGGAGCGATCGGAGATTTATACCTATCCGTACCGATACATCTTCTCCCTGCACTCCTTGTGATCTTCATCTATGATAACAGACAGTTTATCTCCCCATTTCTTCACTGACAGCACCCATTCCTCCCAGCACATTAAATAAACCTCACAGCTCTGTTAAGTTTCTGCAATACATATCAAAACAAACTAAAGGATGTATGTGTATGGCTCTGTAGCAAAACAGGATTATGTGGCTACTTTTGAAGCTAAGGCAAATAGCAAAAACATACTTTTTGACAATAACCAGAGTTCCTTTGAATTGTTGTTTTTGTAAAAACCAACGCTGAGAATTTCTAGCCTTAAATCTGTGGAAAACACACCAAAAATCTGAAAGGAAAAAAAAAATCTCTGCATGGCTTTTTTTTGTGTGTAAAGCTGCAACCGTTTGGACTGTTATCAGGCCATTAAATGTGCGTTATCGCTCCCTATAAGCACCATAGATGTAGGTCAGTAGGGGCCTACTACGCCTACTACGTTGTAAAAGTGAATGTGAAACTTACTTTCAGTGATCTACCATGTGAATGGATGTCAAAACCTACTAGTGGGTGTAGCGAGGCCCTACTTACCCAAATCTATGAGCCTTTTAACCACTGATAACGCCCCATTTAATGATCTGATAGCAGTCTAATCGGCTGAAAAACCTTACTTGTTTTTACTTTTGAGTTCTTGAATCTTCACATACTTAAAGTCATCTTTTGAATTTGGTTTTCGTTGTCGGTTTGTGCAGAATCTATTAGATACAACTGAAAAAATAACTACATTGTGGAGCTGATGAAATAAACTGCATGCCCCCTTTTAATGCTCAAAGCCACAAGTCAGACAATAATAACTTACTGGTTCTACCCCAGATTCAAACAGCATAACAGTTCACACATTAACTTACATACAGAAACAGAAAACAGTAGTAATTTGTGTCCTGTAGCGCACACACACCTAGTTATTCCCAACCGGTGGCTCATATTCCAGTAAGCGAGCTTCTATTAACAAACAAAAAGGACATTTTCTGTTGTTTTTTCAGAGCCTTTGTCCAGTAATCAGCAGAGATGTGGAAAGGTTGTTGATGCTAATGCTGTACGGCAGAGCCTTCCGACGCGCTGCTGATGGACTGTTTGCTTGGACAGTTCTCCTGCGATTGAGAGGTGATGATGGCCAGAGGGAAGTTGTCAGTCAGAGTTGGCCGGTGCTGCCGGTGCTAACAGGTGTGAATGTGTCACCGTCTCCACGTATTTAGCTGAGCTGCATGGAAATGCACATGTTGAACAGCTGCGGGGAGAATGTGTGTATATGCGTATCGTAATGGTAGGGTGATGGGGTTATTCTCTGAGGGGAGGAAGCCCCGTATCCCTCCCTCTACTTTCTGTGAGTCTGTCAGCGCTGCAGCTCCTCAGGGTCTCGATATTGTGAACCAATATGTCAGCTAAAGTCTTCTGCTAAAGGTGAAGGTATTATGGTCTGGAAGTGACCGGCGAGCTACGGGAAGTCTTTTGTCACCCTGTATGTCCCCTATAAATAATATAAGTCAGTAAGCTGTGTGCTGGCTATTGGGAAAGCCAACTTGACTTCCTCCGTGTCAGCTGCAAGGAGCTCTGGGTTTTCAGTGGATTTTTGTATGATCTCTAAAACGTGTGGTTTTGGAATGGCCAGCCATATTATCTACTGCACTGGCTGAGCTCACAGGAGCAGCAACTTGAGCTTTATTCTGCGCAGATTGTGGTCCGCGGCCCTTAGCTCACTGCTATTTCTGACTATGAATAGCATTTAGGCTATATACTGTGTTACTACAATATTTGAGAGGGAAGGTTAGATATATTTAAAGCTGCAGTGGGTAGAAATGGAGCAGATATTAAAAAATATATTTTTATAAAACGGTAATGAGACAGGTAATCTGAAAAAAATCATGTTCCTCTGTGTTGTCCGGTGCTGCTAATGTCATCTGCAAGATTTCACAGACCGGACGAAAACAACCATTCAGAGCCGAGCTGGAGCCTGCCGTCTCTGAGCAGCTGTCAATCACTCGCTAACTCCGATCAAACGGTCAAACTAGGCAGCGCTGATCAAATATGAATCAATATTCTGTTACTGTAATGTCTATTTCTCGCCTCAAATGTTTTCAGAAACATCTTGTAGTGTACTGTTTAGCTGTAAAATGAGAAAGTTTGTGACCCGGCAGCCATGTTGAGATCAGTTGAGGAAATACCAAGCACCGCCCACCAGCTGGAGCACAGCCAGTAGGAACGCTCTCTCTCTCTCTCTCTCTCTCTGAAATGACCTGTGATTGACCAAAGTCTCCAGTCATGGGCTAGATTTTTTAAAGTCTGAAAACAGAGCCATGAGGAGGTGCAAAAGTGTAGTTTTCTCTCAGAACACTTGAATTACAATTTGCTGAAAGGTTATTATGGAAATGTTGCCCAATGATGCCAAAACCATTCTGCCTACTGAAGCTTGAAGACCCAGCTCATTTTTGCTGTGATCAGAAATGTGTCCACTCTTTCATAACACTCCATGCTTCAGTCAGAGGGTGATTTCAGGCCACACCAGCACGGACACACTTACCGTAATAGCATCTGCACCGCCTTTGCCAGCGGTATATTGACACAGCATCTCCCTTCCGCAGCGGTCTGCAGCATGACTCTGGATTCCTGTTTGATCCCAGAGACGTCAGCCTTCCTAACCATCACATCATCCTGAGGAAGATGGAGGGCGCCAGGGGATGATGGCATGCCTGCTGCCACAGCATGGGACAGCATGAGGTAATCTGTCCTCTGGGGAACTCCTCCCTGTGTTCTGCCCTATAGGGCTCAGCAGGAGCCGGTAATACGCAGTGTAACAACATGACTGAGGTCTATTTTTTTTTTGTCTTTTCTGCTCATGTGTAAACCACTTTCATTTCTGCCCAGGCGTTACCGTTGGTATTCGCCAATTTTTTTGCATCTTTGACGTCAATATTTGGTTTTCTCTTTGATACTATAAATGGCTCGTTTGGTTTGTGCCAGGATTGTTGAACCTCATGCATTATGCTCTGTCACATCCAAGCTAGGACACAGAAACTATATAGTTTTGGTTGCTTAAAATAAGTATGTTTGACAGAAGAAGACATTTGTCTAGTTTCAGCCAAAGGCCTGATCAGTAAATTGCATGGTGGATAGATTTACTCTCTAAGCTCCCTTAAGACTGTATCCTCAGATCCCTTCCCTACAGCAACATTACCCATTGTTTTCTAACTATTGAATAAGACACAGGTACTTACACAGAAAATCTCTTTTTTTGTGTGTATCTGATGTTTTAATCTTAATTTTCCATGGACCTTGAAATTCCAAAGGCTTTCACTGACAGAAAGTATTCTGCTTTTTTCCCCCCCAAACATCTGTTAAAGTTAACCTTGATGAAAGTATTGGCTGCACATTTAGCCTTTGTTATTTCTCTTAGCTTTTCTCATGGAGGAGATAATGATCTGTGCAAAGCAAACGATCGTACGCCCAGCGAAAGAATTAATGGCATTGTAAAAAGGTTCAATTAAACACCTCACAGAAACAGATGCAGGGAACATTATGATTGAATTAACCTTAGTTATATTGTTCCTTGTTACAGGAATGTGTGAGACAGACAGAAAGAATGTAGGGAATTAAGCCTTGAGGCCAAACTGTAACTGTAACACCACAACTTGTCTTTACTTTCATCTACAAGCTGAAGGAACCAACCACTCGCCTTTATCCTGCCTTCAAACCAACTGAAGAAATAACTTTTTTTTGAGGCATAACATACATTGAAACAACAATTAAAGGACAGTAAACCACATATATGACTGTATATATGTAATCAGCATACATTTTCATTGCATCTTCCTACAACGGTGCGCAGGTTTCCCTCTGTGTTTTAGGGGTAAGTTGAAAAGTATAAATACATGGAATTCTATCATCTTTATTACAGTAACAAACGCTGCACACAGTAGGATTAACAAGCTTGCTTTGGACCTTTGATTAGTACCCACATTAAAATAAATACCTTGTGCATAAAGCCCAGATATGGCAATAAGTGTGCAAATGCATAAAACCCTTTCTTATTGAATTTATCTCACTGATTACACAATTAAAACGTCTCTCTTTCCTTCCATGTCTCAGCTTTACGGCCTTGTTGTAAAATGGCAATTCGTCTCTCCTGCAGTACCCTCGCTGATCTAGTGATGGCAATCTGGCTCCATTCAAACGCACTCAAAACTGCTTGACAAGTCTTTAAATGGGCCTCTGTCCCAGCATGTTCAGTCCAGGAAAAGGAGAATTACAATAAGTTATTAAGATGTATTGACACCAGATGTGCCCTGCCCCTGTTTCTCGAGATGGAGCGAAAAGGGGTTCAAGCACTAATTGGCCATCTGACCAGCCAACATGGTTCATAAGCAGTCAATTGACACATGCACATATGAAAACATACATGTATGTATGCGTGCACACATGCGTTTCTGTAGCCTCGTGCAGGTTTCACTAATGCACAATGATTTCATAGAATAGCCACCTTGATAATTGGAACAATTGCAGAAACTATATGAAAATATCATATATGATTTATGTATGGAGTGAATACAAAAATACTAAATGTTAAAAACTTGTCGAAGAGGGTTTATTCTAGGTCTGTGGTGATTTTTGATGCTGTAGTTTGCAGTAGTGTTGCGTTGGATTGCATTATTGAAAAATGTTTCTAATATGTAGTTTCCCTGTGTATTTAAATGGGAGTAAATCGTATGCTTGATCTAAAATTATAGCTAGAAAGAATGTGTTTATTATTATTATAATTTTATCTTATGTTTTATTGTTAAATGTACCCAGTACTCCGTAGAAAAAAATTACACATATTTGTTCACAAGTGTTATAATATTCCCTTCGGTCTGCTCAAAACTTGAACGTATAAGTGCTTTAAATCGGGTTGCGTTACATCGTACAAGTTTCTATATTTGGTCACTGATTCTTTTTTCTTTTCCCTGATTGAGTGCTGCATGTTTGAGTATGTTACCCCCCCCCCCCCCACACACTCAGTTATAAACCTTGGCTGTTGCTCTAACTGACGGCGGTGTGTGGGGGGGTCAAAGGTTATCAGCGAGAGTCCTCTCTCTCAGATGATGTCACTGATAGCCTCCAACAGACTGAGTGAGCTTCCTTCAACATAAACACAATCTGAAAACAATGTCCCAGCCATGACTCAGATTTAAATATCGCCCCAGGCTGTTTACAGTAGGTCTTCCACATGTGGTGTTTGGGATGTGTTCGTTTTGCGATGGCCACTGAGGTCGTCCCTTCAAACTGCAGTATCTGACTTAGATGGCCACTGAGATTATACCTGTCAAAGTGTCCTTTCACTGCTCAAGTGCTTCCCCAAACTGTCTGGCCTTCTACATCAAAACCTTTATTGTTCAAGAGCTGTAAGTTGCTAACTGCCAGAATACTGGACACACACACAGATAAACAGTGGACGTCTAACCATTATTAACTGACCGAACATCTTTAGCACTCTTTGTCGTAGATTGTGTGCGCTGAACAGAGGCAGTTATGGTGTCGTTGGTAAACAGAACTAAACTGAACATGCTTTTACACACAAACCGTCACCTACACAAAGATGTCTTTTGTACTTTTTTGTGCTTTTATTTTGTTTTGTGGGTATATTATAGTGTAGTCCTTTGAGCAGTAAATTTGAAGACTAACAGAAATTGATATGATTTACTGGAGCTGGTATAGTATGAGTATTAAACTAAGTTTTGCACATTTACACTATTTATGAAAGCATTACCAAAAGCTATCATTTGATTATAGTAGGACTGTCAAAGTTAACGTGATAATAACGCGTTAATGCAAATTCATTGAAGATCCTGGCATCTTAAAACCTAATGAATCCATTGGTATCAACCATGTCATACTAGCCCGTTGTGAAGGAGGTTAAATAACGCTCCAAACTTGCGCTAAATTTTGGCGAGGAAAAACTGTCATGGCCATTTTCAAAGGGGTCCCTCGACCTCTGAGCTCAAGATATGTGAATGAAAATGGGTTCTATGGTTACCCACGAGTCTCCCCTTTATAGACATGCCCACTTTATGATAATCACATGCAGTTTGGGTCAAGTCATAGAATCAAGTCAGCACGATGACTCACTGACAGCTGTTGTTGCCTGTTGGGCTGCAGTTTGCCATGTTATGATTTGAGCATATTTTTTATGCTAAATGCAGTACCTGTGAGTCTTTCTGGACAATATTTGTCATTGTTTTGTGTTGTGAATTGATTTCCAATAATATATTTATACATACATTTGCATAAAGAAAACATATTTGTCCACTCCCATGTTGATAAGAGTATTAAATACTTGACAAATCTCCCTTTAAGGTACATTTTGAACTGATAAAAAATGTGCGATTAATCACGATTAACTATGGACAATCATGCGATTAATCACGGTTAAATGTTTTAATCGATTGACAGCCTTAGATTATAGGCCTTGTGTAGAATTGGCACCATTTGAAAAGAAACTATTTAAACTACAGTTAAAATACAGTAGGATCTGCTCATGTGCATGAACGCAACGTTGAGGACACTCAGCAGGGCGTCTTTTTTATTGCTCATAATATGGGCTAAAATCATTTGTTCAACAGTAGTTGAAAACCTCCTCGGCTTCTCGCGGGCAGGAGGGGGCTGAGACTTGGCCAGTGTTAAAACGGCAGTGTGGGCCCAAGGTGCCATTAGTGGCTGTGGAGCAGCTGGAAGTGATTCCAAAAACATGGCTGAGGAGGAGGCAGTTTAAAAACCACATGGTTTCAGCTGGGTTTTCACACTGTTCTTGGCAATTTATACCTAATGGCTCCGCGCAGCCTCGGCGTGACTTTGTTTGCGCTCGACGAGAAAGACAACAGAGATGACCGAATTAAAGATGTGCGACCGCGGTGTTAATGCACAGCGCTGCAGCGTGGCTACTGTATCGTAGGTGTTAATGGGCTTATGGAGGGTATATGATCCCACATGGAGAGTGAAGGAAGGCCATCTGCTTCCTGTCTCTGACCCAGAGAGAGTTTGTTTTGGGTGTCCTAAAAGTGCTGCCTTGACTTTGTTGTAGATTTAGCACTGGCCAGATGTTTTATCATTTTTAAAACTGATGAAAGCAAAGCTTGTTACTGAAAAAAGCGTGGAGCTCCACAGATTTGTTTATATTTCCATATGAATTTGTCTCTAATGAAATCAACACAACAGATTTCCAGAAGCTGATATCAAATAGTTGAATCCAGACACACACTTAAATATTTCCCCAGGCTGTTTAGATCTTCCACATGTAGTTGTGTTTGTTGGGATGTGTTTATTTTGCACAATGGCCACTGAGGTCGTCCCTCAAACTGCAGTCTCTGGCTTAGATCGCCACTCAGATTATACCTGTCAAAGTGTCCTTTCACTGCTCAATTGCTTCCCCAAACTGTCTGGCCTTCTACATCAAAACCCCTTATTGTTCAAGACCTGTAATTATGCTACAGTTACTGTACACACACAGATAAACAGTGGACGTCTGACCATTATTAACTGACCGAACATCTTTACCACACTTTGGTATAAGATTGTTTGCACAGCTGTAGACATTTTTGGAGGAAGTTATGTTGTTGTTGGTAAACGGAACTAAACTGAACATGCTTTTACTCCTTTTACACACAAACCAGCACCTATACAAAGATGTCTTTTGTACTTTTTTTGGTGCTTTGCTGAGCTGGTTTTGGTGATGCATAAACACACCCTAAACATTTGCAGCAATGCAACACAGTTTCTGTGATAGGATTCTTGTGCATAATCTTACGGTCTTGTACTGTACCCGTGGAAAGCACCTAAACTGTCTCTCATTTCGAGGCTTTTGTGCTCAGCTGTCTCTCGTACAGTAGAGTAGGTAGACAGGGCTGTTTAAAAAGCCCACCTGAATAAACTTCCTGTGCTATCTGCTCTAATTATGGGATTATCCCTCAGGAATTCTTATGAATACAGCAACACACCGAGATACACTCATATGCACAAAGAATAGCAGATACACACACACACTGATTTGTTAGTTTGGTACTGAATTTGCAACATGGGGTAACAGTAAAAAATAATATTAACAACAGTTCTAAAATTACATATAAGTGCAATGAAAGTGTTTTTAAATTAGAAGGAATTGGGTTATTTTCTTGTAATTTCTTATTCAAAAGAGCAACACGTCTACAATCCTTTAGACTACAACCTTTGAATGCACCCCAATCTGCTGGTCAAAACTAAATGACCATTATTCAGTGTTAAATTCACCGGATCTAATAGGCTATGAGTTAGATTGAATTTATCAGATTTGCAACGTTATTATCCAATCTATGACGAGAATATTTTCCTCTCGGTTTGGTCCTATAACACACAAACAGGCTCTCCACTGTAGATTGGAACGAGGGCGGCGCAACGTCAAACTAATCAGCTTGTTGTTTCCATCTCTTTGAAAATAAATGGCCCTAATAGCACATAAACGTAGCCTGTTTTCTTAATAGCTGAACTGGCCATTTCATCCACAGATGAGAGAATTTGTTCGGTATCTGCGTGATGTCTATCTTGCATGTTTGCAGTCCATTTGCACAAGGTTACGGTGGTTAAAGAGTTTTAAACATTGTTTTCTGTAACTTGAGAGCTCAAATCTCGCCAGCGACTGAGTCACTAACGATAAATATCAGATCCTAGATTCCAAATACTTCAGTGATTTCAACTCAGGCCATTAGGCCTTTACATTCACTATGGAATTATATGCAAACATATGAAATCTATTGTCTTCTGGTCTGCATAAATAGTGCAATTTTATAGATTGCTTAAAGCGGACAAGGGCCCACACATACATGCACAACACAAACACACACGTAGGTTTCTGGTTCATTTCTTTCAGTCCCAGGTCCACTTTGAGCACTTTTCTTTTCCTCTGAGTCCTTTAAGCGTTAAAATGACTGTGATGCATTGCTTCAGAAGTGTCTCTCATGAGGGTAAGAACCAATGAGCTCCTGTAGGAAAAAAGCTCTTTACAATCAGTATCAAACATCAGAAAAGATTCGCTTGAAATGATTTAAAACCAGATTTCTTTCAAGCTTTTATCTTAGTGGAGCTATAAGATCCCCAACAGTGTGTCACTACTGATCTGTTGCATCATCTCGAAGGATGCTTCTAGAGTACGGCTAATCCTCAGAGGCCTCTGCTGAAACCAGACCATATATTTCTCTCACTCAGAAAAGCCATGCTGATTTATATTTATGGACCATGGCAGCCTTACTGTATACAGTCCCACTGCATCAGTTAAAAAAACAGACTTCTCCTCTAAATGTGCAAATGTGTGTATCTCTGGCTTCAATTCTTTTTATTGTATTCCCGTCAGCACATATGAAACAGAAAAGTACAGACGATCTTATTGTAAAGTACAAAGATGTCATTTTTAAGCCGCAAGATTATCAAATTAAAATGATGCTATTTAATACTTTTTTTTCTGCATTACATTTTTACAGCAATAGCCATTTAAAGGAGCAGTGTGTAACATTTAGGGGGATCTATTGGCAGAAATGGAATATAATATTAATAAGTAATCAGCGTAATCAGTAATCAATAAGAATCGTTGTGTTTTTGTTAACTTAGAATGAGACGTTTATATCTACATAGGGAGCAGGTCCTCTTCACAGAGCCGGCCGCCATGTTTCTACAGTAGCCCAGAACGAACAAATCCAACACTGGCTCTATAGGGACATTCACGTTTTCGTATCTGCCACAGTAGTTCTCCGACACGCTTGGCACACGGGAGAAGTTTCAGTTGGTTGCAATCTGCAACCTCACCGCTAGATGTCGCCACATCCTACACACTGCACCTTTAAAATATTCACATTCTGTAAATGCTTTTTTTATACATTATTTTTCATAGCTGAGACCAGATCTACAATTCCTGTGCAAAATTTGCAGGAAATTACTCGTGAACAATCAAATCAGACAGAGTATCAGAGTATTGTGCTCAATTTGTCATGGAGCTGGATTTCATCTGTGATTTATTTAATAAAAGATGAATAAAACAAACTTTTATGTTTAGCCCTGAGGCAACCATGATCACCAGATTCCTCCTAACAAAATCATACAGTGTGAAATGAATGCGTTGTCCTCAGTTTTGTATGAAATCCGGTATAGAATCTCTTAATAACTTTCCAGGTTATTTTGAATATAATGTTAAAGTTTTCATTTTCAATGTCACGTTTTTAAATTAAATACTTTCCTGGATGTCATACTGTATATTTTCAAAATGACTATGCAGCTTCATATTAATTTGCTTTTTTTTTTTGGTTCTTTATAAATGTTGTCCTTGCGGTAATGGTTGAGGGAATGGTAATTATTATTGAGGGTCGGTAAAATTGAGGGTTAGAGTTACTTTGTTCTACATTTATGTACTGCTACATACCGTCTGCCAGGAAATGAACCACATTAAACCACTTGCAGAAAATGTGAACTCATGATCCCATTTTGTTTGCATGGTAGCAGTGTGTTTCTAATGTAGCCTACAATACAGTATGTCTCCTAAAAGACAGGCATTCCTTCGAGACTTTCACCCAAATTTTAACCCAGATAATAGAAAGTAGGCAACCTAACTTAAAGTTAGACAACGTGGCTATTTCAGGAGTCACTTTCTGTTTGTACTTTCCGACGGACTCCGAGATAAGCATTGTGTAGTGATAGCATGACCCGTAGAGTTACAATTGCCACTTTTACGCCTCATTTCCACACAGTTTTGTTATCTGTCTGTAATTCTGTATAGTTCACGGAGTACACACCCTTTACATTCAAACTTTTTACTTAGAAAAAATGTTAATTCGCTTATCTGTGAAGCATAAATTGCTAACTTCCCGTGACACACAGTGCATATGGTCTAAAAGTAAAAGATCAAATTTTTCAACATACTCGAGGCAAAAACCGCACCGCAAAAACAACAACAAAAAAAAAAAACGGAGGGAGGAGTTTCGCAAACACATCAGCGATCACGGAGGTTCCCATAGGAATGAATGGACTTCCGGTTGAATCGCATACGTTCACAGAGCTATGTGGAAATGAGGCATTATGGGAACTACATGAGGTTGAAGTACACCAGAATTTCCTCCTATGTATCTATCAACTTTTAGCGGTGTGATGACTGGGGATGGGATCTGAAGAGGAGGGGGGTGGAGGTGGGAGGAGGTGGGAGTAAGATGGGGCAGCAGTGTAAGACATATGTCTGTCATGCTGGCAGTTTCCTGGCCTTGACTAGTGTCTCCACCACCTGGGGATGATGGGATATTTACAGAGCGTGTGGGGCGGATGGAGTGAGACCAGAGGGTGGCCAGGCGCCCCGGCTCCTGCATCTCGCACGCATGTGCAGGAACTTTCTGTATTTTTAACATGTGATGTGTTTGGGGGAGCGTATGAACGTCCAAATATTTTCCTAACTGATTTTCTGTCAGCAGCTTTCTCCAAATTATGCATCTGATTCATTCTGTCATGGATGAAAAGGTCCTTTCAGTGTGAGCGCTTGCAGGCTGGTCCTGACCAACCTGAGCTTCAGACACAAACACTAAAGACTTTTAAAACTTCACTAATTCTTATGTAACACTTTCAGAAGCTGATGATAAAACCTGTTCAGCCCTGGTTGGTTTATATACAGTTGTTCAGTTGCATTTAGTGCCCAATAAATACATTTTAAACAGTAAACTGGAGTCCTTGACTCCAGTTTTTCTGGCATTAATGTGGTTTGCTGATTGTCGAACACACACCAAGCCCCGTTCTTTTACTGCCAGCGATGCTTTCTGCATTTGCTTATTGTTGCTAGGCAGATCTCAAATATTTTAACACTGATTTATTCGGCCACATGAAAAATCTCCTTAAACGATGTGTAGGCTGTAAAGATGACAATCGCGGAGAAGTGCTTTATGGGTGTGTGAAGTGCAAGAGCCAAGGCGGGGAGATGTATTTCACTTTAATTTCCTCCACAGACGGCTGGTGCTGCCACGGCAACTAAAGGCACACTCAAGGATGTTATTGCTCCACTTTCACAGTCTGATACTGTACATGATAAGAAAAATAGTCGTTTGGCAGAGAGGGTCCAGTGTAGGGATTTTAAGAGCTGCTGAAAGTGGCACTTTAACAGATATTTTAACTTGTAACATTATATCTCAGAAAGTGCTTGTGTTTATCACATTCTGTAAAAACCAAACTGATGATATGCTAAATATTCAAAATATTATTTTCCTAGAAAAACAACAATGTTTTTGAGGGTAAGATTTGAATATATTAAAAAATAGAAACATGTTTGACTTTAACATGCACTGAATACATTTTTTTTTATACATTTGCTCACAGGAATCTTATGGGATGTCCTTGTGGGCCACTGATGTTTAGGGTCTCTGTGTGATTTGACAATTAATGATGCTTTCAGCAGCCTACATTCCTGTTAGAGGAGAATATGAAGGGGTCACAGCCTCGAGCCTCCTCCATGGATGGCTGAACCTTCGATTTACACAACAGGCCAACCTTTCAGACTACAGGTTGGATTTTTTTCATGTAGTTGCCATGACAATTAGCTTAATAAATGCAATATCATTATGTTTTCAGGTGGTATCAGTCTTTCAAGCAGTAAGTTTTTCAATTACAAGATTTGCTTTTTTTTCTTATAAATAAGCTGATCATTTCAGTATTTTCTACCTGATGTGATATATTTTTCCATATGCCGTATTAGAGCCATAATTGTAGGTTTAAAAAAGTTATTATTTAGCCGGGGGAGGGGGTTAATAGTCAGACTTGAATTTCCGAGATTAAAGTCATAAATTTACGAGAAAAAAACGTGGATATTCTCTGAGATTAATGTGGCAAATTTACGAGAAAAAAACGTGGATATTCTCTGAGATTAATGTGGCAAATTTACGAGAAAAAAACTCACAAATTTGCGAGATTATAAAGTCGTAAATTTACGAGAAAAAAAACATGGAAACATAGTAAAGTACAAAACCGTAGTAATGAAAAATAGTGGGATTTTTTTTTTGTAAAGGAACCACATCGCTTCACTTTGCATCACATCACATATGCCACAGTTAAACACTGTGGTAACGTGAGACGCAGAGTGTAATATATATTATATTGTAGCGGACTCTCCATCCATCCATCCATCCATCCATCCATCCATCCATTCTCATCTGTTTATCCGGGGCGGCTCACAGGGGCAGCAGGGTATTCCGCAAACTCTAAGGACATTATTCACCATGATCTGTGGTTCAACACAAGCAGTAATGTTATGTGCCTTTTCTGTGTTGTTTTCCCTTCACACTGACACTGACAATTGGGCACGGCCCCTTAAAAGCTTCAGTGTGTAACTATGGTAATGCCTTCTCAACAGCTGGTGTTAAGTGTTAGCTGTGCCGAAATAAAAGACGCACGCCGTTGTATAGTCAAAGATAGAAGTTGTTCGTCTCTACTTTCCTTTAACTTAATACAATATTAGTATTTACTTATGTTCATAAAAGAACATAGAACATGAAAGAAAACCTGTATATGTATCTGTCAGGACCTTCGCCTCGCTCAGAGACCATTCTTACCATAATAACACTACTTTAGGAGCAACGAAATTTCGACTGTGGCTGGCGTTTCCATTTTTTCTTTTTATGACTTTATAATCTCACAAATTTGTGATCTTTTTTTTTCTTAAATTAGCCACTTTAATCTCAGAGAATATCCCAGTTTTTTTCTCGTAAATTTGCTACTTCAATCTCAGAGAATATCCCAGTTTTTTCTCGTACATTTATGACTTTTACAACTTGTTTTTTGCGGAATATTACCCTCCTCCCCCGGCTCCGTAATTATATATTTTTTTTTACCTACAATGGTCCTAATACGCCATCGTAGATATTGGCACAATGGCTGCATTCACACTTGATAGCTCCAATTTCCCACCAAGTTGTTCCCAAGCAAAAGGAAACAAACAATATATTGTGTTTCCCCCTGAGAAAAACTTTACAAGCGGTAGTAACTGATTCTGTTGAGCTAACCTGGAAATCTGTTTGGGTTTTTTTCAATTGAAAATAGGTGTAACTACATATATGCTGGGAAAATGATCACATCTGTTGTCGTTAACGCCAACACAGAGATACTAGTTGTGCCACTGGTTTAATGTGAGGGCACGCATGTTGCCAGCCGTCCAGGATTATTAGCCGGGACACCGAGTCGTGAATGTGGCAATTAGCGCCCGGTGGAGTGGTGTTGTCAATGTTATGAGGTGAGTGACATGAGGCAGACCATGACTATAACAGGTGGAAGCAAAGGTCAGGAGGGAGCAGGTTTCTGGAAGAGGCCATTATCAAGCATGTAGAGTGGGAAAGGAAATTTAATTTCCTTACTGGCCACTGTTAAACTGAGACTGGCTACCTGCACAGTAGCCAGAAATTACCAGACTACCAGGTCAACTTTGGGGTGATGGATTGTAGCACTCTTGACGTCAGTAATATGTGTGGCTTCTGTTGCAGTCACCCCTTTACAAAAATGGAGTTAAGGCCTTTTTAACCACTCTGTACCCCCAAATTGACTAGCTAGTAGTAAGCATGGTGGTTTCCCCAGTGTCTTTCACGTACATAACCCAGGTCAGAGAAGTCTAAAATGTTGGATTGGTCTTCACGGTTCTCTAGAGACCTGTATGGCTCTTTTGTCCAGTATGTGAGCTGCAGGTCCTGCCCTGCGTGTCTAGACAGAGGAAAAGGGAGAAATATCCGCCAGCATGTTCTGTAAAAGGACTCATTCTGAGGGGAGGGAGTTTAATTACTTTTTCCTTCCCGATAACCTCTTATTAACTCTGACATTTACTCTCTCTTGCCAAAAATTTAAATAGAAGACATACAGTTCATGCTTAATTTTGTTGGAAAACAAAACAATTGTGGGCAAAGTTTGATTAATGCACTCGACGTTTGTCGACATGCCGCAGCAGCGTTGGTTACCATTATGTGACTAAGCTCCCTTGGTTGGAACGGGAAACAGCAAATGTGTCATCTAAACGTAGTGGCTTAGAAAATGACTTTAAAATAAAGAGCCTCGTTGAAACCTGACTTTTTGATTTCTGGCCAATAAAAGTAGTAGATGTTACTATTTTAGCCGATTGAACATTTCCAACGTTTTCAGGAGCTAAGGGTAAACACAGCTATACTGGTCCTCTTCATGAGAAAATGCATAAAATGAATGCATCAGTAATGCAGCCAGTTATAACCAATGGGCAACCTCCGAGGTCTGAAAAGTGAAGCCAATGCTGAAGTGCCTTAAACTTGCATTCTTTCTAACAGCCAGCAGGGGGCGACTCCTCTGGTTGCAAAAAGAAGTCTAATTGTATAGAAGTCTATGAGAAAATGAGCCTACTTCTCACTTGATTTATTACCTCAGTAAACATCGTAAACATGAGTTTATGGTCTCAATAGTTTCAAGTCTTCTTCAATACACTAAAGTACAGTCAAATTGATGATAAAGCAGGGGATGCTTTAGGGCGTGGCTACCTTGTGATTGACGCTAACACGGCGTTGTCCGGTCTGGGAGTCGTCCGTGTTTTCATCTTACAACCTTGACCTTTTCACAGTGTGTTTTCAGCTCATGAAAGTTAATTATAACATTTTACTAAAGTGTCTTATTCAGTGTTCAGGTGTACTTAGCTTCTCAAAAGCTTCACTTTTGGTTGCAAAAACCAAGATGGCAACGACCAAAATGCCAAACTCAAGGCTTCAAAACGGCAGTCCACAAACCAATGGGTGATATCACAGTGACTACGTCCACTTCTTATATACAGTCTATGGTTACAACTGCCTGTTGAGACAGTATTTGTTCTAAAAGAGAGCGAAGAGAGAACGCTAAAGCAAAAAGTGAAAGTTTTACTTGTTAATCCCTGTGACACCAGCAGTGAAGTCCTCTCACTGTGTGGCCTCGGGATATTAAAAGACCACAAATTGAACCTGAAAATAAGAAACACAAATCATAGCTGATACAGTAAATTAGTTCAGAACTAATGTGATCTGAATGTGTGAGTGTTTTCTTCATCCCTGTCAGTAGTGTACAGCTTGCTCAGCCAACCTAGACAGATCAACTTTCAGTCATTACAGCCTTTTAGATGACTGACAGACTGAACAGACCTTGTCCTGCCTCCTCCCTCCGTCTCACTGGCTACTGAGCATCTCCTGTCACCAGGCCTCGCGGTGTAAAACCGCCGGCTCAGCCGACGCGTCGTGACTGGCAGCGGAGAAAAAATAAACAGCCCTGGATTATGATAATTGGTTGGTCAGCTCCAGCTCGAGTGCGGCACTGAAGACATGCTCAATTAATCAACTGTTCTGCTGAAGCCTTTTATAACGGGTACAACAATAACCTTTCAACAGATGGGAATCATTTTCCTTAATTAAAAACAGAAATAAATACTGCCTTATGACAACAGAACCACTCTGGTTGTTACACACACTTCAGCCGTCCCTCTCAAGATTTTTCTAGCTAAGCCAGGGGTAATCAAGTCAATTGCAGTGAGTGTCTTTTTTTATGACCTTGTGCCTGTTATCTTAATTGGACCTTAAATCTCACGGCGCTACCTTTAAATATACTGAGACATACAGGAGACATAGAAGACTCAAAAAGCAAAGTTAGAGGAAAAAAATCACATTTGACAAAGTGTGATTTTTAGGGTTATACACTGTGATATTACTACAGCATTAACAATGAAGATTGATCAATTTTGAATTAATACAAAATCAGATGTATGTGATAGCTGCAGGTAAATACGGTTTCTTTACTTTTACTCTAAACTGTAACATCTAAGAGCACTTTCTATAGGCTAATTATATATAAAGTCTCATCTGATAATGTATATTCAGCATATTTTGTGTGAACTGAGGAGAAAAATTAGAGTCAACTTCATTGTCGTTATACACAATAAGTACCTGTACAACAAAATGCAGTTCAGCATATAATCAGACATTGCAAACAGTGGCAAAAGTACATATAAACATTCCTACATACACCGATACTATCACAATACTTGGGTGGTGATTCGATACGTATTGCGATTTATTGCGACACTAGACCATGGGAAAAAGTTGAATCTTACACTTCTAGGGACTTTTACTTTGGAAAATATCTTAATGAATACAGTAAGAACATTTGATTTTCAGCATGTACTGTATGTAGTCATTATATTATTCATAAAAAAAAATTCCAGCAACCCAAAAATCAAAGAATAAACATTTCCCTCATAAATTAGTGATATTTTCTTTTTACTTCATAAGGGACATGTAATGTTTTATACTTAATAAAATCCAATCAATCATATTTCCATATATTTATTTTGTATATAGTCTCTCTTTGTTAACAATTAGTAAATGATGGTCCCATTTAGAGTCAAATAGACCATAAAAGCAGGGGACGCTTTAGGGCGTGGCTACCTTGTGATTGACAGGTCGCTGCCACGGCGTTGTCTGGGAGTTGTCCGTGTTTTCTTCGTACAACTTTAACCCTTTCACAGTTAGTTTTCAGTTCATGAAAGTTAATTGTAACATTTTGGTCGCCTAAAAATTTCTTATTCGGCGTTCGGTTGTAGCTCCACCCTCTTGTGTCACTTCTTGTTGCAAAAAAACAAGATGGCGACGGCCAAAATGCCGAACTCGAGGCTTCAAAACGGCAGTCCACAGACCGATGGGTGACGTCACGATGACTAAGTCCACTTCTTATATACTGTCTATGTGTACAGTACAACCTCACACCGCTAGCATGGCTGTAGACTCATTCATGAATGAATATCCTGGAGCATTTGGGCTAGTTTATTCACTGATGGAGCTCCTCCATCAGTGTCAAAGCTGTCTTGACTATGTATGCATGAACTTGTGTTCCAGCAGAGATGTGAAAACAATCTCTCCAGCTCTGTGAGGACTGGTCACCGCAGCCGCAGTCCACAAACTCGCTGCCCACCAGCAGACAGCACCGGTCGGTCTGAAGAGTTCACAGGCACATATTGATAGCTGTCGCTCCCTCTGTCTGGGTGTCATATATCACTCTCTCTCTCTCCCTCTTTCTTTTTCTTTTCATTCTCTCTCAATCAACCCCTCTCCCTCTCTGTGGTCCAATAAAAAAGAAAAAGCCAGTGTGACACTGAAACCACACTCAGTCAGACAGACTGTGGAGCTGCTTTGAAAGAGCCTCTCTCACCGAGTCTATTTCTCTTCGGAGTGACCCGGGCTGCTGGCGCTGGGCTAGTTTAGAGCGGACTTTGGGAGGAGACAGACTGTAATCTCACCCATAATCCATTTTAATCAACAATAACACACTACCTCCAGTCCCAGGGCGAGGCCACAGAGCCTTTCTGAGACCCAGATTTACATCTCGGTGAGGCAACGCTGAAATATGGCTTTGATTTATTAAGGTTTTATTTGGCACAAATTGTCTGAGTTACAGATCACATATCTCAGCCCTTTTCCCCCAGGCGTTAATAGAAAGGTGTGCTTAATTGCAAAAGAAGCATTTCACCCGTTACAGTCTGCTGGCTTCCACAGTGGCTGCTTGACTTTTAAATAAATGACATTCAAGAAATAAATTACTTTTGAGAGCTTTAACAGACTTAGACTAACTTCAACTAATAGGTATTAAGGAATTTGGGGAGATCTGAGTGATGTTTCATGAAAACGTAGCTGTCACAGGCAGATTCATGATGTATTACACGTATTAACATACTTTAATTCTATTCTATTCAATTGAATCAAAATTATTATTACTATATTAACATTTTACAGTAATTTGGTGGGCTTTCTATTAAAGAAAAAAAAACACATTTTGATCTTGATGTCAGATTAGATCAAGAAAAAATGATTTATAGTAATGTCAGGAACACTATAATGTGAGTAACAATCTGTGAATGAACTCAGTGTGAATTATTTTCTTTCTTTTTAAAATCTTTTATATTGAAATTTTCAGTAAAATATTCCAAGGGTTGGGCAAACATATTCCAAATTGTTGGAAAATATACACCATATAAAAATAACAACAATAATAACAGTAATAAAGTAAGACGGCCCCTTGATTATCTAGAATAGGTATAAGGCTCAATGTCTAGAAATCAAGAAATAAAACTAAAGATGTAACTATTTCCATGAAGCCAGGAGTTATTTTCCATGTCAAGGGTAGAGTTAGGATCTACGTCATGTTAAAGTATGTGGTTTGGGTGTTATGAAAGTATGTCAAAAAGGGTCTCCAGGTCTTACAGTATTTCTTAGAGCCACTGATTTGTGAATTATTTGAATGCAACTGTCCAAATCTGTAAGTTAATGTTTCTTCTCAAATCTTATTTAAACTTAAAGAAAGAAAAAAGTGAAGTTGATTTTAGAGACTTCTGATGTGCACATTTATGCCTTCTGCATTTATTTCTCCCAAATCGCTCAATACCTACAGAATGATGCGCAATCAATCAGGCTGTTCTCAGACACCATTCATAGCTATACCAACGAAAAGTAAAGCACTATAATTTGTACAGTATATATCCAACAAAATCAATTTGTATGCAATCAACGTAATCATGAACCAGGAAGTATAAAGAGCGCCAAACACCGCGTAGGGACGAGGTCTGGTTGGATGGGAGGGTCAAAAACATTTGCCCAGGAGACCGCTGTTCATATCCCGTCAAAGTCAACGTTGATTTATTTGTCACGTAATTCTGTACTTAAGTTACGCGACTTATTTGAACCCAAACCACTATCTTTTCCTAAACTTAACTAAGTAGTTTTGTTGTCTAAACCTAACCAAGTTGTTTCCTGTGAAGACAGAAGTTTATTTTGAAAAGACTGCATGCGAGTAACAAGCAGAAATTGGCACATATTGTTGGACATTTGTAAGAAAACGCACAAAAAATGAGGAATCACATTTCATAAGATATCAAACAAATCGTTGTATGAGGATACGTTGAATCCAATCCTGATGGTCAGACATAACTTTGGTCGGTAACTTTTGATGGATATTTGTCGTTTCAATTTGAGGAAGGTCACCTTGAGATGTGATTGCACTCTCCAAAAAAAAAAAATGTTAGTAAGTGGACCTTTTAGGTGATTTTGTCTCTATAAATTAAAACCAAATAAAAGATTGCATATGTCCTCACCCTCTTTACTGTGACAGCTCTGCTGTATTCTTAGACCAGACACAGCATGACTCTCTCAACAGTACACAGTTAATTACACTTGCTGAAGTTGTATCCTTCCCCATTACACCCCTATTACTGGTCCCATCCAACCCTGACAAGCGCCCTCTTTGTTCAGCAAGTCTCCTCCAAGTGACAGGATGTGTTAATATCACTCGGTTGATTGGATGCGATAAGTCTTGCATGCTGCCGATTTTTTTTTTTTTTTTTTTTCTTGTGTATTCAGGCCCAGTGTCCAGCAGAAAGCTCTGCCTGCATCCAAATCTCTCGGCTGGCTCTGAATTGGCCTCTTTGTCCGTCCCCGCAGATCCAAATCATCAAGGCCGACGCTGTGCCCTTGTGCGCCGTCGCCATGGGAACGGGGGACCGCGGCTGCCAGCAGTTTGCTGTTTGCTTTGGCTGGAAATCAAAGCGCGCGTGGAGGTGGGGATGGATGGGGTGGAGTGGGAGGTGATGTGGCTTGACGTGGGATGGTAGAGAGGTGATACAGCGTCTTGAGGTACACCGTGGCTTTGTCCCCCTAAACAGGAAGCCACAGTACACCGGTCCTCCCTGAGGAGAGAGATCAGGTTTTCCTGACCACCTCTGCCTTGTCATCAACCCGACATGCTCCTCCTGATCCTGACAAGATCTGCATGTGTCACAACCTACAACATGACCCCACCCCCTGCAATTTGTTTACTTTAGCGCACATGGCCGGACTCCTTGAAAACAGATACAACGTGCTGCTCTAAATGTGACAATATCAACCACCTCCAAAAAAAATCAATAAAGCCGCTGTTCACAGCCCGTGGGCTCAGCGGATCGTGTTACACGACTGTAGCGCGATTCTGTTGCGAGCGACAGGTACGCTTTTGTTATCGTAGAGAAGGCTAATCACTCTTGAAGGAACTGAAAGCAAACAGGCTATTATATACCAGAAAACCACACTGTTGCTGTTTCATTCCCCAAAGCATCACAAGGAGATGTTTTTTTTTTTTTACAGATCATTTATATGCCAATTCATCAGGTGCTGAATTTGAATATATCGCCTGCCCCGTTGAACAAATAAAGTTATCTCGGTTTGTAATTTTTGTGGGCGCAAATTCATATTCGATGGACAAGGCCATTCATCACTGTCAGAGCCACGACTCACTTAAAGCCCCCTCACCAAAAGAAATCCTTGTTTTGACAGGCGCTCTGCAGGCAGACACACAGTTGAGGCTGGGACAGGCGCTGTAGGGGGTCTTCTGGCTTACAAGGCTCTGACGTCCCCGGGCCCTCTCACATTCAGGTGTAAAACCCCCTCGAGCAGCACAGCCAGGCTAACATTGCTTGGTATTTGCAGCGCCACGGTGTCTGCTGCAGCCCCCGAGCTGTAACTAAAATAGAAGCAACCTCACACCAAGACACGGCTTCACAGCTAGCATATAAAAATCTGAATATTCAAAGGATTTGCAGCTCATCCATCATTTTTTTTATACTGAAACAAACCTGATTTGGCTTTTTTTTGCAGTAGCAAATTGGGCAAACTCAGTTATTTATATTCTAAAAGTCCATAACCTCTGTTGGTGAAGGAGATTCCACAGTTGCAAAGTTACAGGAGGTCAGGGTTGTTGTAGCTCTACGTTGAAGCAACAAACATAGCGCACTTAGCATTTCAAATGTTCCTTTTTTTCCACATGCTGTAAAACTGTTGCGTGAAGGTTTTCTATAGGCTACAGGTGGAGCCCAATATCCCAGATGATCAACAGATGATTCCCCGTGCCATTCACCTCTGTTTCCTGTTCAGCAGCACAGCGGATATCAAAACCACACATGTTCCTCCAGCGCTCTAGATTCCCCGTCTGGGAATGGCCCCCTGAGGGTCAAGCCTCGACTTCTTCCTCCTCTTCCTGCTATTCGCAGGTCAAAGGCGACGGCCTGCTGGCGAGGCGGTTCCCAGCACAACTCTACCGGATTCCCACTACATGAACGAGGAGCAGTGGCAACTTTTTGTGCATCAGAAGACGCCAAAGCAGATAACATCTTGCGAGGACGAGTTCATGCAAAAGGAGGTTTGTGTTTACTAAAACAAGCCGAGACACAAGCAGAGAATTTATAACTATCAGCTGACCCCAGGAGGAACTGAGCAGATGTAAAGGAGAATGAAGCCAAATGGGAGGGAAGATAGCAAGATCTGTCTCATCGGGCCTTATGAGAAGTTACAGCATGATAGTTGTCTTGACAATATATGTTTCGAGTACAACACATCCTCTGAAAATGACTTGAGGAGATTGTTTGACAGATGAAATCAATCCGAAATAACCTCCCCGCAGAATATTATGAATAAAGAGGATTGGACTGGATCTCAGAGCATTTTTCTTGGGCCTCATTAGTGTCACGACTGATTTCCCCTCCAATATTGAGCCCGGGTCTCCTTGAGGGACCCCTGTACCATGGAAGCGGATCTGTCGAGCGGAGTGATGATGATGGGAGCCTTTTGACACATGGTTACTTTTACAGTGAGAGGGCATGCATAATGCATGCAGCTTTAACCAAACATCCAGCGCTCCGACTCTACCAAAGTGTTATCTGGTGTGTGACTCGGGCTCTCTTCCTGAGTGGGATGGTGTATCAAATTCCTGGAGGCCCTGCTTCCTCCAGTGTACACATGTAAATACTCACAGGCTGCAAACACACACACACACTCACACACACACACACACACACACACACACACACACACACACACACACACACACACACACACACACACACACACACACACACACACACACACACACACACACCTCCCAGCTGATTAAGCGCCAGATGTTGTGTTGCAACATCCACATTCTGAGTTTAATTGAGGGAGAAATTATCTTAGATTCACAAAGGATTAATGCAGGATAAGTGGTTTTCTATGTGACCAAAAGTAGCAAAGGTCACTAATAAGAAGTTGTTTTCCATTGCATAATAGCGTCCTGGCAAGCAAACCACATATTGTGACAGATATCAGCTGGTATGGAGGTTGTATTTTCTTTTTTTAACACCACACTATAGCTCTCCTTAGATGCAAACTAGAAAGATGCTCATGGAAGGACAAAAGGATTTAGAGCTTCACAAGCTTCTTCCTTCTGGCCGTCACACAGCCATGTCTGGCCTCTCCCCTGAGCCCGAGCGGAGGCTGCGTGGGCTAACTCCAAGACATCTGGCATGATAGTATGTCTGCACTGTCAGGTCAGGTTTGCAGACACAAACACACAGAGATACAGGCGTTATTGTCAGAATTAGTGTGACATTTTCTTGTCATTTACCATGAAAACATTTAAGGCTCCCATAAACGGAGGAGCAGACAGAATTGACATGTTATGTAATAACTGAGGCAGCTGGAGGCGTTTGGTTCATGCAATAACAAGCGGCAACGTTTTAATGATGCTTACCCAGCCCATAGTTTGCTTTGCATTTCATATTCACACAGCATGCCACAGAAAGTGCGTACGAGAGTGTGAGTTCGAGTGGGTCGATTTTTAAAGGTCTTTTTTAGTCTTTTTCTTCCAACTACGGACTTCATATATTACATAGCCTTTTCTACCTCTATGCTCTATCCTACAAATATTTGTGCAAACTTCTTATTATGGGGCTATTGTGTGAAGAGGTAAGATAAAAGAATGATATTGACACAGACATCAGTTCACACAGAAATATTTTTCTTCATCTTAAACTTGTAACTTAAAGCTGTAGTAGGCAGAACATTTTTGGCATCATTGGGCAAAAAATCCATAATAACCTTTCAGCATATTGTAATTCAAGTGTTCTGAGAGAAGACTTCTAGACTTCTGCACCTCCTCATGGCTCTGTTTTCAGGCTTTAAGGTTGTATTTCCTCAACTGATCTCAACATGGCTGCCGGGACACACACTTTCTCATTTTACAGTTAAACAGTACACTACAAGATGTTTCTGCAAACATTTGAGGAGAGAAATAGGCATTAAAGTAACAGAAAATTGATTCATATTTGATCAGCGCTGCCTAGTTTGACCGTTTGATCGGAGTTAGCGAGTGATTGACAGCTGCTCAGAGACGGCAAGGCTCCAGCTCGGTTCTGATTGGTTGTTTTCCTCCGGTCTGTGAAATCCTGCAGATGCCATTAGGAGCAGCGGAGGACACCGAAGGGCACATGATTTTTTTTCACATTACCTGTCTCATGCACGACTGTCAGAATATAGTGACCGTTTTATAAAAATAACTTTTTTTTTAATCATATATGCTCCATTTCTACCCACTGCTGCTTTAATGTCAACTTTACTATCATCAACCCTAATCCTGATGAAATATAGTAGAAGTGTTGAGTGCATAGGTTTGAAGAGCATGGCTATACTAAACTGAAGGTCTGTCATCAGGGCCTCTTATAAGTCCAGGTTAGCCCCACAGCCATCCTGATTACCAGAGTTTTCTAAGCTTCAGCTGAAAGCGAATCGTACCCAAGGTGCCTTCCAGGGCCCATTTGACCGGCGTTTACGCTCTATGTGCATTATATGACCGCTTTGTGGTTTCAGCCAACTGTGGGCCTTCCCTGAAAATGAACCCCCTGACTGCGAGGAGCCGACTTATATCTGTGTGTTTATATCTGTCAGAAAAAGGCCAGACTCAGCGCCGTGACTGAAGGCTCCTCTGCTGATGTAAAAGTTTTGATACCTCTCTGAAGCGTGGAAGTACCCTCCAGCCAGCTTGCTCTGATAGGGTCCAGGGGAGTGTGGAGCTCAAGATTTGTGCAAGTGTACCCATGGTGTCAAAAATAAGCTTTTTGACAAATGAAATTTCTGTAGGTTAATGATCTCTACAAAAGTGTTTAAACCGCAATATATGCTGCAGTGATGTGTAAATGGGTCCAGAAGGCAGGACTCTCTCATGCTGTTATTCCTCAGTTAAAGATGTTATGTTTGACTGTATTTGACTTTATTCAGGCCTCTTTTCAATCATAGGAACTTTTCTGGAAACTGTTTTAGAAGCTTAAAGGACCAGTGTGTAGCATTTAGGGGGATCTATTGGCAGAAATGGAATATAAAGTATGTTTTATTTAGTGTATAATCACCTGAAAATAAGAATAGTTGTGTTTTCTTTACCTTAGAATAAGGCGTTTATATCTACATATAGAGTGGGTCCTCTTCACGGAGCCGGCCGCCATGTTTCTACAGTAGCACAGAACGTACAAACCAGACACTGGCTCTAGAGAGGGTCATTCCCGTCTTCCCGTCGGCCACCATGGTTCTCCCACACGCTTGGCGTTTCAGTTGGTTGCAATCTGCAACCTCACCGCTAGATACCGCCAAATCCTTACACACTTCACCTCTAAGAACTTAACCTGAATTTTCATTGCAGACATTTTAGGTTCTTGGTCCGTAGTGTCTGACCCCACATCTACTGTCTGTAATAGACCCCATTCATTTAATATCACCAGAGAGACCTGAGTGTAGCATATTCACGTGGATGCATTTATATTGCAGTCGGTACAGACTACATGGCGTACAAATGACATGCCAAAAGCAAGACTGGCGTTCTTATTGCACGCTTTTTGCCTTTTGCATTATCGTGTCCTTCGTACGCCTTTTTGTGCGACCGCGTCGTCTATTCAAATAAGTAAACACAAAGATGTGGACAGGCAGCACTGAATTGCGAACCACTTCGTTCAGTATATGATTCACACATATAGCGTTCGCTGGCCTCATCCAGTGTTGTGTAACACAGTAAGTGTGGCTGGCTGTAAGTATGTGAAGTGCCGGGCTGGGGCAGCTTCCCCTCTCATTTACAGTAGGTTGTGTGAGAATATGCAGAGCGCAGGTCCAGGACCACAGCTGCTTATTTATTATGGAGCAGTCACAGCAAGCAGACAGGAGCGAGAGCAGCAGCCAGGAGGGGTCCTCCAGGGGCCTGGCCCGGGGGCCAACACAGTGTCTGACAAAAGCATAAACATGGGGGACCTCCAAACCCACAGGGGCCGCGCCACTGCCAAACGCCGCCCACCGTACTCACCGCCACCATCACCACCGTTTCAAAAACCTGCACTTTCCCAGCAACAGTTTGTTTTAGAAGCGAGCATTTTGAGCAGCAGGAACCTGACACTGCTGATGTTATGATTTTGTAGTCATGTACTAATTACTGTAAGCATAACAGGAACTGTGCAGTATTGGCCCCGATGAAACACCGAGGACGATGGACAGAAAGGAGGTCCAGTGATGTGTGAGTGCGTTCATTCAGGCCTTACCTGTCAGCAACAGACTTGGTTTACACATCTACACTCTGCATAATCATGCCAACGTACACTATACACCGTACTGTACTTCTGAAAGTCATGTTTTGACTTCAGTGACTTTTACCCGTATGAATAACATCTGACCTCACTGGATTCACTGAATGGATGCAACAATCTGAACAGGACTCTGGAGCTGTTTATACGGATACGATAGCAGTCTCATTGAGGAAGGCTTTGGGGACATTCGGCGTCTTATCGCTCTAAATTGTTCGAGGTGCGTGGGTGGACAGCCAGAGGCCTGCAACTTCTCTTTATTTAGTGCACTTGGTGTTTCCAGAGTTGAGTCCTGCACTAGCTCAGACAGCATTTCAACACCACGATGGAGCCCGTCTCTGCTGCAGTCAGGCCAGCAGCTTCCACCTCCTCCCCTCCCCTCCCTCCCTCCCTCCCTCCTCCGCTACCACTTCCGGAGAAAGAAAGAGAGATGTCTCAGCTGGACTCGCATCAAAGGAGAAGGAAAAGAGAAGCGGAAGATCTTTGACGTGCCTCAAACGACGCATGGTGGAATCACTTCAAAGACAGACCTGCAAAGATAGCTGCAAAAGGCAAACCCCTTTGGTCAAGTCCATGTACCTCTAACTGTCTCAAAAACACTTTGACAGAGCATCTTCAAACCATTTGCCTTCATCTGTTTTTGACCACAGCGCTGCCCCTTTCGGTCTTCACAAACATCAACAGACTTTATTGGATCTGGTTTTTTAGCCTTTCGATGTTGAGTCGTTGCCCACTTTGGAAACAATAGATGACAGTGTGTTTAGTCTGAGATGCCCCGCCTCGGGATGTTGCATTGTTAAAATGCAGTCCAGCAATGAAAACACAGCATTACAGCCATTGGTTCTCTGTTGTTAGCCAAGTCAGAGAAGAAAATAGATGGAGTCCACTCTATTCCTGCAGCAATCCTGCATACTTCCACCAGTACTTGTGAGGCAGACAATGACTAAGTTTACATGCACACTAATATTCCACTATTATTCGGAATATGACAATGTTCTGAATTTGACATGGGTCATGTAAACATATCCCTTTTGGTTATTCTGAATTAGGCCATTTTCCGATTAAGACGTGGGATATGCCAATATTATTCAGGTTTTAGGAGCTTTCTTTGGACATGTATACAGCACATTCGGAATATGCGTCTCAGTTGGGGTTTTTACGGTAGTTTGAGACACACAGCTTCTTGCCTGTTTTAGGTCAGCTCTGTGCTTTGTACGCAAACCAACAAGCTGACAGTTTGCAGAGATGCATGCCCAAAAGAAAAGCCCACATATCTGGACGGAAAGGAAAAACACACCTACTTCTAAACATTAGGAAAGACTTGGATATCTACAGGTTTTTGGATAAGCGCCAATATCGCAACGCCGACCTTTTCAAGAAGGTGATTGAAGGAATGAAAGAGGGAGGCTGTATTCGTACGGTCAATCAAGTCCGCCGCCGGTTAATCGGAGTATGTACGGCTGCATGTAAACTGGAATATTAGTGGAATATTCATTTTCATTAGCCATGTAAACAAGCTTGGTAGGAAGGTTTTGTGTAGGGCTGTGCAATTAATCAAATTACAATTACAATCATGGCTTCCAACGATTATGAAAACAAAATACATAAAACATGAAACGATTATTGCGCCGCGTTCCGTTTTGCAATGTCGCTCTCGTTTTGTCTTGTGCTATAAAGGTGCGCTTTGGCTGTCTTGAACCACGGACCCCGTCTCGTTTACCATACTTTGTGGGTATGACTTTTTTTGCCGTGTCATCACCATTTATATCTATACCACCAATGTGTTGATGATTAAATTGTTTACAAGAGCACAAAGTTCTTCACAGATCTAGCCTCTTAATTTAGCTCTCAAAGTGCACCAGATTGATGCATTTAACTTTGAAACGTAGCCTACAAAATGTTCTTTCTAACATAGTCAATGAGGTGACACATTTTTCTTTACTATAAAACATTTTGGATGCAGTTTAAAAGCCAATACATGCCATTATAGTGCACACCATACTGAAAAAAGATCCCATCAAAATAAATATGACATTTCTGCCCTCTATGTGCCACTGCACTGTGTGCTGGAGAATCCCTCTCGTCAGTCACGTCATATGTTTGGACGTTTGTATTATTCTTCCCCTACTCTGGTGGCCTGGTCACGCTTTAACAATGAGGGCCGACTGACTCCAAGACACACAAACGTATGTGGTGGAATGCGTCTCATGTTGTTGAGGGTTTCCTACGGCGGGCCAGCAGGCCGAGAGGTGTCACGTTATTTAATTACGTACGGCTTACACCTCCTGTCTGCCGTACGGCGCCACCCCTCGCCTTCATCTGATTTAATACGGTTACCTTTGCAGAGAAAATATGAATATGAGCTTTTGTTTGCATAACTTTAATTATCCCTTAATTAATATTGTCATCTCAAGAACAGGCCTCAAATCAGGCCGGCAAATTAAGGTGACAGTGTGTGTGGAATGCGGCTCCGTTTTCAAGACAAACTGAGGTGAGAGACAGCGGACAGAGAGGGAGAAATCCTCTCATTATGAAAACAGAATGAAATAGATCCCGGCCTCACGCGCGGTTCTGCTAACATGACAAGACAACATCTGTTTTCGTAGGGCCCCCATGGCTCAGCCTCCAGACAAAATTATGTTTTATTAAGGAACTAATATTTCCTCCTCAGCGATGTTGGAGATGGAGAGAGGTTTTGTGTATCGCAAACTGAAACCGCTACTTGTTGAAATTGAGAGTTACCTTGGTGATGGCCTTGTCTTTGTCATTACTGAAAACTGAAACCATGTCCCGCTGAGGGAAATCACTGTTTGCTTGTTGGAGAAATCACAATGTACCTTTGCTCCTTTGCAATTATCCCATCCCAGATTGAAAGGATAGGAAATGTATATGTATGCTGGAAAGAAAGACAGCGTAAACTCCAGTAAATGTCAAATCCTGTGCTTGATTTTGTGTCGATGGGGTCTCGCTGCCACCTCGCATTCTCATTTCCAGACACACAAAACCAGAAGTAGTCTCCAGGGCTGAGTGAACACCACATGAAGGCCGTCTTTGTCCTCTGTGGCTTTGGTAGCGTAGCTCGCTAACACTGCAGCCCTGGCCTGCGAACAGCAGCGTGTCACCCAGGAGGTGTCGGCCCAAACGTGCCGGCGACTCTGACGTCATGTTTGTATTTTCGTGTGTGCTTGCGTGTACGTACCTCTTTGTTTGTGTTGCCTGGTTATAGCTGGTCTTGTTTGGCTTTGTCTCTCTCTCTGTGTGTGTGTGTGCTTCTGTGGAAGCACGGGAGTCACTTATATGTTCGCCCTGCTCTTAGCTCACTTCAGAAAGGCAAGGTGGTATTGTATTTATGAAGCAAGCATGACATTTTCTGCCGCTGACACTCTCCCTCACTAGATTTATAAACAGACTCCAGAGAAGGCCACCTCCTATAATTATTCGCTCACTTGACCCTGAGTGAACAGAGGAGTTGCTTTCTCCACGCCAAGTTGTTTTGCATTTGCATGAACACAAGCATGTAGACATGGAGATTTTGTGTTACTTTGTATGCCAAATTGTGTCTCTCACACACTACACCATGCATACACTAACACACACAAACACCGTACTTGCCGGTGGAATCATTATTTCCTAAGGTGTATGTTGTCTTAGTGTTTTTACTGCTTCAGTCCTGCCAGTGTCATGCTTCTATAAAGCTGTCAGTGTCAGTGTAGGCCCCTGCAAGTCTGCTGGTGTAAATCCCTCGTAAGGCAACAGTCTTGTGTTTCTATGGACCTGTTTATCAGCTCAGGTGAACTGCCACCTTGCTGGGTCACCTTGTTGGCCTATTAGCACCATGTTTCTCAGGGATTTCAACTCACGCAAGCTGCAGGTCTAACAGCTTATATAATATGATAATTGTACAGTTTTTGTGGAACACAAAGCTTCAAAGAAGTCAGAGAAACTTGAATTTGAAGGCAAATATATGACAAAAATATACTCTTGCCAAAAGTATGAATTAAAATACCCACCAGCAGGTATCTTAAATTACCTTGTTTTGAGCTTGTAACAGTCGCAGACTGTGCCGCATTCTATCGCCCATGTCTCAGTTTGGCATGCAGACACAAGGCTGGTGGGAACCACGTTTTCCAGAAGTCACATGACATGTTTCCAGTCTATTGGCAATGCCAAACCAAACGGCCAAGCTGCATACACTCCATACAGTACATGCAGCTGGTTTAATTCCAAAATATTCTGGGAATGGATCCACCAGAGGTGGTGTGTGTCTGTCTGTGTGTGTGTGTGGTGTAGCCTGTGTGAGGACATGTGCGTGTGTGCTTGTCATAATGAGTATGTACGCACCATGCCAGCTTCCAGTGCCCACATCCACCTATCCAGCAGGCTGTAGTGCAGTACACATGTCCCGTCTGGGCCAAGCCAAATAGCTGCTTTCCCTCCTATTCTCCCACAGCCTCGGAGCCAGACCAGCAGACAGCAGACAGGCACGCTCCACCTCTATAGAAAAGGCCAGATACCACAGCACAGCTTGCTCACAGCACATAGCAGAGGGCCACAATGTACCGCAGTGTGCTGGAAGCCTCATCGGACAGGTTTGGCCATTTGGTGGAAGGTTTTGTTAAAACAAGACTTGGTCAAAACCGAGTGTATGTCTGGACCGTGTACATACGTACGTATGTGAATTGACAAATAGTCAGTGGTCATGTCTATAATGTTAGAATCCAGAGCTACATGTCCACCAGGTGAGGACACTAGGGGACGCTCTGCTCCATTCAACTGGCCGTTCAAGCGGCGACCCTATCGTTGAATGCACCTGATCGGTCCCTGGTTTTCTGCTTGCCGCTTCAAACAGGAAACAACATGGCGGCCTGCTCGTAAACTTTCTATTATTCCGTCCAATAATCCACCAAAATCTACTTCTGAAAACATTTTAAGCGAGAAACAGGCTATGCCACTGCTGAATCTCGTTTCATTTTAGAACTAGATTACCTAGTTTCACAGCTTGGTCCAAGTTTCGTGAGCCGGACGCGTGGTAACACATGGCCAATCCAATTGAGAACTAAACCAATGGCAGCGTTAAAAAAACAAAAACAAAACAACCTCTTGAACAACAGCTTGCCAGTCAGTTTTTTTTTTATCAATGTTACTTCTCTTCCATCGGCATGTTTTCAACTTGAGTGTATTTGTTGAAACTGCCATTCAGGGGCATTTCCTTTAAGTATCAAATGAAACCAGTAGCAGCAGTTGAAGAGGACAAGAGTCTGAAGGGTCTTTCTGCAGTAATAGGCGTGCACAGGACCACTCTGGCCTCTCCGGAGAGAGCACCAAACACCTGACCTTCCCACAACATTCAGTGGGAGTTCAGATTGTAAGGATTTATGAGAGAAGGTGAGAGGCTCTGGCATATAGGCTCTGCCCCATGACCGACCCTCGGGGGTCCCGCTCTCCCTTGTGTGTTGACAGCGTTACTGCGCATGTGGACCCCCTGAAAGATTGGGTGTGCTTTTCTCCCAATTGTTCTGACCCCTATAAACTGTGGCCTGGCTACCAATAGGCTTTTCCGCTTGGAATATCTCACCCTTAAATGGATCTCTCAGGTATAGGGGCCTCTCAACGTGTGCCTCCAGTGGGCTACAGGAGCCCCAGGACTGGGTTCATTAGCTCTGCATTGATTGCACGAGCTTTGAAAACGTCCGGCGACGGCAGGGATAATATGACTCTATGAAAAGGCATTTGGGAGTCCCCGAAGACTAATTATGGCACAGACAAGTAGGTTTGTAAAGGTTTAAAGGTGTGCCTTGTATAAAATCCACATTTCTCCAATTTGAATTATGAGAAGTCCTGTTTGAGTAACTGTTAACCTCCATATTATCATAACAAGGAGGTGTTTATTTTGCATTAACAGTAACTTTTCGTCATTGTACAAACAAAGACTCTCCTGCTTTTGCAACTTTATTAATTAACAACCACAATATGTTTTGCAGTTTCTTGCTTATCTACGCAAATGTGACTTTTTCCCACCAGAGGACCCCGGTCAGAACACGAGGTTGCCACTTATATTTCGGGAGCAGTCCTCTGTTTAATGCTGCGTCAGGCCTGTCCATGCTACTGCCCGTGGAAACCGGCCTGGGTGTGATTGATGAAGGCCCTAATGTGCTGGGCCCTCCCAGGTGAGCGGGCCCTCAGAAGTGTAGTGCTTCAAGGCGCTGTGCGATAACATTGGAGCTGTCCTCCTTGCCACCGTCCTGCTAGGAGCCTCATTCATCATGAGTATGGGATACTGCTCGCTGCACAGCAGGGCTCGAATGTGATTCGACCTCTCTTTCCAAGGGTGTTACAGGGGAAATGGCATTCCCAATATGACTCAGCTTTCAAAAGAGCATTCCTGTTTTCAAATAATCAGTATTCAGTGCCCTTCAAGTCACAGAATATCTTTAAAAAGGTGCTCTAACTCTTCCACTTCTCCTGACATGATATGAAATTGTTCTTCTAAAACAATCGAGACATGCATATTATACTGTACACTGAGCAGAGAGGCTCTGCTACAGGAGTGTATCTAACTCAGCTGAGATGAGCTGAGGTGATGCAGGTCATGCCACAACCTCCCAGGAGCCATCCCACTCCTCATTCCTCCAGACTTTTTTGCGAGAGAAAGCAGTGTGGTTTCCAGGTCCTGATGGGCTCGCTGGCAGATGGGACTGAAACTCTCACTGAGCACCTCTGTTCCTTATTGCTCCTGGAGAGGCAGGGATTTACACTGCGACTACCCGATTGTTTTTGATACGTCTTTACCCATGGTATTCCCATGCAGCAATTATTGTGTGACTAGAGTTATTATACACGTAGGCCGACCACTACTTCAGGTCAAAGAATTACTACAAGTGACACAACATGCAGCGTTCCCTGTTGCTTCAGAAATTAACCTCTTGAGGTAATTTTAAAAGGATACGGTTTAAGTGTGAGTTCATGCATTAGTTGTATTTAGGGCTGCAACTAACAGTTATTTTCATTGTCGATTATTTTCGCGTTGTTAGGTCTATAAAATGTCAGAAAATGGTGAGAAATACCGATCAAATTAATATCGAATGAGTGACAGATTTTGAAATGATACCATGTCCCGCCAAAAATCTAGTTTTTTTTTATTCACTGTTGCCCCTTTAAAATGACCAAAAGTATTTGATTTATTTTATTTCTTTCAATGTCAAATCATTTGATTGTATTCACAATGAATTCAACATACTGTTATGTTCCTCATGTTGTCAAGAGCTTAATGGTTGGAGCTTAATTAATATGAATTAATATTTTAAATACAATATCAACAGTATTTATAATACGCATTTAAAAAAAAATCATCAATTTCATGTCTTTTGCTTAATTCCACCTGAATTTTGTATTCATAGTCTAACCTTTCTTCATTATAATAATATGGCTCTCTGCAAACAATGACATGGCTGTTGGTTGTTGAAATAAGTGTTTGTCTTGGTGATGCATTTGGTTGCCACAGCCCTTTATAAGCACAGGACACATGTTTCATATTCCTCCCCTTTAATTAGGCCGGACTGGAAAAACTGACCACACTCCTTGTTTTTTCGGTGTAGGCCTGTGGAAAGGTGTGCGGTGGGCCTGAGAAATTAATGCATGCATGGCATCTCTCTCCAGTACCTGCACGATTTATAACCAAGTATGTTGGACTGACCGTGAAGTGGTCAGACTTTTAAAAAGCATGTAAAACAAGGCTTAATTTCAACATCAGACAGTTGGTTACTAAGCCAGTTACCACCGATAAACACACACAAACTCCTTTTCTTTTACTTTTTTGAAAGGTCTTGAAAGTGAACCAAAATATTCTCTGTGGTGACGGCTGTGCCCAAGTTTGAATAAGGCAGTTCATTTTTAACCACCGGTTACATTTGACCAGAACTTATGCCTAAATTTGTACTGCATTTGTATGTCCAAATGAGTGGGTGGCTGTATCACACGTACTGGTTGTCATCAGGTTAGTAGACAGAGCAGGTACAGTATTTGGTGGTTCTGTCACTTAATATTTGCAAATATACACTCAATCTTTTCAGTATGTGTTTAGGGATTACTGTACAATGTTTGTGTATTATCTGAGCAGATAGTCTTTGTGGATGTACAGTACCTGACATGTGCTCATGTCTGTCAGAAACACGTCCTGAGTCGTCATCGGACCTTGAGGGTCAACATTTACAACAAAACACCTGAAAATCGTTCCAGTAAAAACAGAGATGGGCAGGGTTTCCCGTCTCGGACAAAAATACACAGAAATGACCCTCGCTTTTTTTTTTCTATCAAAAGACATGTCAAGAATAGGCCCCCTTTATGAGGCTCTTTCACCTTGTTTGTTTTTCCTAGAAATTCAATGAAGGTCAAGTTGGTCGAGCAAACAAAAAAAGACCGTAAAAGTGGAAAATAGCAGGCAGGGGACAGCAAGGAAGATGCCACCCTGAGTCATTCTGTCTATACAGTAATGATCCCTGTTTTTCTCTTTCTCACTTTCTCCAGGTTGTTAGGAGTCATCAGCTGATGGAAATCCATGAGCAAAGCCTTGTGTGAAACTGTTCATGCTTACAGTTTCTCAGCTACTGCAAATCCAGTCACTCTTTCCCACATGTAGGACAACAACATAGTATTTACTGTACAATAAATCATAACAGATTGTTTGTTCTGTATTATTGATTTGGCAGTAAGGCAGCAACTAATCTTAAAAGGTTTGTTATGCAATTGACCCTTTGTCACTATCATTGAATTTGTTTGTCCAATTTTGATATTCACACAATTTTTCCAATAAAAACTCAAAGACTACCTGCTGTTTTCAGCCTTTATTAATTGGAAGTGTGGATAGCTCGCTGCTCTATAGCTGCTGTGCACCTACACACACAGTGAGGTCAGAAGAATTAGGGTTAAAAAAAAAGATTGTTTTTGATTCTAAATAGAAACCAGTGAGTTCATATGACATGATGATTTGATGTCGCATGGCTGTCATTATAATCCATGAAAATATGAAGAGACACATGTATTGGATTTCCTTGAATAGAGACAGCGTAGAGGAGCATTTGCCAGCTACGTCGACCAAGTGCAAATGTTTATTTTAAAAGAGATGTTTGAATATTGTTTTATTTCTATATACTTGTAGACTTGGCTCAGCAGGTGAGTCTGTCTCGGAGACATGTTTGAATTGAGAACCTGGATTCAATTCGGAGTCTATATACCGGGACAATGTGAGTAGAAGGAAAGCTGTGATAAGAGAATCTGTGTCACCGTATCCAAGTAAAATAAGCGAAAGACTGGCATACTTTATTTTTGAACATGGTCACGGAATATCAGGCTTGCCCGGTGGAAAAATACCGCAGGTCAAATCAAATCCAGGGTGTCACTTCTGTAGTCTTCCGAGAAGTTTTTGGGAAATTTAAGTTTACTTTTCATTATGTTTGTACAGGGTTGCATTTCATGTGCAATAAAACACCTTTCGGGTTACTCCAATAAAATATGAAATTCTTGAATGTGTGTTGCAAAAAAGTCTGCTGGCTCAACCAAAAATCTGCCTACATGGAAGATTGTACAACTGGACCAAGGAATTTAAATCAAACTGCTACTGCTGCTCAGACATTATTCATTTTGATCTCAATCTTTTGGGCTTCATGCTAGTTTTTAAATGAGATGTTTACGATCTAACATTGGAACCATTATCAAACCAGTGAGGATGACGATGATAAATCAAACATACTGTATAAAGGGGGCAACCCTTTGCTGGTAAAATCAATCAGTCAATCAGCCTAGCGAGTGTGACTAAAGTGAGTTATAATAGTAGTCTTGTGTCTGGACGCTATGGGAGGGACAATTTTCTATTCCTGCTTAAGTAAATACTACATATGCAGTGGGTATTAGGCTCCATCACAATCCCTGGTTATTTGGCAGGCTGTTGCTAATGGAAGCATGGTCTTGAGTGAACGTCACAAGCACAAGGCTGAACAAAGAGGCCCTTTCTGTGGGCCAGAAGGTGCTGAAAGGCAGGCTGAGGGTGGCAGGTCTGCATGGAGCACCACTATCATGCTGGGCGTCATATACCAAAGCTCATAGACAAAGGTGAGGCATGTTATCGCCACCCCATTGCCTCAGACCTCTGCTGTGGGGCAGTAAATACTGTTGCATGACATTTGGAGATGATGAGGCAAAGTGCTCTTCAACTAATGCAGAATTTCTCTTGGCTCTGTTTGCCAGACACTGAGGTAACCTCTTTAAAGGACACCCTTGATAATAATTTGCACTTATTATATGCATCTAACAACTCATTAAGCATTTACAGTCAAGCACAGGAAGTGGTGTGTGCTGAGGAAGGCACAAAAATTGCTGCATTCTGCCCAGTTTCCTGGATTGAATGATGGGATCCGAAAGCAGACGTGGCAACGCTTCATACCTCATTGATTCTCTGTGCCACAGTGTTTTTGCATCATATAACATCGTAATTTAGACCACATGTGCCCACACATGCCCTCCAGAATAGGAAGAGGTGAATGTCTGAGACAGTTAGCAGGGAACGTAAAACACAGCCCGTCAAAACACTTAACGTTGGGTTTCTCCAGTTTAAGAATTGAGGGGAAAACAGGGTGAGGAGACATATTCACTACCAACTCATATTATACTCAGCTGCTGAGCTTGTAAAACACAACTGCCTCGAAATAATGGCTTATATTCATAAATGCACGTGTCTCCTCTGTCTACACACACCATTTGTGCAGTTTATGGAGCCTTCTTTATTATTTTTTTTATTTTGGGGGGGCTTTCTGAGGGTGTAAGTAATAGTAGGTGACTCATGCTGCTTCTATAGCCAGAAGCAGGTCCTTTAATGTCATAACTTTCAAATGTATGTGTTTACAAGTTCAATATTATTATCCTAATTGGAATGGATACAATTCTACCAGCTCATTGACATTTAGCTCTAAACAGATAAAACAACAAATAAAACAAGAAATTAATATTATCCCTGGAGCGAAATCCAAATAAAATACATTTTCCTTTACTGCATTACAATTGTGCATGTAAAACACATACATCATCATGGACTATGACCTTGCCATGACCTTCCCATAACCTGATCAACCCAGTAACTGGAGTAAAATGTGCACATACAGTAAACATGCCCATTTTCATAATTACAGTTATTATTTAACATTATTAGCTTTTTTGAATATTCGATTCCGATTGGTCAATCACGGCGTTCTACGGTCTGTTATTTCTTTATAGCAGACCGTTTCTATGTATAACAGACCGTTGCTATGGGCGCAGTTATGATGTCGGACTCTGGAGCACTGTTTTTGTGTCAAATTATTGATTTCTTAAGTAAGTAGCCGTGTAATAAGCGGGATGATGTACAGCTAGCGGGTCATTGTTGTGGAATAAACCCCTTCAGGGCGATGCAAGACCCCCTGCTGTCAGGGTTTATTTCACAACAATGACCGGCTCGCTGTGCATTATCCCTTTCATAGCTGATATTCCTCTTTCTACCCTCTAAGTGTGTCAATGAGAGGCAGAGCAATGGGTGGGCCATACGGTATGGCACATTTCTGAAGCTGTGAACAGGGAGGGCTGAGCGTGCTAACCAAAGGAAAGCCTCAGGGCCACGCGACAGGACCCGTGGAGCCACTCCAGTGATCCCCTAGCCACCACATACAGTCTGCCTTTTACCTCCTTGTGTGTACACAAAGGGGAACTTATCCCAGTTCCCCCGCCCTCGCCCTTACCTCCCCTCCTTCTCCTCCCCCCACCCTGCCCTTCATAATGAGATGGAGTCAAGTCCTGCCACTGCATAATAAAAACCTGCCTCCATTGCCAAACAATCACAGCAGGCCAGGAAGGAGAGATCATCTAAAATCAATCCAACAGAGGATGGGTGATCTGATACTGCCGGCTTTCTTCCACCTCTCATATAGTGTAGAAGCAGCAGAGCTCCACATGGATCTGTTCATTATTAAGCTTCTGGTCAGGCTGAGGTTTCACATTATACAGTGCACTTTTGTATGCCATGTATATGGAATATAATATGCTAATCTTAAATAATAATAAAGGATTTTTTTTTTTTTTTTAGAAGTTAGTGGTTAGCAGTCAAGTTGTCATCAGTAAAACATTATGGTTAAGAGAAAATACATCCATAGGTTAACATACAGCCCTAAGACAGCTGAAGCTGAAGTCTGAAATCCGTCTTTCTCATTGTGTCTGAGCTCCGCCGGCCACGTGTGTTGGATCTGTCAACAGTAGAGAGTATACTGTAAAATGTTACGTTTCCTCTGGCAGTGCCTTTACAACACAGGAGCATGGAGGCCACACACAGCTCCCAGAGATCCAGAGATGAGGGTAAATAAACCGGGGGAGCCATCCCTGACACCATGTGTGGCTACGTACAGTGCAGACTGGTGGGAAAACAAAGTCGGGTCAAGCGTGATTAACGCCTGGACCTTTTCTCAGGACGCCCTGTTACGGTCGTGTGTGGCGGACCCCAAAGCTCGATCTAATGATTCCTGTGAGGTCAGAATTGATCTTGACCGACATAATATTAGAAATCTTAGAATTTTAATATTCATGTAGAGAGACCCAGAATAAGTTTTTATAAATGACAATTTGACTGTTTGACTTATCATTCTCAACCAAAGCTAATGGTGATTTGAAGTACTAATAAAAAATAGTGTTGATTTAAGTAGACTCAAGTTTTAACAGACTGGTTGTTGTAGTGTTTTACGAATTAAGAATGCATCATCTGTGATTAGCCCATTTTTTGCAATGTATAATATGGACATATGGATACATATTTTTATTGTTATGGAATGATCCTGTGAGTACTAACAATAGCCATGTTCATTGTTTACATTCATTATGATATGTTTATGTTCATAATGATAATTTTGGGGAGTGGCTTTGGAGGGAGGCCTGAATAGATGGACTGTCGGTGTTGCCGACTTGGCAAATTTCTTGCAAGATTTAGCGACTTTTGCAGCTAGTGCTGCTAGCTACTTTCACTGGAAAAGAGTTTGCAACACTGGGCTGGGTTTCTCAGTTGGATAATTTTTGAAATCTAGCGTACTCTTGCTAGTTTCTCAACATTCTTAACCCTAGCTTTAATGCCCTTTAGAACGACACATACTGTAGAAGCATCACGACATCATTTGCCAGTGCTATTTCGATACCGTTACAAATTACTGTTGAAAAATAAATCAGTTTTATCATGTAACAATACTTAAGTATGGTTTAGGCACAAAACAAAAACGACTTAGTTAGGTTTAAGGCAAGATCATGGTTTGGGTTAAAATGAGTACTTCGTTAAGGTTAGGGGACCTTTGTTGTCATGGTTACACTAATAAACACTTGTTTAAGGTTAGGGAACAGTTGTGAAAAAAAAACGGTGTTGACTGTCAGACCGTCCGATGTTTTGCTGATCAAACCACCATACTTCCTCCTATATGCTACTATCCTGATTAATATGGCCACAAGGTGGCTTGACACTTGATTGTAAACATATGTCGTTTTGGGGCTCTTGCTCAAACGGCCGATGCTGTTGTCTCCAGAGAAATCTGTCAGACCTCTTTTTGGTTCTTCAACACCTTGGAAATTAGTTCAATAAATTGACTGAGGAATTGCCTCAGTTGAGTTGAGTTTATTGTACTGAGGAATGCCTAGAGCAGGGCCTGCAGGCTCCATGGAGCCTCAAGCTGTTTGTCTGATGTATTTACAACTATAGGCTAATGTTTGTATTACAAGTGTTTCCATAATTTTTTGCTGTGAAATTAAAGTGTGAAGTAGTGAAAGATTTCTTGAAGAATGTTAGGAATCTAGTTGGACGGCTCTGGACTCTAACTTGACAGTTCATTCTGGCCATAAATGCATCACCAGAGGTTGAGAATTGTAAGCTATCCAGGTTTAAATGAATGCGTGTGGATCAGATGTAGCCTAAGTAAGATTGTTAGGAGGTTCTCAAGTAAGTGCCAATCAAGACAGAATGTTTATCCAAGAAAAGCCTGTAAACATGCACTCGAGTTCAGCCCCTCTGCAGGTTCTCTGTGAATGTCACCAGGTGCCGCGGAGCATTCACTTTACAGTATTCCAGAGCAAAGCAAGCCATCGTCACCATCATTGAGAGTGACAATGCTGACATCTTAACAGAAATACACTCTGAAACGTGCACGCCTAATCTGTATTCCTAAAAGGGATTTGCCTCCAAATTGCTCCATTGCATGTGGTCCTTCTGTTTGTTGTCGTCCATTGCCGCACATAGACTTTAAATAAACACAGCTTTGATAAGCTAGGGGCCAGACAGTAACCTCTGACCCATAGCAGTTCCGATCGGGGTCCTGGGGCATGAGGTTCACCAGGTGACACAAGCATAGCTTTAAATTAGCGGCCCTTTTCTTCAGAGGGAGATCTATAAACACTGCGAGTGGATGAGGGAGCGTTGGTAGGAAATTGACTTTGTCCAGAGTGTGTTGACCGGGAAGAGAGCAGAGGTTAACAGGCTTAAAGGAGGCTCCAACTAGTCCCAAAAAGCTTTAATTTCGTTATGCTGTAAAACTGATGTATATATGAATAGCAGTGATCTTTTTTATACGCAAGTTTTTCATTTAAAAAACTGTCATGTTGCTCTATTATAGACTTAATTTGTTTTCCGATTCTTTTATTTTCTACCTTCCTGCTCTCACTGAACTTCTTTCTCTCCCTCAAAATGTGTATATACACGCTTTTAAAATTAAAACAAGACGTCTGAAGCTAAATTCAAGAAAATAACTTTATATTATACAAATATTTCCTTCTGCAGAATAAGGGTCCTTGGCTTATTTGTAGTGGACGTGGCCATGGGTGCAGCCAGCCAGTGGCAGTCTGAGGCCTCTTTGTAGGCCGTCGAACATGCACCAAACCACAAATTATCATTGGAGCAGGACAGGCCTCCTGCACCATAACCAGGCCCACCCCTGCCTCCCCGAAAGCTTGGGATTTATGGCATGTGTCCAAATAAACATGTCTGAACGTTGTGGCAGAGAGGAGCCGTGGGCGAGCATGCATCTGATCTCACACCTGTATGAGCGCCGTGGCCCGCTGCCAGGGAATACAACCGCACACTTTCTTAAATAAATGTTAAAAGATTAATTCATGTATGCATACATGATGTTCAGTATCTCTCCCTGGCCCTACATGTCTCTTGCTTTTAGCTTTCCTTCCCTTTCGCCACTTCCCGTTCTCACCGTGCCTTTGCTTAATTCAGTAAACTTTTTTTCATGGTAAATGAGGTGTGCTGTAAAGTAAACATTGCTTAGAGATGTTTACTTTTGTCTCTGTATAATTTCTGGTCTGTACAGTAGTCACACTTATGCAGGTAGAGTGCTGAGTGGAAATCTTTCCAGCGGTTGTTCGTCATTTGTAACCATCTACCAGGGTGGGATTGCTCATTTTAATATTCCCTTGCCCGTTGGAGGGATTAGGGGCATTTCTGCTTCTACTGGTGGTTTTGCAAGTTTTGCCTGACTATTAATAACACAGTGTCAGAGGGTACTCTGTGTATTAATTACTGATCATACATTTATGCAGTTATTACTCTACAGAGCAGTCATTTTGGATGTTCTTGTAATGTTGAGTATATTTGAAAATAATATAATACTATAATAACATTTATTTATACATCACAATACGTCACAAAAAACCATTGAAACATACATACAGTGTATGTAAGAAATTGAAATCTACTATGAGGAACTTTAATTGGCGGCAGCGAAGCCAGATCTGGGTCTGGCCGCGATGGGCTGGTCGCTGCCGAAGGCCCCACTGGAGTCTGACCTGAAGGAGTTTCTGGTGAACCTGCATGATTTTATGAGATTTCGCACAGAATCCAACCTGGTGGCACTGATGACAAGCATTAACACCATATACACCATATAGAGGCATCAGTATTAAATTGAGACTGTCTCATAACCAGTTAAAAGTTCCTCACAGTAACTTTAAGAGATACATTTGAAAACAAAACAAAATACAAAGTAATATAACAATATATACATATATATATACAATTAATAGGTGAGAACGAAGTGTGTTAGAAGATCCTTGGCAAAAGTAAATCAAAAAGTATCTTTATTTTGCATTTAAAATCAGAGCCAATCTATTCATTGATTTGGCATTTAACAAGGCTGTTAACAGGATGGGGATCTTCGGTTTAGGCAGAAATGTAGAGCGGTGTGTCACCTGCATAATAAGAGAGACACAATGTTTTCGATTGACAGCAAATACAGACAGAAAAAAGGAAATCTGGGGCATATCACAAGATATTAAGTTAATATCTATTAAGAAAACTCCACAAGAGAGATAGAAAGGCCAAGATTGTAACCTGTCAAAATCTGTCAATTATAAAATTGTTATCAAAAGCATCACATCAGCCAAGAAGTACCAGAAAAATGTATTGTACTGTCTTTTATTTATATACATAATACCCAATACAAACAGATACCGACCTTGTAGAATATCTGCTTCAAACCGTGGGAACTGTTACCCAAATACCTATGTGGGTCCATGCCAGTTTCAGGATTGCTCTTTTTGCACCACACAGTTTTACCAGCCTGCTGTAGGCAGTGTTTGCCTATAAGTTTATAAGTGTGCACTAGCCGACACTAAGATTCTGCTTTTGGCATGCCGTGTTGATGACATCAGTAATTTGTCACTCTGCAGACACACTGTGATTTATGACTTTTCCCATGCAGCAAAACGTGCCCTTGGTGTTTCTTTATTACATTTAAAACCTATTACTGTAAAATAGGGAGATTACTGCATAATACATGCTTGGAAAAGAGCTGCAGGTTGAGCAAATACGGTGCGTTTTATACTAATAAAGTAGCTGGGTTATGGGTAAATGTTTATATTATTTTACAGCTTGACTTGAGGAGGGAAAAGATTTCCATTTATAACCAGAGTGATGAATGTGAGTAATTACCTTGTATTGTAAGCAATATAATTCACCCCCTAAAGCTTCACACTGTTTTATGATTTGGATTCCACTCTCACAGACTAATGTTGAAAAAAGTCTCTATTTTAAATGCAGTTCACTCCCTCTTGTTTTTCAGTTTGAGTTGTTGTGTTCCACTCAATGTTCTGACTGTGTATTTGATGATGGATGTAATGAATTAATTTTAATTTTGCGGTACACTGATTTTCATTTAGTGAAGTTTGATGTGTAACAGCAGTTTACAGCAGACCACTAGGGATTCATCTCCCTTAGATGGATGCTACTGTGTGATGAGAGATGCACAAAAACACAAGAGGTAGGTCGAGGCAAAAATATGTCCCTTTGATATCAAATGGACCTTTTAAGTTCTGTAACTACCAAAACTGGCACAGAGGGACTTAGAGCACTGATGGACAACCAGCTTGCCTGGCGATGGGCAGTTTTTGTATATTTGCCCAGTGAGTGATTTGCAGAAAGACATCCTTGTAAAGGCCACCGTCATCGCTCTCTGAGGGCACTCTGGGTGCTGACACGTCATGTCCATCAACTCTAACATGGCTGTCAGCGCAGAGCACACCATCCCTGCCAGCCAGTTCTCCCCTACCGCTTGCTCGTACTGTACAGTATCAGCGGAGACGACCAAGAGACAAAGAACTATAGAGCAGACACAGATGTGTCTTTTAGCGGATATTGACACACACTCAGTTTGATTGCATTCAAGTAAAGTGCTGAAGGATCATCACCACCAGGGATATAATATAAATAAATGCTGTACGTTGGTAAGCGTGGATCCTGCTCGAGGATGTTTATGTGTGGACACTGATTATTTATGTGTTAGCATGTTCCCATGCTGAGGTACGGATACCCTGTCAGTTAACAACAAAATGAAAAATAATCTGGAGGGTAAAAGTCATATTAATAACATCCTTTTAAGAGGATGTAAAAAAAAAAAAAAAAAAATCTTTCCTTAAGGCGTTTCATAACAGAACCCTTTCTGCTTTTTTCTGCTTTTTATTACATTACAGCAGACAGGCACCCTGGACGTGGAGGCCTATAACGTGCCGATAGGGAGAATGAGTTGTACAGTTGTCAGCGCTGGATTGATGAGAGTCGAGGGAGCGTCGGTGTTGATGCTGAAGGGGTTAACGTCAGCTCTGAGGGCAGAAGGCAGTCTTTACTGGGAGTCCCATCACCATGGTCAGTCTGGGAGTTGTTAGAAGTGCTCATTAATCATAGACCTAATTTGTTTTTACAATGCTGTGCTGACACAGACTGAATATTATTACAGTTAGGTGGGAATCTCAATGGTCAGAGTTGTCATTGTAGTGCATGTTAAAGGACCCAGTGAGGCTGTCCCACTGTTACATGTGGCAGGTAGAGGTAGGTGTCAATGTGGATGTGTGAGCCCTCACTTGTCTTCATAATAAGATGTCAATTTGTAGAAAAGTATAAAGTCAAACTTAAGTTGGCTATTAAATGCTGTAATTTCTGAAAACTGTGCTGTTAAATATCAAATTATTTTATTATATATCTCTTAAAATGATGAAGCAGTGAATTCAATTGTTTGAATTATATCACAGTTTCAACAAAGCAAATTATTCATCATCATTTTGCTATATACTTTCAGGTCGAGGTGACTTCAAAACAGACATGCCGTTCGGCTATGCACTGGCCCCCAACACCTTCAGCAGGTGGAGTATCTGGAGGTTGTGCTCGATGCGTGCAGGCTCCCACTGTGGACCGCGCACACTCTACATGCAGCGTGGCAGTGTCGACGGCATTGTTCCGTGGGGTGAGTGTCGAGGACATACTGTATGTACACCTACTTCTAGAAAGAACTAGGTGGGCTGCGGAGAATAACCTCTAGCCGGTCAGGATCAGTGTGGTTGGGTCGATGTTATGTTGCGGCAGGGCGTGCATTCATCGGGCTCCATCCCCATAGAGTCCAGTAGGAGACAGAGCCTGTGTGAGTTAGAACGAAGGTTACAATATTGTAACACTAGTTCTATAAGCACAGGTGGAGCCCTCTACCAAGGGGGACCTGTTGCTCCTACGCCCCGCCTTGAAGAGGGTACGGTGTATGCTGCCTTATAGGCTATACTGTGTGTGGGGTCCGCATGTATTCAGGCAGGCACGTCCTGATTGGCCGGCTACGCTTATGCAAATTTTCAGTGGGCGAATGTGTGCGCGTGATTGGAGGAGAGTATTACCCATAGAGTCCAGTAGAGGGCTCCGCCTGTGCTTATAGAACTAGGTTTACAATATCGTAACCTTCGATCCAGTATCAAGTACTTTATAATAAATGTTGCCTTGAAGAATGGCTTCATGACTTAACAGGGGATCGTCTGACGTCTTGGCTAGTTTCTTTCCTGTTATATTAATAATGACATTTTGCATTGAACAAATGTACTGACCTAGGAGTTAAACCAAGGAAAACACTCCACATCTCCTCCCCTATGTGCTGCAGGAGTTGGCTCGGCTCAATGAAGTAGAGCCACAGCCTCATCCATCAGAGAGGCTATACATTAAGTCAGTTGATCATTACAGCATCTGAGGAAATGTCCTCTCCTCAACCAAGCTCAATTAGGAGGGTTAACCCACTGGAGAGAAAGCAAAGTTGTCCCCTTTATTTGTTTTGTTTTGAGAAGGCAAAGTGTTCAGTGTTGCCAGAGAAAGTTATAATAATAGTAATAAAATAAATGGAAGAGGTTCTTGGTTTAGTACAGTGTTTATTGAAAAGTAAACCTCTTTATTGAACAGATGCATACCAAAGTAAACTAGCAGTATTCAAACACTAATATTTATACACAGTCAACACTAATATTTGTTCTTATACTGTTTGTTTATGTTCGGACAAGGTCTTGCAAACTAGATACATAAACAGAATTATGTATTTAATTATACCTTAAAGGATGCAGATAAGCTCTAAATAATAAAATATAGGATTTATATTCATAAAAGAAACTTTCATTTTTTACAACCAGTGTATGACAAATACATTAATGAATGGAATTCATGAGTTCATCTAACTATCCAGAGTCTTAGGATGTTATAAATATCATATTTTAGACACCGTATTCCATATTTAGATGGCAGCTTTGTAATGAATTTAACATTATCTGCTCATTTTCAATATAGTGCACATTCACATAAATAGCCTTTTCACTTAAAGTTGTGGAAAGGTAAAGAAAGAGTCGAGAAAGTGAAAGACCTCATTGTTTGTCCTCACCAGTAGCAGATAAGGCTAAAGGTTGCTATGGAAACTCAGCCAACTGGAGCCAGAGTCCAATTTAGGAAAACCACAAAGTCAACATGAACGCGTGCGACGGGTTGGGAGGGAATAAAAAAAAAGGTTGTGATTATGCAGACCATAATCAGAAGTCAAAATATATAAACCAAAAGGCCCTTGGATACAGTGACACATCACCATTAATTTCCATCAGTTCAGGTAAACTATCATTCTGGGGCGCAGGCGGAGGCACGATGACACATTTACAGTATATATAATGTGAGACTGTCACTGCTGCAGAAACCATATCCTTTTATTTATCCAAGGCAAGGCCAAATGCTGCAATGGTTATGTGCTTCCTTTAAATGTTTTAAATCAACCACATCTTTTGGAGTTGAGACATTAAGCTAATATCTTCATGGTTCCACCTACAGTCCGTCTGACATGAGAAACTGAGAGGCAGTGTAAGACTGGCAGGATGTAAGACTGTGGAAACACTAAAGAAAGAAGTGTCTTGTTTTAAGAAACTGTAGCCAACTTTATACAATATTCAAAATGAACTTTCATTCATATTCACGCAGCTAACACTTGAAGTTAAATGCTGTAGTTCAGGGTAGACTGGTAAGGGATTTTTTCTTCAACAGGGTATGTATAGTTGGCCTATATGATATTTTTTAACTCTAATCTAATATATGTAATTCAATATATCTAAGACATAACATGAAACTTGTGGTGGCCACATCAGGTTTCATGTACAGTATATCAGTATTTTTCTAACCCTTACCCGTTTTAAATAGGAAAACCTGGTTTATCAATGGTTGATGTATGTGAAAATGCATTCCGATGTCAGCACCTTTGTGTGAGACTCCCTCTGTTTTTCTTATCTGGCTGTGATTAGGATGCAATGGGTATTGACATTGATCAGACTGCTGTGGCCAAATGATGCCTAACCAGCCACAAATCTTAAGAGCAGTAAGACTCCAATTATCACAGGCCAAAGGGATTTACTTGGTTGCATGACATGTCGCATGCAATGGTAATTACGATGTAAATATTCAGCACATGGTGACTTCCCGTTAAGGTCTTCCTGCCTCATGAGCAGGCTTGTCATAATAAACTGCATTGTTTGTAGAAATCATCATATCATAAGGAGGATTGACAGCTTCTCTCTCATGTCGGGGATACAAATTGGACTTAACTTGGAATTAATGATTTGGCTTCAAAACTTTTGCAAATGTTAAACGCATGGCTTTCTTATAAAGAATGTGATCCTTGGCATATGCAACACATTAATTAACTTCAATCAATAGCTACATGAATATGTTTCACACAGTAATCTGATGAATTCTGATAAATCGAATGAATTATTGTTCTAAAATTATAATAACTAGTGCAGTGCCCGTTAGGAGCGGGCCGATCGCTCGGCCCCGGGAAGGGCTGATTGAAGCATTGTCAAGAACGGCTCATCGCTCGTTGCCCCAAGAAGTGAAGAAGAGTTTGGTTGTAAGGTTAGTATATTCAGCATCCTGCAGCAAAAGTGAAATGAAGTCAAGGAGCTGCGGCCTGTAAAGGCCCACTGCGGAGGTCATGCTCGACTCAGTCCGCAGAGCCCTGAAGCCCAAATGGCATTTTTCATGGTCACTCAGACATCATTCTACATGGGTTCACCAAATTTAGTTGCAATAGCAAAAAGCGTTCGATGTGACATTTTTTCTAATATAAACCCTGCCAACAGCATTTAAGGGCCCTCTCTAGAAAAATTGTATGGAACATCAAAAATGCGAAAACATAGTTTTTTCCGGCTTGGTCCAGAGATGTTCTGTACAAAATTTGGTGACCATTGCTAAAAATTTGTAGAAGTAGCAGTGAAAAAAACAGATTTGCATACAATTCAAAATGGCGGAAAATCGATGTAGACACAACTGGGTTTTGCTTATGGATAGATTCACCTGGATGCATAGAATCAAGGAAAAAAAAATGTTTTTTCCAAAATTCCAGGCCAAAATGTAAAGTTTGTTTTTATAGCACCACGATCTGGCCAAATGCACCAAGGTTTAGACCGCGCTTTCTTGGGTCCCCAACGATAGACCCGCCAAATGTGAACTAGATTGGATGAACGTTGTCTAGATAGGGATAAGGACGTAACCACATACACACAATACAGACAGAGATTCCTTGATTTATCGTTACTAAAAATGTGATAAAAAAGTCATGGTAAAGTCTGTCGAAAAATTTCATGAAAAAATGTTATAGTATAGTATGTCGAAAAATTTCACCAAAAAAAGTCATACTATGGTATGTCGAAAAATGTCATGAAAAAAAGGTCATACTATAGTATGTCGAAAAATTTCATGAAAAAGAGGTCATACTATAGTATGTTGACAAATTTCATGAAAAAAGGTCATTCTATAGTATGTCGACAAATTTCATGAAAAAAAGTCATAGTATAGTATGTCAAAAAATTTGACCAAAAAAAGTCATAGTATAGTATGTCGAAAAATTTGACCAAAAAAAGTCATAGTATAGTATGTCGAAAAAGTCATAGTACAGTATGATAAAAAATTTTACCAAAAAAAGTCATAGTATAGTATGTTGAAAAATTTCCTAAAAAAAAGTCAGAGTACAGTATAACAAAAAAAATTTACAAGAAAAAGCCATAGTACAGTATGTCGAACAGTTTTTTTTTAAAAAAAGCCATAGTAAAGCATGTCGAAAAATTTCATGAAAAAAAGTTATAGCATAGTTATGTCGAAAAATTTGACCAAAAAAAGTCATAGTATGGTATGTCGAAAAATTTCATGAAAAAAGCCATACTATAGTATGTCAACAAATTTAATGAAAAAAAGTCATAGTAAAGTATGTCGAAACATTTCATAAAAACGTAATTGTTTAGCATGACGAAAAGTTTCACCAAGAAAAGTCACAGTTTAGTATGTCGTAAAATGACACCAAAAAAAGTCATAGTATAGTGTCGAAAAATGTAATGAAAAAAAATCATTGTACAGTATGTCGAAAAATTTAACGAAAAAAAGTCATAGTATAGCATGACAAAAAATGTCATGAAAAAAGTCATAGTATAGTTAATCGAAAAATTTCATGAAAAAAAAGTCATAATATAGTATGTCGAAAATTTTATGAAAAAGTCATAGTATAGTATATTGAAAATTTTATGAAAAAAAGTAATTGTTTAGCATGACGAAAAGTTTCACCAAGAAAAGTCACAGTTTAGTATGTCGAAAAATATCACCAAAAAAAGTCATAGTAAAGTGTCGAAAAATGTAATGAAAAAAAGTCATTGTACATAATGTTGAAAAATTTAACGAAAAAAAGTTATAATATAGTATGACTTTTATGAAAATTTTCGAAATTTTAAACTGAGTTTTTTTCCCACCAAATTAATAAACAGACTATACTATGCCATTTTTCATGAACATTTTCGACATTCTATACTATTACATTTTTTCACAAAAATTTTCGACATGCTATAGTATGACCTTTTCCATGAAAATTTTCGAAATTTTAAACTGAGTTGTTTTTTCCACCAAATTAATCGACAGACTATACTATGCCTTTTTTCATGAAAATTTTCGACATTCTATGCTATCACATTTTTTTACGAATATTTTCGATAATTTTCGACAATTTTTATGAAAAAAGTCACACTATAGTATGACTTTTTTCATGAAAATTTCCGAAATTTGAAAACTGAGTTTTTTTTCCACCAAATTAATCGACAGACTATGCTATGCCTTTTTTCATGAAAATTTTCGACATTCTATACTATGACATTTTTTCACGAAAATTTTCGACATGCTATAGTGAGACCTTTTTCATGAAAATTTTCGAAATTTTAAACTGAGTTTTTTTTCCACCAAATTAATCGACAGACTATGGTATGCCTTTTTTCATGAAAATTTTCGACATTCTATACTATGACATTTTTTCACGAAAATTTTCGACATGCTATAGTGAGACCTTTTTCATGAAAATTTTCGAAATTTTAAACAGTTGTTTTTCCACCAAATTAATCAACAGACTATACTATGCCTTTTTCATGAAAATGTTCGACATTCTATACTATGCCTTTTTTCATGAACATTTTCGACATTCTATACTATGACATTTTTTTACGAATATTTTCGACCTGCTATAGTATGACTTTTTTCATGAAAATTTTCGAAATTTTAAACTGAGTTTTTTTTCCAACAAATTAATCGACAGACTATACTATGCCTTTTTTCATGAAAATTTTCGACATTCTATACTATGACATTTTTTTACGAATATTTTCGACATGCTATAGTATGACCTTTTTCATGAAAATTTTCGAAAATATTCGTAAAAAAATGTCATAGTATAGAATGTCGAAAATTTTCATGAAAAAAGGCATAGTATAGTCTGTCGATTAATTTGGTGGAAAAAAAACTCAGTTTAAAATTTCGTCAATTTTCAAAAAAGTCATACTATAGTATGACTTTTTTCATGAAAATTTTCGAAAATATTCGTAAAAAAATGTCATAGTATAGAATGTCAAAAATCTTTTCATGAAAAAAGGCATAGTATAGTTTGTCGATTAATTTGGTGGAAAAAAAACTCAGTTTAAAATTTCGTCAATTTTCATGAAAAAAGTCATGCTATATATAGTATGACTTTTTTGAAAATTGACGAAATTTTAAACTGAGTTTTTTTTCCACCAAATTAATCGACAGACTATACTATGCCTTTTTTCATGAAAATGTTCGACATTCTATACTATGACATTTTTTTACGAATATTTTCGACATGCTATAGTATGACTTTTTTCATGAAAATTTTCGAAAATATTCGTAAAAAAATGTCATAGTATAGAATGTCGAAAATGTTCATGAAAAAAGGCAAAGTATAGTCTGTCGATTAATTTGGTGGAAAAAAAACTCAGTTTAAAATTTCGTCAATTTTCATGAAAAAAGTCATGCTATAGTATGACTTTTTTGAAAATTGACGAAATTTTAAACTGAGTTTTTTTTCCACCAAATTAATCGACAGACTATACTATGCCTTTTTTCATGAAAATTTTCGACATTCTATACTATGACATTTTTTTACGAATATTTTCGACATGCTATAGTATGACTTTTTTAATGAAAATTTTCGAAAATATTCGTAAAAAAAGGTCACAGTATAGAATGTCGAAAATTTTCATGAAAAAAGGAATAGTATAGTCTGTCGATTAATTTGGTGGAAAAAAAACTCAGTTTAAAATTTCGTCAATTTTCATGAAAAAAGTCATGCTATAGTATGACTTTTTTGAAAATGGACGAAATTTTAAACTGAGTTTTTTTCCCACCAAATTAATCGACAGACTATACTATGCCTTTTTTCATGAAAATTTTCGACATTCTATACTGACATTTTTTTACGAATATTTTCGACATGCTATAGTATGACTTTTTTCATTAAAATTTTCGAAAATATTCGTAAAAAAATGTCATAGTATAGAATGTCGAAAATTTTCATGAAAAAAGGCATAGTATAGTCTGCCGATTAATTTGGTGGAAAAAAAACTCAGTTTAAATTTTAGAACATTTTCATGTAAAAAGTCATACTATAGCATGTTGAAAATATTCGTAAAAAAATGTCATAGTATAGAATGTCGAAAATGTTCATGAAAAAAGGCATAGTATAGTCTGTCGATTAATTTGGTGGAAAAAAAACTCAGTTTAAAATTTCGTCAATTTTCATGAAAACACATGCTATACTATGACTTTTATGGAAATTTTCGAAATTTTAAACTGAGTATTTTTTCCACCAAATTAATCGACAAACTATACTATGCCTTTTTTCATGAAAATTTTCGACATTCTATACTTTGACCTTTTTTTACGAATATTTTCGAAAAATTTTCATGAAAAAAGTCATACTATAGCATGTCGAAGATATTCGTAAAAAAATGTCATGGTATAGAATGTCGAACATTTTTATGAAAAAAGGCATAGTATAGTCTGTCGATTAATTTGGTGGAAAAAAAACTCAGTTTAAAATTTCGAAAATTTCCATAAAAGTCATAGTATAGCATGTGTTTTCATGAAAATTGACGAAATTTTAAACTGAGTTTTTTTTCCACCAAATTAATCGACAGACTATACTATGCCTTTTTTCATCAAAATTTTCGACATTCTATACTTTGACATTTTTTTACGAATATTTTCGAAAATTTTTCATGAAAAAAGTCATACTATAGCATGTCGAAAATATTCGTAAAAAAATGTCATGGTATAGAATGTCGAAAATTTTCATGAAAAAAGGCATAGTATAGTCTGTCGATTAATTTGGTGGAAAAAAAACTCAGTTTAAAATTTCGAAAATTTCCATAAAAGTCATAGTATAGCATGTGTTTTCATGAAAATTGACGAAATTTTAAACTGAGTTTTTTTTCCACCAAATTAATCGACAGACTATACTATGCCTTTTTTCATGAAAATTTTCGACATTCTATACTTTGACCTTTTTTTACGAATATTTTCGAAAAATTTTCATGAAAAAAGTCATACTATAGCATGTCGAAAATATTAGTAACAAAATGTCATGGTATAGAATGTCGAAAATTTTCATGAAAAAAGGCATAGTATAGTCTGTCGATTAATTTGGTGGAAAAAAAACTCAGTTTAAAATTTCGAAAATTTCCATAAAAGTCATAGTATAGCATGTGTTTTCATGAAAATTGACGAAATTTTAAACTGAGTTTTTTTTCCACCAAATTAATCGACAGACTATACTATGCCTTTTTCATGAAAATTTTAAAACATTCTATACTTTGACCTTTTTTTACGAATATTTTCGAAAAATTTTCATGAAAAAAGTCATACTATAGCATGTCGAAAATATTAGTAACAAAATGTCATGGTATAGAATGTCGAAAATTTTCATGAAAAAAGGCATAGTATAGTCTGTCGATTAATTTGGTGGAAAAAAAACTCAGTTTAAAATTTCGAAAATTTCATAAAAGTCATTATAGATGTTTTTCAGAAAATGAAAATTTTCGAATAATTTTTTTTCCAAAATAAATGTCAACTATACTATCATTTTCATAAAATTGTCTTTCTAAATTGACAATTTTAAAATTTTTCGTAAAATTTATGAAAAAACTTTAACTTTTCGAAAAATTTTCAAAATTTATAGTATAGATGTTTTTAGAATATTTGAAAAATTTTAAAAGTGTCATATTTGTGTCAAAAATTAAAAAAATATATGATTGTCGAAAATTTTTCATGAAAATTTAAAATTTCGATTAATTGGAAAATTTTTCAAAATTTAAAATTATATTATTTCAAATATAATTTATAATGCATTTTTTAA